>CM046943.1:55062214-56262214 GCA_025698515.1 Gossypium sturtianum | reverse complement strand
AAATAATATAAAACAGAGATTTTAATTCTAAAAGATTGACAATTTTGAAGGGGAAGGAGTCGAGGAGGGGGCATACTTTGAATTTGGCGGAGAACTTGACATATATAGGAATTTGAGAAATTTTATGCCTGGGTAAGGAAGGTGGGTTGTGTATTTGTTTCAAGTTTTTGTTTTTAGAAATGTTCTTGAGCAGCTGTTTGCACAGCAATTATAACATCCTTAAAAATGAATATGTGGACTATGTTACAACACAAGAGACTATCCAGGATAGATCTACAAAATCATCTTTTTTGGTGACTTAAATTAAACAGTATGCCTCAATTTTAGCGTCCATTGTGATCAAATTTCATCTAGTGGATTATGAATGCAGTATTTTCCATACTTGATAGTAATTCATTAACTCCCTAACAAGGTTCCTGTCGAGCATTTGTAATTCTGTGCAGTCTCCTTCAATCCCATTCTCAATTTAGTTCTCTACTGCTTGCAAAATGATGTCCAACATTTGCTTATGCATCTGCGAATTGGTTCTTTTATGGAGCTGGTTGTACGCCATTGTCTTACAAGTTGAAGTGTTGAACCTTTTTGCTGTTTGCAGGATACACTAGTTACTGGTACACAAGCTATGACTGCATCATCTCCATCCACTGTTTCTCAGTCTGGGCCATTGCCTGTTCATAACTCTTCAGAGTTTACAATGAATGCATCTACTACTCCCAGTTTTGCCCCTTTAACTTCAAGGATGCCCACAACTCCTCCTTTTCCTATGTCTAGCGGATCTTCTGGAACTTCAGGGACACCTGGACACCCTGGATCAGTACCATCTATTCAGATGATTACTGCTTCTGCTGCTGTGGATTCTCCCTCTTCTGCAGTTCCTGGACCCGGTGCACCTGTTTCATTAAATCCTGCTGTTCAGCAACAAGTATACCCTCCCTATACATCCTTTCCTTCTATGGTTTCTTCCCCTCAAGGGTATTGGATGCAACATCCTCCAATGGGTGGTTTTCCAAGGCCTCCATTTGTGCCTTATCCTACTGTTTATACTGGACCTTTTCCTTCAACATCAAGTGGCATGCCTCTTCCTGCACCATCATCTGATTCTCAACCTCCTGGTGTTAGACCTCTGGGAATGAGTCCATTTGCACCATCTGCAGCTGCTCTGGCTAACCAGTCATTGGCAATCCAGACAGGATTTCCTCCTCAAGGAATTGGTACGCTCAGGGTTTCCATGCTAGATTACTGATCAACTAACAATGTAAGAGCTGTTTAACCTTCATTAATGTATCATGAAGTTAATTTTTTCTTCATTCGTATTTCATGGGGTTCTGCAGATAATAAGAAACTTGGTCATGATGTTTCCACCAAAGTTGAATCTGCTGTCAATGAACAATCTGATGTCTGGACTGCCCACAAGACTGACACTGGGGTTGTTTATTACTATAATGCATTAACAGGAGAGTCGACTTATGAAAAACCTGCTGGATTTAAAGGGGAGGTACATGTGGATGTGCATTCATATGTTTTATATTAGTAACTTTGTTTAGGTGTACCATTTTTTTTATTGCAAGCACTTAAATTGGCTGATACTGTTTAATACTAATTTCCCAAAAATTGGCTGATTAACCTTCTTTGATAGATGCTCTAGGAACTTTCATTTACATTAAAGCAGCCAGAAAAAATTAGACTATCAAACGCTAATTTTATGATGGCTTGTTAGTTAATACCAAGATTCCACATTGTTCAATTGCAGGGAACTTATGGAAATGTTGTATAAAACTACATAGCTATGCATATTTGCATTTGTTTGTACTTGTGGAGAATATTTGATATTTTTTCTTGCTCTCCACTAGTTTTCATACCGAAGTTGAAAATCAGTTTCCGTGGTTCTTGTGTATAGAAAATTTTCTATAACCATTTTCTCTTGGCATCTGGATTTTGGTGGCTTCTTAGATGCTAATTTAACTTTTTTATTTCACTTATGTGTGCAGCCTGATCAAGTTACCGTGCAGCCAACTCCAGTTTCAGTGTAAGTTCTTTACTTTCTCCTCCACTAGTTGCTGTGTGGTGTATATTAGCAGTCAGCACTGTACTGTTGACATTGCTGAATGGGATATAAAGTTTACTTGGTTGGTAGGGGGGAAAAAAATGAAGCCTCAGTTACCTTCACCTAAAAATGCAAAATAATAAATAGAACTTTTAAATATTCATTTATTTGCTGTTTTTTGGCTGGATAATTTTGTAAATGTCCCTAAAAGTAACTGTTATTTGGGAAATATAACAAGTTACTATTTTAATTTTTTCTTACCTTACTAGAAATTAAAATTATATCACCAGTCTTAACTCTTTAAGTATTAGTCATTATCTTAGTTATCTTATATTCATATTTTATAAATATTTGTCTTGCTATGGTAGTTAACTTGTACTTTATATGTTAGTTTTTTTATATCTAATATGTTATTATGTTATATTATCAATGAAAGGATATAGTATCAGTTAGATGAGTGCTGATTTACATTGGAAATAATTATTAACTGTGTATACAAATATAATTATTTAAGAACATGATAATACATTTTACTGTTTATTAGTCTTTTGAAATTTAAGAAAATTTAAGTTATTCTGAAATTCTTTTGAACTTTTATTAATCATTATTAATTAATTGGGCATTACTGTATATCTTATAATTATTTAATTTAAACATTAAAAAAATATTATTATGAATTCTCTGGGTTACAGTATCTCGCCCCCTCCACTTATCCTGTTGAGTGCTTTTAGTTCATCATCAGCTGCTTGAGATTCTATAGTACATATAATATTATTATGGCCTGTAAAAGATATTGAGATGCGCTGGATTTTTACACAATATTACAGTTAACCCCTTTTGTTTTGGATGGAGAAAGTCTCGTTCTTGGTATATTTTTATGTTGAATGCCTTGTCTCTTTTTTACAGGGAGCAATTGGCAGGAACAGATTGGGCACTAGTTACCACAAATGATGGGAAAAAATATTACTACAACAGCAAAACCAAGGTAGTGTGTCTAGTTTAATTCACACCACTAGCCTGTTTTATTCCAACAGGCTTGTTTTATTGAATTGTTTGTCTGAAAATCTTTTTCCAGATAATAGAACAATACATTCACTGATAGGATATGAATGAGTTGTGTCTGGAATTCAGCGGGCTAGAAGTTAAACTATAAGGGACCTTATGGTTTATGGTTATAAATGAAAGAGTTCTGTTTGGGACTTTGATTTGTACTGGTAGAGCTCTAGGAATCAAGAAGTGGCTGCAATGAGGATCATGGTTGCTGTAAAATTTGGGAAACAGAAGACCCAGGGCTAATCGATATAGTTGTAGCACATTGATCTGAAAAAATGTTGCTGTTTTAGGGTTTTATTTGTTCAAGAGAAAGGGCTAGCAGTATGTGGCTACAATTGGGAAGAATAAGGTTCCTGAACCTTAAAAGAGTAAAAGAAAGAGAAATGTGCAATCAACAGTGATAGTTTCTTTAGGAATCTTTTCTAGTTGTTCAGTCTATATCTATAAATGTAATATCAAAGAAACTTAAGTTACCAGGACCTTAATAAGTGGAACTATATATGGATTAATCATTAATTGCTTTAGTAGTAAGGTGCGTTGCTGTTTGAAGACAAAACATGATAATTAATGGAGTTGACTTATGTCTAAATTGCCACATTCATCAAGCCTTGTGCATTTTCAAATGAACAGATAATGGTGTTTATGTTCTGTATTCCTTTTACCTCCATTTTGCTTCTGATAATATGAATCCCATGTTTTATATTGACTTTGTGCTTATAAAGCCTAGTTTTACAATCACCTTTTAGGATGCAAGTAAACTTTCAAGGAAACAAATATTGGACACGGTTAACACTGTTAGTGCTCATTGAACTTATTTATATTTCCTAGTTATTGATGTATTCCCACTTTTCATGGTGTTTTTATCAATCAGATTAGTAGCTGGCAGATCCCTAATGAAGTAACAGAGCTGAGAAAGAAACAAGATAGTGAAGTATCAAAGGAGAATGCAGTGCCCATACCAAATATTGATGTAGTGGCAGAAAAAGGATCTACTCCAATAAGTTTGAGTGCTCCTGCTGTTAACACAGGTGGTCGTGATGCCATGCCTTTAAGAACATCAGTGGTGCCAGGTTCCTCATCTGCATTGGATTTAATTAAGAAGAAGTTGCAGGACCCTGGAGTTCCTTCTTCCTCACCTGTTCCGGTTATGCCAGTAACAGCAACACATGAATTAAATGGCTCAAGAGCAGTTGATGTTAAGGGCTTGCAAAGCGAGAGCAACAAAGATAAACTAAAAGATGCAAATGGGGATGGTAGCATATCTGATTCCTCTTCAGATTCTGAGGATGCAGACAGTGGGCCTTCTAAGGAAGAGTGTATCATGCAATTTAAGGTATATGTAGTGCCATATTTTGTTGCATATTCTAGAATTTGGTTATTCTTGGTTTTATTACTTCTATCCAATCTTTTAGCTGGATTCAATTGGTTTATCATGCAAGTGAAATTCACAGGAAATGCTTAAAGAACGGGGAGTTGCACCATTCTCAAAATGGGAAAAGGAACTGCCAAAGATAGTGTTTGATCCACGTTTTAAGGTTTGTTGAGGCTAAAGATTATCTATTATTTTTCTTTTGGTAGTTAAGGAACTTACCATCTGCTGGAATTCCATGAACAGTTTTCAATTATCATGTGAAAGTGTTGTTGAATGAGAAAAAAATAGAGCAAAACTAGCCATTGAACCATATGTCAGTTTTAACTATGACAATGAATGGCTTAAGTTTGCAAATGAAGAGATCTTACTTAGCTGTTAATAATTAAATTAACATGTGCCATATCATTGTTGCCTGCTCTGAGTTGGTAACAAATTTAGTTTTTCCTCTTTGATGTTCTGGTGTAATTTAGGGGAGAAAACGACAATAGGAAGAATTAGGGCTGAACAAACAAATAAGAATGAAGAGGGAGCTCTAGAAAACTTAGGGTTTAAAAACCCTCTAGTTGCTTTATATTAATTCAAAGAAAATAATAAGAAGCATAATGATGGCTGTAAATCCTTGAACTTAATTATATAGGCTTTGCTTCTTGCAAGTAAATAGGTTTTCTTGCAAATAAAGTTTTATTCTTGCCCTATATTTAAACCCTTAAGGTAATAATCCTAGCCGTCCATGACATATCTAATACTCAATAAATAAAACTGAAATAATAAAATATTATCAAATAAATAAAAGCTCCTGCGTCATCCTCCTTGGCTTGGAAAATTGACTCCAATGAGAACTTTCATCACTTCAGCATAAATTTCTAAATCTACACTTTGCAGCCTCTTCTTCATTATTAATAACTTTGTTGACTGAACATGTGCCTTTTCATCCAGTTCCTTTTTTATTTATTTTCAATTGTGTCTCCAAACATTGCTTCCGAAGTAACTCCATGTCCCACTGCATTTGAGTAATTCTCTCTCTTTCAGATTCCAATGCATTTGTGTAACTCCATGTCCCACTGCATTTGAGTAATTCTCTCTCTTTCAGATTCCAATGCATTTGTGTAACTCCATATCCAATCGATGCTGCATGTTTTCATCACATCCCTCTCTAGTGGTTTCAAGTTCCCCTTCCAAATCCTTGATCTTTGTTGCGAAGAACTGTCAACTTTTATGAGATATGTGCCATTTGGACAGAAGAAATATGCCCTACTGTAATAGTCCCTTAGGTTCGCGTAGTTATCAATTGGAGCAAACTTTGATTCAATTCTTTTCTTCCCTCAAAATCACTAACATCTTCATTAACGGTAGCAAAATGTATTACTTACTTTCTTTTCCATCCCAAAGAATTGTAGATCACATCACACAAGATCTTTCCATGAGAATGGTCAGTTCCTGTTGCAAGGCAGTAAGTGATATTCAAAAGTGGAGACTGCTGGAAATTTGTGGTTGAGTTCCTATAGCTGATGGATGATTTCAAATCAGTTAAGCAAACAAGTGAGGATGCAACAGCCTTCTCAGCCATAGTGTAGCCTATTGATAGCCTTTTTGCATAATCATTGGCCACGTCTTGCTTCTTGGCACCTATAACAACATGATTTGAGCAATAGCCAAGGCATCTGCCAATGAGTCTTTATTTGGTCCTGAGTCATTCCTTCCTTTGAAAAATTTGAGTTGTCTTGCTGCCAAATAGTGGCCACTCATTCTAATTAAAGCCGGGTTCTTGTAAAGTATCCTATCCAATAAGCATTTGCACGATCTGGTGGAGGTTCATAATTTTCTGGGAATGCTCCAGCAAAAATCTTAGCATATGAGCCCATTCTCTTAGAATGCAGAAAACCAACTTTGAGACTCATATTTTTTTTCATTTAATTCTGTCTTCGTAGTCTATGCTGCCAAAGAAACAATGATTCGATCCCAACCTTTGCACCCAATAAGTAAGCCTACACTGCAGATTGTCAAACGGATCAATTTGCCATCTAATTCTTGGAGTGACACCCAACTCCTCTTTTATGGCTAATCCAAGCTCTTTTGTTACATTTCCTTCTCTTGAAGAGTCTTGTACTGATCAACAGCCTTCATATTAGGAGCTGTTCTTTCAATTTCCAACACTAGATCATCAATTTTTTGTTTGAATTCTGTCGCAAGCTTCTCCTGATCAAAAAGCCTTTTATCCTGCATAAGAGATTGATTTAACCAACTAAAATCGAACTTCTTACCAGTTGAAGACTCTACTTCCATCAAGTCTTGAATGAGAGGAAGCTCGTGGAGCTCTAAGCCACATGTATCAATAAATTCCCCCTTCCATTCATCTAGTTGATTATTTTGATTCTCCTTAGAATTTATTTGGTGATTAAGTTTGGGTATGGATGTTGTAGCAGCATGAGCCTGCTTCTCCCATTCCTAAATTTCCTTCTCACACTCTTCTGACATTAATTTCCAGTCCACTTCTTTTTTCTACTGCTTTACAGCTTGCCTACAACCTTTTTTTCATAAACCGATTTTAAATCATTTTCCAAGGGACAGAGTAGGTTCGAGCTTTTTAACTCTTGATTCTAATTGTCACTTAGGCTCATACTCGAACCTTATAAATGCTGCCCTGGAGCATAAATGAACTAAACCCAGATCTTCAAATAGATAATTGTTGTCTGGATGCCAAGGAAAACAGTCATGCACTGTCCCCAAAACAAGTTTTTTGCTTATTAGGTGGAGGATGGTAAAACAATCTTGTTGATTTATGGTTGGCATAGAACCATGTAGAGGCGAAGATTCCCAAGAAAGCCAATCACTTTAATCTTGACAAGTAGCTTAGAAGCATCATCTCATCCTATGAGGAAAACAAGAATAGCTTCATCAGCTTCATAGCAGCAAATATTTGTAGATGCGATGTGCTTATATTCAGAATCAATGCTATTTTACTCAAAAAGTGCAAACCACTTTTCTTTCTGGGAATCCAGCTTCTTCTTTGTGGTTTGCCTTTAAAATTGTCAAACATAGATTTAATTCTATAATGAGTTTTTGCAATACTCCCTCCAAAATAACACTGCTACTGAAAAGTCAACTGAGATATGTGAATAGTTGGAGCAAATCCCGAAGGTTTAGAAAACAAATCAGCATTGATGGGTGTGCTCATCAAAATAAGACACAAGTCGAGATGTTAAGGAAGATGATCATGCGAAAGTATTGACAAAATGTCCTCGTTCATACCCCTTTCATGAGTTACATCCGATAGCAACTGACTTTCTCTAGAAATCTTTAGAACCTGATTTCAGCAACAGCTTTCGGAAACTTAGCTTTCTTGTTGAATGCAAGTAGTTTTTCTTTGAAAGGTTGCATCACCTTCATCCTGTGACTTGCCTTCAAACTGTCCAACTTTTTCTCGAGTTAACACTGAATTTTTTCTTGGCAGTATCTGATTTGATTTTAGAAATTGAGTCGATTCTTTTTATTCCAAAATTATCACCCGACGTTGTGTCCCTTGAGATATCCAAGAGATTTTCAACTTGCCTCCAATCCTCTCCTTTTGAGATTTTGGTTGTCATCACTCTATGAACAACCAAAGATTCTTCTTGAACCAGATAAACATAAATTTCTTTGCTTCAGGATATTCATCATAGTTCGGTTCTGACATATCGTAATTTTGCTCTTTCCGCATGCATCTTGCTAAGAGAATCAGCAACTTCAACGTTAATTCCACCCTCATTTAATTCAAGGGCATGCGGCAACCGATCCTTCAATCCACTTTTTACTGCAGGGTTTGTGGGTCCAGCATCATGAAAGCGGCTTTTTTCTTACCAAAATCTGAGTTATCAGCAAGACTACCTTTCAGTATGGCCAAACTGGTTGTGGGCACCTTATGTAATCTTCATCAAGGTTCCCTCTTGTTCCTGTTGCACCTCTCTTCTATCGCACTTTGTATTGCAGCCAGTTCTCTCTCTTGGCCTGATTTCCTCTTTCTCGACCTCTTAGGCATGCAACCATGGCTTAATAGCAATCCCTAATATAACCCATAGGATCTAATCAGGGTTTGATACCAAAATGTGTGGTTTAGGGGACAACAGCAGCAATATAAAGAATTAGGGTTGAACAAACAAATAGGTAAGATGGAACTCTAGAAAACTTAGGGTTTAAAAAACCTCTAGTTTCTTTCTATCAATTCAAATAAAATAATAAGAATCATAATGATGGCTTAAAACCAACAACTTATTTATATGGGCTTTGTTTCTTGCAAGGAAAGTTATTAGACTTTCTTCCCCATAAAGTTCTATTCTAGCCCTAGATTTAAATCCTAAAAATACTAAATAATCCTAGCCATCCATAATATCTCTAATACAATAAATAATATTGAAATAATAAAATAGTATAAAATAAATAAAAGCTCTTGTGTTGCTTCCTAATGAAGTCATACTATTGAGTTTTAATTTCTAAAAGTGCATCCTGTTGCAGGCTATTCCAAGTCATTCTGCTAGGAGGTCCTTGTTTGAACATTATGTTAAGACACGTGCTGAGGAGGAACGCAAAGAAAAACGAGCTGCTCAGAAGGCTGCAATAGAGGGATTTAAGCAGTTGCTGGATGAAGCATCAGAGGTTTATTTAATTGCCAAAAACTCGATGTCATTATTTGTTAGCTATGGTGAAAATCCTGCTTTGAAATTCTGAACTGTAGATTTTTTACAAGCCCATATTTTTCTCTACAGGATATTGATCATGACACCAATTATCAGACTTTCAAAAGAAAATGGGGAAGTGATCCACGATTTGAGGCTTTGGACCGTAAGGATCGGGAGCTTCTATTAAATGAAAGGTAATGTTACAAAGATAGACTCGTGATCCTTATTTTTCTTTAGTGTGTGATCTTTATAGTTGATGCAGAAGGTTGGGCTTTTCTCTCTTTTTAATTTTTGCTGCTAATTGTGCCATCAGATGCGGCAGTTACTTGGTTATGGTAGCCAAGTTGCATCTACAAATGCATGCTTAAAGAAATTAGTGTTTGGGTCTTCATGAGTTTTTCTAATGGATTATAATCTTTTGTACTAGTCAAAATTTGGCTTAAAGAATTTGAATTGCTTGTTGTAGAACAGGGATGGATGGCACAATTTTCTCATTTGACCCTTGCCCTGCTCTCCTTATTTTCTCCCTTCCTTTTTAATCTCTCACGTTTGACAATTAACATTTGGCAGTCAAGTTTTTCTTACCCCCTTTCTCTCTCTCTTACACACACACGCACACAGACACTCATGCAGGCTTATGCATGTGTACCTTTGTGACACACAACTCTGATCTGGCAGGCATGTTTGAAGATAATAATGCATACCCAGAGAGATTTTTACATGTCTACTTGAGCATTTGTGTTGCTGCAGTTTTAATGAGGGAAACTAAATCTGTTTAAGAGCAATTGTTGGTGAGAAAGCAGATTTGATAAGATTGTATGGAGTGATACATCTAGGTTGCAGTTTTGTTACCCGGTTGATGAAAGTATGATTATTTTGAATTGGCTGGCTGAAGATTCTGTTTAGTGAATTGGCTGGCTGAAGATTCTGTTTAGAACAAATTTAGAACTTATATGGGTATAAAGCTTATAATAATAAAATTGGGACGCTGGTTCTTTTTTTTGAAGTGTCTGGCACTAATGTGAAAGAGGTACTCTGCTATTCTTCTAAGACATCATTGATGTTGTGATGAGCTAGACACTGAAAGCTTGTAGCCTTTATATTCTACTAGTAGCTATTATCCTTTGGTTCTTTGGTAGATTTGTTAAACATACTCTCTTCTTTCTTTTTCCCTTGTGCTTTCATTTTGCATAGAAGTAAGATAAATGTCCTAGTTATATCTGTCGCTCATATCCAGTTTCTTGTGTTGATCTCCATGTGCGACATGTGTTGTGCTATTACGATCACATATGTATGCTTTGATTCCAATGCTTGTTTGAATTTATGTTGAACTTGTTCGGTTGTCTCTAGACAGAAGAGATGGTCTAATGATAACATTGAAAGCGACCTTTGTCAGCAGGTAGTAGGCTAGGGACCAGATTCTATGATTCAGTTTGGGTGTGTCCTTTAGCCCTTTATCTCTTTTGGTTTGAATGGTAAATGCCTAATTTTTTCCCATGTACTTATATCATACTGGTTACAAAATGTCGCTGCTTCTGTCTCAGGGTTCTTCTTTTGAAGAGGGCTGCTGAAGAAAAGGCTCGAGCTATACGTGCTGCTGCTGCTTCTAGTTTTAAGTCCATGCTTAAAGAGAAAGGAGATATCAATGTAAATTCCCGTTGGTCCAGGGTATGTGCAATTTAAATTAGGTTATTGGTTTTTCTTACCTTCTGGAGAGTGTTCCTCAACATTAAGCATCTTGCATATCTTATGTCTTATTGATGGGAATGTACTAGTCAGATCATTCTTTCTTGAGAGGTTTTGCACCTTCACTGGTTGCTCATGTTTGTGTGTCTGCACACATGTAAAAGAGAGATTGGTTCTTATTATTTTCGATGAATACGATGGTAAATATGGCCCACTTTCTTACCTTTGCTTTTTGTTGTTTCAGGTGAAGGATAGCTTAAGGGATGATCCTAGGTATAAGTGTGTTAAGCATGAGGATCGAGAGGTTTTGTTCAATGAGTACATATCTGAACTAAAGGCCATAGAAGAGAAAGCAGAGAGAAAAGACAAAGTGAAAAAGGAGGAGGAGGTATAGATTCTCTCTCGCACTCTCCCTCTCCCTCTCTATCCTTTCTAGCAAAATCAGATTTGCATTTTAAGTTTGTTCACGATCCATTAGTTCTTGCGAATGCAGAATTATTCAGCCATATACTAACAGTTTTGGTTTTTTTCTGCTCATGGATGTTTTGCATATGATGGTATGATGGATAATATTGAGAGTATAGCTTCAAAACTTCTTAGAAGAAAGACTATTTTTCCAAGGAATTCTAATACCTCAAATTTCTCTTTCAGAAAAATAAAAAGGTTGATAGGATCGGCATTTTTTAAAGTTAATTTTTAGTGGTTATTTTATGGCATCACATTCTCATGTTAAAAGATGTGCAAGGCTGTGACATTTCATAATTCCACATTAGAAACATGGCATTACAATGAATGAAGGGGAGAGACGAAATCTCATAAATAACTGGCAATTGGTGGACCATTCTCAATAGACATGTCATTACAATGGATGCAAGGGTGAGATAAGTTCTCATAAAAGCCTTCTAGCCATTGGTAGACCATTTCCACATACCAGGCTTCTCTTCCGAAAGCTATAGAAGCCTTTGCTGACTCCTTGGGATTTTCCATGACATCAGATTTAGCTCTTCCAATTATCTTTTGTAGATTTTTTTTCCTATTCTTACGGCCACATCTTTTTCTATTTATGTTGATGTGTGACTCTCTCTCCCTGCACATTTGCAGATGTAACTTCCTATTTTTGGTTCTTTGGTGGTGTTTGCTTGTGATTTTTTGATGTTATAGATTGTTTAGTCATATTTATGATTGGATGGTCTAAGAAGTGCAATTAGATGGTGTCTATAATATATGAGGATGCCCAGCTATGAAATGGCTGAGCAACGAACAATTGAATAAAAAGTTTCTGATATGTTCCAAGATTATACTCTATAACTTTGTGAATTCTACTTGCTGCTTGTCTTATTCCTTTCATTTCAGCTCTCTTTGCGTGTTTGAAATCCTCTTCCAAGCATGGTGTGAAATGTCTTCCAAGGATCGTTTGATATGTCAGTGGAACATATGGCCCCACTCGAAATTATGCTTGTGGGGAATAGCCAAACAGTTCTTTACTTTAACAAGTTAGACAAGAAATTAAAGAGCTCATCTCAGAAGCTTCCTAAATGATAGATCCGTTATATGTAGGAGAAGGCTGTTCTTTTTATACCTTATGTCTTGCAAATATAGGCAATGTGAGAGCATGGTTATGTCATTGTTATCTATTGCTTTGGATTTGTTATTTGTTTCAATAGGACATTGAACAAATATTAGAAAAGATATCCACGTGTATCCAGAACTGCCTCAAGTAAATTTGTTTGCCTTTTATTAATCCAGGAGAAACTAAAGGAAAGAGAGCGAGAGTTGCGGAAAAGGAAAGAGAGAGAAGAACAAGAAATGGAAAGGGTGCGACTAAAAGTTCGCAGGAAGGAGGCGGTTGCATCTTTTCAAGCTTTGCTTGTGGAAACAATTAAAGATCCCCAGGTATGCTTTTCTTTAACAACATATTTCTAGATTATACAATTCTAAAACAATTAAATATGACCTTAATTTGATGTTGAATGATTCAGGACTTTCTATATGCTACTATTTATATCATGGCATTGCTAAACTAGAAAAATGTCCGCTCATTAGTGTTTGTCTTTTTTATTATCATTTAAAAGAAAATTTCCTGATAACATGAATTAGGTCCCCCATCTACAATACATCAGATGCAACTAATTTTTTCAACCTTTTCCTCTGAAGTATGTATTTAAGCTTCTAAGATGTTTAAGATCATTATTCTCAAATGTTTGGTTTTGTTGGCTCATTTGGAATTTGTCAAGTCGTTCATGTCTTTCTATTAATTGTTCTAGGCATCCTGGACGGAGTCAAAGCCTAAGTTGGAAAAGGATCCTCAGGGACGTGCAGCGAATCCTGATCTGGATTCATCTGATATGGAGAAGCTCTTCCGTGAGCACATAAAGATGCTATTTGAGGTAATTTTGCAACTAAAATGATCATCAATATTGTTATGATTTTAACACTAATGCCATCCTGCTACTCCCATTTACAGTTACTGCTAAGTAATACATGTTTTACATTAATACGCTAGTAGTGTTCTGTTTGTTTACAAGTTGAAGAAAGGATTGGACATTGTAACTTTGAAGTGATTTATGCATAAATTGTTTAGGGGCTTTTAAATATTTGTGTCTGACATAACCGTTCTATTTGGCCATTTTGTAGAGATGTGTGAACGACTTCAGAGCTCTGCTAGCAGAAGTCATAACTCAAGATGCAGCTGCTCAAGAGACAGGTGGTGGTAAAACAGCCCTTAATTCATGGTCAACTGCCAAACGTTTTCTGAAGCCCGACCCAAGGTATAACAAGATGCCAAGAAAAGAGAGGGAAGCGCTGTGGCGTCGATACGCAGAGGATATGTTGCGAAAACAGAAGTCGGCATTAGATCAGGAGGAAGAGAAACACACTGATGTGAAAGGCAGAAGCTCTGGTGGTGATTTTGGAAGATATTCGTCAGGTACAAGGAGAACTCATGAACGTAGATAGTTCGTTTTGTTGGGAAACTAGGCATTTGTAAAAGTTAACTGATTTTTAATATGTATACATATATAATGAGTTAGGCTCTGATTTAGTTTCCCCCTATGCTATTTCCTGTTGAAGGAAAATGGGTTTAACCCATATATTTATTTATTAGATAATCCATCCATTGATTTCTAATATTGCGTAAAATGTCTTACAGTTTCACTAATCAGAATTTGTATCTGAGATCCTTGAGTCAGCTGTTCTGATACATTTCAGGATGTGGATATGAATCATGGAAAAATATTTAAACCCCAGGTTCGGTAAAAAAAAAATTCATTTAAAAATACTTGCATATCCTCTCAATTTTTTATAAAAATACACTAATAAGTTTGAAAATTTAAGGATGAATTCCCCTTTGTTTGTTGTGTTTTAATTAGAGCATATTTTAAACATAATTAATTTTAGGTTAATATAAGGGGTAAATGATCAGAATATACCAAAATTTAAAAAAAATTACGGAAAAGGGTCGAAAAAATAATTATTTATCAGAAAAAGTCATTTCCCTTGAAAACGCATCCACGTCAGCTCGTTTTCAGGGGATGAATCAGAAAAGCGCGTCCACGAGGGAGCGCTTTGTGCCACATCAGCAAAAAACGCGTCCTTGAGGGCGCGCTTTGTTGATGTGGCAAAAGCGCTCCTCGTGGACGCGCTTTGCCCGCTTCAACGGTCAAATTTTTTTTTGACCGTTGGGCCTTCAACGGTAAAAAAAAAAACTTATAAATACCCCCAACCATTTTATTTTTTCACACATTAGTCCTTACTCATTTTTCTCTCAACTTTCTTTCAAATTCCTCTCAAATTTCTCTCAAATTCCTTTAAACTTCCTCTCAAATTTCACAATAATCCTTTAATATTTACAAAAAAGCCCTTTTTAAAATTTTTTGAAATATATTTTTTTGATAAATTTAAAAATATTCGATCGTATTAGCAATGGCTGGAGAATTAATTCGTTTCGACGATAAACACATCTCCGTCGATCAAATGCAAATGGTAAGTTTTAATTTTAATTTTTCAATACTATTTAAAATTTTTAAGGTTTATGCAATTTTAATTAAATTTTATTTTATAATTTTTTAAACAGTCTGTAGATCGGGTGTTGCAATGCTATATTCGCAATATGCCTGGTCCGCCATCGCCGTTTATCGAGAATTACCTGCGGGAAGCGGGTTTTTGGCACGTGGCCACGATAGGCCGGGGGTGCAAGTTGGACCCGAAGTTAATTAGTGCGTTGATAGAGAGGTGGAGACCCGAGACGCACACTTTCCATCTTCCATGCGGAGAGTGTACCATCACTCTGGAAGACGTGCAATTGCAATTAGGATTGCCAGTGGATGAGTACGTAGTCACCGGGTCTGCAACTTCTGGCGATTGGGCTGCCGTATGCTACGAGCTTTTGGGTAGGGGTGTGCAAAATTCGGGTAAAACCGAAAAAATTTGGTTAATCGGTCGGGGGTCGGTTAATTATTTTGTGATTTTTCGGTTAACGGTTAATTCGGTTCGAAACCGGTCGGTTAACCGAATTTTTTCGGTTTAACCGAAAAAATTAATAAATAAAATTACAATATATAAATAGGCCCACTATTCACCTAAACCCAATCCCTAAACCCAATCCAAACCCAAATATCTAACCCAACCCAATTACCCAATCCAACCCAATCATAAAAATTACAAATAATTTAATAAATAAAAATAAAATTCTAAAACTAAAACTAAAATTATGTAACTTTTTAATTATGTAGTGATTAATTTCGGGTAATTCGGTTAATTCGGGTAATTTGGGTAATTCGGTTAATTTTTAACCAAAAATAAAAAATATATAATTTTCGGTTAATTCGGTTAACCGACTGAATTAACTGAAAAAAATTTCGGTTCGGTTAATTTTTTTGAAAAAATTTCGGTTCGGTTAACGGTTAAAATTTTTGAAAGGTCGGTTAATTCAGTTAATATTATTTCGGGTCGGTTAACCGGTCGGTTAACCGAATGAACACCCCTACTTTTGGGTGCTATTCCGGATAACATTTACTGTGGTCGGATCGAGATGGGCTGGTTACGAGACACATTCTCGAAGTCGAATAATGATTCGACGGAAATAGAAAGAATACGGTATGCTCGGGCATACATTCTTGAGATGATTGGAGGGAATCTGATGTCGGACCTGTTACGAAACCTCGTACACCTGAGATGGGTGCTGAAACTCATTAATTTTAGAGCAGCCGGTGAATTGAGTTGGGGGTCTGCCGTGCTAGCAAAATTGTATCGGAAGATGTGCGGGGCGGCGCGGCCGAATAAAGCAAAAATCGGAGGTTGCCTATCACTACTGCAATCATGGGCACGGTTTCGATTTCCATTTTTACGTCCTTGAGTCGACCACCCATATACATTCCCACTCATAACGAGGTAAATTTAATATTAGATTTTACAATTATTACGTAGATTTAAAATATAATTGTATGCTAAAAATTTATTTAATTAGGTGGAACCATTCGGCGAGTTATGTTGGAATACCTACATCGCTTGAAGATATAAAGCTTCTACTCGAGCAACGGTCAGAAGCACCAAGTAAGTATTAAATTTTAATTAAATTTCGTAATAAAATAGTCGTTTCGTATTTCATATTTAGTATTTCATATTTAGTATATAACTAATATTTTTATCATGTTAATATAGTTTGAATGGACACCATACGAGGACCCGTCAATTCGGGCAGTAATTCCGGAGGAGTTCTTTCAAAATCTGAACATTTGGCATGTGAAGGTCCCATTGATCAATTATGCCACCGTGGAGATGCACCAATCAGATCGGGTTCTACGTCAATTTGGATTCCGACAACTGATTCCCGTGGCACCTGAGGTGCTCGATGATGAGCACAAAGTCGACTTACGGCAGTTGCATACGGATTGGCCAAGATTTTGGTCAGCGTATATCGAATTGTGGGAGAACTGGTATGATTATATACCTACTCGAGAACCGATCATTGTTCCTGAGTTAGCGTGCGTGCTTGGAATACATGCCATGGTTTTGGATCCATGGCAAGTCGTATTTATTGTCGGAAAGAGAGGCGGCGGCAACTTCGTGAACAAAGGGAACGACAGGCCTTTTAAATCCAAGGAGAAGGGGTGATGAGGCGGGACCATCACGGCGCACGACACGATCCACCGGCCCATCAACAGCGCCCACACGGTCATCGGGCCTAACACTTTCACCGACGACATCGACATCACAAACTTTTCAGATTATGCAAAGCGCGCGTACCTAGCCCTTATATGTATCATAACCCTTATATGTTTCCTTTTCCCGCCCCACGGCAGTGGAATGCATGGCGGTTCGAGTCCGTTCGACTACTCCGATCGCCACCGATCTTGAGGCCGCCGTCGCATGAGGATCGCACGAGGTGCCGTCGGGGAGCTCTTCATTTTACCGATCTCCTTCGCCTTATGGGATTGAGACACCTCCGCCATGGTTTATGCAAACACCTCCCGACCATTATTTTATCAAGGTGGGTCATCCTCCCAACACCCACAACTGGACCTGCCGAGGAACTTGAATTCACTTTACCGAGGTTCCACAACCCCGCCGGAAGCTAGAAGGAGGAATCCAGTAGCAGAATCAGTCGACCACCCCCATGTGGCATCGATTCCGACTGGCACCAACATTGATTCGGACCGCCATTTTTTTAATTTTTTGTAATTTAATTTTTATATCTTTAATAAAATAAAAGTTATTTTTTATTGTAATTTAATTTTTATATCTTTAATAAAATAAAAGTTATTTTTTATTTTTTTTGTAATTTAATTTTTATATATTTGCTAAAATAAAATAAAAGTTAAAATTATTCAAATAAAAGTTGTTTTTTTATTTTTTATTTTGTAATTTAATTATTATATCTTTAATTAAAAGTTATTTATTTTTTTATTGGAATTTAATTTTTATATCTTTGCTAAAATAAAATAAAAGTTATTTATTTTTTTATTGTAATTTAATTTTTATATCTTTGCTAAAATAAAATAAAAGTTGTTTATTTTATTTTTTGTAATTTAATTTTTATATCTTTAATAAAATAAAAGTTGTTTATTTTTTTATTGTAATTTAATTTTTATATCTTTGCTAAAATAAAATAAAAGTTGTTTTTTATTTTTTTTGTAATTTATTTTTTATATCTTTAATAAAATAAAAGTTGTTTTTTTATTTTTTTTGTAATTTATTTTTTATATCTTTAATAAAATAAAAGTTGTTTTTTTATTTTTTTTTGTAATTGATTTTTTTTATCTTTAATAAAATAAAAGTTGTTTTTTATTTTTTTTGTAATTGATTTTTTTTATCTTTAATAAAATAAAAGTTGTTTTTTTAATTTTTTTGTAATTGATTTTTTTATCTTTAATAAAATAAAAGTTGTTTTTTTGTAATTGATTTTTTTATCTTTAATAAAATAAAAGTTGTTTTTTTTGTAATTGATTTTTTTTATCTTTAATAAAATAAAAGTTGTTTTTTATTTTTTTTGTAATTGATTTTTTTTATCTTTAATAAAATAAAAGTTGTTTTTTTTTTGTAATTGATTTTTTTTATCTTTAATAAAATAAAAGTTGTTTTTTTTGTAATTTATTTTTTTTATTTTTAATAAAATGAAAGTTGTTTTTGAATATCCTAATTGTAATTAAATTTTTATATATTTAATGAAATAAAAAACACATACTTTACTTCTATCATGTCTTTAAATACATCTAAACAAAAATGATACAAACGAAAATGAGATATAACTTTGCATTCTTCCAAGAGACAAAAATGATAAGGAGACTATCAACTATTCCGATTTGGACACGAGCGAGATGTATGGCCTGGGTTCTTACACCATTCGCATAACTTCCGTTGGTTGGCCGTTTTCGGATATCCATATTGTTGCGTATTCTAGTCGAGCAAGGTCGACCTTTTGGTTTGCGCCATGATTCTCTATCCGTAACGACTTATACGGAGCAAGCGTCTGACGGCCACTTACGTTCATCCGGGACTGGTGGGAATACGTGTCTCCACACGTTGTACATGTTTTCTATTTTATACACTTCGTCGACATAGCTCATGGGATCCAGACGGAGATTCTGACAAGCCGCAAGTACATGAGCGCATGGGTAACGAAGTGCATCAAATATCCCACAGTCGCAGGTCCTATTTCTCAAGTGTACACGATATTGCCCACCAACAATACCTTGGTTCGGTCTGTCAAACTCCGTCACACGAAACCGTAGGTTGTCGCGATCGTGACACACTGTGTGCATGGTGTTGGCCCGTGCCTTCCCATTGTTAATTTCTCGCAATACCTTCGCGCACCATACATGGCCTCCTTGCATTTGGCCTTTATAACTCGCTGCTCGCTTCAGAAATAGTTCCGCTAAACGAAAATATGTCTCTCGCACAACCGATGTTATCGGCAAATGACGCGTTCCTTTTAGAACAGAATTTATGCATTCGGCCAGGTTTAAGGTCATATGACCATATCGTAGGCCGCCGCCATATGCTTGTGTCCACTGTTCGAAAGGAATATTGCGTGGGTAGTTTGCGTTAACTGAACGCAAACTCGCAAACATCTCGTGCAAACGGTCCTTATTGATCTCGCACCCTGCAAATATAAGTTGATAGTAAATATTACATACCACTCTTCAATTAAGAATAAATTGAATATTACAAACGAAATTATATTAATAGATATTACATACCCATATTGGTCACTTGCCGTCGTTGACTTGTAGCTCGATGTTGCCCGTGGTAGTTGGACGCAACATGCCTTAGGCAATATCGATGGTGTGTGCGATGCCATAGGCTTCCCTGTCGCTCTATTGCGGCTAGTATTCCAGGGCCCCGATCTGATATAACGCATATATCAGGTTGGGGGCAGACATGCCCCTTTAACCTAGATAGAAAGAAATCCCAGTCATCAGCTGACTCCCCCGGTGTTATTGCAAACGCAATTGGAAGGATTCTCCCACTGCCGTCCTATGCCACAGCTAGCAATAGCCGATGCGTATATCTACCATACATAAAGGTACCGTCAATTTGTACCAATGGCTTGCAGTATATAAATGCCTCTCGGCATTGTTAAATGTCCAGAACAGACGCTTGAACACTTGGCATCCACGGAGCAATCGATCGTTGTAGTACGCCGGTTCCGTTTCAAGGTGCCGTTATCTTTGCTCGACATATCTCTCAAAGACTTGACACCACTGCCACACTTCATTATATGAAGCGTCCCACCGGCCGTGCAACTTTTCCAACGCCTTCTGCTTGACTATCCAAGTCTTCCGGTAAGAGGGCGTGTACCCCAATTGGCTATGAATATTGCCAATTAAGGCCGACACTGTAGTCTTGGGATCCGCCTTCACCGTCGGTATTATTAAGTCAGCCAACATCTCTGAATCCATCTTCGGATGATCTTGTGAAACACCTGTCAATGAAGTACGTTAAATAATGCAACATTACGTAATATTAGTATTATTCAAAAACCTTAAACACCTAGTGATACTGTACCGGCAAGACATGTATGTGAACCGTTGTACTTTTTGATCTCCCACAAGCCTGTCCTTTTCCTCAACGAGGCCATGATTTTCCATGAACAAGTACCGTCTTGCACTGCACACTTGGCTTCGTACTTATCGAGTTTGGATTTAACCACGTTGTAGTTAACCTTGTTCTTGATGCTATATTGTTTCAATGCACCAAGAAAACTATCCTTGTTGGAAAACTCTTTACCAACTTCTAATTCGCCCGAATCCAACGACGAACTTGTACGGTCACGCCTTCTGTATGGTAGTTCAGGAAACTCCAATGCATCGTCTTGAGATAGATCGACATTATGCATGTGGGCTGGAAGCGAGTACGCCCTGAATCGCGGATTTCTTCCTCTTCATCTGAACCGCCTTTAACATCGGTTGGAACAAGATCCGGTTCAGAAAATAATGCAACTTCTGCACCATCGGGGCCGGGCTCTCGAGCTGGATCCACATCGGACTCATCATCCGACCCACCATCATCTGCAACGAACAAGGGTGTAACACCCCTAACCCGTATCCGTCGCCGGATTAGGGTTAAAGGCGTTACCGGACAGATCGAAAACATATTCAGAAGTTCATACATTCATCCATCAATCTCAAACATAATGTCCCTTAATACGGTCAACGAGACCTAAAACATGCTTATAAATTGGGTCGGGACTAAACCGGAACACATACAAAATTTTACAAAAATTTAAAACTTTTCTAAGTTTCAGGGGTTACACGCCCGTGTAGGCAAGCCGTGTGCCTCCCACGGCTGCTGGACACCTCCGTGTGTCCTCCCCGTGGTCGAATCTGACCTCACATCCATGGCCACCAAGCACGCCCATGTGCCTTGGCCGTGGTCGAATCTGGCTTTACACCCACGGCCACCTAGCACCCGTGTGCTAAGGCCGTGTACTCTTAGGCCATATCTCGACTTTCTCACACGGCTACTAGACACGCCGCGTGTGTCTTGGCGTGTGCTATTAGGCTAGCTAACGACTTAGCCCCACGGTCACTAGGCACGCCCATGTGCCTGGCCGTGTGACATTATAGGCCATTTGCAAGGCCAAAATGTCACCCAATGGGTCATACCTACTAGTAAAATCATCAAGACATCTCATGCCTATTTGACAACCAAAATCATACCAAAATAACCATCCAAATTACAAGGCTAAAACTCATCTCATCACAAGCATAGTTCATTCCTTTGCTTAATCAAAACTTGACCATTTCATGCATCAACTAACCATGCCAAAAACATACTTCATATATCACATACATTCAAGAAAATTCTCAACCCATAGCTAGCCAAATCACATGTCTAAGTTCATATAACAAACTCATTTCAAATACTAGCCTATACATGCCATATCAAACTATATACATATCCAAAGTGTACCAAAAATGAGTTTAGTAGTGTGATGATTGATCCTTGTGGTCCCGAGCCTTCAAGTAGCTTTAACGACCTATAAAACAAAGAAAACACACACACAGAGTAAGCTTTCCAAAAGCTTAGTAAGTCATAAATACAAAAAAAACTTAGCAACTATCACATATATACTTTGGTCCATGTACTTGACCATATTTATCACATTAATCAATTCAAAGTCTTATATAAACATAGCTCATTCATGCTTACTCTCACATATCATATTGTTATTCCAATATACATAATCATCATAGTATGATCACATAGGTACTTACCTTATATACACACTTAGTGTGTAAATCAACGTACCTGAAATGGATTTACAATTCACTTAGCCATTCATATCACAGACTTCCCCGTTGAACTGTTAGGAACTAATAGGATACTCAGAACGCTTGGAATAATAGTACAATGCCAACGTCCCAGATGAGGTCTTACATGCATTCAAATATCGATGCCACTGTCCTAGACAGGGTCTTACACGAATCAAAACGATGCCGATGTCCCAGACATGGTCTTACACGTAAAGTTAATATCGATGCCAACGTCCCAGACGTGGTCTTATTCGTACAGATAATATCGATGCCAACGTCCTAGACGTGGTCTTACACAAAATCTCAATTCAATGCCGACATCCCAGACGTGGTCTTACATGATAAACAGAACAGGTACCTATGTATTCTTAGGTTCATACGGGACTTTTCGGACATTGTCGCTCAGTCGATCTTATCTCAGAATTCATTTGCATAACATTTCATAAGCATTCATTTTCAACTACAAGCATATGAATATGCTCAACTCAATACGATTACACTTATTTGCAATATGACTTACCTCGGATTCGATTTATCGGAAATAGAAATGGCTACTCGGTTACTTTCACTTTTCCGCGGTCTAAATTCGTTTTCCTCGGTTCTTGATCTATACAAATCCAGAATTAACTCTTTTATTCACTAATTTATCCAATTTAATCCAAGGACACACAATTAGGGCTATTTGCAAATTAACCCTCACATTTGCACAATTTATCAATTTAGTCTATTTTTCTCAAAACATCAAATTCACAAAATCATTACATACACATGCTTAGCCGAATATTCATACATATCATACAAGCCCATATTTTCCATCAAATTTGTAATTTAGTCCTTCAAGTTACCATTTTCTCAATTTAGCCCTAATTAGCTAATTTCATCAAAATTTCAAGAACAAAGTATTTTCATCTAGCTCAAATCTTTCATTTAACAACTAGGCTTATCACAAAGCTCAACATATCATCAATGGCATATCACATAAACATCATCAATACACAAAATTGAGACATGGGCTTCATAGTAGACTAAGCAACGATTTCAAAAACGTAAAAATTATCAAAAACCGAAATCAAACATACCTTGAATTGAGCTTAGTAGTGGCCGAAAATCAAAAGAGTTAAACCCTTTATTCTTTCTCTAATATTCGGTCATAAAAACAAAGATGAACATGGCTTTTTCAATTGATTTTTATTTAATATCCTTTGTTTTATTAAATTACCTATTTAACCATTTAATAAATATTTAAAACAATTATACACTAAGGGCGTATTAGTCCTTTGTCCATCCACTATCTAAATATTGGCTTATTTTCCATATAAGGCCACCACCTTTAGAAGCCACAACAAATAGGTGCCTTGACATATAACATGCAATTTCACATTTAATGCAATTCAATCCTTTTGTCAAATTAAACACACAGACAGACAAATTAACTTACGGAAATTTAACACATGCTTAATCACTTATCAACGGCATAGAAAATAATATTAAAATATTATACAGACTTGGATTTGTGGTCCCGAAACCACATTTCTGACTAGGGTATAAACTGGACTATTACAATTCTCCCCCTTTAGGGATTTTCGTCCCCGAAAATCTTACCGTTAAACAAAGTCGGATATTGCTGTCTCATTGAATCTTCCGGCTCCCACGTTGCCTCTTCAATTCCGTGTCGATTCCATAATACTTTCACTAACGGAATTTTCTTATTTCTCAACTCTTTTACTTCACGAGCTAAGATACGGATCGGTTCCTCTTCGTATGACATATCTGATCGGATTTCAATTTCTGATGGGGCAATCACATGTGACGGATCGGATCGATATCTACGGAGCATTAAGACATGAAATACATTATGTATCTTTTCTAGCTCGGAAGGCAACAACAATCGATATGCAACAGGTCCAACTCGCTCAATGATTTCATACGGCCCGATGAATCTCAGACTCAACTTGCCTTTACGTCCGAAACGAAGTACTTTCTTCCATGGTGATACTTTCAAAAATACTTTGTCGCCGATCTTAAATTCTATATCCTTTCATTTTAAGTCCGCATAAGACTTCTGACGATCAGATGCTGCTTTCAAACAATCTCGGATCAATTTCACTTTCTATTCTAAGTCTTTTATCAAATCTACCCCGTGTAGCTTATTTTCACTGAGCTCAGTCCAATACAGAGGTGTACGACATTTACGTCCATACAAAGCTTCATATGGTGCCATTTTGATGCTCGACTGAAAACTATTATTGTATGCAAATTCAATCAATGGCAAATACTGTTCCCACGAACCATTAAACTCAAGTATACAGCATCTTAACATATCTTCAAGAATCTGAATAATCCGCTCGGATTGACCATGTTTGCGGATGAAAAGTCATCTTGAAATGCGTTTTCGTGCCTAAAGCTTCTTGCAATTTCTTCCAGAACCTCGATGTAAATCTCGGATCCCTATCTGACACAATAGATAGTGGCACACCGTGCAATCTAACAATCTCAGAAATATAAAGCTCGGCTAATCTATCAAGTGAATAGTCAGATCTTATAGGAATAAAATGGGCAGATTTCGTCAATCGATCAACTACGACCCATATCGTATCTTTCTTTCTCAGAGTCTGAGGCAAACCAGAAACAAAATCCATTGTCACTCTATCCCATTTCCACTCAGGAATCAGAATCGGTTGTACCAACCTAGACGGAACTTGATGTTCATCTTTGACTTGTTGACAGATTAAACATTTTGAAACAAAGTCAGAAATATCACGCTTCATACCAGACCACCAATAGTGTCGTCTCAAATCATGGTACATTTTAGTACTCCCTAGATGAACAGATAGATGACTATTATGTGCTTCACGCAAAATCAACTGAATCAATTCCGGATTTCTCGAAACACAGATACGATCTTGGAATCTCAAACAATCATCAACCACTCGAAATTCAGATTCATAATTCGAATCACACTGAGCTCGTTTCGCTAATAACTCATTATCAGATTTCTGAGCATCACATATTTATTTTATAAACAACGGTTCCGCTTTTAATTCAGCCATCACAGAGCTATCATCAGACAAATCTAACTGAGCATTCAAAGCACATAGTGCAAACAATGATTTTCTACTCAATGCATCAGCAACAACGTTTGCTTTACCCGGATGATAATCTATCACAATCTCATAGTCTTTTAACAGCTCTAGCCATCTTCTTTGACGCAGGTTCAAATCTTTCTGAGTCATCAGATATTTTAGACTTTTATGATCCGAAAATACGTGACATTTTTCACCGTACAGATAATGGCGCCAGATCTTTAATGCAAACACAATCGCAGCTAGCTCGAGATCGTGTGTCGGATAGTTCTTTTCATGAGGCTTCAATTGTCTCGAAACATAAGCTATAACTTTGCCTTCCTGCATCAAAACACATCCCAGACCGTTTAATGAAGCATCACTGTAAATCACAAATTCTTTGCCCGATTCTGGTTGTACTAACACTGGAGCTTCTATTAACAGAGTTTTCAACTGATCAAAACTTTTCTGGCATTTATCAGACCATTCAAATCTAACATCTTTCTGAAGTAATCTAGTCAATGGAGTAGCTATCGTCGAAAAGCCTTTAACAAATTTGCGGTAATAACCAGTAAGTCCCAGAAAACTACGAATTTCAGTTACATTCTTTGGAGGTTTCCAATCCAATATAGCAGAAATCTTGTTCGGGTCAACACGTATACCGGATGCTGATACAATATGCCCCAGAAAACTAACTTCATGCAACCGAAATTCACATTTGCTGAATTTCGCATACAATTTCTTTTCTCGCAGAGTTTGCAATACGATTCTCAGATGCTCAGCATGTTCAGTTTCATCACGTGAATAAATCAGAATGTCATCAATGAATACAACAACAAATTGATCTAGATACGGTCTGAAAATTCTGTTCATCAAATCCATAAAAGCAGCAGGAGCATTGGTTAGTCCAAATGGCATAACTAAAAACTCGTAATGCCCGTCCCTCATTCTGAAAGTAGTTTTCGATATATCCAAATCTTTTACTCGCAACTGATAATAACCCGATCTCAGATCTATCTTCGAAAACACATTAGCTCCTTTTAACTGATCAAACAAATCGTCAATCCTGGGCAACGGATATTTGTTCTTTATGGTCACTTTATTCAACTGACGATAATCGATGCACATTCTCATCGTGCCATCTTTCTTTTTCACAAACAGAACAGGAGCACCCCAAGGTGAGAAACTCGGTCTAGCAAACCCTCTATCGGTCAATTCTTGCAACTGGGACTTTAACTCTTTCAACTCTGTTGGTGCCATTCTATACGGAGCTATCGATATAGGTGTAGTACTAGGTAACAACTCAATACCAAACTCAACTTCACGAATCGGAGGCAAACTCGGTAACTCTTCAGGGAATACATCAGAAAACTCACAGATAATAGGCACTGATTCGACTTTCTTCTCAGACACTTTCGAATCAATCACATAAGCAAAATATGCCTCATAACCCTTTTTCACATAACTTTGAGCTTTCAAAACAGATATCACAGCAGGCAAACCGTTCAAATCATTAGATTCAATCCGTACAATTTCATCATTCAGACATCTCAAATTAATAGTCTTTCTTTTACAGTTCACAATGGCATCATGCGAAAACAACCAGTCCATACCCAGAATGATATCAAACTCATCAAATGAAAAAAGCATCAAATCAACAGGGAAACAAATATCTCGAAACATTAATGGACAGTTCTTGCATACTTTGTCAACCAGGACACTTTTACCTAGGGGGTTCGATACTTTTATAACAAACTCAGTAGACTTACTGAACACTAAATTCATGCATATATACGAATGCGTAGAACCAGGGTCTATCAATGCAATCACAGAAGTATCATAAAGTGTAAAAGTACCCGTTATAACATCTGGTGAAGAAGCTTCCTCACGAGCTCGAATAGCATACGCTCTGGCAGGCGCTCTAGCTTCGGATCTCGCAACCGTCTCTCTCATAGTTCTCTGACTACCACTGATATTGATAAACCGTAAAAGTAACATATTTTAATCCCACATTTAGCATACTTTTGGATGATTTATCCTTTGATTTATGTAAAAAGGTGCTCTTAATCCTTTCTTTTCATGTTTTATACTCAGGAAAGCACCAGAGGATGAAAAGAATAAGAAACGGGCTTAAAACGAGCCAAATGGGCCAAAGCACGAAATCAACACGGCCTGGGCCCAAGACCACACGGTCCTGTCTCCTCAATAATCTCGAACACGGTCTAAGCCACGAAATACACGGCCGTGCCTCATTAATGAAGTCCGAACATGGCTTAAAGATGATTCACACGGGCGTGTGCCATGGCCATGTCCCTGCCGCGGAAAAGAGCAATTTGAATCGGATTTGGATACTTAGGGGCAAAGAAACACATTCCAAAAGCCTATAAATACACCCTAAGTATGACCTAAATAGAGGGAGTCTACGGGAGCCTAAAGCTACCGTTTAGGGGTGTCTTGCTAGGCCAGAGAAGGCAGATTTGTGGGGATTCACTCGGGGATAGCCAGTTGATCCATCTCAAGAAGCCGGAATTATACTCAAGATGGAGGATCTCCTCTTCAATTCCTTCAGGGGGTTTTAGGGATTTCTTATGTTTTGTTTTATCTTATCTTCTGAGATGTTTTCCTTTATTGTTATGAACTAAACCCTCAGATACCTGAGGGGGATGAAACTTAGATGAATCTTGTTATCGTTTACTGAACTATATGATAAATATTTGATTTGTTATTAATTATGTATTCTTAATTCTTGTGTTGATATTTCGCGGATATTAATTCAAGTTGGATGTGCTTAGGTGGAGGAGCAAAAGTCCCTGCCTAAGAGTAGATCTAGCATAGTTAAGCAGAGTTGATCGCGCGCCTAGAGATAGGGTGACGAGGCGTTGCCGGATTAGGGTGAAACCTAATATGGGAGTCTATAGATTGAGTTAATGCAATTCTAGGGGTTTTAATTAGAAAGAGATTTCAATTAATCAACCTAGGGTTAGACGTTATTCGCCTCGAGAGAGGGTTTAATATAAAATAGGAATCCTACGGATCAAGTCAAGTGAATAAATAAATGCAGTTGAGAGTTAGATAACAAGTGAAGTCTAGGTGGATTCTTCCTTGGGTGTCATCTTAATTAATTGGTTTTTCCTCAAGTATTCTCCCAAATTCATTCTTCTTTGTCTTAGAGTCTTTAAGTGTAGTAGTTAATTAATTTAGATTAAACAACCATTCGCTTAATTCTTAGGCTAAATAATAGAAAGAAAATTAGTATTAGTACTTTTAGTTCCTTTGGGTTCGACAATCCGGTCTTGCCTAAACTATACTACTGTTCGATAGGTGCGCTTGCCTCAATCATTGTCATAGTTAGTTTCCAGGTTCGATCATTATCTTTATAAATTTTAAAACTTCACTTCACAGCGATCAAGTTTTTGGCGCCGTTGCTGGGGAACTAAAATATTAAGAAAGCTCTATTTTTATTACTTTAGCCATTATTATTATTATTATTATTTTGTTACTTTGCTAAATTTTCTTTTATTTGATTTTGGCAGATAGAGGAGATGGCACTGAATAACTATCAGTGGCAAGTTATGAGGACAAAGCCAACAAAAGCAGCCGATATCTACAACCTCGACCCAGTAACCAGGCTATCAACCTAGTTAGAGATATTACATAAAAAATTTGATGGTTTATACGGTTCCTCGCAGGCACATCCAGTTATGCAGTGTGAAACAAGCGGAGGCGTGGCGAATCCTGAGTACCCACCCTACGGACATGGCATGGAAATCGAACAAGTCAACTATATGGGTAACTATGCTAGACCTCAAAATAATTTTTATGATAACACTTATAATGCAGGTTGGAGGTACCATCCCAATTTCTCGTGGGATGACTAAAGTAGCCAAAGACCGAAACTTCCTCCAAATTTTCAACAACCACCTCACCAACAGGAAGAGGAGTCGAACCTTGAGGAGATGCTGACAAAATTCATGGCAGCTACAGATAACCGTCTCCAAGACACTGAGACCACCCTTAAGAATCAACAGGCATCAATCAAAGGGATAGAGAGCCAAGTTGGGGAACTTACTAAGGCAGTTGGACAACTTACTAACACAATTGGACAACTTGCAAAGATAATCTCAGAACAACTACAAGAAAGCTTGCCAAGCAACACTGAAACTAACCCAAAAGAGCAAATTCAAACCGTAACAGCTCATGACAGTGAAAGGTTAGTGGAATCTGACCCAAGGCAAGAGCCTGTAGTAAGTGAAGGTAAGGTTGAGGTAAGCCATGATTTACCAAACCCGGTAATTACAGAGTACCAAGCTCATATGCCATACCCCAAGGCGATAAAGAAAGACCACACAGAGGAACAATTCGGTAAATTTCTTAAACCTCCAAAGAAGTTTCTTATTAACTTTCCGTTTCTTGAAGCTCTTTCGCAGATGCCAGATCCTAGACCTCGTGTCAATAAAGAAGAAATTCATGAGGAATGAAAGCTTCGGATCAATAAACTAGACGAGTGGAAGATACACTTCAAAGAAATACACGAAACAAAAACGAGGCAACTCCACGAGAAACTTAACGATGGGACAACCCAGCTTAAGATAGGAGATCAGGTACTCAAAATCTTCCCAGATGGAACAGTCGAGGTAACTAATCCTAAATTCAACACTTTTGAAGAAAACATTACTCGACTTAAATTATTTATCAAAAACTGAATTGATCGCATGAGAAAGGATTTTCACCTCCTCAAACCACCCTGATAATGGGAATGAGAGGTAAGTCTAGCTCAAGACTTTAAACGAGCGCTTCTCGCGAGGACACCCGAGCACTAACCCTACTAATTAGTTTCGTTTTATTTCTTTTTGTATTTAGGCGTAGGTTTCCACACCCACACGGCCTTGCACACGGCCGTGGTCGTGGCCGTGTGGACACCACGGGTAGGCACATGGGTGTAGCCCATATCTCTATTTAATTTTATTCCTATTTTTATTTTTATTTTTATTTTTATTTTTACTTTCTTTATTATTTTTCTTTTTCTCAATGGCATTTAGATTTAACTTAGGATACAATAAAATCAGACCAGCTACTTTGAGGATTCAATTTCAAACAGTTCGAGATGCTTCCCCACGTTCACCTCTAACCCTATCCGGTTTCTTTTCATTGACTTCATCCAAAATTCAGGAAGTTTCACCTCTCTCCCTATCGTATGATTTTATTTTGCTATTATCTATCTTTGTACATTGAGGGCAATGTACATCTTAAGTGTGGGGGGGGGGGGGTGAATCTTAAGGATGCCTAACTTTTTGCATTATTCTCAAATCCCTGAATTTAGTCTTATTTTTAAAGTAGTTTTCTTATATTACTAATTAGAATGAAATTCCTATGATTTATGATCTTTATTGATGTGTTTTAAATTAAGTCATTGATAATTGCGCATTTATAATTAAATTCTAAGAATACTAGAGAATCAAGCATGATAAGTCTATTTTTTCAGAAACTAAAAATTTTCTAGGTTGTCTACCTGAATTTGAATGTTATTTGGAAGTTTGAAATTTACGAGGTTGGCATCAAAATACCCATAATTTTTGTGAGATTTTGAGCCTTATAGAGCATAAAATCTTTTCCTTGCTCACTTCATTGATTATGAGTGTGTCAACATTGATTTGTTATTCTAGAACTTGCATCAATTATACATGTCGAGACCACACCTTTGATTTGATATACAGAAATGATATAGGCACCTAGGATTTAACCCACTTACTCCACCAAAAACCTACCTTCATAATTAACCCCTAGTGAACCCCGTTTAAACCTAACAACCCTTTTTATTGACTCACCCACTAATTTTAACCCAGAAACCCTTTGTTTTTGTTATCACCATTCCTTTTGACTACCCTTATATCGAGATTTGATTTGATTAATAGCCTAACTATATTTTTTATTTCAGTCATTTATCCTTTGTTATGTATTTATGATTTGTTCTTAAAAAAAAATCAATCAAAATAAAAAAAGAGTTTATTCATTTTTAGTTTTTTGATTAAAGAGCTTATACGTTTGAATTCCAAATATTGAAGAAGAAGCTCGTAGTATTAGTATTTTTTCAAATTGATGTAATCACTTTTACTTAGTTCATTGTTTCTGATTAGGTAATTTGTCAATTCAATCTCGATTCTAACCCTCTAATTCAGCCTTTAATCACACCTTTAACCCAAGCCCCGTTACAACCCTGTTAAAGACCTTTTGATTTGTGCATCATCTCATATTACAGTGGAGGAGATTTGATTTTCATGCAAGCCTATGGGATTAACTTTTCATGTTCGACATTCGAGTGCTTAATTCTGAACCTTAAACACTTCGAGTGATTTGAGTGAATCTTTTGTGAGGATGTCAACCCTTGTAGGTTTTGGATCAGAGGTAATTATTTAGATGAGGGGAAACACCTATGTGTTGTGCTACAAATGTATGGCTTAGACTGTTTGAATCTTTAGGACTCTTTGAGTTAATTTATCCATGTATAAATTATCTATGAATTATGATGAGACATTGTTGATAGGAATATTGAATCATGAAAAGTTCGTTTTAATTGTAAGTTGAGAATTTTTCTTGAGGACAAGCAAAAGCTTAAGTGTGGGGGTATGTGATAAACCGTAAAAGTAACATATTTTAATCCCACATTTAGCATACTTTTGGATGATTTATCCTTTGATTTATGTAAAAAGGTGCTCTTAATTCTTTATTTTCATGTTTTATACTCAAGAAAGCACCGGAGGATGAAAAGAACAAGAAACGGGCTTAAAACGAGCCAAATGGGCCAAAGCACGAAATTAACACGGCCTTGGCCAAAGACCACACGGCCGTGCCTCCTCAATAATCTCGAACACAGTCTAAACTACGAAATACACGGCCGTGCCTCATCAATGAAGTCTGAACACGACCTAAAGACGATTCACACGAGCGTGTGCCATGGCCGTGTCCCTGCCACGGAAAAGAGCAATTTCAATCGGATTTGGATACTTAGGGGCAAAGAAACACATTCCAAAAGCTTATAAATACACCCTAAGTATGACCTAAATAGAGGGAGTCGACGGGAGCCTAAAGCTACCTTTTAGGGGCGTCTTGCTAGGCCAGAGAAGGCAGATTTGTGGGGATTCGCTCGGGGATAGCCAGTTGATCCATCTCAAGAAGCCGGAATTATACTCAAGACGGAGGATCTCCTCTTCAATTCCTTCAGGGGGTTTTAGGGATTTCTTATGTTTTGTTTTATCTTATCTTCTGAGATGTTTTCCATTATTGTTATGAACTAAACCCTCAGATACCTGAGGGGGATGAAACATAGATGAATCTTGTTATCGTTTACTGAACTATATGATAAATATTTGATTTGTTCTTAATTATGTGTTCTTAATTCTTGTGTTGATATTTCGTGGATATTAATTCAAGTTGGATGTGCTTAGGTGGAGGAGCAAAAGTCCCTGCCTAAGAGTAGATCTAGCATAGTTAAGCAGAGTTGATCGCGTGCCTAGAGATAGGGTGACGAGGCGTTGCCGGATTAGGGTGAAACCTAATATGGGAATCCATAGATCGAGTTAATGCAATTCTAGGGGTATTAATTATAAAGAGATTTCAATTAATCAACCTAGGGTTAGACTTTATTCGCCTCGAGAGAGGTTTAATATAAATTAGGAATCCTACGGATCAAGTCAAGTGAATAAATCGTCCGTGCAGTTTGAGTTAGATAACAAGTGAAGTCTAGGTGGATTCTTCCTTGGGTGTCATCTTAATTAATTGGTTTTTCCTCAAGTATTCTCCCAAATTCATTCTTCGTTGTCTTAGAGTCCTTAAGTGTAGTAGTTAATTAATTTAGATTAAACAACCATTCGCTTAATTCTTAGGCTAAATAATAGAAAGAAAGTTAGTATTAGTACTTTTAGTTCCTTTGGGTTCGACAATCCGGTCTTGCCTAAACTATACTACTGTCCGATAGGTGCGCTTGCCTCAATCGTTGTCATAGTTAGTTTCCAGGTTTGATCATTATCATTATAAATTTTAAAACTCTGACTTCACAGCGATCAAGTTTTTGGCGCCGTTGCTGGGGAACTAAATTATTAAGAAAGCTCTACTTTTATTACTTTAGCCATTATTATTATTATTTTTTTTATTTTTTTACTTTGCTAAATTTTCTTTTATTTTATTTTGGCAGATAGAGGAGATGGCACTGAATAACTATCAGTGGAAAGTTATGAGGACAAAGCCAACAAAAGCAGCCGATATCTACAACCTCGACCCAGTAACCAGGCTATCAACCTAGTTAAAGATGTTACATAAAAAATTTGATGGTTTATACGGTTCCTTGCAGGCACATCCAGTTATGCAGTGTGAAACAAGCGGAGGCGTGGTGAATCCTGAGTACCCACCCTATGGACATGGCATGGAAATCAAACAAGTCAACTATATGGGTAACTATGCTAGACCTCAAAATAATTTTTATGATAACACTTATAATACAGGTTGGAGGTACCATCCCAATTTCTCGTGGGATGATCAAAGTAGCCAAAGACCGGAACTCCCTCAAAATTTTCAACAACCACCTCACCAACAGGAAGAGGAGTCGAACCTTGAGGTGATGCTGACAAAATTCATGGCAGCTACAGATAACCGTCTCCAAGACACCGAGACCACCCTTAAGAATCATCGAGGCATCAATCAAAGGGATCGAGAGCCAAGTTGGGGGAACTTACTAAGGCGGTTGGACAACTTACTAACACAGCTTGGACAACTTGCAAAGATAATCTCTCGAACAACTACAAGAAAGCTTACCAAGCAACACTGAAACTAACCCAAAAGAGCAAATTCAAGCCGTAATGTACTCATGACGGTGAAAGGTTAGTGGAATCGACCCAAGGCAAGAGCACCTGTAGTAAGTGAAGGTAAGGTTGAGGTAAGCCATGATTTACCAAACCCGGTAATTACAGAGTACCAAGCTCATATGCCATACCCCAAGGCGATAAAGAAAGACCACACAGAGGAATAATTCGGTAAATTTCTTAAACCTCCAAAGAAGTTTCTTATTAACTTGCCGTTTCTTGAAGCTCTTTCGCAGATGCCAGATCCTAGACCTCGTGTCAATAAAGAAGAAATTCATGAGGAATGAAAGCTTCGGATCAATAAACTAGACGAGTGGAAGATACACTTCAAAGAAATACACAAAGCAAAAACGAGGCAACTCCACGAGAAACTTAACGATGGGACAACCAAGCTTAAGATAAGAGATCAGGTACTCAAAATCTTCCCAGATGGAACAGTCGAGGTAACTAATCCTAAATTCAGCACTTTTGAAGAAAACATTACTCGACTTAAATTATTTATCAAAAACTGAATTGATCGCATGAGAAAGGATTTTCACCTCCTCAAACCACCCTGATAATGGGAATGAGAGGTAAGTCTAGCTCAAGACTTTAAACGAGCGCTTCTCGGGAGGACACTCGAGCACTAACCCTACTAATTAGTTTCGTTTTATTTCTTTTCCTATTTAGGCGTAGGTTTCCACACCCACACGGCCTTGCACACGGCCGTGGCTGTGGCCGTGTGGACTGCACGGGTAGGCACATGGGTGTGGACCATATCTCTATTTAATTTTATTCCTATTTTTATTTTTATTTTTATTTTTATTTTTACTTCCTTTATTATTTTTCTTATTCTCAATGGCATTTAGATTTAGCTTAGGATACAATAAAATCAGGCCGGCTACTTTGAGGATTCAATTTCAAACGGTTCGAGACGCTTCCCCACGTTCACCTCCAACCCTATCCGGTTTCTTTTCATTGACTTCATCCAAAATTCAGGAAGTTTCACCTCTCTCCCTATCGTATGATTTTATTTTGCTATTATCTATCTTTGTACATTGAGGGCAATGTACATCTTAAGTGTGGAGGGGGGGGGTGAATCTTAAGGATGCCTAACTTTTTGCAGTATTCTCAAATCCCTGAATTTAGTCTTGTTTTTAAAGTAGTTTTCTCATATTACTAATTAGAATGAAATTCCTATGATTTATGATCTTTATTGATGTGTTTTAAATTAAGTCATTGATAATTGTGCATTGATAATTAAATTCTAAGAAAACTAGAGAATCAAGCATGATAAGTCTATTTTTTCAGAAATTAAAAATTTTCTAGGTTGTCTACCTGAATTTGAATGTTATTTTGAAGTTTGAAATTTACGAGGTTGACATCAAAATACCCATAATTTTTGTGAGATTTTGAGCCTTATAGAGCATAAAATCTTTTCCTTGCTCACTTCATTGATTATGAGTGTGTCAACATTGATTTGTTATTCTAGAACTTGCATCAATTATACATGTCGAGGCCACACCTTTGATTTGATATACAGAAATGATAAAGGCACCTAGGATTTAACCCACTTACTCCACCAAAAACCTACCTTCATAATTAACCCCTAGTGAACCCCGTTTAATCCTAACAACCCTTTTTATTGACTCACCCACTAATTTTAACCCAGAAACCCTTTGTTTTTGTTATCACCATTCCTTTTGACTACCCTTATATCGAGATTTGATTTGATTAATAGCCTAACTATGTTTTTTATTTCAGTAATTTATCCTTTGTTATTTATTTATGATTTGTTCTTAAAAAAAATCAATCAAAATAAAAAGAAGTTTATTCATTTTTAGTTTTGTGATTAAAGAGCTTATACGTTTGAATTCCAAATATTGAAGAAGAAGCTCGTAGTATTAGTATTTTTTCAAATAGATGTAATCACTTTTACTTAGTTCCTTGTTTCTGGTTAGGTAATTTGTCAATTCAATCTCGATTCTAACCCTCTAATTTAGCCTTTAACCACACCTTTAACCCAAGCCCCGTTACAACCCTGTTAAAGACCTTTTGATTTGTGCATCATCTCATATTACAGTGGTGGAGATTTGATTTTCATGCAAGCCTATGGGATTAACTTTTCATGTTCGACATTCGAGTGCTTAATTCTAAACCTTAAACACTTCGAGTGATTTGAGTGAATCTTTTGTGAGGATGTCAACCCTTGTAGGTTTTGGATCAGAGGTAATTATTTAGATGAGGGGAAACACCTATGTGTTGTGCTACAAATGTATGGCTTAGACTGTTTGAATCTTTAGGACTCTTTGAGTTAAATTATCCATGTATATATTATCTATGAATTATGATGAGACATTGTTGATAGGAATATTGAATCATGGAAAGTTCGTTTTAATTATAAGTTGAGAATTTTGCTTGAGGACAAGCAAAAGCTTAAGTGTGGGGGTATGTGATAAACCGTAAAAGTAACATATTTTAATCCCACATTTAGCATACTTTTGGATGAATTATCCTTTGATTTATGTAAAAAGGTGCTCTTAATTCTTTCTTTTCTTGTTTTATACTCAGGAAAGCACCGGAGGATGAAAAGAACAAGAAACGGGCTTAAAACGAGCCAAATGGGCCAAAGCACGAAATTAACACGGCCTGGGCCCAAGACCACACGGCCGTGCCTCCTCAATAATCTCGAACACGGTCTAAGCCACGATATACATGGCGTGCCTCATTAATGAAGTCGAAACACGCCTAAAGGCGATTCACACGAAGCGTGTGCCATGGCCGTGTCCCCGCCATGGAAAGAGCAATTTCAATCGGATTTGGATACTTAGGGGCAAAGAAACACATTCCAAAAGCCTATAAATACACCCTAAGTATGACCTAAATAGAGGGAGTCGACGGGAGCCTAAAGCTACCGTTTAGGGGCGTCTTGCTAGGCTAGAGAAGGCAGATTTGTGGGGATTCGCTCGGGGATAGCCAGTTGATCCATCTCAAGAAGCCGAAATTATACTCAAGACGGAGGATCTCCTCTTCAATTTCTTCAGGGGGTTTTAGGGATTTCTTATGTTTTGTTTTATCTTATCTTCTGAGATGTTTTCCTTTATTGTTATGAACTAAACCCTCAGATACCTGAGGGGGATGAAACATAGATGAATCTTGTTATCGTTTACTGAACTATATGATAAATATTTGATTTGTTCTTAATTATCTATTCTTAATTCTTGTGTTGATATTTCGCGGATATTTATTCAAGTTGGATGTGCTTAGGTGGAGGAGCAAAAGTCCCTTCCTAAGAGTAGATCTAGCATAGTTAAGCAGAGTTGATCGCGTGCCTAGAGATAGGGTGACTAGGCGTTGCCGGATTAGGGTGAAACCTAATATGGGAGTCCATAGATCGAGTTAATGCAATTCTAGGGGTTTTAATTATAAAGAGATTTCAATTAATCAACCTAGGGTTAGACGTTATTCGCCTCGAGAGAGGGTTTAATATAAATTAGGGAATCCTACGGATCAAGTTAAGTGAATAAATCGTCTGGTTCAGAGTTAGATAACAAGTGAAGTCTAGGTGGATTCTTCCTTGGGTGTCATCTTAATTAATTGGTTTTTCCTCAAGTATTCTCCCAAATTCATTCTTCTTTGTCTTAGAGTCTTTAAGGGTAGTAGTTAATTAATTTAGATTAAACAACCATTCGCTTAATTCTTAGGCTAAATAATAGAAAGAAAGTTAGTATTAGTACTTTTAGCTCCTTTGGGTTCTACAATCCGGTCTTGCCTAAACTATACTACTGTTCGATAGGTGCGCTTGCCTCAATCGTTGTCATAGTTAGTTTCCAGGTTCGATCATTTTCTTTATAAATTTTAAAACTCTGACTTCACAGCGATCAGATATTCCTTACATTCTTCGAAGGTCTACCTCTCACAGGTGTATTATCAGATCTCAGATTTTGAACATTCTCAGGCTCGACAGACTCAGGGCAATCACGGATAAAATGATCAAGTGATCCACACCTGAAACAAGCTCTGTCATTCATTCTACAGCTTCCCAGATGTCTTTTCCCACAATGCTTACACTTTGGTTTCTCGGATCGTACATTCCCAACACTTGCCACTGAAGTTGCTGGAGCTTTGAAACTCATTTATGATTTATCTCGATTTCTATTTGAATATCCCATATTACCTCTCGAACGGCTTTGATCATCTCTACATTTCTTTGAAGCAGACTGAAATGATCTACTCTGAAATCTCTTTCTCACTTCTCGGGCTTCTGACTCAGCTTTCTTTTTATCTTTCCCGAGTGCTTCAGCTTTGCACGCTCAATCAACGAGTACAACGAATTCTTTTATTTCTAATATCCCGACTAACAGGCGAATATCTTCATTAAGCCTATCTTCGAACCTTTTGCACATTATTGCTTCAGATGATACACATTCACGAGCATATTGACTCAATCTGACAAACTCCCGTTCATATTCTGTAACAGACATACGGCCCTGTTTCAAGTCTAGAAATTCTTTTCGTTTTTGTTCAACGAATCTCTCACTAATATATTTCTTCCAAAACTCGATCTGAAAGAAATCCCATGTCACCCATTCTCTCGGAATAACAGATATCAGAGTTTTCCACCACTGATAAGCCGCATCTCGAAGCAAAGATACAACACATTTTATGCATTATTCCGGAGTCAAAGACATCTCATCGAATACCCGGATCATGTTTTCTAACCAAAACTCTGCCTTCTCGGCATCATCATCATTAGTAGCCCGAAACTCTTCAGCCCCATTCTTGCGAATTTTATCAACCAGAGGCTTGTTCAACAGATTTATACCCATCACCGGAGGCACAACTGAGGTTTGAGGGGGATTAACCGGGGGCAAGGGTTGTGAAACAGTCGGGTTATTCTTTACGAATTGAGTGAACCATTCACTCATCATCTGGAAGAAAGCTTGTTTAGCTTCTTCCCCTTGACCGCTAGTAGTCGATCTCGGATCAGAGGGCGCTGTCCCTTGCGCGGGAGCAGGCGCATTACTTTCTAGGTCGTCAGCTACGGCTCTTTCGGGATTCATTACTATACGAAAATCACATTTATACATCAGTATTCATCACACTATCAAAATTCAGAAATATGGCATGTATAGCTAGACTCTGACACGCTACGTTAGTCCGAGAATTGGCTAAATCGTAGCTCTGATACCAACCAAATGTAACACCCTTAACCCGTATCCGTCGCCGGATTAGGGTTAAAGGCATTACCGGATAGATCAGAAACATATTCAGAAGTTCATACATTCATCCATCAATCTCAAACATAATGTCCCTTAATACGGTCAACAAGACCTAAAACATGCTTATAAACTGGGTCGGGACTAAACTGGAACACATACAAAATTTCACAGAAATTTAAAACTTTACTAAGTTTCAGGGGTTACACGCCCGTGTAGGCAAGCCGTGTGCCTCCCACGGCTGCTGGACACCTCTGTGTGTCCTCCCCGTGGTCGAATCTGACCTCACATCCACGGCCACCAAGCACGCCCATGTGCCTTGGCCGTGGTCGAATTTGACTTTACACCCACGACCACCCAGCACCCGTGTGCTAAGGCCGTGTACTCTTAGGCCATATACTGACTTTCTCACACGGCTACTAGACACGCCTGTGTGTCTTGGCCGTGTGCTATTAGGCTAGCTACTGACTTAGCCCCACGGTCACTAGGCACGCCCGTGTGCCACAACCGTGTGACATTATAGGCCATTTGCAAGGCCAAAATGTCACCCAATGGGTCATACCTACTAGTAAAATCATCAAGACATCTCATGCCTATTTGACAACCAAAATCATACCAAAATAACCATCCAAATTACAAGGCTAAAACTCATCTCATCACAAGCATAGTTCATTCTTTTGCTTAATCAAAACTTGACCATTTCATGCATCAACTAACCATGCCAAAAACATACTTCATATATCACATACATTCAAGCAAATTATCAACCCATAGCTAGCCAAATCACATGGCTAAGTTCATATAACAAACTCATATCAAATACTAGCCTATACATGCCATATCAAACTATATATATATCCAAAGTGTACCAAAAATGAGTTTAGTAGTGTGATGACGATCCTTGACGGTCCCGAGCCTTCAGTAGCTTTAACGACCTATAAAACAGAGAAAACACACACACAGAGTAAGCTTTCCAAAAGCTTAGTAAGTCATAAATACAAAAAACAACTTAGCAACTATCACATATATACTTTGGTCCATGTACTTGACCATATTTATCACATTAATCAATTCAAAGTCTTATATAAACATAGCTCATTCATGCTTACTCTCACATATCATATTTTTATTCCAATATACATAATCATCATAGTATGATCACATAGGTACTTACCTTATATACACACTTAGTGTATAAATCAACGTACCTGAAACGGATTTACGATTCACTTAGCCATTCATATCACAGACTAGCCCGTTGAACTGTTAGGAACTAATAGGATACTCAAAAAGCTCGAAATAATAGTACAATGCCAACGTCCCAGACGAGGTCTTACATGCATTCAAATATCGATGCCACTGTCCTAGACAGGGTCTTACACGAATCAAAACGATGCCGATGTCCCAGACATGGTCTTACACGTAAAGATAATATCGATGCCAACGTCCCAGACGTGGTCTTATTCGTACAGATAATATCGATGCCAACGTCCCAGACGTGGTCTTACACGAAATCTCAAATCAATGCCGACGTCCCAGACGTGGTCTTACATGATAAACAGAACAGGTACCTATGTATTCTTAGGTTCATACGGGACTTTTCGGACATTGTCGCTCAGTCGATCTTATCTCAGAATTCATTTGCATAACATTTCATAAGCATTCATTTTCAACTACAAGCATATGAATATGCTCAACTCAATACGATTACACTTATTTGCAATATGACTTACCTCGGATTTGATTTATCGGAAATAGAAACGGCTACTCGGTTACTTTCGCTTTTCCGCGATCTAAATCCATTTTCCTCGGTTCTTGATCTATAAAAATATAGAATTAACTCTTTTATTCACTAATTTATCCAATTCAATCCAAGGACACACAATTAGGGCTATTTGCAAATTAACCCTCACATTTGCACAATTTATCAATTTAGTCCATTTTTCTCAAAACATCAAATTCACAAAATCATTACATACACATGCTTAGCCAAATATTCATACATATAATACAAGCCCATATTTTCCATCAAATTTGCAATTTAGTCCTTCAAGTTACCATTTTCTCAATTTAGCCCTAATTAGCTAATTTCATCAAAATTTTAAGAACAAAGTATGTTCATCTAGCTCAAATCTTTCATCACAAAGCTCAACATATCATCAATGGCATATCACACAAACATCATCAATATACAAAATTGAGACATGGGCTTGATAGTAGACCAAGCAATGATTGCAAAAACGTAAAATTATCAAAAACCGAAATCGAACATACCTTGAATTGAGCTTAGTAGTGGCCGAAAATCAAAAGAGTTAAACCCTTTATTCTATCTCTAATATTCAGTCATAAAAACAAAGATGAACATGGCTTTTTCAATTGATTTTTATTTAATATCCTTTGTTTTATTAAATTACCTATTTAACCATTTAATAAACATTTAAAACAATTATACACTAAGAGCATATTAGTCCTTTGTCCATCCACTATCTAAATATTGGCTTATTTTCCATATAAGGCCACCACCTTTAGAAGCAACAACAAATAGGTGCTTTGACATATAACATGCAATTTCACATTTAATGCAATTCAATCCTTTTATCAAATTAAACACATAGACAGACAAATTAACTTACGAAAATTTAACACATGCTTAATCACTTATCAACAACACATAAAATAATATTAAAATATTATACGCACTCAGATTTGTGGTCTCGAAACCACAGTTCTGACTAGGGTATAAATCGGACTTTTATAGAGGGCCCCTCGCTGGTGGATGTCGTGGGGAGTACATTATCCTTTTTTAAACAACTTTCGTAACGTTCCCAATCATATGTGGATTGCCAACCACTATAAGTTGATGAAGTTCCCCATTACGTATTTCTAGCATCGAACGTCGAAGGAAGGATATGCATGTCCCATCCACCAACCGAGTGTCGTGCAGGGGTTGTGTTTTCCATACTACCACCAAACACGGGCGCTTCTGTATTCTGCCTCCCACTAACAGAGTGTCAGCTTGGGGTCGTGTATTCCCCTCGAACATCAGTAGATGTTGAAGTCGAAGAAAGATCACTTGGCGATGAAAATTGAACATATACCTCAAGATAGGGTGACCCACTGGCAAGATGAGTCTCCACCATTGCCTCCAAGCTCTGAGGACCTTTGATGTCGAATGAGTCATATCTCACGGGATCAACCAAAGCGCAAAATCTATACTTAATAGACTGAACTTTCATTGGCGTTGCTCTGAAGATTTTACGCCTAATTCTTTTACGAAGTTCTGTCAAATCTATGTTCCGATTAAAACCCTGTCGTGTTGTGTTCTCCGATAAAAAAACTACACCATTTTCGGTGTCACAAACCCCATCATCGTAGTAAATAACATCATTAATACGTTCACTCATCTTCAGTTTCTATTTTACTTTTGCCTCAATTTTTGTTATGCAACCTGAGAATGAAATTTGGCTGATTTATAGTCTAAGGATTGCCAGACTACTGTAGCAAAAAGAGCGTCCACGTGGGAGATTTTTTTAGTACTCTTACTGACAGTGCATCCTGCTTGAAGCGTTTTGGTCACTATTTGTTCGTAAACGTCTTCTCAAAATTATATTGCGAGAGACTCATTGTAGCAAAAGAGCGTCCATGTGAGAGCTTTTTTAGTACTCTTTGCCGTGAAAGTTGCATCCCGCTTGAAGCGTTTTGGCCACTATTTGTTCGTAAACGTCTTCTCAAAATTATATTGCCGAGACTCACTCAGAGCAAAAGAGCGCCCACGTGGGAGGTTTTTTCAATACTCTTGCCGACGGTGCATCTCGCTTGAAGCGTTTGGCCACTATCCGCTCGTAAACGTCTTCTCAAAATTATTTTTCCAGGACTCATCAGAGCAAAAGAGCATCCACGTGGGAGCTTTTTAATACTCTTGACGATGCATGCATCTGCTTGAAGCGTTTTGGTCACTATTTGTTGTAAACGTCTTCTCAAAATTATATTGCGAGATACTACTATAAAAAAATTCAAATAATTTTTATTTTATTGATATATTTTTCCCAAAACCCTAAACTTAAAATTATTCTAATTAATTAACCCTAAAATCTAGTCTATTAATTTTCCCCTAGAAACCCTAAACCCTAATACCCTAAAAAATCCCTAAATCGTAGCCCTAAAACCTTAAAAACTCATATCCTAACACTAAAAACAATTAAAAAGCCCATCGGGGGTGAAGGGCAAAAGCGCGTCCACGAGGAGCACTTTTGCCACATAAGCAAAGCGTGCCCTGAAGGTCGCATTTTTTTGTGATGTGGCACAAAGCGCTCCCTCGTGGGACGCTTTTACTATTTATCCCCAAAACGCTACCGACGTGGGACGCGCGTTTTGGGAAATGACCCTTTCCGGTAAATAATTATTTTTTTGGCCCTTTTCCGTAAATATTTTTTAAAAATGGTATATTTAGGTCATTTGCTCTAATATAAGAGTTCATTTTCAATAAATTTATGTTTTCTTGTTATATACTTGTTTTTTTATTTATTAATTTTAATTTAGGAATGATTTATATGAACGTGCGAGGTGTTGTGTATGTACCTGGAGCATAGTTACATGTAGGGGTAAAGGAGGTAGATCGAAAGTTACTTCATATTTGTACTAGTGCGGTTGGGGGTCCTTTTGAGCCATTGATTGTTTCCAAGAAAGATGAAATGTGAGTTTAAGAAAATTAGTAGAGAGATGAAGATTTACGTAGTTACCATCGATTAATGGTTAGAAAGTTTTGAAACATAATAATGACCTCTCAAACCGGAGGAATATTAAGTGTATTATTTTGTTTTAACTCAAACAAAAAATTATAGCTGGATTTGAAGAATAGTATCCAAGTGTAAAAAAACAAGATTCACGTCGTATAGAATTTATCAAATTATGGGAAGGAATATGAGAACATGAGAGTGGAACCTTATTAAGAAAGGAATATTAAGCAAAGTGATGGTGGATGATAGGTACTATTGTTGGATAAGCAATTTAGAAAAAGGGAGAAAATAATATTTTAAGGATTGATTTGGAAGTCGACAATTACTAGTTATAGTTAATTGATCAGCATTTGGATTCAATGAGATAAAAATTGGTATGTAAAGTATTCTACAATTAGAGTTTAATAAATGATTTGAAGGAAGTTGGAAGGATTAGAGTTTGGAAAGATTATTCGGGAACAACATGGGAATAGAATATTAAAGTTTCGTAATAGTATAAAAAATTACGCTTGAGTATTAAGTGTATGATGCAGTGCATTGAAAAATATTGAAATGATAATTTTGTGTTAGAGGGAGTGTTCACTCTCTAGCCACCAAATCTATATGGAGGTAGCTTTCATATTTAAGGTGTTGACAATTTATTGAACAATTTATTTGGGCTATGATGAATATATAGATGATATCTAGCTCATTATGAAAGATCATATCACTTGAGGAATCTTAATTGGTGATTGGATTGGATCAGATTACCCAAGCCAATCCATCATGGACATTGGATTGGATTGGATTGGATCAGGTTACCTAAGCTAGTCTCAAGCCAATCATGGACTTTGGTTGTTATTATTATAATGTATTTAGTTTATTTTATTGTTGTACTAGTGGGATTCAGATAGATCTTTATATGTTAGCAAGTCCCAAAATAATCTATATAATTGAGAGACTTGTATAGGTGAATGTATAGAAAGAATTAAGCACTTAATATGTTCTTGTGAGGAACTTTATTGTATGAGTTTTGATAATAAAACCTCTGTGTTGTGGTTTTACTTGTTAAATTCACAAGGGGTGAATTTAGTGGTGAGAGATTGAAGTTTTCAAGGTCCAAAAGTGAGAGAAACTGTCACAAGGTGTGATAGATTAGGATCACTTGTTGTAATTGTTGAAGAGAGTGGATATTTATCACTAAGTTAGGCTCCAAAGACGTAAGGAAACCAAATTGCGTAAACAACTTCTTGGTGTTTTGTGTGTTAAATGTTTTTCATATTTGGTGGTAAAGGAATGCCCACTTCCTTGGCACCATTTAACTGAGGTAATTTATTATCAACAATTGTTTAGTTTCATCAATCGGTATAAGAGTTTACCACTTAAAGTAGCTAATAGAGATCTATAGTGTTGCTAGAATTAAGTTATGGAAGGTTCATAACATCCATGAAGGCCTATATAGTCAATTGATGGGAAAGCAAAGCATTTTGTGTGACTGGTTGAGAGTCACCTTAGATGGACACTGAGAGTGGTAGAGTTGTCAAGCCAGAAGCATAATAGACTACAGAGGAAGAAAAACTGGCTAATGTTAATTCAAATGCCTTGCATGCAATATTTTGTGGTGTTGAGATGCAAGAATTCAAAAGAATTGCTAAATGTACTATTGAAAATAATGCTTGGGATATCTTGGAAACTGCACATAAAGGAACAGCCACAATTAAGAAATTAAAAATGTAAATGTTGACTTTGAGATTTGAAAGCTTGAGAATGCAAGAGTAAAAAACAATTGGTAGATTTTATGCGATGTTGTGTGACTTATCAAATCAAGCTTTTGCCTTGGAAAAATAGTATTCAATGCCAAACTTGTGAGACAAGTGTTAAGGTCTCTCATTAAGAGATTCTCTATCAAGGTCACAACCATTGAAGAGGCTAAGGATCTTGAAAGATTGGTCATTAATGAGCTCATCGGTTCCTTACAAACCTTTGAGATGATTTTGGATGATGCAAAACCCAATAGAGGTAAAAGGGGCAAAAACATTACGTTACAAGTTAATAAGGAAGTGCCAACTTCCCATAATGCTACTATAGAAGACATTTAGGAGCAAATAGCCTTACTTATAATTTCAATAAGGCTTTCAGGAAACAGGCAAAATGATTTAAGAAGTTAGAAGCCAATGCCAATATTTCCAAACCCACATAAAAGAGAATCGTAATCAATGAAGAATATGAGAATGACAAAAAGGGGGGTGTACAATGCTATGAGTGTTATGGATATGGTCACATCCAATCCGAGTGTGCTTACATTTGAAGAAGAAGAAGTCACTCTTTTTAACTTGGAGTGATTAGGACTCTTCTAGTGGATCTGATTCAGAAGAAGATCATCAAAATTTCATTGCCTTCACTGTCAGTACAATATATGATGATTCTGATAAAGATGTCAATGGTAGGATTGATGAAGAATTCTTGAAGACCTATAAAGTAATGCTAGGTAAATGGGGAATGGTGTGTAAGATTAACATTAATTTATTTTAGGAAAATAAGGATTTAAAGGAGGAGAATGTAGTTTTGGTCCAACAAGTGGCTACTAAAGAAACACTTCTTGCAAAAGAATTGAATAGCATGGAAAAAAATTAAAGAACTTGTTGAAACTAAGCTTATGCTTGAAAATTTCTCTTCAAATAGCAACTAGCTCAATGAGATATTGGCTGCTGGAAGAAGAGATCAAGGCAGGGGATGCTTAAGCTTTGTGAACAAAGGTAAAGCTATTGAAGAAAGAACTATAGTCTTTGTTAAAGCCTCTAGATAATAAGAAATTGGTGACTACTCTAAGCTAATGATAGTTAAGCCATTGAAGAAGGATGTTCACACTCACAAAGTGATAAGTCACTATTGTGATGCTCCAGGCCATATAAAACCACGCTACTTCAAGATAATCAATGATTTGAGATGGAGAAATATGGTGCCTAAGAGAGTTCCCACTCCCCATGGCAGAAAGAAGCCAAATGTTTGTTGGTTGTTTATTGTTCCTTGAAATCAATTGTTAATGGAATTCAGTACTTTGATAGTGGTTGTTCACGACACATGACAGGTAACTAGATCTGCCTCACTAAATTTGAAGATTGTCCTATTGGAATAGTGACCTTTGGTAATGGAAAGAAAGGTTAGATACTTGACAAACAAACTTTGAATGTGCGAAGTATACCTCGATTGAAAATGTTTTGTTGGTAGATGATCCCAAAGCCAATCTAGTGAACATTAACCAACTCTATGACAAAGGTATGCTGTGAGTTTCACTAAAAACAAGTGTATTGTGACTAATGATACTATTGAAATGATCATAGAGGGTGCTCGTACTTTTGATAACTATTATAGGGTGATGCAAGTTGTTTAGTGCAATAAGACTACAACTTCATATTTGGAGCTTTGGCATGAGAAGTTTGGCAACATACATTTTAAAAGTGTGTAGAGAGTGGTTAGGTATGAAGTTGTTCGATGGATTCCTAAGTTAACATGGACTATTCCTAAAGTTTGTAGTCGTTGTATGAAAGGCAAACAAAATAGAGAGAAGTACCAAAAGATGACTCATGTTCAGACTAAGGCACCTCTTGAACTTATGCACATTGACTTGTTTGGTCCCATGCAAATAGAAAGTCTTGGAGGCAAGAGATATGCTCTTGTATGTTTTGATGAGTACTCCAGATACACTTTGTAACACCCCTAACTCGTATCCGTCGTCGGAACAGAGTTACGGAGCATTACCAGAGTTTACAGAACATTTACAGATAAATCATGTCAATCACTGTTCATTTTCTAAGGTTATTCATAACGTCCCCTAAATGGACCCTTGAGGCCAAAAACGAGTATTAGAATCGATTCGGGACTAAATCGGGAACTCAGAGAATTTTTTCCAAAATTCTAAAATTTTCCAAGATGCAGAGCTCACACGCCCGTCTGACCCTAGGACACGCCCGTGCTGTAGGTCGTCTTCGACCCCGTGTAACTCTCTGACTTGTGCCACACGACCGGCCACACGCTCGTGTGCTAGGCCATGTGGTTAATTAAATTCTTTGAAATTAGGTGCAGGTTTCACACGGCCAAGACACACGCCCGTGTTCTAGGCCATGTAGCACACACGGCTGAGACACACGCTCGTGTCTCTGCCCGTGTGCTCAATTCTGAGCATTCTATTTCTCAAATTTAAGGTGCAAGGGACACACAGCCTAACCACACGCAGATGCACCAGGCCGTGTGTCACACACGGTCTAGACACACGCCCGTGTAGATGAAATAAAGGCATTTCTAGCTTCATTTCTCATCCACAACCTTACCAATGACCTGCACTAAAACTCACATCCAAATACCAATCTTATCAAGCATTCAAATTAAGCAAACTCTATCATTCAGCATGTCATATCATTACATGCATACATGTTTATAATCTTACTTTGGTTTAGTCCATATGTAGACATAATTTGATCAACTACTTAACATATATGTTATGTAGCTACTATAGTATCACATTACAAGTGTATCAAACCAAACCATTTCTAGCCATTCTAATGGCTAGATTACAAGCATCACTTTCAAGCCATTAATGGCCAAGTTATCCTATACATGCCATCATACCAAAATGATTTTACTATATATATATACCCAAAATAAACTAGTAGATAGTGTGATGATGCTCCACTGATCTCCAACCTTCGTGAGCTTTCGAGTACTATAAAACAGGGAAAATAAAACTAAGTAAGCATTACATGCTTAGTAAGTTCGTATAACAGGAATTAAAACTTACCAATGTACATTTATTAACATTAAGCATTCACTAACATGCTTTTTCATCAATTTGGAAAATTTACCTATACACATACACTCAATCAAACAAGTTAGTTACATAAGTGTTCACACATACATCAAGTAAGCATAGATGAGCTCATCATACTATATTCCTTCAAGACATCATTCATTTCATTCCATAATTCTCTTATCATGCCAAGAGTTTTGTCTGTTGAATCATTGAAATTCCGATAGATACTCAAGTAGTACACTCAAGGTGTACAATTCAATAACCGTCAATTCTTATTCAAGAGTACCCATTAGGGCACGAAATCAAAGAACACACTCTGTAACAGCCCGACTTAAGGGCTAGTCGGAACAGTGGTTTTAGAATCACTAATCCGAGGTTGGAGAAAATAATTTTTATATTATTTTATGAGTTAGAGCATGATTATATAAGTGCATGAAAATTTTGGTGCTTTAATTTCAGCGATTGTAGGCTCAATTGCGAAAAAGGACTAAATCGCACAAAGTGCAAAAGTTCTATTTTATAAGCTAAAGGTACCCAATAGCCATAGAATATTAATTGAGGGTCTTTAATGTGCAAATAGACCCATAGACATAAGGTGGCCGGCCATAGGGGACAAGAAAGTCAAAATTAGTCAAAGTTGGTAAGGATTTGGTGACTAAATTGATTGTTTTATATTTAAAAAAAAAGATGATATCCTTCTCTTCACTCATCTTCTTCCACCGAAAAACACAAGAAAAATAGGGGTTTTAAAGCTCAAAAATTTCAGCAAACTCTTCTCCCTACAAGTAAGTGATTTAATGGTTTTTCTTGATGATAATTGTACTTTTGGAACCCCAAAGATCAAGCTAGCTAAAGAGGGGACTATTTTGCAAAATGGTGGAAAGTTTAGAGTTTTACCATGTGAGTATGTATGTTGTTTGCTGTATTTTTATGGAAGGAAATGAGTCATAGATGTCTAATAAACAACTTTTGTGAAGGGTGTTACCATGAAAACACCTAAAAGGACCTTTTTGTAAAGGTTGTAAAATATGTAGTAAATGTGTGAAATATTGAGTTTTGATGGTTTCCATAAGAGAAATAAATGTTCACCTAGGCTCGTTAAAGAAAGAAATTTGATTAACATTGATTTTCAAGCCTAGGGGTAAAATGGTCATTTTGAGTAAGTTTAAGGGCAAAATGGTAATTTTGCCAAAATGTGATTATTGAAATGTGTTTAATAATGTGGCAACTAAATAAGCTAAATTTTTATTATAGATCAAGAAGAACAAAGAATTAACCTCGACAGGGGAAAGAACAAAGTAACGGACTAGATCGACAATCTAGCCTATTTTGAAAATCGAGGTAAGTTTGTGTGCAATAAATACAACATCATGTTATTAAGTTTCTAAATGATTGATATTAGCAACGTTGTACAATATTTCTATGAATTCGAGTTAGGATGTTGAATGAGAAAAATGATGAAAATTGTGAAGTTGAGGTTCTGGTTGGACTATGGTGAAGGTGAGAATACTATTAACAAAACATGAGATTTGTAATGTAACAGCCCGATTTTGGGGCTAGTCGGAACAGTGGTTTCGAGACCACTAAACCGAGGTTGAGGAAAATTATTTTGATGTTATTTTATGTGCTATGGCATTAATATATGGCTATATGAAAAATTTTGTTGCTTTAATTTTAGCAATAGCATGTTAAATTGTGAAAAAGGACTAAATCGCATAAAGTGCGAAAGTTCTATTTTTCAAGGTAGAGGTGTTTAATAGCCATAGAATATTAAATTGGAGGTCCTTAAAGTGCAATTAGGCCACTAAGGAAGTGTTGGTCGGCCATAGAGTCTAGGGAGACAAAGGCATTTAATTTGGTCAAAAATTTGGTGATAGTTGGTGACTAAATGAATAAAAAAAAATTAGTAAAAGAAAAGCTATCATCTTTTTCATTTCTCTTCCTCTCCTACCAAAAATTTTAGCAAGAAATACGGGTTTTGAAGCTCAAACTTTCAGCCAACATATTCTCTAGCAAGTAAGTGATTTTAGAGATCATTCTTGATAATTTTTGTACATTTGGAGTCCCCAAAGCTTAAGCTAGCTAATGAGGGGACTAATTTGTCAAATGGTTGAAAGTTTAGGGACTTGCCATGAGAGAGTTTATGTTGTTAGCTGAGTTTTTATGGAAGAAAATGAATGTTAGTGAGATGAGAAACAACTTTTGTGAAAGGTGTTAGCATGAAAACACCTAAATAGGACTTGAATGCAAATATTGAAAATGTGTAATAAATGCATGACATAAATGGTTTTGTGAGTTGTTGTAAGAGGAATAAATGTTCAACTAGGCTTGTTTAATGAGAAAATGTGAAGAAAAAATGATTTACGAGCCTAGGGGAAAAATCATAATTTTTTCATAGTACAAGGGCAAAACGGTCATTTTTGCTTAAGTAGGGATTATGATGTATTATGATTATAAAATGATTGAAAGAGTGAATTTTTTTTTGTTTTAGACCTTGACCAAAGAAAAGGCAAGGTTATAGAATAGACCATTGATTAACGCGTTTTGCACCGAGGTAAGTTTATGTGTAAACGATGCATTTTAAATACATATGTTGTGTAACACCCCTAACCCAAAATGATCGCCGGAATAGGGTTAAGAGGCGTTATCGATCAATCGGAACATTTCACATCCATTTCACAACACTAAGTCAATCATTAATCAAACATATTCAATTGTAAACATATAGTCCCTTGTTGAGGTCTACGAGACCTTAATCACATGTTAGAAAGAGGTCGGGACTAAACCGAACACTTAGAAAATTTTCCAAAATTTTAAACATCTTTCAACACTGCAGAGGTCACACGCCTGTGCGGTCAGGCCGTGTGCCTCACACGACTACCAGACACGCCCATGTGTCCAGGCCGTGTCAAAACAGAGCATACATACTGACTTAACCGCACGACCACCAGACACGCCCGTGTGCCATGGTCGTGTGAAATTAAGCTAGCTACTGACTTGGTCACACGGCCACCAAGCATGCCCGTGTGCTACGGCCGTGTAACCTACCCAGGCACACTTCGAAGTGGCCCTTGAGCCACACGGACGAGACACACGCCCGTGTCCCTTGGCCGTGTATGCAAAATAGGCCATTTGCAAGGCCAATTTACCACCTACGCAAGGGTCATCCCTACAAGCACATACAAGCCTATTTTCACACACAATTTGGCAACCAAATACATGTCTAATGATCAACTTATCATCCCATCCAATATCAGTTCTAATCATGTCAACTTATATACCAAATTGCACAACTAAAACACATGCATAACCAATCCACCATGTCACTAGATTACAATGGCATCAATCTATCACTAAGCTTACCATTTATAAGACATTTTCATTGCCATCAAGCCATACCATAACATGCATCATATACCAAAATGACACATGTATATTACCAACATTTATCTAGCCACATCACATGGCTATTTACACATCCAATCATGTTTCAAAACAACTAGCCTATACATGCCATATTCAAATTTACACATCTTCAAAAGTACCAAAGTAGATTGCTAATAGTGTGATAGAGATGCTGACGATCCCCAGATCCGAGCTAGCTTTATTGACACTGTAAAACAGAGAAACATATCACACAGTAAGCTTAAGAGCTTAGTAAATTCGTAACATAATACATTCAACTTAATAGTTCAAATACAATGCACAACAAGAACTCATCACATAAATCAATTTCCAAATGTTTATACCATATCATTCATAGCCAATAATCTTACTCAACCATTCATGAAGTCATACACAATCTTCTCAACCACAAAGGTTCAATACATACCTTAGCCAACACATGGTTACTCACCATCCAAGCTAATTTATGCTAGATATTGTATCTCGATCTAGCCTTCATTATTCATTAGGTTTAATCGCACACTTAGTGCCCAATTTGTAGTCGAAACTAAACTAACTTCGCACACATAGTGCCTCATTTCATAGCTGAAGCTTATATAACATCGCACACTTAGTGCCTCAATACAAAATCGAACATAATTCGGAATCGCACACACAGTGCCAACTATGAAGCCAAAGCTTCTGTTATTTCGCACATACAGTGCTAATCAACTCTGTCTCAATTCAATTATGCACACTTAGTGCCTCGTTACTCAATTTCATTCATTACAGTTCTAATTCAATAACTATCATTCAATTCACATCACATAGAAGTTAAATTAAAAACTTGTAGTATGTCCGAACTTACCTCGGATGTCAAAATACCGAAACGGTCGATTAATCGAGTACTTTGTCTTTGCCTCGATCTCAATCCGAACCTCTCCTTTCCTGGTCTATAAATATTCAAATTGAACTTATTCAATCACCAATTTATTCAATTTAGTCCTCACACACATATTTAGGGCATTTTACAAAATAGCCCTCACATTTTCACATTTCGACACTTTAGTCCCTAATTCACAAAATTGCAAAATACACCAAATTTCTACTCACACAAGCTTAGCCGAATTCTTCCCATGCTAATACAAGCCCACACATTTCATTTATTACACATTTTAGTCCTTCAATTTACACTTTTCTCAATTTAGCCCAAATTACTCAATTTCACTAAAAATTCAAAGACAAAATATGTTAATCTAACACTTATCTTTCATAATCCATCACCAAACTTCACAAAGCTCATGAATCCATCCATGTGACATTTCATATTCATCATCAATTTACAAAATTTAAGCATGGGTTTTGTAGAGTACAAAGCAACGATTACAAAAATGTAGAAATTATCGAAAACCGAACATGAAGCACTTACCAATTGAAGCTCACTAGTGTCGAAAATCACAAAGCCTCAAACTGTCTTCTTCTTTTCTTAGTTCGGTGGAAGAAAGATGATAAATGGCCATCAAATTGGTTTTGTTTTAATTAATATTAACTTATTTGACATTTTACCATTTTACCTTTAACAACTATTAATAATAACACCAAAACCATGCTATCATCTTCCACTAATCTCATAAAATGGGCTAATTACATCATAAAACCTTCAAATTATAAAGACAACAACAATTAGGCACTTTAACAATCAGCACACAACTTTTACATTTTATGCGATTAAGTCCTTTTCGCAAATTTAATACACAATCAATAAAATCTTCACACAGAAATTTCGCACAGGCTAATTCACATACTGTAGGCACCAAAAATAATTTAAAAAATTTACGACCTTGAATTTGTGGTCTCGAAACCACTGTTCCAACTAGGGTCTAAACCGGGCTGTTACAACTCTCCCCCTCTTAGGGATTTTCGTCCCTGAAAATCTTACCAGTGAATAGGTGTGGATATTTCTCTCTCATAACGTTCTCAGGCTCCCACGTAGCCCCTTCTACTCCGTGTTTGTGCCACAACACTTTCACTAAGGATATTCTCTTGTTTCTCAATTCTTTGGTCTCTTGTGCCAAAATTCGAATCGGTTCTTCACTATACGACAAGTCTGACTGAATTTCAACCTCAGTCGGAGCAATCACATGTGATGGATCAGATCTGTACCGTCGAAGCATCGACACATGAAATACATTATGAATCTTTTCTAACTCAAGTGGCAACATCAATTTATAAGCAACCGGCCCAACTAGTTCAATGATCTCATACGGCCCGTTGAACCTCGGGCTCAGCTTGCCCTTTCGGCCAAATCGAAGTAATTTCTTCCACGGAGACACTTTCAAAAACACTTTGTTGCCAACTTGAAATTCCATATCTTTTCGTTTCAAATCTACGTAAGACTTCTGACGATCTGATGCAGCTTTCAAACTGTCACGAATCACTTTCACTTTCTGTTCAGTCTCATTTATCAAATCAACCCTGTGAATCTTATTCTCACTCAGCTCAGTCCAATACAATGGAGTTCGACATTTTCGACCGTAAAGAGCCTCATACGGTGCCATTTTAATGCTAGATTGAAAACTGTTGTTGTATGTGAATTCAATCAATGACAAATGCTTTTCCCACGTATTTTTGAACTCTAAAATACAACATCTCAACATATCTTCGAGAACCTGAATGATCCGCTCCGATTGTCCATCCGTTTACGGATGAAATGCAGTACTGAAATGCAATCTTGTACCTAAAGCTTCTTGCAATTTCCTCCAAAATTGCGAGGTAAATCTCGGATCTCTATCAGATACGATAGATAGTGGCACCCCGTGCAATCTCACAATCTCATCAATATACAATTCAGCCAACTTATCAAGTGAATAATCTGTTCTCACTGAAACGAAATGAGCTGATTTCATCAATCTGTCAACTATCACCCAGATTGTATCTTTCTTTCCAGGAGACAAAGGCAATCCCGACACAAAGTCCATTGTGATTCTCTCCCATTTCCACTCAGGAATCATAATCGGTTGTAACAAACCAGATGGAACCTGATGTTCAGCTTTAACTTGCTGACAAACTAAACACTTCGACACAAAGTCAGAGATATCTCGTTTCATACCATGCCACCAATAGAACTATTTCAAATCATTGTACATTTTCGTACTCCCCGGGTGAACAGTCAAACGACTATTGTGAGCTTCATTCAAAATCAACTGAATCAACTCTGAATTCTTCATAACTCAAATCCGATTTTTGAATCTCAAACAATCATCACTATCAATTCAAAATTCTGAATCGACATTCAATCCACACTGATCTCGTCTAGCCATCATTTCAATATCACTTTTCTGGGCATCACAAATCTGACGTACGAACATCGGTCTCATTTTCAACTCAGCCAAAACTAAATCATCATCACGTAGATCTATCTGAGTACTCATAGCTCGTAAAGCATATAGAGACTTTCGACTCAAGGCATCAGCAACAACATTAGCTTTGCCTGGATGATAATCAATTACAAGTTCGTAATGTTTCAACAATTCTAACCATCTTCTCTGTCGCAAATTCAATTCTTTTTGAGTCATCAGGTATTTCAAACTCTTATGATCAGTATAAATATGACATTTCTCACCAAATAGGTTGTGACGCCAAATCTTTAACGCAAACACAATCGCGGCTAATTCAAGATCATGCGTCGGATAGTTCTTTTCAGGCAGCTTTAACTGCCTCGAAGCATAAGCAATGACTTTGCCTTCTTGTATCAGCATACAGCCCAAACCATTCAATGATGCATCACTGTAAACTATGAATTCTTTGCCCGATTCAGGTTGAACCAACACTGGCACTTCTGTCAACAATGCTTTCAACTGCTCAAAACTTTGCTGACACTTTTTTGACCACTCGAATTTAACATCTTTCTGCAGCAACTTCGTCAACGGAGTCGCAATCATCGAGAAGCCTTTCACAAATCGTCTATAATATCCTGCCAGTCCCAGAAAACTACGGACTTCAGACACATTTCTCGGGGGCTGCCATTCTAAAATAGCTGAGATTTTACTCGGATCAACATGGATTCCCGCAGCTGACACAATATGCCCCAGAAAACCAACCTCACGCAGCCAAAACTCACATTTGCTGAATTTTGCATACAATTGCTTCTCACGCAGAGTCTGTAACACAATTCTCAAATGCTCGGCATGTTGCGCCTCATCAAATGAGTAAATCAGAATATCATCAATGAACACCACAACAAAACTATCCAAATACGGTCTGAATATTCGGTTCATCAAATCCATAAACACTGCAGGAGCATTCGTTAGTCCGAAGGGCATAACTAAAAATTCATAGTGTCCGTACCTCGTTCTGAAAGCAGTCTTTGGCACATCTGATTCTTTAACCCTCAACTGATAATAACCTGATCTCAAATCTATCTTGGAAAAAACTATAGCTCCTTTTAACTGATCAAATAAATCATTAATGCGAGGCAACAGATATTTATTCTTTACCGTCACTTTGTTCAACTGCCTATAATCGATACACATCCTCATAGTGTCGTCTTTCTTTTTCACAAACAACACAGGAGCACCCTAGGGCGAGAAAATCCGTCATGCAAATCCTCTATCAGTCAACTCTTGCAACTGAGACTTCAACTCTTTCAATTCCGTTGGTGCCATTCTATACAGAGATATTGAGGTAGGAGTAGTCCCCGGCATTGATTCAACTCAAAATTCAACTTCTCTGATCGGAGGTAATCCCGGTAATTCTTCAGGAAACACGTCTGGAACTCACAAACCATCGACATAGATTCAACTTTCTTTTCTGACACTTTGTATCAATCACATATGCTAGATACGCTTCACAACCCTTTCTCACATAGTTCAAAGCTTTCATCGCAGATATAACAGCTGGTATCCCTTTTAAATCACTGGATTCAATTCGAACCATCTCACCATTCTAACTTCTCAAATCGATACTCTTTATTTTACAATTCACAATGGCATTATGCAAAGTGAGCAAATCCATACCCAGAATTATATCAAATTCATCGAATGGTAGCAGCATCAAATTAACCGGAAAGCAAACATCTCGAAACATTAACGGACAGTTCTTGCACACCTTATCCACCAAGACACACTTGCTTAAAGGGTTTGATACTCTAATCACAAATTTAGTAGACTCAACAGGTAGAGTCTTACTTGATACTAGATTCACACACACATAGAAATGAGTAGAACCTGGATCTATCAATGCAATCACATCAGTATCAAATAGAGTAAAAGTACCAGTAATGACGTCTGGAGATGACGCTTCCTCTCGTGCACGTATAGCATAAGCTCGGGTAGGTGCTCTCATTTCTGATCTCACAGTTGTATCCGTAGTGTCTCTCTGGCTTCCACTCATATTTTTAGCGTTTCTGGGTGGTCTACACCTATCCGTCGTATTACTTGGCCTCACACTCTGAACATTTTCTTCTTCAACTAACTTTGGACAATCTCTAATAAAGTGATCCCGTGATCCACACTTATAACAAGTTCGATTATTATACTTGCCCCAGCATTCTCCCACATGTCACCTTCCACACTGTCTACACTCAGGCTTTTAACACTTCTAACACTCGATTTAGTCAGAATTTGAGCTCTTAGACTGATGCTTTGTCTCACACGATCTCTACTCGGATGTCCAAATGAAGCATTTGATCGATTGCTTACATCACTAAATCTCTTCGTCGAAGGTTGAGACAAATTACTCATCGATCTTCTTCTTTCATCTCGAGCTTCAGAATCGGCTTTCTTCTTTTCTTTACTGAGCTCCTCGACTTTGCAGGCTCTTTCAACTAACACAACAAATTCATTTATGTCAAGTATCCCAACCAATAATTTAATGTATTCATTCAGCCCTTCAATGAAGCGTTTACACATAGTAGCTTCGGTCGAAACACATTCTCTCGCGTATTGGCTCAATCTCACAAACTCCCATTCATACTCAGTAACGGACATACGACCCTATTTCAGCTCTAGAAACTCCTTACGTTTCTGATCTATGAATCGTTGACTGATATACTTCTTTCTAAATTAAACTTGAAAGAAATCCCAAGTGATTCTCTCTCTCGGAACCATAGAAATCAACGTTTTCCACCAGTTATATGCCGTATCTCTCAACAAGGAAACTGCACACTTAATACATTCATCAGGAGTCAACGGCATCTCATCAAACACTCAGATTGTATTCTCGATCCAAAACTCGGCTCGCTCAGCATCATCATCAGCTGTGGACCTAAACTCTTTCGCCCCGTACTTTCTGATCTTATCCACATGAGGCTTATTCAATCTGATCGGGTCTACAACTTGTGGCACGACAGGTACTTGTGGGGGTTGAGGTTGTGGAGCAGCCGGATTCATTCGAACGAACTCCGAGAACCACTCACTCATCATTCAGAAGAAGGCTTGCTTAGCCTCTCCTTCCTCACTACTATCATTCGGCCTAGATGTGGCCGGCGCTGTCCCTTGAGCGGGAGCAGGCGCATTACTCTCAACATTGTCAGCAACTGCTCGATCGAGATCCATTATTATATGAAAACACATTTTTAACTGTCAGGATTCATCACACTATCGCAATTATATATATAGCATGTATAGCTAGACTCACAAACGCTACGTTAGTCCAAGAATCGACTAAACCGTAGCTCTGATACCAATAAAATGTAACACCCCTAACCCAAAACTGTCACCGGAATAGGGTTAAAAGGCGTTACCGATCAATCAGAACATTTCACATCCATTTCACAACACTAAGTCAATCATTAATCAAACATATTCAATTGTAAACATATAGTCCCTTGTTGAGGTCTACGAGACCTTAATCACATGTTAGAAAGAGGTCAGGACTAAACCGAACACTTAGAAAATTTTTCAAAATTTTAAACATCTTTCAACACTGCAGAGGTCACACGCCCGTGCGGTCAGGCCGTGTGCCTCACACGACTACCAGACACGCCCATGTGTCCAGGTCGTGTCAAAATAGAGCATACATACTAACTTAACCGAACGGCCACCAGACACGCCCGTGTGCCATGGTCGTGCAAAATTAAGCTAGCTACTAACTTGGTCACACGGCCACCAAGCACGCCCGTGTGCTACGGCCGTGTAACCTGCCCAGAGCACTTGAAGTGGGCCCTTGAGCCACTGCAGCGAGACACACGCCCGTGCCCCTTGGCCGTGTATGCAAAATAGGCAATTTGCAAGGGCAGTTTACCACCCACACAAGGCTCATCCCTACAAGCACATACAAGCCTATTTTCACACACAATTTGGCAACCAAATACATGTCTAATGATCAACTTATCATCCCATCCAATATCATTTCTAATCATGTCAACTTATATACCAAATTGCACCACTAAAACACATGCATAAACAAGCATGATTCGTCCACCATGTCACTAGATTACAATGGCATCAATCTATCACTAAGCTTACCATTTATAAGACATTTTCATTGCCATCAAGCCATACCATAACATGCATCATATACCAAAATCACACATGTATATTACCAACATTTATCTAGCCACATCACATGGCTATTTACACATCTCAATCATGTTTCAAAACAACTAGCCTATACATGCCATATTCAAATTTACACTCTTCAAAAGTACCAAAGTAGATTGCCGATAGTGTGATAGAGATGCTGACGATCCCCGGATCTGAGCTAGCTTTACTGACACTGTAAAATAGAGAAACATATCACACAGTAAGCTTAATAGCTTAGTAAATTCGTAACATAATACATTCAACTTAATAGTTCAAATACAATGCACAACAAGAACTCATCACATAGATCAATTTCCAAATGTTTATACCATATAATTCATAGCCAATAATCTTACTCAACCACTCATGAAGTCATACACAATCTTCTCAACCACAAAGGTTCAATACATACCTTAGCCAACACATGGTTACTCACCATCCAAGCTAATTTATGCTAGATATTGTATCTCGATCCAGCCTTCATTATTCATTAGGTTTAATCACACAGTTAGTGCCCAATTTGTAGTCGAAACTAAATTAACTTCACACACATAGTGCCTCTTTTCATAGCTGAAGCTTATATAACATCGCACACTTAGTGCCTCAATACAAAACCGAACGTAATTCAGAATCACACACACAGTGCCAACTATGAAGCCAAAGCTTCTGTTATTTCACACACACAGTGCTAATCAACTCTGTCTCAATTCAATTATGCACACTTAGTGCCTCGTTACTCAATTTCATTCATTACATTTCTAATTCAATATCTATCATTCAATTCACGTCACATAGAAGGTAAATTAACAACTTGTACTATATCTGAACTTACCTTGGACGTCGAAATACTGAAACAGTCGATTAATCGAGCACTTTGTCTTTGCCTTGATCTCAATCCGAACCTCTCCTTTCTTGGTCTATACATATTCAATTTGAACTTATTCAATCACTAATTCATTCAATTTAGTCCTCACACACATATTTAGGGCATTTTACAAAATAGCCCTCACATTTTCACATTTCGACAATTTAGTCCCTAATTCACAAAATCGCAAAATGCACCAAATTTCTACTCACACAAGCTTAGCCAAATTCTTCCCATGCTAATACAAGCCCACACATTTCATTTATTACACATTTTAGTCATTCAATTTACACTTTTCTCAATTTAGCCCAAATTACTCAATTTCACTAAAAATTCAAAGACAAAATATGTTAATCTAACACTTATCTTTCATAATCCATCACCAAACTTCACAAAGCTCATGAATCCATCCATGGCACATTTCATATTCATCATCAATTCACAAAATTTAAACATGGGTTTTGTAGAGTACAAAGCAACGATTACAAAAATGTAGAAATTATCGAAAACCGAACACAAAACACTTACCAATTGAAGCTGACTAGTGCCGAAAATCACAAAGCCTCAAACTCTCTTCTTCTTTTCTTAGTTTGGTGGAAGAAAGATGATAAATGGCCATCAAATTGGTTTTGTTTTAATTAATATTAACTTATTTGATATTTTACCATTTTACCCTTAACAACTATTAATAATAACACCAAAACCATGCTATCATCTTCCACTAATCTCATAAAATGGGCTAATTACATCATAAAACCTTCAAATTATAAAGACAACAATAATTAGGCACTTTAACAATCAGCACACAGCTTTTACATTTTATGCTATTAAGTCCTTTTTCGCAAATTTAACACACAATCAATAAAATCTTCACACAAAAAATTCACACAGGCTAATTCACATACTGTAGGCACCAAAAATAATATAAAAAAATTTACGACCTCGGATTCGTGGTCTCGAAACCACTGTTCCAACTAGGGTCTAAACCGGGCTGTTACATGTTGTTGCTTATTGGTGCATTGTATGATTGAGAACATGTACGATTTAAATGGATTGAATGTGGTAGAAAATGAATAAATTCCCTATGGATGTTGAATTAGGCATGTAAATGTGGAATGTTATCCGTAGTAACTAATGGTGGGCTGTGTGCGGTACCACCCTAATCATTCTTGTTGGTGGGCTATGTGCAATACCACCTTAACATTTATCTACAATGGGCTATGTGCGATACCATCATTTGGTTGGCTAAGTGCGATACCACCGTAAATAATCTCGTTGGTGGGCTATGTACGATACCACCCCATTAAAGTTAAATGGTGGGCTAAGTTCGGAACCACCGAGTGTTAGGTAATACTATGAATGGCTTATTGCAAAATTATTGAGTGTTGTTTCATGAGATTATGTGGTGATAAGCACTAGTGCAGGGTTGTAAGTCAAATAATGTGAGCATTTGGCTCGTGATATGCTCGAAATGTGGTAAGGGTTGAATTGAGTAAGCATGATCATTAAAGTGGACTATTCTTGTTTAGTATGTAATGCTATTTATTGATTAGCACATATTATGATGTTTATTATTTACATGTAAACTTACTAAGCGTAAAGCTTACTCCCTTTCTTCTCCCTTATCTTATAGTGTCAAAGAGCCAGGTCGGGATACGAAGATAATTGGAAGATCACCCACACTATCAGCTCATCTCGGTATATCTAGAACTAGCATTTTGATTATGGCATGTACAGGGGCTAGGCTTAGTAAATTGTTTTGTTATTTTGGCCAAGAATGTATTGGCTATCTTAAAGATGAATTCTTTTGTATATGGCCATAGTTGATGGCTCATTATGTTTAAGTTATGAAATATGAGGTTATTTAAGAAAGTGTTGTTGTACGATTTGGGTTGCTTGATGATGTGTTGAATGGAATTATGTTGTGTGAGCTAGGGTGGCAAAAAGAGCTTGGCAAATAGCCTTTTTCTTGTCCACACGGGTAGGCACACGGGCGTGTGTCTAGGCCGTGTATGACGCACGGTCAGTCCCATGAGTGTGTGACTAGGCCGTGTGTCCCCTGCATGTTAGTATTTCAAGTCAGTGTTGACCACGGGCTAGCCATACGGGCGTGTGCCTAGGCCGTGTGCCCTTTGTGAAGTTGTTGACGTCACAAACAGAATGCCTAGGTTTTTACACACGGGCGAGGACACGGGCGTGTCTAGGCCGTGTGGAGCTCACGGGCCATGAACACGGGCGTGTGTCTGGCCGTGTGAAAACCCCTGTAGGTTTGAAATGAAAATAAATCCCACACGGGCTAGGGACATGGGCATGTGTGACCACACGGCCTGCCCACACGGGCGTGTCCCATTTCACACGGGCGTGTGACCCCTATTTAGGCAAAAAATTTTAAGTGCACAAAAGTTCCCGGTTGGGTTCTGAGACCCTCCATACGCTTGATTAAGGCCTCATAGGCCCTTAATGAGAATGTATTGATTGTAAATGGAAAAGTTTTAATTTGGAATGAAATTTGATAGCCTAAAGTTGTATGATCATGTGAATTAAGTACGGTAACACCTCGTACCCGGTTTCGGTGTAGAATACGGGTAAGAGGTGTTACCGTAGTGGTATCAGAGTTATGGTTTAGTCAGTTCTAGGATGTGGCATTGGTGTCGTAATTAGGTGAATGAGGATGATTATGTATCCTTGAATATCTCAAGTGATTTCCATGTGGTAAATAGTTAAGCTTATGCTAGAGATGAGATTAATGCTAATACCAAGTGATGAGGTGATACAGGTATATGTGAGTAATTCATAAGAATGGTTCACGATATGTGGCATGTTATGTAATTGGTAAGAGTAAGTATGAGTAAGTTATGGAAATGAGCTTAAGACTTGTGTTTTATTCAATGAGATGGATGGATGACATTATGAGTTTTATGTTGTTATTTATTTCATGCAAACTTACTAAGCTTTATGCTTACTCCTCTCATTTCCCTTTTCCTTGTAGTGTTGCCAAGATAACTCAAGGATCGTGGGACGTCGGAGTTCGGAGTCACACTATACACTACTCTTTTGTATAACAAAGTTAGATTCATTTTGAGTATGGCATGTATAAGACTTCGATATTTTGTTATGTCATATTTGTTAGCCAAAGTGTTGGCTATTTATGTTATTAAATTCATTTTGTAAGTGGTCATTGGAATCGGGCCAATACTTGACAAGTTTTTATATATATATCCAATGATCAATGAAATTCACTAAGTGTATGCTTGTGTGGATGTCTTGATTTTGAGTCTTTAGAAGTGCTTTATAGTCCTGATATATGTTGGATTGAATTGGTGTAAGTATGGGTGCTGTATAGGGTGGCATTTGTCTTGGTAGATAGCCTTTCAAATGTCCACACGAGTAGACACATGGGCGTGTGTCTAGGCCGTGTGTGACACACGGTCAGCCCCATGGGCGTGTTGATTGGCCGTGTGTCCCCATGCATGCTAGGCTTACAAGTTAGTATGCTCAGTAGTAAACACACGGGCAGAGACACGGCCGTGTGTCTCAGCCGTGTGGGAGGCACGGCCATGGACATGGGCGTGTGCCCAGGCCGTGCGAAGTCTGCACCTAAAATTAGGAATTTAATTCGACACACGGTCTAAGGACACAGGCGTGTGCCTTGGCCGTGTGACCTTTGTAATATCCTGGATTTTGGGTTTATGCATTTGTGCTTAAATAAATGTGAAAGCATGTCTATGTGTGTGTTAAATGTGTTTTATGAATTTTTGAGAACCTTAGAATGTAGGAAAATGCCTTAGAAATTATTAGATTTTAAATCTAAAAGAGGAAGCTAAGCAGGGTGGCCTTAAAAGAAAATGTAGGGGATTTATAACACAAGAATGGGCTTGGTAAAGTGGCTTGGAGGCGCCACTTAATGGCCTTGGTAGGTGACGCCACATGCATGTGAGCAGGGCCAAGGTTCGAGTAGCAAGGGGAGCACTTTTGGAGTGTTTTTACGTCAAGCTAGGGGGGAGAGTTGGACGGCAATAAGACACTGAGGAGATGAGCTTTAATTGTGGTTGGTTTCTTTTAAAATTCGGCTAGGGGATAAAGGATAATTGTTGAGTTATTTTATTATTTTGAGTGAAGTGATAAAGAGAGGAAATAGGAGAAAAATGTGGAGACTGATAAGGGGATGTGTGTGGCCGGCCAAAGGACTCTTTGGTGATCAATTTTGGTCATAGCCGAATTTCTAAAGAGAAGTTTAGAGGTTCTTTTCAGTTTTTCTTTTCTTTCTCTACTGAAGTGCCGAAAATTCTCCTATTCTCTTCTTTGTTGCATTTGTGCCGAAAATTCCCAAGAAAGAGTAACTTGTGTTCTCCCTTTTTCTACTCATTGACATAACCGAATACCATCCTCCCATTCTCTCCTCTCACTTTGGCCGAATCCCTCTACACTCTATTCTCTCTTCTTCTTTTCGCAAGACTCCAAAAATCGAAACCAAGTGACCAACATCTAGGCCATAGCCGAATAGCTCTGTGGGTTCAAATAAAGGGGTTGCCGATTCCAACATTGAGGGTAAGGATTCTATTATCATGATTTTATTTCTTTTCTTTTAGCCGAAATCAAGATTCTAACTCCTTAATTATCTCTGGCCGAACCCTTGAAGGAGGATTTGGGTTTTCTCGCTAAGTCAACTACTGAGAAGATCATTCGGGATTTTAGATTCGCAAAGGTAATCGAAAATACTAATCGCCAAGGCCATATTTGGTGGTTCAATCTATTTCTTATTTATTCAAAAGCCGAAATTAACCAAATCAAGTGATCTAGCATTGGCCGATTGGAAGGAAAAAGTACCACGGAGTTTCGGGATTTGATTAGTGATCAAATCGACAGTAAGGTAAGAATTTAAGTTGTGATAATCCTTCGGGATTTGATTGTATAAGCCGATTGGGTTTTGATAAGAAACTTAGTGTTGGCGAATGTAGGAACTAAGGATCTAAAGCGTTAGATCGGGATTTTGGGATTTCGATTGGAAGCGTTAAGTAAACCTGTGTGTATCCCACACTGAATCTTGATTGATTTACGGTATTATTTTAATATATGTGTTAATAATAATATGAAAAGTGGGCTAAGGTACCATGCAATGGTACAAAGTACTCAGTGCACGTAATCTTAACATCATGTTAATAAATGTTATGAACATGTGGAATATGGCATGTATGTGAATATTGATAAGAATGTGAAATAAGGCCTAAGCCATGATATTTGCGTGATTGTATGACATGGGGCATATGGGTTATATAGAAAGGGAAGTGATCGGTGGTTTATACCACAATATCTGAATGTGGTGACTCATGTCACGATATCCGAATGTGGTGACTTCGGTCACATAATCTGAATGTGGTGACTTATGTCACAAAATATATTATCTGGTGGCTATGCCATGAATTTATAAGAGGCGATGTGCTAGTCGTGCAGCGATCGCGCGCCGATGATGTGTAGCAGATGGGTGGGTCGATTTAGTAATCCCCACGGTGTAATGGTTGGTACGGGTGATGTGTAGCGGATGGTTATCTAGGTATGGGTTCGGGTTTGCATCATTATCTCTATCTGTTATATATATGTGTATGATATGATATGCCTGAATCGTTGGGAATTAGTGTTGGTTATACACACTGAGTCTGTTTGACTCACCCCGTTGTGGGATATCTTTTCAGGTGACACTCAGTGATGGACCGGGTCGGCAGGAGCTTAGTGGTGGCCATGTTCAACTCAGACTTTATTTTAATTTTGGACTTTTTATTTCTAAGTATTTTGGGTTTATTTCGGGTTTTGCTTTGATGTAATAAGGCCATAGCTATAAACTGATTATGCATGCATGTTTATTTATTTTATTATGATACAATTTTTATCCATTTAAAGTTTAAGCAACTTTTATAAAAAATAAATTTTAAATGTTTAGACACCTAAACACAAACGATTTTCGAATTAAAGATTAACTCCAAAACAACTCGGCATTTTTTTTATAAAACCACCCAAATTTTCCAAAGTCATAAACATGAATTTGAAACGTTTTACTTGAGGAACATATCCGATCCGGTCTGGGCTCGTGGGCCGGGTTTGGGGTGTTTCAGTTTGGTATCAGAGACCAGTTTTTAAACTCTCGGCCTTGGGTTTAAAGCCCATAATGTTTTCAAAATAGAGCCCAAATAAGTTTTGTGAAAATTTTTGTGAAATGAGCAGTTTTTACGGCATGGCACCTAAGTCTCAGACAGAAGTCCACTGTAAGTACCCTAACTATTGTGTGATTTACTATATGATATATATGCGGGTATAACGGGAACGTAGACTAGTATATTGTAAGTTCTTGAACCCTAAGACCAGTATACCCCAACAATTACATAAAACTTTAAGGCCTAATTGAACAACCCTATGACTAAGTCGCCGAGTTAGGGTGTGGTAACCATTGTGCGCATGTCTAGGATTGGATTCAGGAAGAGCCTGGTATTTAAGCAGTCCTAGTGACTCACCTCCTCTTCGCTCGAATCCTACCTGGTGCGTAGCTACGGTTCACCCTAACCAAGAGGACTCATTCACAGGCTAAACTCAATAATTAAAACCCAAAAGGGACTAGCCGTATTTTTATAAAAACCCTAGTTCTAAAAATCAACAAATTACCCCTTTGATTCATAGCAAAACTATTTTGAAAATTTTTCCAAAATATTCCCAATTTACAAAATTACCCAAAATACCCCTATAGGAGAAATGACGAAAATACCCCTGGGATAGGAACGGACGAAAATGTTTGAATAGTGGAATTTGTGCAGTAGGTACTACTGAATGATTGTGTTTCTCTAAATTAGGATAGAAAACTTGGAACGAAAAATTTGAATGATCGAAAGAACCTCTATTAATCTTCTTTTCATAAAATTTCTTCGCGGGTAACCAGTGGAACAAAGGCTAATACATAAAACTTTGTAATCAGATTAAAGCGCGATCGTAGAAATGAGCTCTAGGTGACGTGGTCGTAATGTGCGAGGACATGGTAGAGGCAGAATGGCCGTATCGAAACCCGTTAGATCGGGTCAAGGATCTGAGAATGAGGTACCACCACCCCCACCACCAGCTGTTGGTGTTGAGTAGCAAGATCAGACGGGGGATGATGCAGTATCGCAGGCGATGCTACGGGTTCTTGAGATGGTGGCTGGAGCAGGTGGAGGTGGGGGAGCTCGAAAATCTATACCCGAGCGACTCGAGCAAATAGAGTCAAGTATTCTGGCGTGGCGATCGGTGTGGCACCCAAGACGACCGAATATTGGATGGAAGCGACAGAGCGAATTATGGATGATTTGGATCATTTCTTGAAGAGAAGTGAAAGGAATGGTGTCGCTACGCCGTGATGAGGCATATCAATGGTGGCTCACGATTCGGGATGGTGCTACACGGTGAGGATCTCACTTGGGAGTATGTTAAAGCGGCATATCGGAAAGTATGTTGGAACTAGTTATACCGATGCTCGAGAGGAAGGCATTTGCGGGACCGGTTCAAGGGAACAAGTCCGTAGCGAGTAATCAGGTGAATTCTTAAGGTTGAGCCGGTATGCTCGAGGTATCGTGGCTACGGAGCATGAACGATGTGTCCGGTTGAGGACAGACTTAGGGATGATCTAAGGTTGTTGATAGCTCCGCAGCAGAGCGGGAATTTGCGATGTTGGTGGAAAAGGCTAAGGTAGTCGAAGGGGTTAAAGAATCAAGCGCGAATCTACGATCGTAAGGCATAAGAGAGGGCTTGGATCGTCGGGGTCATGCAGGAATGCGCGAGAAGAGGCCTAGAGTTGATGGGCCGCGAGGTCGCAAGTTGTGACAGGAGTGCGATGATCGCACTTGTGATCGGTGTGGGAAGAGGCACCTAGGAGAGTGTTGGAAGAAGACGGGAGGATGCTTTAAGTATGGGTCTAAGGAACACATGATTAAGGACTGTCCTATTAAGATAGACGGGAGTCGACCAACAGGTCAGGGTTCTAATCAGTGGAAGAGGGGGACACCTCAACCTCAGTGGTCGTGGTCCAAATGGCAGAGGAAATGGTCTTTGGAAGAGGACGTGGAACACCGGTAGAGGTGTTGGTAATACTGAGGCTAAACAGCTAGGACTGGTATATGCAGTTCGTCGGAGGGAAGATGGCGATGCACCTGATGTTATAACGGGTACGTTCCTTATATCGGAGTTACCCTTTATTGCTTTGATAGACATAGGGTCAACTCATTCCTATGTTGCTAGTGAAGTATCCGAAACTTTGCATGTGAACTTTGAGACTGTACCTAGGAAGATGACTGTACTTAGTCCTTTTAGGCGATTTGCGAAAGTAGATAAACTCTTTAAGGAAGTGCCTTTAGAAGTTCAGGGGACGCAGTTCCCAGCTGACTTAGTGGAACTACCATTCGGGGAATTTGATCTAATCTTAGGCATGGATTGGTTAGTGAAGTATCGTGCGAATGTGGATTGCGCCGCTAAACGCATGTCGTTGAGAACTCCCGACGATAAGGAAGTTGTGGTGATGGGCGAAAGATGGAACTATTTGTCGAATGTAGTATCCGCCCTTAAGGCGGAGAAGATGGTAAGGAAAGGATGTCTGGTTTTTCTGATGTGGGTCAGTGCCTTGGACACTAAGGAAACAAGTGTGGAAGGGGTTAGAACAGTAAGGGAATTTGTGGATGTCTTTCCGGAGGAATTACCTGGAATACCCCCGGATAGGGAGGTGGAGTTTGGAATTGACTTGCTACCGGGAACAGCTCCTATGTCAATCGCCCCGTATAGAATGGCACCGAAGGAATTGGTTGAGCTCAAGGCTCAAATTCAAGAGTTGCTTGATCGTGGGTTTATTCGACCCAGTGTGTCTCCATGGGGAGCACCGGTATTGTTCGTGAAGAAGAAGGACGGAACTATGCGCATGTGCATAGATTATCGCCACGGTGAATAAGTGACCATCAAGAACAAGTACCCTTTGCCAAGGATAGGCGACTTGTTCGATCACCTTAAGAAAGCGGTATTCTCCAAGATAGATCTAAGGTTTGGATATCATCGACTTAAGGTGAAGGAAGCGGATATCCATAAGACCCCAGAACAAGATACGGGCACTATGAGTTCGTAGTAATGCCGTTCGGATTGACGAACGCCCTTGTACGCGTTCATGGATATGATGAATCGGGTTTTTCAACCTTACTTGGATAGGTTCGTCGTTGTGTTCATAGACGAAATCTTAGTATATTCCAAGTCTGAAGAGGAGCATGATGAGCACCTCCGGGTTGTGTTGCAAGTATTAAGGGAGAAGAAGCTTTATGCCAAATTCAGCAAGTGCGAGTTTTGGCTTAAGGAGGTTGCATTCTTAGGGCATGTAGTGTCCTTTGAAGGAATAAGGGTGGATCCTAGGAAGATTGAGCGATCTTTGGATTGGAAACCACCTAAGTCCGTGTGGTGAGATTCGAAGTTTCTTGGGATTGGCGAAGCTACTACTGAGAAGGTTTGTGGAAGGATTTTCATCAATAGTCGCACCTTTGACGAAGTTGTTGAGAAAGGAAGTACCTTTAAATGCAGTCGGATAAACAGGAGAGCTTTGAGAAGCTTAAGAGGGTTTTGATCAAGCTCGGTCTTGATTCAACCGGAGGCGGAAAGGACTTTGTGGTGTCTTGTGACGCTTCTCACACGGATTAGGATGTGTCCGATGCAAGGCGGGAAGGTAGTCGCTATACGCCTCGGCAATTAAGGCCACATGAGGTTAACTACCCGACGCATGATTTGGAATTGGCGGCAGTGGTCTTTGCTCTTAAGGTATGGAGGCATTATCTTTATGGAGAAAAGTCAGTGATCTACACGGACCACAAGAGCCTTAAGTATCTGCTGACTCAGAAGGAGTTGAACTTGAGACAGCGAAGGTGGGTGGAATTACTGAAGGATTATGATTGTTCTATAGAGTATCACCCGGGCAAGGCAAATGTAGTGGCAGATGCCCTAAGTCGGAAAGTAGTGTCGGATCTAAGGGCGATGTTTGCACATCTTAGCTTGTATGACGATGGAAGTTTGCTGGCAGAATTGCAAGTTAAGCCGTCATGGTTGAATGAGGTGAAAGAAGGACAGCTGGCAGATGATGATCTAAGTGTTAAATTGCGACAAGTGCAGAGTGGGGAGTTGGAAGACTATGGTATTAATGACGAGGGAGTATTGTGTTTCAAGGGTAAGGTCCGTATGCCTAAGAATAAGGAGTTAAATGAGAGAATTCTTCAGAATCGCATAGTAGCCCTTATGCTATGCATCCCGGAGGTAGTAAGTTGTATAGAGACCTAAAGGGAGCAGTTTTTTGTGGCCTGGTCTTAAGCGGAAGATTCAGAATTTGTAGGGAAGTGCTTGACGTGTCGGCAAGTCAAGGTGAGCACCAAGTTCCGTCGGGATTGCTTCACCGATAAAGATTCCGCAGATGGAAGTGGGAGAGAATCACCATGGACTTCGTTAGTGGGCTTCCCCTTACGCCTACTAAGAAAGACTCGGTATGGGTGATAGTGGATCGATTGACAAAGTCTGCGCATTTCATTCCAAAGGCGGGTTGATTATTCTTTGCGAAGTTGGCGAAGTTGTATGTGGCGGATTGTGAGGTTGCATGGAGTGCTCAGATCGATTATCTCGGATAGGGATCCAAGGTTTACGTCTCGGTTTTGGAAAGCACTACATCAAGCTTTAGGCACCAGATTGGATTTTACTACGGCATTTCATCCGCAGTCGGACGGCCAGTCTGAGCGAGTGATCCAAGTGTTAGAGGATATGTTAAGGGGCTGTGTGATAGACTTCAGAGGAAGTTGGGAAGAATATTTGCCTTTAGCGGAATTTGCTTACAATAACAGCTATCAAGCTAGCATTCAAATGGCACCGTATGAAGCGCTGTATGGACGGAAGTGTCGCACACCGACGTGTTGGACGGAATTAGGGAAACAACGTGTTTTGGGTCCAGAGATTGTGGCAGAATCTGAAGAGAAAGTTGAGGTAATTCGGGCACGGTTAAAGGAAGCATCCGACAGCGTAAGTCGCACGCAGATCTTAAAGCGGAAGGAAATAGAATTTGATGTGGGGGATCAAGTGTTTCTTAAAGTTTCGCCGTGGAAGAAGGTGATGAGATTTGGTCGCAAAGGGAAGTTAAGTCTAAGGTTTATAAGACCTTATCGGGTATTGAAGCGAGTTGGACCAGTGGCATACCAGCTAGAGTTGCCACTGAAGTTGAAACAGATGCACGACGTATTCCATGTGTCTATGCTACGTCGTTATCGATCGGATCCATCTCACGTAGTTCCGGTTGAAGAGGTGGAGCTAAGGCCAGATTTGTCCTACGAGGAAGAGCCGATTCAGATCTTGGAACAAGATGTGAAAGTGCTACGAAGGAAGTCAGTTCCTTTGGTCAAAGTGTTATGGCGTAATCACGGATCAGAAGAAGCTTTGTGGGAGCCAGAAGAAGCAATGCGACAGCAATACCCTCACTTATTTTAGCCAGGTAATTTCGAGGGCGAAATTATTTTTAAGGGGTAGAACCTGTAATATCCTGGATTTTGGGTTTATGCATTTGTGCTTAAATAAATGTGAAAGCATGTCTATGTGTGTGTTAAATGTGTTTTATGAATATTTGAGAACCTTAGAATGTAGGAAAATGCCTTAGAAATTATTAGATTTTAAATCTAAAAGAGGAAGCTAAGCAGGGTGGCCTTAAGAGAAAATGTAAGGGATTTATAACACAAGAATGGGCTTGGTAAAGTGGCTTGGAGGTGCCACTTAAGGGCATTGGTAGGTGACGCCACATGCATGTGAGCAGGCCAAGGTTCGAGTAGCAAGGGAGCACTTTTGGAGTGTTTTTGCGTCAAGCTAGGGGAGAGTTGGACGGCAATAAGACACCGAGGAGATGAGCTTTAATTGTGGTTGGTTTCTTTTAAAATTCGACTAGGGATAAAGGATAATTGTTGAGTTATTTTATTATTTTGAGTGAAGTGATAAAGAGAGGAAATAGGAGAAAAATGTGAGAGGCGATAAGGGGATGTGTGTGGCCGGCCAAAGGACTCTTTGGTGATCAATTTTGGTCATACCCAAATTTCTAAAGAGAAGTCTAGAGGTTCTTTTCAGTTTTTCTTTTCTTTCTCTAGTGAAGTGCCAAAAAATCTCCTCTTCTCTTCTTTGTTGCACTTGTGCCGAAAATTCCCAAGAAAGAGTAACTTGTGTTCTCCCTTTTTCTACTCATTGACATAACCAAATACCATCCTCCCATTCTCTCCTCTCACTTTGGCCGAATCCCTCTACACTCTATTCTCTCTTCTTCTTTTCGCAAGACTCCAAAAACTGAAACCAAGTGACCAACATCTAGGCCATAGCCGAATAGCTCTGTGGGTTCAAATAAAGGGGTTGCCGATTCCAACATTGAGGGTAAGGATTCTATTATCATCATTCTATTTCTTTTCTTTTAGCCGAAATCAAGATTTTAACTCCTTAATGATCTCTGGCCGAACCCTTGAAGGAGGATTTCAGGTTTTCTGCTAAGTCGACTACAACAGAAGATCATTCGGGATTTTAGATTCGCAAAGGTAAGTGAAAATACTAATTGGCCAAGGCCATATTTGGTGGTTCAATCTATTTCTTATTTATTCAAAAGCCGAAATTAACCAAATCAAGTGATCTAGCATTGGCCGATTGGAAGGAAGAAGTACCACGGAGTTTCGGGATTTGATTAGTGATCAAATCGGTAGCAAGGTAAGAATTTAAGTTGTGATAATCCTTCGGGATTTGATTGTATAAGCCGATTGGGTTTTGCTAAGAAACTTAGTGTTGGCCGAATGTAGGAACTAAGGATCTAAAGCGTTAGATCGGGATTTTTGGGATTTCAGTGGAAGCGTTAAGTAAACCAGGTGTGTATCCCACACTGAATCTTGATTGATTTACGGTATTATTTTAATATATGTGTTAATAATAATATGAAAAGTGGGCTAAGGTACCATTCAATGGTACAAAGTACTCAGGTACGTAATCTTAACATCATGTTAATAAATGTTATGACCATGTGGAATATGGCATGTATATGAATATTGATAAGAATGTGAAATAAGGCCTAAGCCATGATATTTGCGTGATTGTATGACATGGGGCATATGGGTTATATGGAAAGGAAGTGATCTCGTGGTTTATACCACAATATCGAATGTGGTGACTCATGTCACGATATCCGAATGTGGTGACTTCGGTCACATAATCGAATGTGGTGACTTATGTCACAAAAATATATTATCGGTGGCTATGCCACGAATTTATAAGGGCGATGTGCTAGTCGTCTGCAATGATCGCTTCGATGATGTGTAGCGGATGGGTGGGTTGATTTAGTAATCCCACGGTGTGATGGTTAGTACGGGTGATGTGTAGCGGATGGTTATCTAGGTATGGGTTGGGTTTGCATCATTATCTCTATCTCATTATATATATGTGTATGATATGATATGCCCGAATCGTTGGGAATTAGTGTTGGTTATACACACTTGAGTCTGTTTGACTCACCCGTTGTGGGATATCTTTTCAGTGACACTCGGTGATGGACCAGGGTCGACAGGAGCTTAGTGGTGGCCATGTTCAACTCGGACTTTATTTTAATTTTGGACTTTTTATTTCTAAGTATTTTGGGTTTATTTCGGGTTTTGCTTTGATGTAATAAGGCCATAGCTATAAACTGATTATGCATGCATGTTTATTTATTTTATTATGATACAATTTTTATCCATTTAAAGTTTAAGCAACTTTTATAAAAAATAAATTTTAAATGTTTAGACACCTAAACACAAACGATTTTCGAATTAAAGATTAACTCCAAAACAACTCCGCATTTTTTTATAAAACCACCCAAATTTTCCAAAGTCATAAACATGAATTTGAAACGTTTTACTCGAGGAACATACCCGATCCGGTCTGGGCTCGTGGGCTGGGTTTGGGGTGTTTCAACCTTAGTGAGGTGATGACATCATAAACTGAATGCCATGGTTTTGGCACACGGGCTAAGACACGAGCGTGTCAAGGCCGTGTGAGGGACACGGGTTAGGAACATGGGCGTGTGTGACCAACCGTGCTGCCCACACAGGCGTGTTCCATTTCACACGGGCGTGTGGCCCCTATTTAGGCAAAAATTTTCTAAGTGCATAAAAGTTTCTGGTTTAATTCCGAAACTTCCCATAAGTATGTTTAAGGCCTTATAGGCCCATAATAAGGAAGTTATGAGTATGAATGAAAGGTTTTAAGTTGAAATGAAAGTTTATAGCCCAAAGTTGTATGTTTAAGCAAGATAAGTTTAGTAGTGCCTCGTATCCCGTTCTGGCGTTGAAAACGGGTAAGGGGTGTTACACACTCTCGAGCCACGTATCGTATAACAGGATTACCAGTCCAGGCTAAATCCTTTATGTAACGTATGCTCAGAAGAGCTCAAATAGGATTACAAGTCCAGGCTAAATCCTAATTGTAACATATGCTCGAGTGGGATAATATCAGGATTACCTGTTCGGGCTAAATCCTTTATATAACGAGGTCAATAGGATTACTCATTCGAGCCAAATCCCATCAGCAACAAATGCAGGACCTCATTCATTTCGGGAAAGCACATATATTCATCGGAATTCAATATTCAAACGGAACTTAACCCTTTTTCACCATTTCAAACATGTATTCAATTCTCCATTATAGCAATCACATAATTCACATCAATATAAGTCACATTCCATATAAACACAACATTTAATTTAAGATATTTACTTGCTCGACTAAGTTACACGAACTTACCTCGACACTTGTTCGCGTTTAAAATCTACTAATCAGAAACTTTTTCTTTTCCTCGGTCTAACCTCGAATTTGTGTTGTCCGGATCTATATAAACAAATTTATTCATCAATTTATCACATTTCATATTCAAGTGGGCTCAATTTACATCATAGGCAAAATTACCATTTTGCCCCTAACTTTTCCATAAATTCCAATTTCGTCCCTAGGCTCGAAAAATGAAATTTATGCAATTTACTCCCTATTCCAAGCCTAACCAAAATTTCACTATAGAATTTACAGCACATATATTCTATAAATTTCAGAAATTTTCTTCAAATTTTAGTCCCAAAATCATGTTTTTATCAAAAATCACTTTGTAAAAGTTGTTTATCTATCAACAACCTTTCATTTTCTACCATAAATTTCAAATTTTTAGCATATTCATCCATGACCTAATTTCCATACTTTGATAACTTTTCAAATTGATCCCCCAAATAGATAGATTAAGCAATCCCGATTTCAAAAATATCAAAATTACTAAAAACGGGATAAGAAAACTTACCCAATTAAGCCAAGAAAGTTTCTTCTCTCTCTCCTAGGGTTTCCATGTATTTTGGGGTTGAAGATGATATAAATTAAGATGAGAATTCTTTTATCATCTTTTAATTAATTAAATTATTTTAATTTCCAATTTAGTCCTTGCCCTTTTTCTAGATTTCCATGGATGAGTCACTAAAATATCTACATACTTTTCTTTAATGGTCTAATTACCATATAAGGACCTCAAGTTTTGAATCCCATAGCTATTTAATCCTTCTAGCTACTAGAATTCAACTTTTGCTTTTTATGCGATTTAGTCCATCCTGTAATTAAGCACTTAATCGATAAAATTTTCTTATCAGAATTTTCACATGACATTATTAACATAATACGGACCATTTAATAAAATTAAAATAAATTTTATTTTTGACTCGAATTTGTTGTCCCGAAACCACTGTTCCGATTTCACAGAAATTGGGCTGTTACACACTTGGAATAAGATTTTTTTAGAGAAAAATCAGATGCTTTTGATGAATTTAAGAAACTGCGCATAAGACTAATGATTGAACAAGGAAAGGTCATTGGCATGATAAAAAGGGTTCGCATTGGTCATGGAAGAGAATTTGAGAATGATGAATTTGGCCAATTTTGTGATGAACAGGGTATAAAACACGGGTTCTTAGCTCTCAAGACATCTCAGCAAAATGGTGTAGAGGAGCGTAAGAATAAGACTATGTAAGAAATGGCCAGAGTAATGCACAATAGTACAGACATTCGTCATCAATTTTTGGTTGAAACAATCAACACTACGACTTATGTTATCAACGTGTGATGATCAGACCAAAGACACATGTAACCCCATATGAGTTATAGAAAAGGAAGAAGCTTACTGTGAAGTATTTCCATGTTTTTGGAAGCACATGTTACATCCTGAAAGATAGAGAACACCGAGGTAAATTCGACTTTAAATATGATGAGGGTATTTTCTTTGGTTATTCCAACGATAATAAGGCCTATAAGGTGTTCAACAAACATACTTAAAAGGTCATGGAGTCAACCAATATGGTAGTTGATGATGTTGGAGCCCATGAAATGTGCAAAGATGATGATGAAGACAAGACTCCATATTTGGTGCCTTAGGGAGTGCCCACTCCCCTTGTGTAACACTTCTTACCCGACCCGACCGACGAGCCCCGAGTACTGGATGCTATAACAACCCGAATTAACATAACAAATTAATTAGAGTTATTATCTCAAATAGGCTGATACTGTCAATGTACAATTTGAGATGTCAGCTATAATCCATGCCATTAAAGAATTGGTCCCTATAGATTTGCTAATTTAACTAATCTAACATTGTTTACTTCTCCACAAAACTTAATACAAAATATTCCAAATTTTACTCCCTGAGGCGTTGCCTCTACAGAAGCCCCTCTATATACTAGAACGGCATCCACACTTCTCCTACATCTGGCGTCATCTGGCTTGGTCCCTCCACTCGATTCTCGCATTAAAGTTTTATCCTGCAATAAGCAGACAATTCATAAGTTCAAATGAACTTGGTGAAATTATGTAATTCAGCCTAAAACAAAATACAAGACTTCCAAAACATAGTCTTAAAAAGAGATTTAAACTCCCTGATCATCGTGGATGTTTGCAGATTTTAATGACGTGGTCGAAATCTTCCCCTCTCCCCGCAACTTACCACTGACGAATTTATTCTCTATCTAAGTGGAACTATGGAAATGTGCAAGTGTACACAATCGCAACAAGTAATAAAGTGACAAGTAAATGTTGAGTTATTGTACCTACAGGGACTGTGAAAAGAATTATTTATGAATGCAATTAAAAAAACTTTGGTGAAGAAAAATATTTTGATTTTGAGAAGTGATTAAAAACTAAGTAAAATAAAATAAAATAAAAATAAAAGTTCTAACGCATGATTTTAAAAGATGATTTTAATCAAGATGACATAATTGTGTTAGATTAATTACATTTCTTGACTTAGAATTACTAAACTTATGATCATATTGTTACGAATAAATTCACGGCAACTCGGTAATTTGCTAACTACTGCACATACGTACCTATTAAATTAACTAACTCTTGAACATTTTCCAATGCCAATTCAAACGATTAATCAATCTTCATAAGCACATAAAAGATTAAGTGAGGTAACAATGTATTCCTACCTTGAAACAATTTAATCACAATAATCTTGCAAGTTATGCAAGGCTAATGTATTGTCTAAAACTTTCGCTAATTTAACCCTCAGCTACCTTAGAAGATTAAACATGCACTGATTAAGTATTGTGTCAATTAATTACAATTTCAACATGATTAAATAATTAATTCATTAGTTACCTTAAAATTATAATGCAAGAATAACTTAATCATGATTTTACTTAATCAAACAACTTACCAAGGCCTATAACAACATTAACACAATTTTAATAACTTAAGTGGACGAAATGCAATCAACCTAACACAAATTAAATTTAAGCCATATTAATTAAATTAAACATATCAACATAACAAGTATTCATAGATATGTTCATAACAACAACAATAAAAATTAAAGGATAGGGAACTTGAATCAAATCCGGTGTTTCTCCGAAGCTTGACTAGGTTGCTCCGCTCCTTCTCCACTTGTTCTTGTTGAACCAAGGCTTCTACAAGCACTTGAATGCTATGGTTTTTATGTGCGCATTTGAATTATATGAATTAGTAAATGGTTGCTATTCGAGTTTGAAGATTATTGGAAGGAAGTTGATATATTTATGTACATGTAATGTATTATATGAACGTGTTGAGCTGTGTTTTGTCTGCTAATGCCTCGTAACCCTATTCTAGCGACGAATACGGGTTAGGGGTGTTACATTTGATTGGTATCAGAGTTACGATTTAGTCGATTCTAGGACTAACATGGCGCGTGTGAGTCTAGCTATACATGCCATATTTATAAACTGCGATAGTGTGATGATTCCTGTCAATTAAAATGTGTTTTCGTATAGTAAATGGATCCCAATCGAGCCGTAGCTGATGACGTGGAAAGTAATGCACCTGCTCCCACTCAAGGGGCAGTGCAATCTGATTCTAGACTTAGTAGGAGTAGCCATGAAACACCCCACACCCGGCCCACGAGCCTGAACCGGATCTGGTATGTTCCTTAAGTAAACCGGTTTCAAAATTCTTTGTTTCTTAGAGAAAATTTGTGTATTTTTAGAAAAATTTCGTTTTGGGTTGGGCTTAGATTAAAAACCCATTTATTTAATTTTATAAATCCAATTTAATTAAGGTGACAAAAGAATTTTTGAGCTCATTTTTAAGAAAAATAATTTTGTACTTACTTACATCCAAATTAGTTCGTGACATAATATCTAATAGTAAAGCAAAAAAAAAAAAAAAAAGAAATTCACTTGGGCCTTATGGCCTTATTACATAAATCAAAACCCAAAAATAATAAAATTTAAGTACTTAATATAAATAATGATCCCAAATAATAAAAGTCTTTCCTTCTGTGTGCATGGCCACCTTTAGCTCCCGCCACCCGGTCCATTACTCGATCATCTCTGAAAAATATTCCCCAACGGGTGAGTCAACAGACTCAATGTGTACACAAACTAACATTCAACAATTCAGGCATACATGTTCATATCAAAGACATATTCATAAAAAAAATGATGCAACCCAAACCCAAGCCTATTTGTCCATCCGCTACACACCACCCGTACCTGCCAATCACACCGTGGGGACTACTAAGTCAACCCTCCATCCGCTACACACCATCGAAGGCAGTCGCTGCAGTCGACGTGCTCATCGCCCATATAATTTGTGTCATTAGACACCATATTCAAATGATGTAACCGAAGTTACCAAATTCAGATAATGTAACCGAAGTTACCATATTCAAATAATGTAACCGAAGTTACCATATTCAAATTTTGTGACCGTAGTCACCATATTCCGTTGGTGAGACCGAAGTCAACACCTTCTTCCCCTTTCACATATAGCCCGAAATGCCCCACATATTTTATCATGCACAACATACTTATTTTCTCATTCATGTTACTATTCACATGTTCAAAATATATCATATTCGTAATCCTATCAAAAATAGGAAACGTACCTGGGTATTCTTTACCACATTTGTGGTACTTAGCCACATTCTCATTCTTATGCATATTCATATATTAAAATAATTATTGCCATAATATATTGAAAATTAGTGTGGTTACACACCTGATTCCCTTAATAGATTCCTTGAAATCCTGAAGAACGATCTACCAATCTAGATCTTTAACTCCTATATACGGCCAATTATTAGAACATATTAACAAACCTATTTGGCTTAAAAACCAAATCCTAGTAGGATTTGTATTACTTACCTTGTTGCCGAATTGATTAAATCCCGAAATTGTGGTATTCCTCCCTTAAATTCGGCTAGCCACCAAAAACATGTATTTTCATCGGTTTTCGACTTTTGGAAAGAAAAGGAAATACTTTTAGATACCAAAGTAACCCTTGGCCGATTAGATCTATACACTTACGGCAATTTCAATTCTCGAAAACAATCCTTGCCTTGTATGTCCTGTCTGAAATCCCTATAATTATATGTTAATTTTAATCTCACATATAATCCATAACTTTGACCAAATATGTGTATATCTTACCTTAGATCCTTGAATCCCGGAAGATTCCTCATTGTATTCGAAGTTGTAGAAACTTGATAAACCCCTTGTAGATTCGGCCATAAAACAGGAATAGGGATTAGACCCTTCTCTTTCGGTAAATAGAAAAGAAAAAGAACTTGAATGATGCTTAACCTTACCTTTAATGCTTTGACCGATTGCTTCCTTGCCTCAGAGCCACAGAGATTCGGCTATGAGGTTTTAGTCAGGATCAAAAGAAAAGGGCTTGGCTTGACAGATGAAGAAAAGAGAGGAGTAAACGATGAATAGAAAATTCGGCAGAGGGGTTTTGCTATGGAATTTTTCGGCAAAGCTTAAAAAGATGAGAGAATAGCCTTTAACTCTCCTTCTTTAGCCGAAATTATCAATAGGAGAGTCCCTTGCTTGGCCACTACTCCTCTTATGATAATATTATCTCCTTTATTTAAAAATAAAAGTGTTAAATCCATTATTATCTCTTCTAAATAATCTAAATTAAAAACTTTTATTTATCACCTTATTAAGCAATATTAATGGAAATAAAACACCTCCCTTTTCTAGAAACAATTGCCGTCCACCCCTTTAGCCTGGGAAGCAAAAATAAAACTTCATTTATTTGCTTCCCTTGTGACTCGAACCAGTGCTCATGCCTCTTGCACATGGCACCATTTCGTAAGTAAGCATAAGTGCCATCTTGTGCCACTTTTCCTAGCCCGTTTGTGTGTCAAATTTTACCAACTTTTTTTCTTTTAAGGCCCCTTGCCTTAATTTCCTATTTAAACTTTAAAACTTGGCATTTCTCGATTATTTCTAAGTTTCCTAAAATTTTCGATCGGCTCAGAATTTGCCATTTTTCTTACATTTCGTGTTTCCGAAATGTTCACTTTCCATTTTTGAAACATTTCCAAAAATGTTCAGGTTTCCAAAAATGTTCATTTCCATTTCTATGCATTTCTAGAATTCCAAAAATACCAAAAATTTATTCATAGTGCTTAAGACTTGTCATTTTGTACAATTAAACTGAAAATGCATAGGCCCTTTCGAGGACGTTACAAGCCACGAGGGAGAGGCTAAACAAGCTTTCTTCCAAATGATGAACGATTGGTTCACACAATATATCCATACAAATCTGGCTATTCAACAACCCCCACCCCCGCCTAATCCTCCTCAAATACCTGTGATACCTCAAGTGAACAATCCGATGCGATTGAATAAGCCTCCGGTTGATAAAATCAGAAAATATGGGGCTGAAGAGTTCCAAGCTACCATTGATGATGATGCTGAGAGAGCTGAATTCTGGCTTGATAATATGATTTGGGAGTTCGATAAACTATCCTGTACTCCTGATGAATGTATTAAATGTGCCGTATCTTTGCTTTGAGACACTACGTATCACTGGTGGAATACATTGGTATCGGTGGTTCCAAAAGAACGGGTTACTTAGGAGTTCTTTCAGATTGAATTTTGAAAGAAATATATCAGTCAGAGATTCATAGATCAGAAACACAAAGAATTCCTTGAGTTGAAACAAGGTCACATGACCGTGACAGAATATGAGCGAGAATTTGTGAGACTCAGCAGATATGCCCAGGAATGTGTTTCGACTGAAGCTATTATGTGCAAGAGATTTGAGGATGGTTTAAATGAAGACATCATGTTATTAGTCGGGATTCTAGAAATCAAAGAATTTGTGGTACTCGTTGAGCGAGCATGCAAAGCTGAAGAACTCGGGAAAGAGAAAAGAAAAGTTGACTTTGAAGCTAGAGATTTATGAAAAAGATCATCGAATAAGTCATTTCAGTCGGTATCAAAGAAGTTTCGAGATGATTTTAGCTGTTCAAAAGCTACTGCGGGTTATTCCAGATGAGATCGAGACAAACCACCTGTGAGTTCGAAAGCCACTTCTATAGCTAGTGTTGGAAATGTCAGATCAAATCAACCTGAGTGCAAGCATTATGGTAAACAAAATCCCAAAAATCGTAGACTGAATGATCGAGCTTGTTTCAAATGTAGATCATTAGATCATTTCATCCGTGAATGTCCTGAGTTGGCCGAACAAGATACAGTGCAGAATATGAGGCCGAGTAACACTGAAGCTAGAGGTAGACCACCCAGAAACACAGGTAATGTAAGTGGTAGCCAGAGAATGACTAAAGACACTGATGTTAGATCTGAGGCTAGCGCACCTGCCAGAGCTTATGCTATTCGCACTCGTGAAGAGGCTTCGTCTCCAGATGTTATTACCGGTACTTTTACTCTCTATGATACTAGTGTTGTTGCATTGATTGATCCTGGATCGACTCATTCTTATGTATGTGAGACTTTAGTATCTAGTAAGACTTTTCCTGTAGAGTCTACTGAGTTTGTGATTAGAGCATCGAACCCCTTAGGCTTGTGTGTTTTGGTTGATAAAGTATGTAAGAACTATCCGTTGATGATTCGATATTGATGTTTGCCGGCCAATTTGATGTTGTTTCCATTTGATGAATTTGATATAATTCTGGGTATGGATTGGTTAACGTTGCATGATGCTATTGTGAACTGCAAACGGAAGACTATTGATTTGTGATGTCAGAATGAAGAGATAATTCAGATTGCGTCTAATGATCTGAATGGTTTACCGGCAGTGATATCTTCGATATTAGCTCAAAAATATGTGAAAAAGGGTTGTGAAGCTTACTTTGACTATGTGCTCGATTTAAAAGTGACCTAAAAGAAGATTGAATCAGTACTAGTTGTGTGTGAGTATCCGGATGTGTTTCCTGAAGAATTATCGGGTTTGCCACTGATCCAAGAGGTAGAGTTTGGTATTGAGTTAGTACCGAGGACGACTCTGATATCGATAGCTCCATACAGAATGGCACCGACTGAATTAAAAGAATTGAAAGCTCAGTTGCAAGAGTTGACAGATAGAGGTTTTGCACGATCGAGCTTTTCTCCCTGGGGTGCACCGGTTTTGTTTGTGAAAAAGAAAGATGGAACTATGAGAATGTGCATAGACTATCGATAGCTCAATAAAGTGACCATAAAGAATAAATATCCTCTGCCACTAATTAACGATTTGTTCGATCAGTTAAAAGGGGCTACAATGTTTTCAAAGATAGATTTGAGGTCAGGTTACTATCAACTGCGAGTTAAAGACTCTGATGTGCCGAAAACTGCTTTCCAAATGAGGTACGGACATTATGAGTTTCTTGTTATGCCTTTAGGACTAACAAATGCACCTGCTATTTTTATGGATCTAATGAATCGGATCTTTAAACCGTATTTGGATCGATTTGTGGTTGTGTTTATAGATGACATTTTGATTTATTCCCGAGATGAACCCGAGCATGCTGAACATCTAAGAATAGTGTTACAGACTTTGTGTGATAAACAGTTGTATGCGAAGTTCAGTAAATGTGAGTTTTGGCTACGCGAAGTCAGTTTTCTGGGACATGTTGTGTCAGCATCGGGTATTAGAGTTGATCCGAGCAAGATTTCTGCAATAATAGATTGGAAACCTTCGAGAAATGTATCTGAAGTCCGTAGCTTTCTGGGACTCGCCAATTATTACAGACGATTCGTAAAAGGTTTCTCTATGATTGTAACCCCGATGACGAGACTACTTCAGAAAGATGTTAAGTTCGAGTGGTCAGAAAAGTGCTAGAAAAGTTTTGATCAGTTGAAAGCTTTGTTGATCGAAGCTCCAGTGTTAGTTCAGCCAGAATCGGGTAAAGAATTCGTAATCTTTAGTGATGCATCGTTGAATGGTCTGGGCTGTGTTTGAATGTAGGAAGGCAAAGCCATAGCTTATGCCTCGAGACAGTTAAAGCTGCATGAAAAGAACTATCCGACACACGATTTGGAATTGGCAGCTATTGTGTTTGCGTTAAAGATTTGGTGCCACTATTTGTTTGGTGAGAAATGTCACGTCTATTCTAATCACAAAAGCTTAAAATATTTGATGACTCAGAAAGACCTGAATTCACGACAGCGAAGATGGCTACAGTTTTTTAAAAGATTACGAGTTAGTGATTGACTACCATCCGGGGAAAGCCAATGTTGTCGCTGATGCTTTGAGTTAGAAATATCTATTTGCCCTACATGCGATGAATACTCAGTTGGCCCTATCCGATGACGATTCTATTGTAGCTGAGTTGAAAGCGAGACCGTTATTTATTCAACAGATTTGCGAAGCTTAGAAAGTTGATAATGAATTGTTAGCAAAACGAGCTCAATGTGATGTGAATATTGATTCAGAATTTCGAATTGATGTTGATGATTGTCTGAGATTCAAAGGCTGAATTTGTGTTCCGAGAAACTCAGAGTTGATTCGGATGATTTTAAATGAAGCTCATAACAGCTGATTATATGTACATCCGAGAAGTACGAAAATGTATAACGATCTGAAACAACTTTATTGGTGGCCTGGTATGAAGCGTGATATCTCTGAGTTTGTTTCGAAATGTTTAATCTGTTGGATTATGATTCCTGAGTGGAAATGGGACAGAATCACGTTGGATTTTGTTACGGGTTTGCCTTTGGCACCGAGTAAAAAAGATGTGGTCTGGGTAGTTGTTGATAGACTGACTAAATTGACTCATTTCATTCCGGTTTATACGAATCATTCACTTGATAAACTTGCGGAATTGTACATTTCGCAGATTGTGGGATTTCACGGAGTACCTATTTCTATTGTTTCGGATAGAGATCCGAGATTCACATCGCGGTTTTGGAAGAAACTGCAAGATGCATTAGGTAATGGTTACACTTCAAGATCTTTCCATCCGCAGCATGCAGATGGTCAATACGAGCGGATTATTCAGATACTCGAGGATATGTTGAGATGTTGCATTCTTGAGTTTGAAGGTACGTGGGAACGATACTTGCCATTGATTGAATTTGCGTATAATAATAGCTTTCAATCGAGTTTAAAAATGGAACCTTATGAAGCTTTGTACGGTCGCATATGTCGAACACCTTTGTATTGGACTGAGCTCAGTGAAAATAAGATACATGGGGTCGATTTGATCAAAGAGACTGAACAGAAAGTAAAAGTGATTCGTGAAAGTCAAAGCGTCACGATTGTCGAATCGTCGACGCAGACTTGAAACGGAAAGATATTGAGTTTCAGATCGAGGATAAAGTGTTTTTGAAAGTATCTCTGTGGAAGAAAATACTCCGATTCGGTCGTAAAGGTAAATTAAGTCTGAGATTCATTGGGCCGAATGAGATTATTGAGCGTATCAGGCCGGTTGCTTACAGATTGTTATTGCCACCTGAGTTAGAAAACATTCATAACGTATTTCACGTATCAATGCTTCGACGATATTGATCTGATCCCTCGCATGTGATTTCTCCGTCTGAGATTGAAATTAAGCCTGATATGACATACGAAGAAGAACCGATCCAGATTTTAGATCGCGAGGTTAAACAATTGAGAAATAAGAAAATTTCTTTAGTGAAAGTCTTATGGCATCGACACGGGGTTGAAGAAGCTACGTGGGAGCTCGAGGATGCTATGAGAGAGAAATATCCAAACCTATTCGCCGGTAAGATTTTCAGGGACGAAAATCCCTAAGGGGGGAGAGTTGTAACAACCCGATTTAGACTCTAGTCGAAATAGTAGTTTCAGGACCACAAATCTAAGTCAAAAAATATTTTAATATTATTTTCTGTGTTTACAGCATGATATGTGATATGTGTGAAAATTTCGTGTGAAAAATTTATCGATTGGCTAGTTAATTTGATAAAAAGAACTAAATCGCATAAAATGTAAAAGCGGCTTTCTAATTGTTAAAGGTGTTTAATGGATATTAAATGGGAGTATGGAGCACTTGCATGTCAATTATACCATTTATAATAGTGGGGGACAATATTGGATGAGGTTAGGTGAATTTTAATGTTATATTATTAATGGACAAAATGGTAAATTATGTGTTAATATGTAATAAATAAAATAAAACATAAAACAACATGCATTTTCATCTTTTTCATGGCCGAATATTGAGAAGAAAAGAAGCCATGGTTGTTGTTTTAGGTTCGGCACTTTGAAACTTTAATTTAGGTATGTTCTTTGCTCGGTTTTTGATAATTTTTACGTTTTTGAGATTGTTGCTTCGTATTCTAGCTAGCCCATGCTTAAATTTTTGAATTTGTTGATGTATTTATGAAATGCAATTGATGATTAATTAAGCTTTTTATTGTTTGATGATGAAAAATAAATCCTTGTTGATAGATTATTATGTTTAATTAAGTGATTTTTGGTAAAAAAATGTGTATTAAGGAGTAAATTGTGAAATTTGAAAATTTAGGGGTCAAAATGTGAAATAAATGAAAGAAATAGGCTGCTAGGGACCTAGGGAGAATGCGGCCTAACATGGGTTTAGTGAAATTTTGTGTATTTTGTGTTATTTTGAAATAGAGACTAAATTGAGAAAATGTGAAATGTTAAGGGCTAAAGTGCAAAATGCCCAAATTATGCATTTTTGGATGAATTTGAGTGAATATGTTATTAAACAAGTCAAATTTGAATTAATTTAGATCAAGAGAGAAAGAAATTGGATTTGGATCGGGGGAAGTCGAAAGTTGTCGAATAGCCGTTCCGGTCCGTTCGTCTCCGTACGAGGTAAGTTCATAAGTAAATAAATGTTATTAAATTCAAATGTATATATATATATATATATATATTATATGTGCTGAATTGAATTGTAAATAAATATATATATATCTGTGCCGAATTGAATTGAGCATTGGAGGATTTTTTTCAAGCTTGAATCGATTGAATTACGACGTCCGAAAGCCCAGTACGAACCATAGGAATAGTATAGGATACGTATGTCATGACATTAGGACTTTCGAAGTGTGATTTCGTGTAAGACCATGTCTAGGACATTGGCTTCGATATGAGATTACGTGTAAGACCATGTCTGGGACATTGGCATCGTATATGATTCGTGTAAGACCCTGTCTGGGACAGAGGCATCGATATGTGATAACATGTAAGACCATATCTGGGATATGGCATTGTATGTGATATATGTGTTTCCGAGTATCCTTTATGATTCCGAATGGTTCAACGGGCAATGTCAAAATAAGTCCGAAGGTGAATTTGAGCTAAATAATTCAAGTACGTACGAGGTTTATATGAACACTAAAAGAAAAAGGTAAGTGTGGATACTTAAAGTGATCATATGAACTACATGAGAAATGTGATTATATTTATGTGTATGGAACTAATTAAGTTCGGCTATTTTGAATTGAATTATGAATGTTCTTGTAATGATTTATTTGCTTATGGCTTACTAAGCTTTCCAAGCTTACCTTGTGTGTTTATTCGTTGTTTTATAGATATTGAAAGCTAGCTCGAGTTTGGGGATCATCAAGGAACATCGTCACACTATCGATCGCTATTTCAGTATTTTGAAAGCTTGAACCTTTGACATATGGCATGTATAGGCTAGTTTTGATATGGTTGGTTTTGAATTGTGTATAAGTAGCCATGAGAAAATGGCTTGATGATGATGTTAATTATGATGTGTGATCAGCCATGTATTTAGCTTATTTTGAAAGTATGTTTTAAGGTATATCTTGTGTGATGGATGGTCTTATAATTCGATCTAAGTAATGAGGTAAATGATGGATGCATTCTCGATTTATGGTATGTATATCTATAAGTTATGTGATGATCATGTCATTGTTTGTGGTTTGGATAATTAGGTATAGGTTGTGATGATAAAGAATGAATGTGATTTATTTGTTAATTTGTTGGTTATTTTGGTACGCTTTGTAATGGTAAATAGTGACTATGATTTGGGTTATGTTTTGTTGGTCTTATGGATAGTTGAAAGGTGACGAGTTGATATTGATATTCGGTTTTGAAATGGTATAATTAGCTTAAGATTGAATGGTGGAGATGGTATGACTTTTTTGGTTAATTTGATAGCTGAATAGGTGAGAAATGAATTGGTTGTGTATATATATTTTTGATAGGATGCTAGCATATGAATTTTGGAATGTTTTGATTCGGTAATTATGCTTAGAAATGACTATGGCTTTTATGGTGATTTGCACCTAAATTGGTAGTAGCAAAAATTATAATTGGCTATGTTGCAAAGTTAACTATTGTCTTACATGCTAATATATATTATGCCTTGTAAAATGGGTTGATATGGTTTAATATGCGATTGTGCATAGATGTGCAAAATGGTATGATTAGACTTTAGTCACAGGAATGAATTTGTACTAAAGGATGTCTCAATGTATGTTCGGCGTATGGAATAAAAAATGCTTGTTTATGATTTGGGAATTTGAATGCCATAAAGTTGATGATCACGTGTTTCGAACTATGTATTTATGGAGTATGTGTAATATGGCTTAGTTATATGGTAGTTGGTTCGAAAGTTTGATTACATAAATAATTTTGGAATAGTTGAGTTTTGAAGCATGGTTTGTATTTGAAATATGAATATTAAAGCATGATTAATTTTAATTGGTTAAATGTTTTTTCTTATGTGCGCATTTGACTTATATGAATTAGTAAATGGTTGCTATTCGAGTTTGAAAATTATTGGAAGGAAGTTGATACATTTATGTACATGTAATGTATTATATGAACCTGTTGAGTTGTGTTTTGTCCGGTAATGCCTCGTAACCCTATTCCGGAGACGGATACAGGTTAGGGGTGTTACAAGTAGTGTCTGTTGAGCCAGTTTTTGCCCTTTGTGCAAATCTGTCAAAAATAAATCAAAATTAATAAAAAATTATTATAAAATTAATTAAAATTCAACATGTTAATAATTTGAGTACAATTTAATTATTTTATAATTATTATATATTTTTCGACAAGAATTACTACAAAATTTCATGAATTTGAGTTTAAAAGGGCATGAAAAAGTGTGTATATTTTCGTGTTTCCACTAAGACATACGTACGTGCTTTACAGTGACGACCCTCTTTGGTATGGGCCTAATTTCCTCCACATTCCAAAGTTTCCTTTTCCCTTCGACTCGTTCCGCATTCTCGAGTAACTACATGGCTAAATCATCTACTAGGTTGCCCTATCGTTGAGGCAGCTTTGCACTTTTTATTTTGTCCAGGCTAACCGTTTGTCTCATTCCCAATTATCAATTGATTGATGGTAACATTTAATCCCTACAAATCCATATTCTCTATTACCTTCTGGTGGCATTTCGTGTAAAACCCCTAACCCGTATTCATTACCGAAATAGGGTTACGAGGTATTACCGATCAATACATAACACATAGCTTACAATTATCAACCTCAAGCAATCATTCTCATAAATCATTCAATACAATCACATTGTCCCTTATGAGGGCCTACGAGGCCTTAAACTTGCTTTAGAAGTGGTTTGGGACTAAACCGATAACATACGAAAATTTTGAAAAACTTAGAAATTTTTCAGTCATATAAGAGTCACACGCCCGTGTGAACGGGCCGTGTGCCTCACACGGCTAGTAGACATGCCCGTGTCTTAGGCAGTGTGGAAACAGGGCATGTAACACCCCTCACCTGTATTCACATTCAGAATAGGGTAACGAGGTATTATTGATCAATCAACATCATTTAGCATACATAATTCATACATTTATGCATTCATACTCAAATTCCATTCAATCATATTCATATTGTCCCTTATGAGGGCCTACGAGGCCTTAAAAATGCTCTAGAAGTGGTTCGGGACTAAACCGATAACATATGAAACTTTTGGAAAACTTAGAAAATTTTCAATCATACAAGGGTCACACGCCCGTATGAACAGGCCGTGTGCCTCACACGGCTAGTAGACACGCCCGTGTCTTAGGCCGTGTGGAAATAGGGCATACATACTGACTTGGGTCACACGGTCGACCACACGCCTGTGTGTCTAGCCCGTGTGCCCTTCGAAGTGGCCACACACGCCCGTGTACTAGGCCGTGCAAATCCTGTAGGGTATACTGACTTATGCAACACGGCCACACGCCCGTGTGCTAGGCCGTGTGCTATTTAGGGGTATATTGACTTATGCCACACGGCCAGTCAGACACCCGTGTGTGAGGCCGTGTGGAGCATACTGACTTCAACTCAATTTCAACACTAGGGGACACACGGCCGTGTAACCTAACTGTGTGTCGCACACGGCTGAGACACACACCCGTGTGGACAAAAATAGGCCATTTGCAAAGCCAATTTGCCACCCTTTTTGAATATACCTAAGTAAACTCAATTGGTACCATTTTAAGTCACAAATCAGCAGCCAAAGTTCATCAACCAATACACAATCATACCATATCCATTTCAACTAAGTCAATACTCAATTCCATACCATTTACCTATTCAAATACTAATCTATTTATCTTGCTTTACTAAGTATAATTCACATATATAATTCATTTGGCAAGGCTAATCCAAACATTCATAACCACCTCAATCCCATTCATCCATTATAGGTCTATTACCAAACATTAAAAGTAGATCAATTTGCATATTCATAAGCATCATCAAGTTCATCATTTTATGCCAACTTAAATGGCCAAAATACACATCCATCAAATAAACCATTTTGATACAAGCCTATACATGCCATATACCATATATACATGGCTTCAAAAGTACAAAAATAGATGATCGATAGTGCGATGAGGTCTCTGACGATTCCCGGATCTGAGCTAGCTTCGTAGAACTATAAAACATAGAAACAATTAAACAAAGTAAGTTATAAGCTTAGTAAGTTCGTATGTGAACATAAGTAATCACAACATTCATTAGCAATTCAGAATTGATTATATCATAAACATTTAAAGCATCAATTCATGGGCTATCATAAAATTTATCCATATCATCATTCATAAGTTCTCAACTCCATCTATCTCGTTACTTGAATAGTTTACGTACATACCTGTACCGATACATTTCTATTTCTCATCAATACTCTTATCAAACCGCTCCGATTTATAATATGCTTTTGATGCAAATTCATTGATGTTTTCTGATGCCATAGTCCAACTATGGTCTTTCACATATATTGCAAAGGCCCTTCCGTGGTCTTTCATTCACATGCCATAACCTGGTTATGGTCTAATTATTCGATTGCCATAGCCCGACTATGGTCTTATTCGGCAACTTGCCTTACTCAACTTGTACATTTCATTTAATATCTCAACATTCATCCAATAGAATAAGTACTATCTCAATTTCATCCATTCAATAAATAGATACACATTTAAGTTCATTTATACGAACTTACCTCATATTCGGAACTAACGGATCGGATCGACTATTCGATAACCTTGCTTTTCCCCCGATCTAAATTTGAATTTTTTCTTTCTTGATCTATATGTATTCAAAATTAACTCATTTAATCATTCATTCATTCAATTTAATCCTTAACCACATATTTGGGCATTTTTACATATTAGCCCCTAAACTTTCACATTTGCTCAATTTAGTCCCTATTTCAAAAATATATAAAATTCACATAATTCAAACCAAATACATGCTAGCCAAATTTCATAGGGACCCCTAACAGCCCAAAATTTTCATTTATTTCACATTTAAACCCCTCAATTTGCACATTTCACAATTTAATCCCTTTTTCACATTTTTGTCAAAAATCTGTAACACCCCAAACCCAGCCTAGAAGTTAGGCCCGAATCTGATGTGTTACATGGAAGTGTTTTTCAAAACCAGTTTTCCTGTTGTTAAAACTTGTTTGAGAGTTAAAGCCTCTTTGTTAAAACTCAAAACACTTGAGCAATTGTTATCCACTTGCAAACGTAATTAATTTTAAAACTTTATCTATTGCGGAAGCATATTTAAAATAAATAATTTACGTACATGTGATGTTTAAAAATTGAGTAGCAGAAGCATTTTGAAAATGTTGCGAAAATGTAGTGTTTTGAAGACATTTATCATTTTGGAAATCGTATCCCACTTTTAGCAGTTAGAAAACATCATAAATAAATATCAGAAATAATAAGTTAAAATTAGAGAGGCCCTATAACAACCCAAATAAAAATATTTAAAAGTAAATAATCAAAACAAAGAAGCATAAACAAGCAGGTGGTCTTCTCCGAGTCCTCGCACTGATCCGTCTAAGGTCGAGGATTACCCGCACGCTTAAAAACGGGTGAGTTTATGAAAACCAAGTGTGTAATCCCCTTACTAGAGTAACAAAACAGCTTTGGGCCAAGCCCTTTAAGAGTAATAAAGACAGCTGGGTTCAAAGCATACGTGAGTCAAAGCCCACTACAATATCATTTGGGTCACAACCATAACATAATCAATTGGGCCTAGCCCAAACCAATATCGTAACAAGTGGCCTAAGCCTAGTACAAAGTGATGTGATCTCATAAACAGATATGCAATAAAGATAGGATGCATCCCAACCCACCCAACCAACATACCTCCCGCACTAACCAACACACCACGTGGGGACCAAGTCGACCCACCCAAAGAAGCACACCAATAACGCAATTTAGCCGGGTAATAATAACGCAAAAAGCGCGCTAATACAGATAATGGGTGAGCCACTAAAATCGGGACACGTGGCGATGCCACTATAACAATAAAACGTGGCAAAGCCACTAGTACAAAATACTAACGCAGCAGAGCCGCTAATAATAATGATGAACGTGGCCGTGCCACTAAAATCGATATCGTGGGAAGCCACTAGAGTAAAGAAACGCGTGGCGAGCCACTAGTACAATACTTCCTCCAACACAAGTCCCAACCCCATGCAATATGTCGTATGTCATGCTCAATCATTACACGTGTATGTAAAATGGCCAGCTTAGTAAACGCTCATTGCAACACATATTAACAAAGATATCGCATACACGCCCACCACAAGTCGCTTAAAACACGGTCATACGATCACAACAAATCGGTCAAATCATAGCACAAGTCACCATTTTACCCTATAAGGGTATGTAGGTAATCCTACCCCTCGTGGGTATTTCAGAATTTATCCCTACTGGTAATTCGGTGAATCTACCCTACGCTGGTAATTCGGTAATTCTACCCCTGTGGGTAATTCGGTAATTCTACCCTACTGTGGGTATTTCAAGAATTTCACAAATTAGGTATTTCGATAATTTAACAAATCTGGGTATTTAAGTAATTTGTAAACTAAGGGTATTTCAGTAATTTCATAAATCACGGGTCTTTCAGTAATTTCACAAATTAGGGGTATTTCAGTAACTTTACAAACTGAGGGTATTTCGGTAATTTTACAAACCGAGGGTATTTTAATAATTTTACAACTCGAGGGTATTTCGGTAATTTCGCAAACCAAGGGTATTTCAGTAATTTTACGACACGAGGGTATTTTGGTAATTTCTTAAATTAAGGGTATTTCGGTAATTTTACGACCTCCTAGAAGGTCTACAGTCGCCTCGAGCGGCTTAAGAAACCTAATTTGACTTAACGGGGAAAATGGCCTGAGGCCTATTACCCTGCTCAAGTGGGCCCACACACTCGTGTGGCCCATTTAGCCTGGAAACAACCACGGCTATGTGATGGCACAGCCCAAATCAATAACTTGTCACATCACAGACATTCCATCTGTGTGGGCCCACAAGCCCATTGAGCCCATACGGCCCCCTTTCGGCCTTACGCGGCCCAAACACCTAAGTATGTGCGCGACCGATAAGCTTGTCTATTTCACATTTAATGCTGAGATTCAACCCAACGGGCCCACGGGCCCATCGCCCTCTCGCCCCATCAAGGCCGTGACACCCCATGCCATGTGCGTGTCATGACAAGCCTCCTATCTCCCATTCGACGCCTAACTTGCATTCGCGCCCAATGGCCCATTGGGTCCATCGAGGCCCATTCCATCCCAAGTGGCCCACTACGCCCAAGCCCATGAATTCGCTCATGGTGGCCTTCCTCATCACACGCCATGCCCGTGAGCTCTGGTTCACCACACGCGCGATCGCGCGCCGCGTGGCATCGTCACGGCAGATTTTGGCTTTTCAAGATAATGCCGATCAACACCAAGATGATACAATATACGCACCTTCGAAGTTTTCAACCGATTAACAATCGTAAGCAGTTGTATACGGATACACACCTTATCACGTAGAGTACTAAATAATCACAAGCGCCTTCACCTTCACTAGAACGATCTACTGCGATTTGCCTAGTTAAACCAAATTTTGATGCCGTCACCCTTCCGCATCCAGGCGGAAAATCCCGAACCGCTAACACACTATGCCGCTTAAACTTGGGAGTGGAGGCTATGTGCACAGTCTCGGCTGGCACCTTTGCCGCCACTCTATGGCTAGAATCCTCTTTGCTCATCAAGAACACGATCTTACAGAACCGGAGTCAACACGAATACTTAAATCACAACCACAAAGTAACCGATCACCTTAATAGGAAGAAATGAGATAACGATGCGAATGGGCCTAGGGCCATTCTCGGCCCAAATGAGCCCACACGCTCGTGTAACCCATTCAGCCCAAATCCAAACCTACATGATATGAGATTCACATAGTCCACCCAATATTTACTACACAATCATACAACTTATCCGATTGGGCCCACGGCCCATTGGCCCCACATGGCCCATTTCGCCCATCGCTTCCCAAAACAACCTAAACCCACAAGAACACTCATGATGGCCTCAACTATCGCGAAGCTCCCCACGCGGCGCCGCGACGCTCGCGTGGCTACCAACGCCGCAAGTGACCCAGCATTTCGGCATTTGCCGCCTACGACTAGAGAAAAGCGAAAATACACACTTGATAGGATCCGGAGTTAATCCGCTCCGAACACTCCTATGCCCAAACGCCAACCAAGGTATCCTTACTCTCCTCATAGATCGCTTCTATTTAAAGCCGCCTTTCTCGCCTACTCTCACGCTAGCTTCCCGATGTGGGATCCCTCCATCAATCTTCCAAAACCGTCCCAAATTAGCAAAATAGTCACCTTTCGAATACAAGGGGTTTCGAACCTCAGACCATTAGGACACTCCACAAGCCACTTGCCACCTTTACCAGTAGACTCCATGTGTAACAAAACAAGCACAACTAAATATAAGTCTATGGGCCAAAGTCTAAGTTCATTTAAAAGGAAATCAAAATGAATTGCAAGTGCCAAGACTTGAACCCATGCTCCCTTGCAACCTTAATGACGCCTTGCCACTTGACCACTCACTTCATTGTGTCATTTTTTTCCCACAATTTATTCTTAAAGCCTACTTACTTACTCCCAGGGTTTTATTCACCTAAAACCAAATTTTTTCCTAAAGCCCAGGTTTGAACCCGTGACTTCATGGAAGCCCCCTAGCCTTCCAAAATCACTCACCTAATAGGTCCAACTCGCATTAGTGCCGTTCTCTTGTTCTCAAAAAAAAATTAAACGCTCCCATGCCCAAGGCCCAATAGGCCCAATTCTACTAGGCCCAAAAATTCGGGGCGTTACAAAATCATTTTACAAAACATTAAAATCTATCATCAAGCTTTCATATTTCAACATTAAACATCAAATAACTCATAGATTCAACAATGGCAACTCTCAAAATCTTTAACAGTTTCAAAAATTAAGGTACGGGCTAGCTAGATTAAGCTGCAACGATTACAAAAACATAGAAATCATCAAAAATGGATCAAAACCATACCTCAATTGCTTGAATTTGTATAGCCAAATGAAGAACCCTAGTTCTTCTTGTTATTTTCAGTTCTAAGATGATAAAATGAAAAAAAATTTCCTTTTTGTTTTACTAATATTAACATGATTTAATAAATACCAAAATTAACCTTAACTTATAACATATATAAATATATAATGGATGGCCATAATTGTCCACTTACACTACCAATGGTCTAATATCATCATAAGGACCTTTGGTTTAATAAATCATAGCAATTAAACACTTTTAACAAATGGAATGCAACTTTTGCATTTTACGTGATTAAGTCCTTTTTCTCAAATTGAGCTATTAAACGATAAAATTAGCTCACGAAATTTTCACACATATCAAATAACATGCTGTAAACACATAAATTAATATTAAAATAATTTTTTGACATCAAATTTGTGGTTCCGAAACCACTGCTCCGATTTAGCTAAAGTCGGACTGTTACAGGGCATACATACATACTTGCATCACACGGCTGAGGACACGCCCGTGTGCTAGGCCGTGTGAAATATGGAGGGTATACTAACTTGGGTCAGACGGCTGACCACACGCTCGTGTGTTGCTAGGCCGTATTCTATTTAGGGGGGTATACTGACTTATACCACACGGCCAGTCACACGCCCGTGTGTGAGATCGTGTGGAGCATACTGACTTCAATTCAATTTCAACACCAGGGGACACACGGCTGTGTAACATGACCATGTGTCACACACGGCTGAGACACACGCCCGTGTCTCTACCCGTGTGGAAAAAAATAGGCCATTTGCAAAGCCAATTTGCCACACTTTTTGGCACATACCTACACAAGCTCATATGCTATCATTTTAAGTCACAAATATACAGCGAAAGTACATCAACCAATACATAATCATACCATATTCATTTCAACCATTTAAATACTCAATTCCATATCATTTACCTATTCAAATACCAAACAATTTGACTTACTTTTCTAAGCATAATTCACAAGTATAATTCATTTAGCATAACTAATCCAAACATTCATAACTACTTCAATCCCATTTATTCATTATGATCTATTACCAAACATTAAAAGTAGAACCATATACACATTCATAAACATCACCAAGTTCATCATCTTATGCCAACTCAAATGGCCAAACACATATTTATCAAACATGCCAAAATAACACAAGCCTATACAAGCCATATACCATATACATGATTTCAAAAGTACCAAAATACATAATCGATAGTGCGATGAAGTCTCTGACGATTCCTGGATCCGAGCTAGCTTCGTAGAACTATAAAACATTGAAAATTAAACAAAGTAAGCTTTACAGCTTAGTAAGTTCGTATGTGAACATGAAATAATCACAACATTCATATAACAATTCAAAATAGATTGTAACAGCCCGATTTAGGGCCTAGTCGGAATAGTGGTTACGAGACCATAAATTCAAAGTAGAAATATGTGTTTTATGATTTTAAGAGGCTTATGATATGCTTGCATGATTAGGTGAAAATTTCACGAGGAAATTTTATTAATTAGTGATCAATTTGTCTATTAGGACTAAATTGCAAAGATTAGAAAATATGAGATTCTAGAAGGTTTAAGTATGAAATAGCATTATAAAAATTATTAGAAGTCCTTATTTAGCAATTAGACCAATATATGTCAAGTTGGACAAAAATAGACATGGGAAGGAAAAATCTTAAGAAAGGGCCTTAAGGGCATTTGTAATATCCCAAGTTAGGGGTCGCTTTGTTGTTGCATGATATTGCATGTGTCTAGTGTGTCATGTGGCTATTTCTATGTTTTGGGGGCTTAATTGAAGTCTAAGTGTATGCCCGAGTGAATGGGAAAATTTTGGTTTTTGGGTGTTGTGTGGAGCCGTTGGAGCTGGGTATAAGAGTTTTATTTGGTGTTTTGTTGAACAAGAAAGGAGCTGGTGGAGTGGGCAGGATAGGCGCCACTAAGGCTTGTGTGTGTGGCGTCATTTGCAGGAGGGAGAGGTCTTGTGTTCAAGCCATGAGTGGCCACCTTTTTTGGCTTTCTTTTGACGCTAGGAAGGGAGAGTTTGTAGGCGGTTCAAACTCGCCTTGGACCTAGTCTATGGGTGAGATGGACTGGCAAGGAGTGAATTGTGGAAGGAGACTAATTCAAATGCTTTTGAATTGGTGGCTTGGAGTGTTTAGGGGATTGTGGCCGAATTTTAGAGAGAGTTTGGGGAATGGCCGGTTTGGTGAGTGCATGAGGGGGTGTGCCAAATGCACTTTTCATTTGGTGCATTTTCGGTCATATTGGGTAAAAGGGAAGTTCTCCTTTTGTCAAGTGTTTCATTTTTTCTAAAGCATTTTCTCTCATTCTCTTCACTCCATCAAGTCGAAACTCTAAGAGAGTTCTTCATACATTCTTTTGCAAAACCGAAAGCTCAATCTCTCTTGTGCCGAATCCATATCTCCTCTTTAGCCAAAACTTCTAATTGTTCTTATCACTTCATTAAACCGAAACCTTAACATCTTGTTCCTCAAACCTTCATTTTATTTTCTTTCTCTTCCTATACCCTTAGCTTAAACTTTACCTATTTTTTCATCTTCTCTATTTGCACTCAAAGCCGAACATAGGTGTGTTAAGCATCTTGGCCGAATCCTCTTTTCTTCTCGCTTAGTGTGTTAGCCGAATTTCCCCTCTCTCCTAGTGGTGTTCATCATGGCGTAATCCTAGAGAAGTGTTGATCCTGGTTGGGGTTTGTTTTTCAATCGATTGGGGCTAGGTAAGTGCTTGGCCGAATGGCCATTTCTCCTCTCTCTGCGCTTTATCGTGTTGGGTTGGTTAAGAGCCGATTTTGGGTTCGTTTGGAAGGAATTAACCTTTGTTAATCATCGATTATAGGGCTTTTGGATTGTGGAAGCAAGCAAGAGGAGCCGCTTTTCTCGCCAATTAATTGGTAAGGGTAAGTGTTTGGTTGTTGTTAGTTTAATCGCTTGGTTTCGATTAAGTCGTGAATGATAAAGGATTAATCGCTATTCTTTTCAAGGTGGTGGCCGATCATCTTAGAAGGACCATTGTGGTTCGGGATTTGGTAGGAAACCAAATCGAGTATAGAGGTAAGGGTGATTCGACAAACCCCTTGGGTTAATTATTGTTGGCCGAATGTTAGATGTCTAACTCCTATTTGGCCGATTGTAGGATCAAGGATACAAGGAGCTTTAGATCGTTTCTTTTAGTATTAAAGGTTGCGCTTTTTAGCAGTGTGTGTAAACTAACACACTATACTTAGTGATATTGTTATTAGACCTGCTTGCCTATTAAAATCATGACAAGATGATGGATTATTGGATACCCAAACGGGTATGTGTACGTATCCTGTAAGTCAAGATTGTTACTAGATTACCGATGATCTATATGGTATCATGACTATGTATGTATATGATATGGGGCATGAGTCAAACATATTAGCATGATATGCATAATTTGTATGATATGCATGATTACATGAGTTGGTTTGTTGATGGGTGATATGAGTGGAGGGGGCAAGTGATGATTTGTGCCGACGAGCACCACCGTTGTTTTGGTAACACACTTTGTGACTTTGGGTCACCAAAGGCTTTGGTAGCACATTTGTGTCTTTGGGACACCAGAGGTTGGGCACCTCATTGCGATTTGTCCCCCGTGGTTAACACCACCGTGGGTTGGCCCCACTTTGAGATATGGGATCGCCTCGCTAGTGATTGGGTATCACACGATGGGTTGGCCCCATCATTCGATTATTGTGACTACGGCCACCGCTGCTTTGGTAGCACATTTGTGTCTTTGGGACACCGTGAGGTTGGGCACCTCATCGCGACTTGTCCCCGTGGTTTGACACCAACGTGGGTTGGCCCCACATGAGATATGGGATCGCTCGCTAGTGATTGGGTATCACACGATGGGTTGGCCCCATCATTCGATTATCGTGACTACGGCCACCGTTGCTTGGGTAGCACATTGTGTCTTTGGGACACCAGTTGTTTTGGTAACACATTGTGACTATATGTCACCAAGTGGTTTGGCACCACCAAAGGGTTTGGTACCACACGGGTAGGAAAGGAGATACGGATGGTTAGGATTGGGTTGCATTAACTATGTTGCTATGTATGATGTGTGTTAGCATGTTGTTTCATCGGGAGCGGATTTATGCATCGAGTCTTTCGACTCACCCTCTCCTTTGACATTTCAGTGACTCAGAGACGCGACATGGAGCCTGGATGGACTCGGGGTGCTCATGCCATGCTTAATAAAGTTTTACTCCAACTCTATCATTTGGGTACTTTAGTTTAATTACTTTTATTTGGGTTTTAATTTGGATTTGTAAAAGGCCTTTAAATTATGTTTTTTTATGGTTATGTTTTAATTAGATTCTCAACCCGCTTAACCAACAACTTGGCATGAAATTTACTAAAACTTGGAAAGACAACGCTTTCAAAATTATATCGCAATGTGTTTCGAACTATACCATCGGTATCTCACTACGCTTTGCTATAGAGTAAACTCAAATGATTTTCAAACCAAACTCGACATCTACTAAGTCAAAAATGTTTCTAAATAGCACTAAGAAACTACCGGAAATGCTAAATGAAATCAACTCGCCTTTAACTATATACTTTGGATAAGTTTTCAAAATCTAATCAAAACAAACCTACTCCAATTTCCCAAAATCCACTATGTTTTCACCCCACTTCTAAACGAAAAAATCTGATCACTCAAAGACGTTTTCCCCAGAACATACCGATTCTGGACGTGGTGTCTTGTCCGAGTTTGGGGTGTTACAATTGTGGTATCGTGAGCTAAGTTCAAAGGTTTCTACTGTGGGCCCGAGGCCCAAAATGTTTTCAAAAGATTATTTTGTTAGTCTTTATTCTTAAAGTATGGTTTGAAAGGCATGGCACCGAGTCTCCCAGCACTCATTCGCCTGTAAGTACCTGCACTATTGCTTTGTGAATTGATTGATATGATTTGATGAATAGCAATAGTATACTACTTTAGAGATTGAAACCGATAGGATTCTCGTGGAACTCATGAGAACAAATCCTCTTAAAATATTCATAAGACTTGCTTTTAAACAAGTGGAATAAATATCGATGCATAAAATTCTTAATCGATACGAGAAAGATTAGTCATGAGCGCTAGAGGTGGACGTGGTCGTGGACGCAGGTCGTGGTAGGATGACGCTTCGAGCCCGTAGGATCCGGGTCGTGGTTCGTAAAATGAGATATCGTTCTGGCCGCCACCGGAGGTGGTGAGTTCCAAGATCGATCGGGACGACGCAGCGTCACAGCGCGCGCCGCGAGTGTTGGAAAGAGTAGCTGGTGTAGGTGGTGGTTCGTGGAGTTAGGAAATCGGTTCTCGAGCGACTTCGGGCAAATGGGGCCGAATTCTTCCGAGGTGTTTCTAGTGTTGCTCCCAAAGATCGCCGAATATTGGCCGGAGGCAACCGAGCGGATCATGGACGATCCGACTTGACAAACCAAGAGAAGTCAAGGGCATCGACGCTTCTCCGGATGAGTCATATCGGTGGTGGCTCACGGTTCGGGACAAAGGTGGCAAAGCAGAGGATTTGACATGGGATTATTTCAGGCAAAGATATCAAAAGAAATACATCGGAGCTAGTTATATCGACTCCCAATGTAAAGGCTTTTCCGAGGCTTGTTCAGGAGTAAACGTCTCTCGAGTACGCAGGTCGAGTTCCTCGGTCGAGTAGGTATGCCGTGGGCATGGTGGCCACCGAGCATGAGAGGTGTGTTCGCTTTCGAGGATGGTCTCGCGAGACGACTTGAGGTCGCTGATTGCTCCTCGCCAGGAGCGCGAGTTTGTCTGTCTTAGTTGAGAAGGCTAAGGTAGCCGAGGTGTTAAGGAGTCGCGAGGGTGGTATGGACCGAAATAGGCATAAGAGGAGCTTTGGGTCTTCTCGGATCGCCGTAATCGCAGTAAGAGGGCTAGACCGAGTGGGCCGAACCACCGCTAGGTTTGTTGTCGCTAGGCGTGGACCGCCGCAAAGGTGACTGGGCAGGAAAATCTCATTGGGGTGGTGGCCGGATCGAGGAAAAGGTTGCTTCGAGTGTGGTTCTCTGGAGCATCGTGGTGAGGGATTGTCCGCGAGGTTGGCTAGGATTCGGGCCCGAGAGTCGTGGCCGTAATCGGGCTCAGAGGTAATGGACCGCCACCGCAGAGGGGCCGTGGTAATGGCAGAGGTGGTAATGGGTCCGTCGGGGCCGTGGAGCACCGCGAGGTGCGAGTAGCTCGATGCTAGACACCGGATTAGTGTATGCCGCGAGGCGCCGAGAGGAGGGCGCGACGACCGGACGCCATAACCGGTGACGCTTTTTGATTTTTGGTTCTCCTTATACCGCTTTGATTGATGTGGGTTCAACGCACTCTTATGTTGCCAAGAGCATAGTAGAGACCATGGATTTAGACTCGAGATATCTTCTAGGCGGATGACCGTGATTAGCCCTCTAGGTCACTCAGTAGTAGTAGATAAACTGCTTAGAGAGGTACCCTTAGAACTCCAAGGGGTAGTGTTTTTCGCCGATCCGATGGAACCGCCGCTTGGGGAGTTCGATCCGATTCTTGGGATGGATTGGCTGGTCAAGTACCAAAGCGAGGTTGGATTGCGCGCCAAGCGCATGGTTCTTAAGACGGTCGAGGGTGAAGAGGTGGCTATGATAGGTAATAGGAGAGATTACTTATCAAATGTGGTATCCGCCTCCAAGGCGCAGAAGATGGTCGAAAGGTCGTGGAAGCGATGTAGTTCATGTGCATGCGTTGGAGGCTAAGGAGTCTCGCCGTGGAGAAGGTTCGCACTGCTAAGGAGTTTGTCGATGTTTTTCCCGAGGAGCTTCCGGTTTGCCGCCGATCGCGAGGTAGAGTTCGGAATAGATCTATTACCCTGAATCGCGCAAAGGTCTATTGTTCCGATAGGATGGCGCCAAAGGAATTGGTGGAGCTTAAGGCTCGGGATCCGTGGAGTTATTGGATCGAGGTTTTATTAGGCCTAGTGTTTCGCCGTGGTGCGCGCTGCACTTTTGTCAAGAAGAAAGATGGCACGATGCGGATGTGTATAGACTACCGCCAGCTGAACAAGTCGACGATTAAAACAAGTATCCGCTGCCACGGATAGACGATTTGTTTGATCACCGGCGGTGTCGCGTATTCTCAAAGATCGACTTGAGGTCCGGGTATCACCGCTAAGAGTTAAGGAGGTCGATATCCATAAAACAAATAGCGTTTCGGACTTGGTATGGGCACTACGAATTCCTCGGTAATGCCATTCGGGTTGACTAACGACCGCAGCCGCTTATGGACATGATGAATAGGGTGTTTCAACAAAGATCCGGATCGGGCCTGGTCGTGGTTTTCATAGACGACATCTTGGTGTACTCAAGGACAGAGGAAGAGCATGATAAGCATTTGCGAGTGGTGTTGCGATTTTGAGGAAAAGCACGCTCTATGCTAAGTTCGCAAGTGCGAGTTCGCTTAGAGAAGTGACTTTCTTGGGTCATGTGGTGTCACTGAGGATTCGAGTAGATCCTCGTAAGATTGAGGCGCTGGATTGAAGCCGCCAGGTCGCTGGTCGAGATTCGAGTTTTCTGGTTTGGCCGGATGCTACCAAGGTTTGTTGAGGGTTTCTCGCTGATAGCGCGCCGGATGACCAAGTTGCCGAGAGAGAAGTTCCGCTTGTGTGGACCGAGAAACAAAGCAGGAAAGCTTCGATAAGTTAAAGAAGATTTTGACCGAGGCTCCGCTTTAATTCAACCCGAGGTCGGTAAGGAATTTACGCTTCTATTGCGATGCATCACATACGGGCTTGGGTTGTGTGTCGATGCAAGAAGGTAAGGTTGTGGCTTACGCTTCTCGGACACCGAGGCCACATGAGGTCAACTATCCGACGACGATTTGGAGCTAGCAAACCGTAGTCTTCGCTTTAAAAATTTGGAGGCACTACTTATACGGAGAGATCGATAGTCTACACGCATCACAAGAGTCCAAGTATCTACCGACTCGTAAGGATTTGAATTTGAGGCGCCGCAGTGGGTTGAGTTGCCGAAAGGTTACGATCGCTCGATTGAGTATCATCCGGCAAGGCTAACGTGGTGGCAGACGCGCTGAGCCGCAAGGTTGTTTCGGAGTTAAGAGCATTGTTTGCCCACTTGAGCTTGTATGACGATGGGAGTATTCGCAGAGTTGCGTGTTGCCTACTTGGGTTGAGCAGATCGTAGAGAAACAGCTTATTGGATGAGGTTCTGAAAGTGCGCAAGATTGCAAGTGCAGGATGGTGGTTTGGAGGGTTACAAATTGTCTAGTGATGAGGTTCTGTGTTTCCAAGGGAAGGCTTGTATGCCTAAAGATGTTGAGTCGAGGCAAAAGATTCTTCAGACGCACATAGCGCCCTTATGCTATGCATCCCGGAGGTAGCAAGATGTATAGGGATCTTAGAGAGCGCTTTTGGTGGCCTAGCTTGAAGAAAGAGGTGACAGAGTTTGTTGGGAAGTGTCCGACTTGTCAACAGTCAAGGCCGAACATCGCTGCCGCCGGGGTTGCTTCACCGTGAAGATTCCTCTGGAAGAAGGGAAAGGATAACCATGGATTTCACAAGGTTATCGCTACGCCAAGCAAGAAAGATTCAGCTTTGGGTAGTGGTGGATCGATCGACTAAATCACCACTTTATTCCGGTGAGGGCTGACTACTCACTTCGTAAGCCAGCTGTCGTATGTGTCGAGATAGTAAGGTTGCACGGTGTGCCGCTTCGATAATCTCTGATAGGATCCTAGATTTACGCCAAGGTTCGGAAAGCACCGCATCAAGCTCGGGTACTGCTTGGATTTCAAAGACGGCCACCCGCAAATCGACGGCCAATCGTAAAGCGGTCATTCGTGTCTTAGAGGATATGCCGAGAGGTTGTATCTTGGATTTCAGAGGTAGTTGGGAGGAGTTTTTGCCATTAGTCGAGTTTGCCTACAACAACAAGCTACTGCGAGCATCAAGATGGCACCGTATGAGGCGTTGTATGGTAGGAAATGTCGCCACCCACGTGTTGGACGGAGTTAGTGAACGCCGCTTGTTGGGACCCGAGTTGGTTGCCGAGACCAAGACAAGGTTGTCGATTCACTCGATTGAAGGAAGCTTCGACCGGCAGAAGTCTTATGCCGATCTTAAGCGTAAGAGATATAGAGTTCGGCTGTGGGGATCGAGTTTTCAAGGTCTCACCTTGGAAGAAGGTGTTGAGGTTCTAAGAAAAGGCAAGCTAAGTCCGAGGTTTATTGGGCCGTATAAGGTCTCCGAGACGAAGTTGGACCAAAGTGGCGACGCCTTGAGTTGCCGCCAGAGCTTAGTCGATTCACGACGTATTCCACGCTTCGATGCTTCGACGTTATCGCCGATCCGCCGCATGTGGTAGCAAAGTGGAAGAGATCGAGGTAAATCCAGATTTGACCATGGAGGAGGAACCGGTGCGCATTCTTGATCGAGACGTGAAGGTTCTCGCGTAAGAAGTCCGTGCCTTTGGTTAAGGTTCTTTGGCGGAATAATGGCGTAGAAGAAGCTACGTGGGAACCCGAGGATATGATGAGACAAAGAATACCCGCAACTCTTTCGATCGTAATTTCGAGGTCGAAATTATTTTTAAGGGGGTAGAACCGTAATATCCCGGTTAGGGGGTCGCTTTGTTGTTGCATGATATTGCATGTGTCTAGTGTGCTGCGTGGCTATTTCTATGTTTTGGGGCTTAATTGAAGTCTAAGTGTATGCCCGAGTGAATGGGAAAATTTTGGTTTTTGGGTGTTAAGCCTGTGAGCCGTTGGAGCTGGGTATAAGAGTTTTATTTGGTGTTTTGTTGAACAAGAAAGGAGCTGGTGGAGTGGCAGGATAGGCGCCACTAAGGCTTGTGTGTGTGGCGTCATTTGCAGGATGGAGAGGTCTTGTGTTCAAGCCATGAGTGGCCACCTTTTTTGGCTTTCTTTTTGACGCCTAGGAAGGGAGAGTTTGTAGGCGTTCAAACTCGCTTGGACCTAGTCTATGGGTGAGATGGACTATAAGGAGTGAATTTTGAAGGAGACTAATTCAAATGCTTTTGAATTGGTGGCTTGGAGTGTTTAGGGGATTGTGGTCGAATTTTAGGAGAGAGTTTGGGGAATGGCCGGTTTGGTGAGTGCATGAGGGGGTGTGCCGAAATGCACTTTTCATTTGGTGCATTTTCGGTCATATTGGGTAAAAGGAAGTTCTCTCCTTTTGTCAAGTGTTTCATTTTTTCTAAAGCATTTTCTCTCATTCTCTTCACTCCATCAAGCCGAAACTCTAAGAGAGTTCTTCATACATTCTTTTGCAAAACCGAAAGCTCAATCTCTCTTGTGCCGAATCCATATCTCCTCTTTAGCCAAAACTTCTAATTGTTCTTATCACTTCATTAAACCGAAACCTTAACATCTTGTTCCCTCAAACCTTCATTTTATTTTCTTTCTCTTCCCTATACCCTTAGCCGAAACTTTACCTATTTTTTCATCTTCTCTCTTTGCACTCAAAGCCGAACATAGGTGTGTTAAGCATCTTGGCCGAATCCTCTTTTCTTCTGCTTAGTGTGTTAGCCGAATTTCCCCTCTCTCCTAGTGGTGTTCATCTTGGCCGAATCCTAGAGAAGTGTTGATCTGGTTGGGGTTTTTTTTCAATCGATTGGGGCTAGGTAAGTGCTTGGCCGAATGGCCATTTCTCCTCTCTCTTGCGCTTTATCGTGTTGGGTTGGTTAAGAGCCGATTTTGGGTTCGTTTGGAAGGAATTAACCTTTTGTTAATCATCGCATTATAGGGCTTTTGGATTGTGGAAGCAAGCAAGAGGAGCCGCTTTTCGCCAATTAATTGGTAAGGGTAAGTGTTTGGTTGTTGTTAGTTTAATCGCTTGGTTTCGATTAAGTCGTGAATGATAAAGGATTAATCGCTATTCTTTTCAAGGTGGTGGCCGATCATCTTAGAAGGACCATTGTGGTTCGGGATTTGGTAGGAAACCAAATCGAGTATAGAGGTAAGGGTGATTCGACAAACCCTTGGGTTAATTATTGTTGGTCGAATGTTAGATGTCTAACTCCTATTTGGCCGATTGTAGGATCAAGGATACAAGGAGCTTTAGATCGTTTCTTTTAGTATTAAAGGTTGCGCTTTAGCAGTGTGTAAACTAACACACTATACTTAGTGATATTGTTATTAGACCTGCTTTGCCTATTAAAATCATGACAAGATGATGGATTATTGGATACCCAAACGGGTATGTGTACGTATCCGGGTAAGTCAAGATTGTTACTAGATTATCGATGATCTATATGGTATCATGACTATGTATGTATATGATATGGGGCATGAGTCAAACATATTAGCATGATATGCATAATTTGTATGATATGCATGATTACATGAGTTGGTTTGTTGATGGGTGATATGAGTGGAGGGGCGTTGATGATTTGTGCCGACGAGCACCAAGTGTTTTGGTAACACACTTTGTGACTTTGGGTCACCAAAGTGCTTTGGTAGCACATTTGTGTCTTTGGGACACCAGAGGTTGGGCACCTCATTGCGACTTGTCCCCGTGGTTAACACACCACCGTGGGTTGGCCCCACTTTGAGATATGGGATCGCCTCGCTAGTGATTGGGTATCACACGATGGGTTGACCCCATCATTCGATTATTGTGACTACGGCCACCAGCTGCTTTGGTAGCACATTTGTGTCTTTGGGACACCGAGGTTGGGCACCTCATTGCGACTTGTCCCCGTGGTTTGACACCACCGTGGGCTGGCCCCACATGAGATATGGGATCGTCGCTAGTGATTGGGTATCACACGATGGGTTGGCCCCATCATTCGATTATCGTGACTACGGTCACCAAAGCTTGGGTAGCACATTGTGTCTTTGGGACACCAGTGTTTTGGTAACACATTGTGACTATATGTCACCGTTGGTTTGGCACCACCAAAGTGGTTTGGTACCACACGGGGTAGGAAAGGAGATACGGATGGTTAGGATTGGGTTGCATTAACTATGTTGCTATGTATGATGTGTGTTAGCATGTTGTTTCATCGGGAGCGGATTTATGCATCGAGTCTTTCGACTCACCCTCTCCTTTGACATTTCAGTGACTCGTAGACGCGACATGGAGCCGGATGGACTCGGGGTGCTCATGCCATGCTTAATAAAGTTTTACTCCAACTCTATCATTTGGGTACTTTAGTTTAATTACTTTTATTTGGGTTTTAATTTGGATTTGTAAAAGGCCTTTAAATTATGTTTTTTTTTTATGGTTATGTTTTAATTAGATTCTCAACCTGCTTAACCAACAACTTGGCATGAAATTTACTAAAACTTGGAAAGACAACGTTTTCAAAATTATATCGCAATGTGTTTCGAACTATACCATCGGGTATCTCACTACGCTTTGCTATAGAGTAAACTCAAATGATTTTCAAACCAAACTCGACATCTACTAAGTCAAAAATGTTTCTAAATAGCACTAAGAAACTACTGGAAATGCTAAATGAAATCAACTCGTCTTTAACTATATACTTTGGATAAGTTTTCAAAATCTAATCAAAACAAACCTACTCCAATTTCCCAAAATCCACTATGTTTTCACCCCACTTCTAAACGAAAAAAATCTGATCACTCAAAGACGTTTTCCCCGTAACATACCAGATTCGGACGTGGTGTCTTGTCCGAGTTTGGGGTGTTACAGCATTTTTGTCATTTGGTTAATTAATGAATTAAAAAGGGAAAAATAAGTAAAAAATGGTGTCCATCTTCTCTATGCTTGGCCGAAAATCACAAGAGCACCATAGCTAGGGTTTCTTCAACTTCCAAGCTTGATAGTAAGTGCATTCTAGTCCCGTTTTTAATGTTCTTCATATTTTTGAGATCCTCGTAGCTCGATTTAGCTATTTCTAGCTATATTTTGAGCTAGGGTTTATGTTCAAAAATTTACCCATGTATGACATGCATGTATTTTGATGATTTATGGAAGAATATGAAAGTTTGATGCATGATAAACATCTTTTTCTAAGTGACTTTCATGAAAAATTCATAAAAAGGACCAAATTGTAAAAGTTATGAAAAAGGTCATACATGAGTGAATTAGTGGAAATTAGGGGCTATTTTAGTTATGAAAGTGATTTGGCTAGGCTTAAAATGAAAAGAAGTTGAATAAAAATCATTTTACGAGCCTAGGGGAAAAAGTGTAATTATGTAAAAGTTTAGGGGCAAAATCATAATTTTTCCGAAGTATGATTCATGGGTTAATTTAGTCAATGTGAGTATTAAACAAGTGAAATTGCTATTATAGATCAAGAAACACGAAGCCCAGACCAAAGCCGAGGTAAGAACAAGGTTGTGGACTAAATCGAATATCTATACACATTTTGAGTACCGAGGTAAGTTTGTGTGAAATTAAAGCTACATAATGTTTTTATACCTTTAATTGCTTGATATTATGTGAAATGAACATTATTTCTATGAAATCGACTAATAATGCCTTGACGAGAGTACAATGAAAATATGTTAAGTTGAAGTCCCGGTTGAACATTCAGAATAGTAATGATACTAATGTCACAACATGAGATAAGGAAGGTCCCGTATAAGACCATGTCTGGGACATGGCATCGGCACCGAATGTAGGTCCCGTATAAGACCATGTCTGGAACATGGCATCGGCACCGAAGGTAGGTCCCGTATAAGACCATATCTAGGATATGGCATCGGCACCAAAGGAAGATCTCGTGTAAGACCATGTCTGGGACATGGCATCGACATCTATGTATGATCTCGTATAAGACCATATCTGGGATATGGCATCGACATCGAGATATGAGATCCCGTGTAAGACCATATCTGGGATATGGCATCGGCATCAAGAGGTGATCCCATGTAAGACCATATCTGGGATATGGCATTGGCATCGTGATACATGTATGATGAGATTGAGTATCCTTCGATATTCCGAGTAGTTCAACGGGCAAAGAGTTAAGTTTATGTAAAGATGACAAAGAGCCAAGTCTATGTTTAAAGAGTAAAAAAGTACTAAAGTTATGTGATGAAGTGATACAGGTACCCATGAGTAATTTACGAGAAATGCATGCAATATGTGATATGTAATTTGGTAAGAGTATACATGAGTAAGTTATGTTGATGTATTTGAGAATTTGAGTATCATTCGATGAGATAAATGGATGTTATTATAAGTCTTAATGTTGCTATTTATTTCATGCAACTTACTAAGCTTAATGCTTACCCCTCTCTTTTCCCTTTTCCCTGTAGTACCGCCAAGCTAGCTCAGGAATCATAGGACGTCGGAGTTCGGATCACACTATCAACTATTCTTTTGGTATAGTAAAATTGATATATTTTGAGTATGGCATGTGTAGGAACTTGGTCATTTTGATATGTTCTATTTGTTAGCCAAAGTGTTGGCAATGCTTGTCACTTATTCATTTTGTAAATGGCCATAGGAAATTGGCCAATACTCGTTAAGTTTTATATATATATCCAACGAAGAAAATATTTGTAACAGCCTGATTTTGGGCCTAGTCGGAACAGTGGTTTTGGGGCCACAAATCTGATGAGGAAAAATCTTATTTTTATTATATTTTTATGTTCTACGATTTCACAGAAAGATTCGGTGAAAATTTCGTTCGAAAATTTCGACATTTGGGCACTCAATTTAGTCAAAAGGACTAAATTGTAAAAAGTGCAAAAGTTGAGTTCCACATGTTAGAAGTGTCCAATTTCTATGAAATTTTAAATTGGAGGTCCTTAAATGGCAATTAGACCATTATTTAAATTGTTGGACAAAAATGGACATTAGATAAGTGAAATAGGATATTTTTAAGTTAGGGGCATTTTGGTAATTTGGCAATTAAATGGACTAAAAGACAAAATAAAAGCCAAAAACCTTTGTCCATCTTCCTCCTTGGCCGAATTTAGCATGGGGGAAGCCATGGATAGGGTTTTCAAGCTTTCAAGCTCTATAGTAAGTGCATCCAAGCCCCGTTTTTAATGTTATTTACATTTTTGAGATCCCCGTAATTCGGTTTAGCTATTTCTACCATTATTTTGAGCTAGGGTTTGTGTTTAAAAATTTACCCATGGATGACATCCATGTGCTTTGATGTCTAATGGTAGAATATGAATGCTCGGTGTGTAGTAAACGACTTTTAATAAGTGATTTTCGATGAAATCGCATAAAACGACTAATTTGTAAAAAGTTGAAAAATGTATGAAAAATGTGTGAATGAATACAAATTGTGGACTGCTATAGTTATGAAAATGGTTCGGCTAGGTCTAAAATACAAGGAAATCGAATAAAAAAAATTTTACGAGCCTAGGGGCAAAAGTGTAAATATGACAAAGTTTAGGGGCAAAAACGTAATTTTTCCATAGTATGATTTTTGGGTCACAATGAATAATGTGACTAATAAGTAAGCTAAATGTGATGTTATAGATCAAAGAAAACGAGGTTCGGACTTAGAACGGGGGGGAACGAGTAACCCACTTGCTAGGTCCATTCTTGCCATTTTGGTATCGAGGTAAGTTTGTGTGAAATTAGAGCTATATAATGTTTTTATATTTTTAATTTCTAGATATTATGTGAAATGAATATTATTTCTATGAAATCGACTAATGATGCCTCGATGAGAGTATGATGAAAATATGTTAAATTGAAGTTCCGGTTGAACATTCGGAATAACAAGGATACTAATGTCACAACATAAGATAAGGAAGGTCCCATATAAGACCATGTCTGGGACATGGCATCGACACCGAATGTAGGTCCCGTATAAGACCATGTCTAGGACATGGCATCGGCGCCGAATGTAGGTCCCGTATAAGACCATGTCTGGGACATGGCATCGGCACCGAATGTAGGTCCCGTATAAGACCATGTCTGGGACATGGCATCGGCACCAAATGAATGAGGTCCCGTATAAGACCATGTTTGGGACATGGCCTCGGCACCAAAGAAAGGTCTCGTGTAAGACCATGTCTGGGACATGGCATCGACATCTATATACGATCTCGTATAAGACCATGTCTTGACATGGCATCGGCACCAAATGAATGAGGTCCCGTATAAGACCATGTTTGGGACATGGCCTCGGCACCAAAGAAAGGTCTCGTGTAAGACCATGTCTGGGACATGGCATCGACATCTATATACGATCTCGTATAAGACCATGTCTGGACATGGCATCGACATCGAGATATGAGATCCCGTGTAAGACCATATCTGGGATATGGTGTCGACATCAAGATGTGATCCCATGTAAGACCATATCTGGGATATGGCATTGGCATCGTGATACATGTATGATGAGATTGAGTATCCTTTGATATTCCGAGTAGTTCGACGGGCAAAGAGCTAAGTTTATGCATCAATGACAAAGAGCTAAGTTTATGCATTAATGACAAAGAGCTAAGTTTATGCATCAATGACAAAGAGCTAAGTCCATGCTTATGATGTAAGAATATGTGGGAAATGTGGATTGTGATCATGTGTGAGGCTTTTAAGCCAAATTAAATTGAGAAATGAAATGTTCAAGTTTTTTTTGTTGATGTATAAGTTAAATTGGCCAATGAATGGCTTGTAAATATTTGATGATGACTAGCTATTGGCATGGCTAACTATGGATATGCTTTAGTATTATAAGTGTGTAAATGAGAATTAATACAAAGAAAACATGATAGAGTAAAATTAGCAATAAAACAGTTTGGACAGCAGCAGTTGAATCATTTTGAAAATTTCACCAAAAATGGTGGAAATTGAATTAGAAGTTGAATAATATATTAAATTAAATATTATTGAGTCTATTTTCGCATAAAAGAGACGGTGTAAGTAAAAGAATTTCATATTATGAGATAATTGAATTTTTATAAGACAAGGTCAGAATGATTTCGGAGTCCCTTGTTTTGGCTTTGGAAATTCATTAAAAGTTGTAAAAAAATAATCAAGGGATAAAATTTATATTCTTGAATTTATTAATGAGTCTATTTTCAAGAGAAACAAACGGGAATGTCTTTCGAGTTATTTTCAATGAGAAAATAAATTTTTAGTGAAGAGGGACAGAACTGTCGGACAGCAAAATAGGGGAAACTTTAAAGAATAAACTGTACTGATTGGATAAACTAAAAATTCTGGAAATATTATGGTAAGAAGATATGTGAGTTTAGTTTCAATTAAAATTAGTGGATCTTAATTTGGAGTTCCGTAGCTCTGGATAAAAATAATTTAGTGACTGTAACTCAAGTAGACAGCTCAAGATGAACATAAGTGAATTGAGAAATTTTATGCAATAATGATGGCATTATCTTGAGAACTCAAAATAAGGATTGTTAAAAGCATGGGTTTTATACTAGCTCGGGTTGGAGATTGCCGGAGATGCTATCACACTATCAAGCTATCATGTTGGGTATAAGTGAATGCAAAACCTTTTGAGTCTATGGCATGCATAGGGACTTAGTCAATTGTGTATGTGTCATTTGATTTGGCCAAATGTGTTGGTTCATAATGGTTAATGAGTTGTAATGCCTATGTAACAGCCCGATTTTGACCCTAATCAGAATAGTGATTTCGAGACCATAAATCCGAGTCTGAAAAATATTTTTATATTATTTTTTGTGTTTATTATATATGAATTTGTTTGTGTGAAATTTTCGTGTTTTAATTTCGTCGTTTAAGTGTCCGATTAAATAAAAGGACTTAATCGCGTAAAATGTGAAATTGGCTAATTAATGTATAAGTGCTAATTTTATAATGTCTTTATAATGCAAAGTTCTTAAAAGGTAATTAGCCCACTATTAATGATAGTGGACGACAATGGTCAAGAATGACCTTATTATATATGTTTTATATATTTAGTAATAAAGGTTAAAAATGTAAAATGTATATTAAGTTAATATATCATAAAACATTAAATAATAAAGCCATGTTCTTCATCTTTTCACCACCAAAACTAGAAAAGAAAATTAGGTTTGAAGCTTTGAAATATTCGGCCATTGAAGGTCTTGATTGAGGTTAGTTTTTGTTTCGGTTTTTGATAATTTTTACGTTTTTGTAATCGTTGCTTCGAATACTTCAAAACCCATGCTTCAATTTTGTGAATTGATGAAGATTTTGAAAAGTGCCATGGATGAATTCATGAGTTTTGTGATGTTTGATGATGAAATATGAAATATGAAATATATGTGTTAGATTAACATGTTTTGTCTTTGGATTTTTGGTGATTTTGAGTAATTTGGACTTAATTGAGAAAATAATATTTTGAGGGACTAAATTGTGAAATAAATGTAATATATGGACTTGTATGAGCATGGGTAATATTCGGCCTAAGCATGGTGTATGCAAATTAGGTGTATTTTGTGATTTTATGAAATAGGGACTAAAATGTCAAAATGTGAAAATATGAGGGCTAAATTGTAAATTGCCCTAAATATGTGCTTTTGGATTGAATTGAATGATTTGGTGAATAAATGGATTAAATTTGAATGTGTATAGATCAAGAACTGAAGAAAACAAATTTAGATCGAGGAAAGTCAAAAATAGTTGAATAGCCGTTCGTTTCCGTTTACACGAATCCGAGGTAAGTCGATATACAAATGAATGCATTAGAATTGGTTTATTTATGCATCTATGAAATTTCGATTGTGTATGTTTGAGATGATTCGTATATGTAATCCGAGGAAATATCGACAATGTATCAATGTCCGAGAAGTCCCGTACGAACCTAGGAATAGATAGGATTACATATGTCATGACATAGGTTTTCGATATGTGATATTGTGTAGGACCACGTCTGGGACGTTGGCATCGATTTGAGATTTACGTGTAAGACCATGTCTGGGACATTGGCATCGTATTTGATTCGTGTAAGTCCCTGTCTGGGACAGTGGCATCGATATTTGGTTACATGTAAGACCACGTCTGGGACGTTGGCATTGTACGATTATTCTGAGTATTCTGAGCATCCTATTTGATTCCGAACGGTTCAACGGGGAAGTCTGAGAAATGAATGACTATGTGAATTCTATATTCGTTTTAGGTACGTTTGATGTATATGCTTTGAATAGGCATGAAAGGAGAGTAAATACGTACATAGATGTTTGAAATATGAGCAAAAGAGATGCTTGAGGTATGATATGTTGGTAAGAAATGGCAAACCAATTGAGCCAAAGAGAAATCTATGTGTTTGAAATGAAAATATTAATGTAATTGAATTGCTATGCTTATAAATGATTATATGTTAAGTTTATTTGTATATGGCTTACTAAGCTTTTGGAAAGCTTACTTTGTGTGTGTTTGCTTTGTTTTATAGATCGTTAAAGCTACAGAAGGATCGGGGATCGTCGAGGATTGTCATCACACTACTCAAATCATATTTTGGTACCTTTCGAATATGTATATATTAAGTATGGCATGTATAGTCTAGTCGATATGGTTATGTTTTGAAAGGGTGTATAGTTAGCCTTGTGATATGGCTAGATAATGACATTATATGAATGAGTAATCAAGCCATATGATGCTTAATTTGGTATGGTTTGTTAGCTAATGAAATGGTCAAAGTATTGGTAAGCTTATTGATGCAAAGGTTGAATATCATTAATGATAAGATGTCTATTATTGTGGTAAGTTGTGGATGAATTATGCTTGGATTTACTTGTGATTTAGTTGGCCTAATTGGCATATAAAATGTTGTGATGAAATGTTATTAAATGATGTAAAATAGATGGTCAATTTGGTGTGTTTTTGGTTTCCATAAGTGTTGGATTGATTCTTGTATGTGCTTGTAAGGATAGCCTAAAGTGTGGGTGGCATTTTGGCCTTGAAAATGGCCTATAATTGCCCACACGATTGAGCACACGGGCGTGTGACTGGCCGTGTGGTGCAAGTCAGGCTCGACCACAGGTGAGGCACACGGGCATGTCTCAGGCCGTGTGGTCAAGTTAGTATGTATGCCCTGTTTTGACACGGCTCGGGCACATGGGCGTGTCTGAGTCTGTGGGAGGCACACGGCCTGCCTACACGGGCGTGTAACCTCTGTAACTTTGAAAAATGTTTGAATTTTGGAAAATTTTTTGTATGATTCCGGTTTAGTCCCAACCCCTTTCTAATGCATGATTAAGGTCTCGTAGACCTCTTTAAGGGACTATATGCTTGTATTCTGCTATGATTAGATAATAATTTATATTATGATGTGAAATGATCGTAAAAGTTTCCGATTGTCCGGTAATGCCTCTTAACCCTAGTTCGACGACGGATACGGGTTAGGGGTGTTACATTTGATTGGTATTAGAGCTACGGTTTAGTCGATTCTCGGACTAACGTAGCATGTGAGAGTCTAGCTATACATGCCATATATATGAAATGTGATAGTGTGATGAAACCTGACGTGTAAAATATGATTCTCGTATAGTAATGGATCCTGAAAGAGCCATAGCTGACGATGTTGAATGCAATGCGCCTGCTCCCGCTCAAGGTACAGCCCCATTTGATTCGAGACCGGCTACTAGCGGTCAGGAAGGAGAGGCTAAACAAGCCTTCTTCCAAATGATGAATGAGTGGTTCACTCAGTATATAAGAACTAATCCGGCTATTTCACAACCTCCGCCCCTGCCTAATCCTCCTCAGACTTCAGTTGTGCCTCCGGTTATGAATCTGAATCTATTGAATAAACCTCCGGTTGACAAAATTCGTAAGTATGGGGCCGAAGAGTTCAGGGCCACTAGTGATGAAGATGCCGAGAAAGCTGAGTTTTGGCTTGAAAACACAATTCGAGTATTTGACGAAATGTCATTGACTTCTGATGAATGCATAAAGTGTGTTGTTTCTTTACTACGAGACGCAGCTTATCAATGGTGGAAGACCTTGATTTTCGTTGTTCCGAAAGAATGGGTTAAATGGGATTTCTTTAAATCTGAGTTCCGAAAGAAATACATTAGTCAGAGGTTTTCTGACCAGAAACGGAAAGAGTTTCTGGAATTGAAACAGGGTCGCATGTCTGTCACTGAGTATGAATGAGAATTTGTGAGATTAAGTCAGTATGCTCGGGAATGTGTATCAACCGATGCAATAATGTGCAAAAGATTTGAAGACGGCCTAAATAAAGACATCTGTTTGCTAGTTGGGATTCTGGAAATAAAAGAGTTCGTTTGCTTGTTGATCGAGCATGCAAAGCTCAGTCTCCTATTTTGGAATGGAAACCTCCAAAGAATATGTCTGAAGTTCGCAGTTTTCTGGGACTTGCTGGTTATTATCGAAGGTTCGTAAAAGGCTTTTCGATGGTTGCTACTCCGTTGACTAGATTGCTTTAGAAAGATGTGAGATTTGAATGGTCCGATAAATGTCAGAAAAGCTTTGATCAGTTGAAAGCCCTTTTGACTGAAGCTCCAGTTTTGGTGCAGCCAGAATCGAGTAAAGAATTCGTGATTTATAGCGATGCTTCATTGAATGGTCTGGGATGCGTTCTGATGCAGGAAGGCAAAGTTATAGCTTATGCCTGGAGACAACTAAAGCCACATGAAAAGAATTATCCAACAACGACCTCGAGCTAGCTGCGATTGTGTTTGCTTTAAAGATTCGGCGTCACTATCTCTTTGGTGAAAAATGCCATGTGTTCTCGGATCATAAAATTCTGAAATACTTGATGACCCAGAAAGACTTGAATTTGCGACAGAGAAGATGGTTAGAACTGTTGAAAGACTACGAGCTTGAGATAGATTATCATCCGGGTAAAGCAAATGTTGTTGCTGGTGCTTTGAGTCAAAATCACTGTTTGCATTATGTGCGATGAATGCTCATTTAGACCTGTCTGTTGATGGTTCAGTTTTAGCTGAATTGAAAGCGAAACCGTTGTTCTTACAACAAATATGTGATGCACTGAAAGTTGATAGTGAAATGTTAGCAAAACGAGCTCAGTGTGATTCGAACCCTGATTCTGAATTTCGAGTTGATGTTGATGATTGCTTGAGATTTTGAGATCAAATTTGTGTTTCGAGAAACCCATATTTGATTCAGTTGATCTTTGAATGAAGCACATAACAGTCGCCTATCTGTTCATCCGGGAAGTACAAGGATGTACCATGATTTGAAGCAACATTAATGGTGGTCTGGTATGAAACGAGATATCTCTGACTTTGTTTCGAAATGTTTAGTCTGTCAGAAAGTTAATGCTGAACATCAAGTGCCATCTGGTTTGTTACAACCGATAATGATTCCCAAGTGGAAATGGGATAGAGTGACGATGGATTTTGTTTCTGGGTTGCCTTTGACTCCGAGAAAGAAAGATTCAATTTGGGTCGTAGTTGATAAATTGACGAAATTAGCCCATTTTATTCCGGTACGATCTGATTACTCGCTTGATAAGTTAGCTGAGCTTTACATATATGATATTGTGAGATTGCACGGAGTGCCACTGTCTATTGTATCTGAAAGAGATCCGAGATTTACTTCACGATTCTGGAATAAACTGCAAGAAGCTTTGGGTACTAAATTGCATTTCAGTACGGCTTTTCACCCACATACTGATGGTCAGTCCGAGCGGATCATTCAGATACTTGAGGATATGTTCAGATGTTGCATTCTTGATTTTAATGGTACGTGGGATCAATATTTGCCATTGATTGAATTTGCATACAATAATAGTTTTCAATCTAGTATCAAAATGGCACCTTACAAGGCTTTGTACGGTTGTAAATGTCGTACACCATTGTATTGGACTGAGCTCAGTGAAAATAAGATACACGGGGTCGATTTGATCAAAGAGACTGAACAGAAAGTGAAAGTGATTCGCGATGGTCTGAAAATAGCATCGGATCATCAGAAATCGTATGCAAACCTGAAAAGAAAAGATATAGAGTTTCAGATCGGAGATAAAGTCTTTTTGAAAGTCTCATCGTGGAAGAAAATACTCAGATTCGGTCGTAAAGGCAAATTGAGTCCGAGATTCATTGGACCGTATGAGATTATAGAGCGTAGCGGGCCGGTTTCTTATAGACTCATCATACACCGAACTAGAAAAGATTCACAATGTATTCCATGTTTCGATGCTCCGTAGATACCGATCCGATCCCTCACATGTGATTAGTCCAACAGAGATTGAGATTAAGTCCGATATGACATATGACATGAGGTTAAAGAATTGCGAAATAAGAAAATTTTGTTCGTTAAAGTACTATGGCATAAACACAGAATTGAGGAAGCAACTTGGGAGCCAGAGGATGCAATGAGAGAGCGTTATCCGAACCTATTTACCGGTAAGATTTTCGGGGACGAAAATCCCTAAGGGGGGAGAGTTGTAACAGCTCGATTTTGACTCTAATCAGAATAGTGGTTTCGGGACCACAAATCCGAGTCTGAAAAATATTTTTATATTATTTTCTATGTTTATTATGTATGAATTTGTTTGTGTGAAATTTTCGTGTTTTAATTTCGTCGTTTAAGTGTCCGATTAAATAAAAGGACTTAAACGCGTAAAATGTGAAATTTGCTAATTAATGTATAAGTGCTAATTTGCTAATGTCTTTATAATGCAAAGTCCTTAAAAGTTAATTAGCCCACTATTAATGATAGTGGACGGCAATGGTCAAGAATGACCTTATTATATATGTTTTTGATCATAGTGTCGAGAGTCTTAATATTTATATAATGAATGATCTAGCCTAGAAACTAACTATCACCACGATTGAGGCAAGTGCACCTATCGAACAGTAGTATAGCTTAGTGGCAAGACCGGATTGTCGAACCCAAAGGAACCAAAAGTACTAATAATAACTTTCTTTTTATTATTTAGCCTAAAGATTAAGTGATTTGTTGTTTATTCTAAAATTAACTGACTATTAAGCTAAAGACGCTAAGACACAGAGAATGAAGTGGGGAAAATACTTGTGGGAAAAACCAATTGATTAAGACGATACCCAAGGAAGAATCCACCTAGACTTCACTTGTTATTTAACTTTGGACCGGACGATTTATTCACTTGACTTGATCCGTAGGATTCCCTAATTTATATTAATACCTCTTTTGAGGCTAGTAATGTCTAACCCTAGGTTGATTAATTGAAATATCTTCCTAATTAAAACCCTTAGGATTACATTAACTCGATCTATGGACTCCCATATTAGGTTTGACCCTAATCCGGTAGATTTTCGTCATCCTATCTCTAGGGTTGAGATCAACTCCGCTTAACTATGCTAGATCTACTCTTAAACAGGGAATATTCCTCCACTGCCTAAGCACATCAATACTTGAATCAATATCCTGAAATACCAAAACAAGAATTAAGAACACATAGTTAAGAACAAATCAAGTATTTATCATATAGTTCAGAAAACAATAACAAGATCCATCTTAGGTTTAATCCCTCTCAGGTATCTAAGGGGTTTAGTTCATAATCATAAAAGAATACATCTCAGAAGAAAAGATAAAACAAAACATAAGAAAACCCTAAACCCCTTGAAGGAATTGAAGGAGAGATCCTTCGTCTTGAGTATGATTTAGGCTTCTTGAGATGAATCAACTAGCTTTCTTCGAGTAAATCCCACAATTCTGATCTCTCTGGCTTGGCTCATTGGCCTAGCTGGACGCCCCCCTCAAGGTTGGCCTTTAGGGTGTTTATATAGGCTTTTGGAATGTCTTTCTTTGCCTCATAAGAGTTTTACAAAAGACCTTGCCAAATTGAGTATTACAAAATTGAGTACCCCTATCACTAATAATTGCTCTGGGTGTTCCAAATCGAGAGAAGAGTTTCTTAAGAAATCTCACTACCATTCTGGCATCATTAGTGGGTAAAGCTTGAGCTTCCACCAATTTTGACATATAGTCCACTGCTACTAAGATGTATTTATTCCCAAATGAACTAGGGAATGGGCCCATAAAATCAATACCCTATACATAAAAAATTTTGCATGATAGCATGTATGCTTGAGGCATTTCATCACGTTTAGAGATATTACCTGTTCTCTGACATTTATCGCATGAAGCAACTTACCTATTAGCGTCTTTGAACAAGGTAGGCCAATAAAAACCTGATTCGAGCATTTTGTGTGCTGTCCTGATCCCGCTGTAATGTCCTCCTGAAGGTCCTGAATGACAATGTTCTAAGATTTTGCTTGCTTCTGCTTTTGTAACACATCTCTAAATTACTTGATCTGCACATATACGGAAAAGAAAAAGATCCTCCCAAAAATAGTTTTTCACATCAGCAAAGAATCGCTTCTTTTGCTGATGTGTTAACCTTTTTGGTAGGAGGTTAGCAGCTAAGTAATTTGAAATGTCTGCGAACCAGGGTACCTCAGAGTTAGATATAGTGAATAGTTGTTCTTCAGGAAATGAGTCATTTATCTCACTCTCATCTAGTTCTTCGATATGTGGATTTTGGAGCCTAGAGAGATGATCTGTTGCGAGATTTTTAGCTCATTTCTTATCTTGAATTTCCAAATCAAATTCCTGCAAGAGTAAAATCCATCTTATGAGTCGAGGTTTTGCATCGGATTTAGTTAAATGATAACGAAGAGCTGAATGGTTAGTGTAAATGACAACTTTAGATAATATCAAATATTGTCTAAATTTGTCAAATGCAAAAACCACAGGTAGCAATTCTTTTTCTGTGGTGGTGTAGTTTTCTTGTGCGGCCGTCAATGTTTTGCTAGCATAATAAATTGGTGAAAATGCTTATCTCTCCATTGTCCCAAAACGCGCACTCTCATGCAAAATCACTCGCATCACACATTAGTTCAAAGGGTAAATTCCAATCAGGTGCAATTATAATTAGAGCATTTATTAATTTATTTTTAAGGGTGTTAAATGCGTCAAGACATTCCTGATAAAAATCGAAAGGCACATCCTTTTCTAGTAGTTTTGTTAAAGGCTTAGCTATTTTAGAAAAATCCTTAATAAATCTTCGATAAAATCCAGCATATCCTAAAAAGCTTCGAATAGCCTTAACTGAACTAGGAGGAGGTAATTTTTCTATGGTTTCAACCTTTGCTTTATCAACCTCAATCCCCTTACTAGAAACTTTGTGTCCTAAAACAATTCCCTCTCGAACCATGAAGTGACACTTTTCCCAATTTAAAACAAGATTCGTTTCCTCACATCTCATTTAAACTCATTTTAGATTTTTAAGGCAAGGATAGAAAGAATTACCAAATACTGAAAAATCATCCATAAATACCTCTATAATGTCTTCCACAAGTTCATCAAAGATGGCCAGCATGCAGCGCTGAAAAGTAGCAGGAGCATTACATAATCCAAAAGGCATTCTACGATAAGAAAACGTACCATATGGACATGTAAATGTTGTCTTTTCTTGATCCTTAGGGGCTATTGGGATTTGGAAGTAGCCGGAGAGTCCGTCTAGGAAGCAGTAGTACATATGCCCTGATAATCTTTCTAACATCTGATCAATAAAGGGTAAAGGGAAGTGATCTTTTCTGGTGGCGTCGTTCAACTTTCTATAGTCAATACAGACTCTCCAACCTGTGACTGTTCTTGTAGGAATCAATTCATTCTTTTCGTTGGCTACAACAGTCATGCCTCCTTTCTTTGGAACGACCTGCACAGGACTTACCCAAGTACTGTCAGAAATAGGATAAATTATTCCAAAGATCTAGAAGTTTAATTACCTCACTTTAACAACTTCTTTCACGTTGGGATTCAATCGTCTTTGAGGTTGCACACATGGTTTATACTCATCTTCCATTAAAATTTTGTGGGTGCAAAATGATGGGCTTATTCCCTTAATGTCAGAAATTTTCCAAGCTATGGCTCTTTTATGTTCCCTTAGTACCTGTAACAACTCGTCTTTCTCTTCGGGTTCCAGTTTTGAAGAGATGATTACTGGTAGCATAGAGTTATCTCCGAGGAATGCATATTCTAAGTGATTTGGCAACTGTTTTAATTCTAATTTTGGTGGCTCATCAATAGAGGTTTTTTGTTTTAGTTCGTCGTTGATTTCAATGTCCTCTTCTTTCTTTTGTCTAGATGAAGATGTATTAGAATTCAACTCATCGATATCATCATCTACCCCCTCACCTTGGGTAAGACACAGTTCCATCGTGTCGTGATGTATGATTTCCTGCAAAGAATCTTGAATAAAATGATCAATGGCATCAATAAAATAACAGGAATCATCTTGTTCTCTAGAATATCACATAGCATCCTAAATTTGAAAAATAATTTCCTCGTCGCCTACCCTTAGCGCAAGTTTACCATCACCTACATCAATAACAGGCCTAGCAGTAGCTAAAAAGGGGCGCCCCAAAATTAAAGGTACCTCAACATCTTCATCCATGTCAAGCACAACAAAATCAACAAGAAATATAAATTTATCAACTTTTACCAGAATATCTTTGATAATTCCCCTAGGATATTTAATAGATCTGTCAGCTAACTAAATACTCATCCTAGTGGGTTTCGGTTCCCCAAGACCAAGTTGCTTAAACATTTTATAAGGCATTAAATTAATACTGGCACCTTGATCAGCTAGTGCTTTCTCGATGTTTAAACTACCAATTAAATAGGGAATAGTGAAACTTTTTGGATCTTTCAATTTGGTTGGTAGCTTATTTTGCAGGATGGCTGAACATTCTTCATTAAGTTCCACTGTTGATATCTCTTCAAACTTCCTTTTATTTGTTAGAAGCTCTTTTAGGAATTTTGCGTACGTCGGCATCTGTAAAATAGCTTCAACAAAAGGTAAGTTTATATGTAGCTGTTTAAAAAGCTCAAGAAAATTACCGTATTGTGCGTCTAAGCGATCTTTCTTCAGCTTTGCCGGATATGGGATCGGTGGCTTAAATTCTTCACATACCGGTGTTACATTCTCGGTTTCTTCACTTTTCTCCTTATTAGTTTCTTGTGGTATCTTCTTTTCTCTTTCAACCAATTCCTTCCCACTCCTTAATGTTACTGCCTTTACTTGCTCTTGTGGTTTGGGTTCGGTATTATTAGATAAATGACCTGGTTGCCTTTCGGAAACTAACTTGGTCAGCTGTCCTAGTTGATTTTTAAGCTCTTGAATTAGTGTTTGCTGATTATTCAATGTCGTTTCGGTATTCTTAAAATGAGTTTCTGACGCTAAAATGAATTTTGCTAGCATATCCTCAAGGTTTGGCTTTTTCTCCTGTGGGTAGGGCTGTTGTTGGAAGTTTGGAGGGGGTTGTTGTCTCTAATTTCCTTGACCACCCCATGAAAAATTTGGGTGGTTCTTCTAACCTGGATTATAAGTATTACTATGAGGGTTATTTTGAGATCTGAAATTGTTACCCACATAGTTCATTTGTTTGCCTTCCATGCCATGTCCGTAGGGTGGGTACTCAAGATTTGCCACACCTCCACTAATTTCGCACTACATTACCGGATGTACCTGCGAAGAACACAAACCATCAATCTTTTTGTTTAACATCTCTACCTGATTTGATAGCATGGTTACTGCGTCGAGGTTGAAAACTTTGGCTATTTTTGTTGGCCTTGTCCTTGTGACTTGCCACTGATAGTTATTCAGTGACATCTCTTCTATAAACTCGTAGGCCGCTTCAGGAGTTTTGTTGTTCAGTGTTCCGCCGGTGGCTGAATCGATCAATTGCCTCGTTGTGGGGTTCACACCGTTGTAGAAGGTTTGAACCTGAAGCCACAAAGGTAGCCCATGGTGAGGGCACCTTCTCAACAAATCATTGTATCTCTCCTATGCATCATATAGTGTTTCTAGATCCATCTGCACAAAAGAAGAGATATCATTCCTCAACTTGGCTGTTTTGGCCGGTGGAAAATATTTTAACAAGAATTTTTCGGTCATTTGATCCCATGTAGTGATTGGCCCTCGTGGAAGAGAATTCAACCACTGTTTGGCTTTATTCATCAAAGAAAAGGGAAACAACTGAAGAAGGATGGCATCATCAGAAATGCCATTTATTTTGAAGGTATCACAAAATTCTAGAAAATTTGCTAAGTGTGTGCTAGGATCCTCATCCTGCAAACCATCAAACTGAACAAACTGTTGTATCATCTGTATAGTGTTAGGTTTCAATTCAAAATTATTTGCAGCAATAGCAGGTCTAACAATACTTGACTCAGTTCCTGTTAAATTAGGTTTAGCATAATCATACATAGTTCGAGGAGCATGATTTTTGCCCAACTCCGAAGGTAGCGGATTATTTTCAGCCATCTCTTCGGTGGTATTGGTTTCGTCTTCTTGCTCTTCTGCTATGTAATTTAAGCTTTGCCTTATTTCTCTACGATTTCTACGAACGATACCATCAATATCACTATCGTAAATTAAGGGTCCTGTTGGGTTCCTTCTAGTCATAAACTAGGGGTACCTACTAGGAACAAAATAAAAGAAGAAAAATTAGCAAAGTTAAAAACAAAATAAAAATAAATCGCAAAAATAAAAACGGCTAAAGTAATAAAAATTAAGCATTCTTAATATTTTAGTTCCCCGGCAACGGCGCCAAAAACTTGATCGTAGTGTCGAGAGTCTTAATATTTATATAATGAATGATCTAGCCTAGAAACTAACTATCACCATGATTGAGGCAAGTGCACCTATCGAACAGTAGTATAGCTTAGTGGCAAGACCGGATTATCGAACCCAAAGGAACCAAAAGTACTAATACTGACTTTCTTTTTATTATTTAGCCTAAAGATTAAGGGATTTGTTGTTTATTCTAAAATTAACTGACTACTAAGCTAAAGACGCTAAGACACAGAGAATGAATTGGGGAAAATACTTGTGGGAAAAACCAATTGATTAAGACGATACCCAAGGAAGAATCCTCCTAGACTTCACTTGTTATTTAACTCTGGACCAGACGATTTATTCACTTGACTTGATCCGTAGGATTCCCTAATTTATATTAATACCTCTCTCGAGGCTACTAACGTCTAACCCTAGGTTGATTAATTGAAATCTCTTCCTAAATAAAACCCCTAGGATTGCATTAACTCAATCTACGGACTCCCATATTAGGTTTGACCCTAATCCGGCAGATTTTTGTCATCCTATCTTTAGGGTTGTGATAAACTCCACTTAACTATGCTAGATCTACTCTTAAAGAGGGAATATTCCTCCACTGCCTAAGCACATCAATACTTGAATCAATATCCTGAAACACCAAAACAAGAATTAAGAACACATAGTTAAGAACAAATCAAGTATTTATCATATAGTTCAGAAAACAATAACAAGATCCATCTTAGGTTTCATCCCCCTCAGGTATCTGAGGGGTTTAGTTCATAATCATACAAGAATACATCTCAGAAGAAAAGATAAAACAAAACATAAGAAAACCCTAAAACCCCCTGAAGGAATTGAAGGAGAGATCCTCCGTCTTGAGTATGATTTCGGCTTCTTGAGATGAATCAACTGGCTTTCTTCGAGTAAATCCCTTAATTCTGACCTCTCTGGCTTGGCACCATGGCCTAGCTGGACGCCACCCTCAAGGTTGGCCTTTAGGGTGTTTATATAGGCTTTTGGAATGTCTTTCTTTGCCTCTAAGTACCCTATTCCTAGTGAAATTCCTCTTTGTCACGGCAGGGACACGCCTGTACAACACGCCCGTGTGAATCGAATTCAGGCCGTGGTCGAGCCTGCTAAAGGGGCACGACCGTGTGGCTACATCCAGGCCGTGTTGATTTCCTACTTTGGCCCATTTGGTCCATTTTTAGCCCGTTTCTCGTTCTTTTCATCCTCATATGCTTCCCTAAGTATAAAACATGAAATTAAAGGATTAGGAGCATCGAATTCCATAATTCAAAGGATAAATCTCCAAAAAGCATGCTAAATGTTGGATTAAAATATGTATAAATTATGGTTTATCAGTTTTATATATTTAGTAATAAAGGTTAAAAATGTAAAATGTATATTAAGTTAATATATCATAAAACATTAAAGAATAAAGCCATGTTCTTCATCTTTTCACCACCGAAATAGGAAAAGAAAATTAGGTTTGAAGCTTTGAAATATTCGGCCATTGAAGGTCTTGATTGAGGTTAGTTTTTGTTTCGATTTTTGATAATTTTTACGTTTTTGTAATCGTTGCTTCGAATACTTCAAAACCCATCATTCAATATTGTGAATTGATGAAGATTTTGAAAAGTGCCATGGATGAATTCATGAGTTTTGTGATGTTTGATGATGAAATATGAAATATATGTGTTAGATTAACATGTTTTGTCTTTGGATTTTTGGTGATTTTGAGTAATTTGGACTTAATTGAGAAAATAATATTTTGAGGGACTAAATTATGAAATAAATGTAATATATGGACTTGTATGAGCATGGGTAATATTCAGCCTAAGCATGGTGTATGCAAATTAGGTGTATTTTGTGATTTTATGAAATAGGGACTAAAATGTCAAAATGTGAAAATATGAGGGCTAAATTGTAAATTACCCTAAATATGTGTTTTTGGATTGAATTGAATGATTTGGTGAATAAATGGAATAAATTTGAATGTGTATATGTAACATCCCAAAGTTGGGCCTAGTAGGATTGGGCCCAATGGGCCTTAGGCGTATGAGCGTTTAAAATTTTTGGGAATAAGAGAACGGCTTTAGTGCAAGTTGGATATAGTAGGTGAGGGATTTTGGAAGGTTAGGGGGCTTCTATGAAGTCCCGGGTTCAAACTTTGGCTTTAGGGAAATTTTGGTTTTAGGTGAATAAAACCCTGGGAGTTAGTAGGTAGGCTTTAAGAATAAAATGTGGAAAAAATGACACAAGTGGAGTGTGTGGTGTAGTGGCAAAGTGACACCACATAAGAGACAAGGGGGTGATGCCACAAGGAAGGAAGGAGGTCCAAGGTTCAAGTCTTGGCTCTTGCATTTTGGTTTTTTTTTTTAAATGGATTCTAGAATTTTGCCATAGGGTTATATTTAGTTGTGCATGATTTTAGACACAAGAGGAGCTTGTGGCCAAGTGGTTAGCGGTGTGGATTATGTTACAAGGGAGCCTGGGTTCGAATCTCATGGTAAGCAAGGGACTATTTATTTTGCTAAGTTGGGGCAGCAAGAGTTTCAGTTGGATTTAAACTCTGCTAACGGAGGGATCCCACATCGGAAAGATACAAAGAAGAAAGGTGAGAAGCTAGCTATATATAGAGCAGTCTATGAGGAGGGTTAAGATACCTTGGTGGGCGTTTGGGCACAGGAGTGGTCGGAGCGCGGATTAGCATCAGATTCCTATCAGGTGTGTACTTCTCTCTACTCTAGCTGTAGAGCGGCAAATGCTGAAAAGCCGGTCACATGGCAATGGTAGCCACACGAGCGTGCGAGCGCACGTGTGGGAGCTTCGACGCGATAGTCGAGGCCACCATGAGTATTCTTGTAGGTTGAGGCTGCTTGGGCCATGATGGGCCCGTGGGCCCATATGAAGAAATTGCATGACTGTGTAGTAGAAATTAGACTAGACTATGTGAATCTAATATCTGTGGCTAGATTTGGGCTAGATGGGCCACACGAGCGTGTGGGCTCATTTGGGTCGAGAATGGGCCCTAGGCCCAATTGCACCGTTTCGATAAGAGAAGGTATCCGTGTCGCTCGAGGCGACACTAGGTCGTCGAAAAGGCCATTAAGTGCAAAATTATCGAAATACCCCCGGTTTGCGAAATTGCCGAAATACCCCTGGTTTGTAAAATTACCGAAATACCCTTGGTTTGCGAAATTACCAAAATACCCCCGATTTGCAAAATTACCATTTTACCCCTACACGATAAAATGATCGTTGTACCATCGTGGTAGTACTAGCATTGTATGTGTTAATTGTATGATTGATTATGTGTGAGATGCGTTGCTTACATGGATTGGTTATGAGTAGAATTACCGAACTACCCCTGTAGGGTAGAATTACCGAAATACCCTTATAGGGTAAAATGACTGATTTGCCCTTGTAGGTAAATGATCGACTTGTGCAATGAGTTGTCTAATTTGCCTGCGGTTGTATGACTGATATGCTTTTATTACATGTTTAAATAATTGTTACTGAGCATGTCCATTTTGCATACACGTGTAATGATTGAGCATGACATACACGACATATTGCATGGGTGGGAATTATGGTACAGAGGAAGATTTGAGGATCGCATGGCCAGTATGGTATGGATCCACCGCAGTTTTTTAGCCACCGAGCGATGCATCTTTGCACCGATAATGTTACCGAGGGTCGTGTGCCATTAATATGGGCTTCATGTCGTAATTATGGGCTTTGTGCCAATACCAAGGCTTTGTGCCGTAATTATGGGCTTTGTGCCAATACCGAGAAGGCTTTGTCTTTGTTATTATGGCTTTGTGCCAATCATATTTACCGTGGCTATGTGCCTAACATATATATATTGATGACTCGTGTCAATATTTGAGGATCGCATGGCCGTATGGTATGGATCCACCGGAGGCTTTAAGCCCAATGTATGTGATTAAGCGACTTTCTTTGCAACGTTCGGTAGTACACGCAACCAGGGCTACCCTTGGTGTGTAGCGATGAGGGTCGATTGTAGAAATCCCCACCGGTGTGTTTGGCAGAATGGGTGGTGTGTAGTTTGTAATATCCGGGTTAGGGGTCTGTTTTCTTGTGCATGATATTGCATGTGTCTAGTGTCTTTGCGTGGCTATTTCTATGTTTTGGGGGCTTAATTGAAGTCTAAATGTATGCACGAGTGAATGGGAAAATTTTGATTTTTGGGTGTTAAGCCGGGGAGCTTTTGGAGCTGGGGTATAAGAGTTTTATTTGGTGTTCTTGAGCACGAAAGAAAAGCTAGTGGAGTGGCAAGGCATGCGTCACTTGGGGGCTTGAGTGTGGCGTCATCTACATGGAGTGGAGGTCTAGTGTTCGAGCTGCGAAGTCCCCATTTTTAGTTTTTGGACGGCAAGGGAGGGAGGAGTTGGATGGAGTTCAAATTCCTCCTTGGACTTGGTCAAGTGGTGACTTGGTTGGTGGAGAGCAAAAGTGGAGGGTGACTTGTTCAAACTTATTTGAATTTGTGGTTGGGAGTGAATTAGGGGATATGGCGAATGTTGGTGAGGTTTGGGGGAGTGTGGACGGTTTGGTGATGGGAAGTGTGGTGTGCCGAAATGTACTTCTCACTTTGTGCATTTTCGGCCAAAAGGCATTTTGAAGCCAACATTTTCTTCTTTTGTTAAAACAACCCCAAGCAACTCTATTTGCCGAATTTTGTAATTGGTTTTCTTTACATTTTGTGTTGTTGGCGTCAAGGCTCTTCTAGTTTCTTTCTTCTTTTCATTTGTGTAAACCGAAAGTTATCTCCCAAAATATTCCCATCATTTCATTTCTTCCCAAAATCTTAAGTAGAACCTCTCTTCTATTGTTGCCGATTTTTCTCTTTCTCTTAAACCATCTTGCCGAAATTCAATTCTCACTCTACTCTCATCTCACATTTGTTTTCTCTCTTCTCTCATTCGAGAACCGAACACGGGTGTGTTAAACATCTAAAGACAATTCTCTTTTCTTTCTTTTAAGGTGTTGGCGAATCTTTTCTCCCTTCTAATAGCTCCCTCTCTTGACCGAATATTAGTGAAGGGTGATCTTGTTGGTTGATCGATCTTGGGTGTTGAGTAAGTGTTTGGCCGTATGGCCATTTCTTTTCTTTTTCGTTCTTAATCGATTCGGGTTTGATTAAGAGCGAATATGGTAACTTTGGAGGAGTGTTAATCGTTTGTGAATCATCTCGTTATAGGATCCTTGGATTTTGGAAGCAAACAAGAGAAGTCTCCTGTTTTACATTATTTGATTGGTAAGGGTTGGTATTGTTGTTAGTTTATTCTCTTAGTTCTCGTTTAGTCAAAGCTTCAAGAGATTAATACTTTCTTCTTTATAGGTTGGCCGATTGTCAAAGGAACCACTATTTGGTTGGATTTGGTAGGAAACCAAATCGGTGAAGGTAAGGGCTTTTGATAAACCCTTTTGGATTAAATGGTTATGGCCGAATGGTCTTAGTACCTAACCCCTAAGCTTGGCCGATTCTAGGAGCAAGGAGTTTAAAGATTGTAGATCGTTTCTTTGGGATTAAGGCCTTCGTTATACTGTGTGTGTAAACTAACACACTATACTTAGTAATATTGTTATTAAACCTGTTTGCCTATTAAAAACCATGACAGTATGATGGATTATTGGATACCCAAACGGGGTATGTGTGCGTATCCGGGTAAGTCTAATTTATTACAAGTTCTATTATGGATACCTTGGGTATTATGATCTATGATATGTATGCTATGAGAGGTAATGCTAGACATGTTGGCATGATATGCATGACTTGTATGATATGCATGATTACATGAGTATGGTATGTTGATGGGTGATATGAGTGGAGGGAGCATGATATTTTTGTCTTGTGAGCACCAGTGTTTTGGTAACACACTTTGTGACTTTGGGTCACCGGTGCTTTGGTAGCACATTTGTGTCTTTGGGACACGGAGGTTGGGCACCTCATTGCGACTTGTCCCCGTGGTTAACACCACCAGTGGGTTGGCCCCACATGAGATATGGGATCGTCGCTAGTGATTGGGTATCACACGATGGGTTGGCCCCATCATTCGATTATTGTGACTACGGTCACGGTGCTTTGGTAGCACATTTGTGTCTTTGGGACACCGGAGGTTGGGCACCTCATTGCGACTTGTCCCCGTGGTTAACACCACCGTGGGTTGGCCCCACATGAGATATGGGATCGTCTCGCTAGTGATTGGGTATCACACGATGGGTTGGCCCCATCATTCGATTATCGTGACTACGGTCACCGGTGCTTGGGTAGCACATTGTGTCTGGGAGGACACAGTGTTTTGGTAACACATTGTGACTATATGTCACCGGTGGTTTGGCACCACCCGGTGGTTTGGTACCACACGGGGTAGAAAAAGGCGATTCGGATGGTTAGGATCGGGTTGCATTAATTATGTTGCTATGTATGATGTGTGTTAGCATGTTGTTTCATCGGGAGCGGGATTTATGCATTGAGTCACTCGACTCACCCTCTCCTTGACATTTCGGGTGATTCGTAGACGCGGACATGGAGCGGGGTGGACTCGAGGTGCACATGCCATGCTTTAATAAAAGTTTTGCTTCGACTATTCACTTTGGGTACTTTAGCTTACTTATTTTGATTTGAGATTTAGTTTGGATTTGTAAAAGGCCTTTAAATTATATTTTTATGAGGGTATGTTTTAATTAGATTCTCAACCGCTTAACAAATAACTTGGCATGATATTTTACTAAAACTTGGAAAGACAACGTTTTCAAAATTATATCGCAATGTGCTTTAAACTATACCATCGGGTATCTCGCTATGTTTTGCTATACAATAAACTCAAATGACTTCCAAATCGAACTTGATTTTCTACTAAGTCTAAAATGTTTCACAATGGCACAAAGAAACTATTGGAAGTGCTAAATGAAATCAACTCGCTTTAACTATATATTTGGTTAAGTTTTCAAAATCTAATCAAACAAGCCTACTCAATCTTCCTCAAATTCACTATGTTTTCACCCCGCTTTTAAACGAAAAAAAAATCTGATCACTCAAAGACGTTTTTCCCCGTAACATACCAGATTCGGGCGTGGTGTCTTGTCCGAGTTTGGGGTGTTACAATTGTGGTATCAGAGCCAGGTTCAAAGGCTCGGCTGTGGGCCTGAGGCCCAAAAAGTTTTTAAGAGTTTATTTTAAGTGTTTGTATGGTTTGAAAGGCATGGCACCGAGTCTCCTGCAGACATCGGTTCGCCTGTAAGTACCCTTACTATTGCTTGTGAATTGATTGGATGTGATATGATTTGATGAATAGCAATAGTATACTACTTTAGAGATTGAAAGCGATAGGATTCTCGTGAACTCGCGAGAACAAATCCTCTTAAAATATTCATAAGACTTGCTTTTAAACAAGTGGAATAAATATCGATGCATAAAAATTCTTAATCGATACGTAGAAAGATTAGTCATGAGCGCTAGAGGTGGACGTGGTCGTGGACGCAGGTCGTGGTAGGATGACCGCTTCGAGCCCGTAGGATCTGGTCGGGGTTGAGAAAATGAGATACCGGTTCGCCACCACCGGAGGTGGTGAGTTCCAAGATCGGCCCGGGACGACGCAGATGTCACAGCGATTTGCGAGTGTTGGAAAGAGTAATGGTGTTGGTGGTAACGCAGAGTTAGGAAATCGGTTCTGAGCGACTTCGGGCCAATGGGGCCGAATTCTTCCGAGGTGTTTCGGTGTTGCTCCCGATCTTGCTGAATATCGGCTAGAGGCAATCGAGCGGATCATGGACGATCCGGACTTGACCGCTGAAGAAGAGAAGTCAAGGGCATCGACGCTTCTCCGGATGAGTCATATCGGTGGTGGCTCACGGTTCGGGACATTGTGTGGCAGCAGAGAGGATCTAACATGGGATTATTTTGTACGCATATCAAAAGAAGTACATCGGAGCTAGTTATGTTGACTCCCAACGGAAGGCATTTTCGAGGCTTGTTCAGGGGAGTAAACTGCTTTCGAGTACGAGGCTGAGTTCCTGAAGCTGAGTAGGTATGCCAGGGGCATTGTGGCCACTGAGCATGAGAGGTGTGTTTGTTTCGAGGATGGTCTGCGAGACGACTTGAGGCTGCTGATTGCTCCTCAGCAGGAGCGCGAGTTTGCTGTCTTAGTTGAGAAGGCTAAGGTGGCCGAGGGTGTTAAGGAGTCAGTGAGGCAGGGCATGGACAGAAATAGACATAAGAGGAGCTTTGGGTCCTCTGGGTCGTCGGGTAATCCGCAGAAGAGGGCTAGACCGAGTGGGCCGAATCAGCCTGCTAGGTTTGTTGCTGCTAGGCAGGGACCGCCGCAGTGTGATCAGTGTGGGAAATCTCATTGGGGTGGCTGGCTGGATGGAGGAAAAGGTTGCTTCGAGTGTGGTTCTCTGGAGGCATCGTGTGAGGGATTGTCCGCGTAGGTTGGCTAGGATTCGTCCGGAGAGGCGGGGCCGTAATCGTTCAGAGGTAATGGACCGCCACCGCAGAGGGGCCGTGGTAATGGCAGGAGGTGGTAATGGGTCTGGTCGGGGCCGTGGAGCACCGGGCGGAGGTGCGAGTAGTTCGATGCTAGACACTGGATTAGTGTATCGCGAGGCGCCGAGAGGAGGGCGACGACCGGACGTCATAACCCAGATGCGTTTCGATTTTTGGTTCTCCTTATAACGCTTTGATTGATGTGGGTTCAACGCACTCTTATGTTGCCCGAGTATAGTAGAGACCATGGATTTAGACTCGAGATATCTTCTAGGCAGATGACCGTGATTAGCCCTCTAGGTCACTCTGTAGTAGTAGATAAACCTGCATTTAGAGAGGTACCCTTAGAACTCCAAGGGGTAGTGTTCGCCACGATCCGATGGAGCCGCCGTTTGGGGAGTTCGATCCGATTCTTGGGATGGATTGGTTGGTCAAGTACCAAAGGCGAGGTTGGATTGGGCGGCCAAGCGTATGGTTCTTAAGACGGCCGAGGGTGAAGAGGTGGCTATGATAGGTAATAGGAGAGATTACTTATCAAATGTGGTATCTGCTTTGAAAGCGGAGAAGATGGTCGGGAAGGGTCGTGAAGCGTATGTGGTTCATGTGTATGCCTTGGAGGCTAAAGAGTCCATTGTGGAGAAGGTTCGCATGCTGTTAAGGAGTTTGTTGATGTTTTTCCCGAGGAGCTTCGTGTTTGCCGCCAGATCGCGAGGTGGAGTTCGGGATTGATCTATTACCTTGAATCGCGCCGGTGTCTATTGCTCCGTATAGGATGGCGCCAAAGGAATTGGTGGAGCTTAAGGCTCGAGATCCGGGAGTTATTGGATCGAGGTTTTATTAGGCCTAGTGTTTCGTGGTAAGTGCGCGTGGTACTCTTTTGTCAAGAAGAAAGATGGCTCGATGCGGATGTGTATAGACTACCGCCAGTTGAACAAGCTGACGATTAAAAACAAGTATCCGTTGCCACGGATAGATGACTTTGTTTGTTCACTTGAGGGGGGCGCGGTATTCTCGAAGATCGACTTGAGATCTGGGTATCATCCATTGAAGGTTAAGGAGGCCGATATCCATAAAAGCGGCGTTTCGGACTCGGTATGGGCACTACGAATTCCGGTAATGCCGTTCGGGTTGACTAACGACCGCAGCTTGGCGTTTATGGATATGATGAATAGGGTGTTTCAACAAAGATCTGGATCGGTTTCGTCGTGGTTTTCATAGACGACATCTTAGTGTACTCAAGGACAGAGGAAGAGCATGATAAGCATTTGCGAGTGGTGTTGCAGATTTTGAGGGAAAAGCAACTCTATGCTAAGTTCAGTAAGTGCGAGTTCTAGCTTAGAGAAGTGACTTTCTTGGGTCATGTAGTGTCGGCTGAGGGGATTCGAGTAGATCCTCGTAAGATTGAGGCAGTTTTGGATTGGAAGCCGCCTAAGTTAGTAAATTTGAGATTCGGAGTTTTCAGGTTTGGCGGATACTACCGAAGGTTTGTTGAGGGTTTCTCGTTGATAGCGGCGCCGATGACCAAGTTGCTGAGGAAAGAAGTTCCGTTTGTATGGACTGAGAAGCAGCAGGAAAGCTTCGACAAGTTAAAGAAGATTTTGACTGAGGCTCCGGTTCTAATTCAACCTGAGGCTGGTAAGGAGTACACAGTCTATTGCGATGCATCACATACGGGCTTGGGTTGTGTGCTTTGATGCAAGAAGGTAAGGTTGTGGCTTACGCTTCTCGGCGGTGAGGCCACATGAGGTCAATTATCCGACGCACGATTTGGAGCTATGTTTGTAGTCTTCGCTTTAAAGATTTGGAGGCACTACTTGTACGGAGAGAGATCGATAGTCTACACAGATCACAAGAGTCCAAGTATCTACCGACTCGTAAGGATTTGAATTTGAGGCGCCGCAGATGGGTCGAGTTTTGAAAGATTACGATTGCTCGATTGAGTATCATCGGGCAAGGCTAACGTGGTGGCGCGCACGCGTTGAGCCGTAAGGTTGTTTCGAGTTAAGAGCATTGTTTGCCCACTTGAGCTTGTATGACGATGGGAGTATTCTCGCAGAGAGTTGCGAGTTAAGCCTACTTGGGTTGAGAGCGGATCGAGAGAAAGCGATTATTGGATGAGGTTCCGAGTGCGCGAAGGTTGCAGTGCGAGGATGGTGGTTTGATGGTTACACCGTCTAGTGACGAGGTTCTCGTGTTTTCAAGGTAAGGCTTGTATGCCTAAAGATGTTGAGTCGAGGCGAGAAGATTCTTCAGACGCACATAGCGATCCATATGCTATGCATCCCGGAGGTAGCAAGATGTATAGGGATCTTAGAGAGCGATTTTGGTGGCCTGGCTTGAAGAAGGAGGTGATAGAGTTTGTTGGGAAGTGTCCGACTTGCCGCCAGGTCAAGGCCGAACATCGATTGCCGTCTTGGCTTCGCTTCACTGTGAAGATTCCTCGATGGAAGTGGGAAAGGATAACCATGGATTTCGTCGGTGGGTTACCGCTACGCCAAGCAAGAAAGATTCGATTTGGGTAGTGGTGGATCGATCGACTAAATCACTCACTTTATTCCGGTGAGGGTTGACTACTCACTTGAAGCTAGCAAAGTCGTATGTTTGAGAGATAGTAAGGTTGCACGGTGTGCGGTTTCGATAATCTCGGATAGGGATCCTAGATTCACGTCAAGGTTCGAAAGCGTTGCATCAGCTCGGGTACTCGTTTGGATTTCAAAGACTGCTTTTCACCCGCAAATCGACGGTCAATCGTAAAGGGTTATTCGTGTCTTAGAGGATATCTTTGAGAGGTTGTATCTTGGATTTCAGAGGTAGTTGGGAGGAGTTTCTACCATTAGTCGAGTTTGCCTACAACAACGATTACCAAGCGAGCATTAAGATGGCACCGTATGAGGCGTTGTATGGTAGGAAGTGTCGCTCACCCACGTGTTGGACGGAGTTAGGTGAACGTCCGTTGTTAGGACCCGAGTTGGTTCTTTGAGACCGAAGACAAGGTTAAGTCGATTCGGTCTCGATTGAAGGAAGCTTCGGACCGGCAGAAGTCTTATGCCGATCTTAAGCGAAGAGATATAGAGTTCGCTGTGGGGATTCGAGTGTTTTCAAGGTCTCGCCTTGGAAGAAGGTGTTGAGGTTCGGGAAGAAAGGCAAGCTAAGTCCGAGGTTTATTGGGCCGTATAAGGTATTGAGACGAGTTGGACCAAAGAGCGTATCAACTTGAGTTGCCGCAGAGCTTAGTCGATTCACGACGTATTCCACGTTTGATGCTTCGACGTTATCGTTCGGATCCGTCGCATGTGGTAGCGATGGAAGAGATCGAGGTAAATCCGGACTTGACCATGGAGGAGAAACCGTGCGATTCTTGATCGAGATGTGAAGGTCTGCGTAGAAGAAGTCTATGCCTTTGGTTAAGGTTCTTTGGCGGAATCATGGCGTAGAAGAAGCTACGTGGGAACTCGAGGATATGATGAGACAGCAATACCCGCAACTCTTTCGATCGTAATTTCGAGGTCGAAATTATTTTTAAGGGGTAGAACCGTAATATCCGGGTTAGGGGTTATTTTGTTGTGCATGATATTGCATGTGTCTAGTGTGTTTGCGTGGCTATTTCTATGTTTTGGGGGCTTAATTGAAGTCTAAATGTATGCACGAGTGAATGGGAAAATTTTGATTTTTGGGTGTTAAGCCGAGGAGCTATTGGAGCTGGGGTATAAGAGTTTTATTTGGTGTTCTTGAGCATGAAAGAAAAGCTAGTGGAGTGGCAAGGCATGCGTCACTTGGGGGCTTGAGTGTGGCGTCATCTACATGGAGTGGAGGTCTAGTGTTCGAGCTGCGAAGTCCCCCTTTTTGGTTTTTTTGGACGGCAAGGGAGGGAGGAGTTGGATGGAGTTCAAATTCCTCCTTGGACTTGGTCAAGTGGTGACTTGGTTGGTGGAGAGCAAAAAGTGGAGGGTGACTTGTTCAAACTTATTTGAATTTGTGGTTGGGAGTGAATTAGGGGATATGGCCGAATGTTGGTGAGGTTTGGGGGGGAGTGTGGACGGTTTGGTGATGGGAAGTGTGGTGTGCCGAAATGCACTTCTCACTTTGTGCATTTTCGGCCAAAAGGCATTTTGAAGCCAACATTTTCTTCTTTTGTTAAAACAACCCCAAGCAACTCTATTTGCCGAATTTTGTAATTGGTTTTCTTTACATTTTGTGTTGTTGGCCGAAGGCTCTTCTAGTTTCTTTCTTCTTTTCATTTGTGTAAACCGAAAGTTATCTCCCAAAATATTCCCATCATTTCATTTCTTCCCAAAATCTTAAGCCGAACCTCTCTTCTATTGTTGCCGATTTTTCTCTTTCTCTTAAACCATCTTGCGAAATTCAATTCTCACTCTACTCTCATCTCACATTTGTTTTCTCTCTTCTCTCATTGAGAACCGAACATGTGTGTTAAACATCTAAAGACAATTCTCTTTTCTTTCTTTTTAAGGTGTTGGCTGAATCTTTTCTCCCTTCTAATAGCTCCTCTCTTGACCGAATATTAGTGAAGGGTGATCTTGTTGGTTGATCGATCTTGGGTGTTGAGTAAGTGTTTGGCCGTATGGCCATTTCTTTTTTCTCTTCTGTTCTTAATCGATTCGGGTTTGATTAAGAGCGAGAATATGGTAACTTTGGAGGAGTGTTAATCGTTTGTGAATCATCTCGTTATAGGATCCTTGGATTTTGGAAGCAAACAAGAGAAGTCTCCCTGTTTTCATTAGCTGATTGGTAAGGGTTGGTATTGTTGTTAGTTTATTCTCTTAGTTCTCGTTTAGTCAAAGCTTCAAGAGATTAATACTTTCTTCTTTATAGGTTGGCCGATTGTCAAAGGGAACCACTATTTGTTCTGGATTTGGTAGGAAACCAAATCAGGTGAAGGGTAAGGGCTTTTGATAAACCCTTTTGGATTAAATGGTTATGGCCGAATGGTCTTAGTACCTAACCCCTAAGCTTGGCCGATTCTAGGAGCAAGGAGTTTAAAGATTGTAGATCGTTTCTTTGGGATTAAGGCCTTCGTTATACTGTGTGTGTAAACTAACACACTATACTTAGTAATATTGTTATTAAACCTGTTTGCCTATTAAAACCATGACAAAGATGATGGATTATTGGATACCCAAACGGGGTATGTGTAAATATCCGGGTAAGTCTAATTTATTACAAGTTCTATTATGGATACCTTGGGTATTATGATCTATGATATGTATGCTATGAGAGGTAATGCTAGACATGTTGGCATGATATGCATGACTTGTATGATATGCATGATTACATGAGTATGGTATGTTGATGGGTGATATGAGTGGAGGAGCATGATATTTTTGCCGACGAGCACCGTTGTTTTGGTAACACACTTTGTGACTTTGGGTCACCAGTGCTTTGGTAGCACATTTGTGTCTTTGGGACACGCAGAGGTTGGGCACCTCATTGCGACTTGTCCCCGTGGTTAACACCACCGTGTGGGTTGGCCCCACATGAGATATGGGATCGTCGCTAGTGATTGGGTATCACACGATGGGTTGGCCCCATCATTCGATTATTATTGTGACTACGGTCACCAAAGTGCTTTGGTAGCACATTTGTGTCTTTGGGACACCAGAGGTTGGGCACCTCATTGCGACTTGTCCTCGTGGTTAACACCACCGTGGGTTGGCCCCACATGAGATATGGGATCGCTCGCTAGTGATTGGGTATCACACGATGGGTTGGCCCCATAATTCGATTATCGTGACTACGGTCACAAAGTGCTTGGGTAGCACATTGTGTCTTTGGGACACCAGTGTTTTGGTAACACATTGTGACTATATGTCACCAAAGTGGTTTGGCACCACCAAAGTGGTTTGGTACCACACGGGGTAGAAAAAGGCGATTCGGATGGTTAGGATCGGGTTGCATTAATTATGTTGCTATGTATGATGTGTGTTAGCATGTTGTTTCATCGGGAGCGGGATTTATGCATCGAGTCACCGACTCACCCTCTCCTTGACATTTCAGTGATTCGTGACGCGGACATGGAGCCGGGGTGGACTCGAGGTGCACATGCCATGCTTTAATAAAAGTTTTGCTCCGACTATTCACTTTGGGTACTTTAGCTTACTTATTTTGATTTGAGATTTAGTTTGGATTTGTAAAAGGCCTTTAAATTATATTTTTATGAGGGGTATGTTTTAATTAGATTCTCAACCTGCTTAACAAATAACTTGGCATGATATTTTACTAAAACTTGGAAAGACAACGTTTTCAAAATTATATCGCAATGTGCTTTAAACTATACCATCGGGTATCTCGCTATGTTTTGCTATACAATAAACTCAAATGACTTCCAAATCGAACTTGATTTTCTACTAAGTCTAAAATGTTTCACAATGGCACAAAGAAACTATTGGAAGTGCTAAATGAAATCAACTCGCTTTAACTATATATTTGGATAAGTTTTCAAAATCTAATCAAACAAGCCTACTCAATCTTCCTCAAATTCACTATGTTTTCACCCCGCTTTTAAACGAAAAAAAAATCTGATCACTCAAAGACGTTTTTCCCCGTAACATACCAGATTCGGGCGTGGTGTCTTGTCCGAGTTTGGGGTGTTACAGTAGCGGATGGAAAAAATTAGGTTGGGTTGGGTTTGCATCACATTGCATACATTATCTGCTGTGACATATGATATGGGTTAAGGCTCAACCGAGGCTATTTTGGCTAAGGCCCAATTGCCACCGTTATTGTAATGGGCTTCAGCCCGGATTGTTGTGATGCATGTTCTTACCGATGAGGGTTGTACACACTGGGTTTTCGTAAACTCACCCCTCTTTTTATTAAATGTTTCAGGTAATTCCCAGTGATAGAGGATTGGGAGCCGTGGAGGACTCGGGGGTGGCTATACATCGGAGATACTACTCGTGAACTTTAGTAATTTCGATTTTTACCTTATTTTAAGATTATTTATTTTGGGTTAATATTTTGTAATAAGTCCATTGGTTTATTTTTTCTAAGTTTTCATTTATAACTGTTAAACTTATAAATACGGGGTTTTCTTAAAACATTAGCAATCGTTTTCTAAAATATCATGTTTACGCAACGATGCAAGTTCAACTTTCATAACAAAACAGTTTTTTCAAAATAATAACAACTTTTAAACGGTCATTTAGCAAATCGCGTTTTTCTCAAACAAACAACGAACTCGAAGTTCAAAAATCCGATAAAACTTTTCTAAACAATTGCTTAGCTTTTCAACTTCCTTCAATGTGACACGCCAGATTCGGACCTATATCTAGGCCGGGTTTGTGGTGTTACAATTATGGTATCAGAGCCTGGGTTGAAAAACTCGGCTGTGGAATGGGTTCGAAAATGTTTTTTTTCAGAGTTATTTGAAATTTGGTTTAAAAAAAGTATATTTATTGGAAGTATGGCACCCGAGTCTCCGGCACCAAATTCGTAAGTCCCCTTACTTATTATATGTTATAATGACTGTATTTATTCTGTGTATGTTTTGGATGTGATGTTTGAATGAAAATTTTTTATGTATGAGTGTTAAATATCCGTTTGCTTCTGTATTAGATATTTGGTTGTGTGAAGAGGTTCCAAGCTTAAGTTAGAATCAGAGTGCGCAGCGTGAGTGTAGTGTTGTAGGTTAGGATGTGCGACTGTTTCTATAGCTAGAAATTTTGAGGACGAAACTTCTTTAAGGAGGGTAGATTTGTAACATCCAAAAGTTGGGCCTAGTAGGATTGGGCCCAATGGGCCTTAGGCATAGGAGCGTTTAAAATTTTTGGGAATAAGAGAACGGCTTTAGTGAAAGTTGGATCTAGTAGGTGAGGGATTCTGGAAGGCTAGGGGGCTTCTATGAAGTTTCGGGTTCAAACTTTGGCTTTAGGGAAATTTTGGTTTTAGGTGAATAAAACCCTGGGAGTTAGTAGGTAGGCTTTAAGAATAAAATGTGGAAAAATGACACAAGTGGAGTGTGTGGTGTAGTGGTAAAGTGACGCCACATAAGAGACAAGGGGGTGACGCCACAAGGAAGGAAGGAGGTCCAAGTTCAAGTCTTGGCTCTTGCATTTTGTTTTTTTTTTTTAAATGGATTCTAGAATTTTGCCATAGGGTTATATTTAGTTGTGCATGATTTTAGACACAAGAGGACCTTGTGGCCAAGTGGTTAGCGGTGTGGATTATGCTACAAGGGAGCCTGGGTTCGAATCTCATAGAAAGCAAGGGAGTATTTATTTTGCTAAGTTGGGGCGGCAAGAGTTTGAGTTGGATTTAAACTCTGCTAACGGAGGGATCCCACATCGGAAAGATACAAAGAAGGAAGGTGAGAAGCTAGCTATATATAGAGCAGTCTATACAGGAGTGGTCGGAGCACGGATTAGCATCAGATTCTTATCAGGTGTGTACTTCTCTCTACTCTAGCTATAGAACAGCAAATGCCGAAAAGCCAGTCACATGGCAATGGTAGCCACACGAGCGTGCGAGCGCACGTGTGGGAGCTTCGATGCGATAGTCGAGGCCACCATGAGTATTCTTGTAGGTTGAGGCTGCTTGGGCCATGATGGGCCAAGGTGGGCCCAATGGGCCCGTGGGCCCATATGAAGAAATTGTATGACTGTGTAGTAGAAATTGGACTAGACTATGTGAATCTAATATCTGTGGCTAGATTTGGGCTAGATGGGCCACACGAGCGTGTGGGCCCAATTGGGCCTAGAATGGGCCCTAGGCCCAATTACACCGTTTCGATAAGAAAAGGTATCTGTGTCGCTCGAGGCAACAGTAGGCCGTCAGAAAGGCCATTGAGTGCAAAATTACTAAAATACCCCTGGTTTGTAAAATTACCGAAATACCCCCGGTTTGCAAAATTGTTGAAATACCCCTGGTTTGTAAAATTACCGAAATACCCCTGGTTTGTGAAATTACCAAAATACCCCCGGTTTGCAAAATTACCGTTTTACCCCTACACGACAAAATGATCGTTGTACCCTCGTGGTAGTACTAGCATTGTATGTGTTAATTGTATGATTGTTTATGTTTGAGATGCGTTGCTTACATGGATTGGTTATGAGTAGAATTACCGAACTACCCTTGTAGGGTAGAATTATCGAAATACCCTTATAGGGTAAAATGACTGATTTGCCCTTGTAGGTAAATGATCGACTTGTGCAATGAGTTGTCTAATTTGTTTGTGGTTGTATGACTGATATGCTTTTATTACATGTTTAAATAATTGTTACTGAGCATGTCCATTTTGCATACACGTGTAATGATTGAGCATGACATACACGACATATTGCATGGGTGGGAATTATGGTACGGAGGAAGATTTGAGGATCGCATGGCCGTATGGTTTGGATCCAGGATAGCATGGCCGTATGGTATGGATCCATCCCAGGCTTTTTAGCCACCGAGCAGCCATGCTGCACCGATAATGTTACCAAGGGTTGTGTGCCATTAATATGGGCCTCGTGTCGTAATTATGGGCTTTGTGCCAATACTGAAGGCTTTGTGCCGTAATTATGGGCTTTGTGCCAATACCGAAGGCTTTGTGCTGTTATTATGGCTTTGTGCCAATCATATTTACCGTGGCTATGTGCCTAACATATATGTATTGATGACTCTGTGTCAATATTTGAATATCGCATGGCCGTATGATATGGATCCACTGGAGGCTTTAAGCCCAATGTATGTGATTAAGCAGCTTTTCTGCAACGTTCGGTAGTACCGCAACCGGGCTACCCTTAGTGTGTAGGGGTGAGGGTCGATTGTAGAAATCCCCACTGGTGTGTTTGGCAGGAATGGATGGTGTGTAGCGGATTGAAAAAATTAGGTTGGGTTGGGTTTGCATCGCATTGCATACATTATCTGCTGTGACATATGATATGGGTTAAGGCTAAACCGAGGCTATTTTGGGCTAATGCCCAATTGCCACCGTTACTGTAATGGGCTTCAACCCGGATTGTTGTGGTGCATGTTCTTACCGATGAGGGTTGTACACACTGAGTTTTCGTAAACTCACACCCTCTTTTTATTAAATGTTTTAGGTAATTCCCAGCGATAGAGGATTGGGAGCCGTGGAGGACTCGGGGGTGGTTATACATCGGAGATACTACTCGTGAACTTTAGTAATTTCGATTTTTACCTTATTTTAAGATTATTTATTTTGGGTTAATATTTTGTAATAAGGCTATTGGTTTATTTTTTCTAAGTTTTCATGTAACATCCCCAAACCCGGCCCATTCACTACGACCGAATCTGGTTATGTCACTGGGAAAAGACGGTTGAAAATCTTCTTAATTTAAAATAAAACATCGTAGTTTGCTGAATTTTGGAAAACATATCTTTGGAATAAAACTTTGCTATTAAACTCATTCATTTTTAAAACTTTAGTTTATAATATCCAATTTGAATAAATAGGTTGCAAACCATAAATCATTTTCACGTAGCAATTTAATTTAAATAAACCATAGTTAAAGTAATACCAAAACATAAAATGGCCTTTATTACAACCCAACAATTCAAATAAAGTACTTATATCAAAATCAAGCATGAAATAATTGAACATCATCTTCGGCATGGGCCACCTTGTCCTCTCCGATCCCGCCCGCCTTTATGCACTACCCGAAATGGTTAAGGAAAAGGTGAGTCACCAAGACTCGATGTGCTACCCTTTTTCCCGGATTAGCAAAATATCACATACAAACATAATCATGATCATCATGCATCCCAATCATATGCACCCAATCCTAACCGCCCATACACCTTTTTTCTACCCCGTGTGGTACCAAACCACCGGTGGTGCCAAACCATCGGTGACGTATAGTCACAATATGTGACCAAAACATCGTGACCGAAGTCACAAATCCAATGATGGGGCCAACCCATCGTGGTGATACCAAATCACTGGCGATAATCCCGTATCTCAAAAGTGGGGCCAACCCACGGTGGTGTTAACCACGTGGACGAGTCGCAATGAGGTGCCAAACCTCCGGTGTCCCAAAGACAAAAATGTGGTACCAAACCACCGGTGACCGTAGTCACGATAATCGAGTGATGGGGCCAACCCATCGTGTGATACCAAATCACCGCGCGACGATCCCATATCTCAAGTGGGGCCAACCCACGGTGGTGTTAACCACGTGGACGAGTCGCCATGAGGTACCAAACCTCTGGAGGTACCAAACCTCCGTGACCGTAGTCACAGCAGTGTTACCAAAACATCGGTGCTCACAAAGACAAAATATCACCGCCTCTCCACTCATATCACCCATCATCATACCAACTCATGTATAGTATTCAAATCATGCAAACATGTTTAACGTTGCATCTCATAGCACATACATCATAAATCATGACATCATGTATCAATAATAGTATTCATAATGAAACGGACTTACCTGAATCCATGCACATACCCCATAGGGTATCATATCACTCAACCATACTATTTCGGTTTTACCAATCAATCATTTATCAAACATATACAAAGCAAGAAGTGTGTTAGTTTACACACCGATTACTAATGCGACTATCAAATCCCGTAGATCAAGATCTAACGCACTAGATCCTCATTCCTTAACACTTTCGAGCACTAGCCACAACCCGAGATATGCGAGATCAAGCCTTCCCTACAATCGCCAAAACTAAACAACATAATCATGCTAATCAACCTTTAAGGGTATAATCGTAATTTTACCTACTAAGGGTATTTTCGTAAATTCACACCGCAATGGCCTTTCGAAGGCCTAATGTCGCCACTAGCGACTCACCTACCACTTAGGTTGTACGGACGATTGAGCCTAAAACCCGATTCCGGCCCATCGGGCCCACACGCGCTGCGTGTGGCCCACCTAACACGAATCTAGCCACGTATATAACTTCCACCTAGTCTAGTTCAACATATACTAACCAATCATGCAATTTACTCATATGGGCCCACGAGCCCATTGGGCCCACTTCGCCCATCGAGGCCCAAGCAAATTTCAACCCACGAGAATACTACGATGGCCTCAACTATCGCGTCGAAGCCCCCACGCAGCGCCGCACGCTCGTGTGGCTACTAATGCCGTGTGACCGGCATTTCGGCATTTGCCGCTCTACAACTAGAGTAGAGAGAGTTACACACCTGATAGGACTCTGGGGCTAATCCGCGCCCGATCACTCTTGTGCCCAAACGCCTCCAAGATGTGTTTACTCTCCTCCTAGGATGCTCCTTATATAGCTAGCTCTTCACCTTCATTCTTTGTGTCTTTCCGATGTGGGATCCCTTCACAAGAGAGTTTAAATTCAATCAAACTCTTGCCGCCCAATCCGCAAAATAAATACTCCATTGCTTGTCATGAGATTCGAACCCAGCTCCCTTGTCGCTGCACGCCTTACTTCCAACGCCTGTGCCACTCGGCCACTTTGATTTTTATGACAAAAACCACACCATTTAATCTTTAAACCCTTCCTACTCCAGCCCATAACCGCCTAAAAATAAATCACGCCCAAAATGCCGCCTGTCGCCGAACCAGCGCCCACGCGCGCACTCCGGCTCCTAAGTGCCGCACAGAACCACTTGGACAAGTTCTTTGTTTGCGTCAAAACACGCCCCACTTCTTTTAAGGCCTCCTCCTTGTAACGCCGTAACCCAAAAATATTAAAACCCCTTGTAGCCGCCGGACTCGAACCTGTGCCCTCACCAAGCGCCCTCCCCAAGCTCTTAAGCCGCGCACGGAGACCACTCTACCACCGCCTTCCCTTGTGCCAAAAATTACAGAAAATTATTCTTAAGACCTCCCTTGGCCCGATTCCCTTTTCCACTAAAAATCCAAAATTTTCCAAAGTCTCCCCTTTCATCCAAGCATTCTTAAAACCTCTAAAACTCACCCAAGCACTCCCAAAAACCTACTAACACTTTATTTATACCCAATACGCACAACCCCTAAACCAGGGTGTTACATTTCATTTATAACTGTTAAACTTATAAATACGGGGTTTTCTTAAAACATTAGCAATCGTTTTCTAAAATATCATGTTTACGCAACGATGCAAGTTCAACTTTCATAACAAAATAGTTTTTTTTCAAAACAATAACAACTTTTAAATGGTCATTTAGCAAAACGCATTTTTCTCAAACAAACAACGAACTCGGAGTTCAAAAATCCGATAAAACTTTTCTAAACAATTGCTTAGCTTTTCAACTTCCTTCAATATGACACGCCAGATTCGGGCCTAATTCTAGGCCAGGTTTGGGGTGTTACAATTACGGTATTAGAGCCTGGGTTGCAAAACTCGACTGTGGAATGGGTTCGAAAATGTTTTTTTCAGAGTTATTTGAAATTTGGTTTAAAAAAAGTATCTTTATTGGAAGTATGGCACCCGAGTCTCCGGCACTAAATTCGTAAGTCCCCTTACTTATTATATGTTATAATGACTGTATTTATTCTGTGTATGTTTTGGATGTGATGTTTGAGTGAAAAACTTTTATGTATGAGTGTTAAATATCTGTTTGCTTCTATATTAGATATTTGGTTGTGTGAAGAGGTTCCAAGCTTAAGTTAGAATCAGAGTGCACAGCGTGAGTGTAATGTTGTAGGTTAGGATGTGCGACTGTTTCTATAGCTGGAAATTTCGAGGACGAAATTTCTTTAAGGAGGGTAGATTTGTAACATCCCAAAGTTGGGCCTAGTAAGATTGGGCCCAATGGGCCTTAGGCGTAGGAGCGTTTAAAATTTTTGGGAATAAGAGAATGGCTTTAGTGCAAGTTGGATCTAGTAGGTGAGGGATTTTGGAAGGTTAAGGGGCTTCTATGAAGTCCCAGGTTCAAACTTTGGCTTTAGGGAAATTTTGGTTTTAGGTGAATAAAACCCTGAGAGTTAGTAGGTAGGCTTTAAGAATAAAATGTGGAAAAAATGACACAAGTGGAGTGTGTGGTGTAGTGGCAAAGTGACGCCACATAAGAGACAAGGGGGTGACGCCACAAGGAAGGAAGGAGGTCCAAGGTTCAAGTCTTGGCTCTTGCATTTTGGTTTTTTTTTTTAAATGGATTCTAGAATTTTTGCCATAGGGTTATATTTAGTTGTGCATGATTTTAGACACAAGAGGAGCTTGTGGCCAAGTGGTTAGCGGTGTGGATTATGCTACAAGGGAGCTTGGGTTCGAATCTCATGGAAAGCAAGGGAGTATTTATTTTGCTAAGTTGGGGCGGCAAGAGTTTGAGTTGGATTTAAACTCTGCTAACGGAGGGATCCCACATCGGAAAGATACAAAGAAGGAAGGTGAGAAGCTAGCTATATATAGAGCAGTCTATGAGGAGGGTTAAGATACCTTGGTGGGCGTTTGGGCACAGGAGTGGTCGGAGCGCGGATTAGCATCAGATTCCTATCAGGTGTGTACTTCTCTCTACTCTAGCTGTAGAGCGACAAATGTCGAAAAGCCGGTCACATGGCAATGGTAGCCACATGAGCGTGCGAGCGCACGTGTGGGAGCTTCGACGCGATAGTCGAGGCCACCATGAATATTCATGTAGATTGAGGCTGCTTGGGCCATGATGGGCCCGTGGGCCCATATGAAGAAATTGTATGACTTTGTAGTAGAAATTGGACTAGACTATGTGAATCTAATATCTGTGGCTAGATTTGGGATAGATGGGCCACACGAGCGTGTGGGCCCATTTGGGCCGAGAATGGGCCCTAGGCCCAATTACACCGTTTCGATAAGAAAAGGTATTCGTGTCGCTCGAGGCGACAGTAGGCCGTCGGAAAGGCCATTAAGTGTAAAATTACTGAAATACCCCTGGTTTGTAAAATTACTGAAATACCCCCGGTTTGCAAAATTGCCGAAATACCCCTGGTTTGTAAAATTACCGAAATACCCCTGGTCTATGAAATTACCAAAATACCCTCGATTTGCGAAATTATCGTTTTACCCCTACACGACAAAATGATGGTTGTACCCTCGTGGTAGTACTAGCGTTGTATGTGTTAATTGTATGATTGATTATGTTTGAGATGAGTTGCTTACATGGATTGGTTATGAGTAGAATTACCGAACTACCCCTGTAAGGTAGAATTATCGAAATACCCTTATAGGGTAAAATGACTGATTTGCCCTAATAGGTAAATGATCGACTTGTGCAATGAGTTTTCTAATTTGTCTATGGTTGTATGACTGATATGCTTTTATTACATGTTTAAATAATTGTTACTGAGCATGTCCATTTTGCATACACGTGTAATGATTGAGCATGACATACACGACATATTGCATGGGTGAGAATTATGGTACGGAGGAAGATTTGAGGATCGCATGGCCGTATGGTATGGATCCAGGATCGCATGGCCGTATGGTATGGATCTATCGCAGGCTTTTTAGCTACCGAGCAGCCATGCTGCACCGATAATGTTACCGAGGGTTGTGTGCCATTAATATGGGCTTCGTGCCGTAATTATGGGCTTTGTGCCAATACTGAAGGCTTTGTGCCGTAATTATGGGCTTTGTGCCAATACCGAAGGCTTTGTGCTGTTATTATGGCTTTGTGCCAATCATATTTACCGTGGCTATGTGCCTAACATATATATATATATTGATGACTCTGTGTCAATATTTGAGGATCGCATGGCCGTATGGTATGGATCCAGGATCGCATGGCCGTATGGTATGGATCCACCGGAGGATTTAAGCCCAATGTATGTGATTAGCGGCTTTTGTCGCAACGTTCGATAGTACCGCAACCGGGCTACCCTTGGTGTGTAGCGGTGAGGGTCGATTGTAGAAATCCCCACTGGTGTGTTTGGCAGGAATGGTTGGTGTGTAGCGGATGGAAAAAATTAGGTTGGGCTGGGTTTTCATCGCATTGCATACATTATCTGCTGTGACATATGATATGGGTTAAGGCTCAACCGAGGCTATTTTGGGCTAAGGCCCAATTGCCACCGTTACTGTAATGGGCTTCAGCCCGGATTGTTGTGATGCATGTTCTTACCGGTGAGGGTTGTACACACTGAGTTTTCGTAAACTCACCCCCTCTTTTTATTAAATGTTTCAGGTAATTCCCAGTGATAGAGGATTGGGAGCCGTGGAGGACTCGGGGGTGGCTATACATCGGAGATACTACTCATGAACTTTAGTAATTTCAATTTTTACCTTATTTTAAGATTATTTATTTTGGGTTAATATTTTGTGATAAGGCCATTGGTTTATTTTTTCTAAGTTTTCATTTATAACTGTTAAACTTATAAATACGGGGTTTTCTTAAAACATTAGCAACCATTTTCTAAAATATCATGTTTACGCAATGATGCAAGTTCAACTTTCATAACAAAATAGTTTTTTCAAAATAATAACAACTTTTAAACGGTCATTTAGCAAATCGCGTTTTTCTCAAACAAACAACGAACTCGGAGTTCAAAAATCTGATAAAACTTTTCTAAACAATTGCTTAGCTTTTCAACTTCCTTCAATGTGACACGCCAAATTTGGGCCTAATTCTAGGCCGGGTTTAGGGTGTTACAGTATAGATCAAGAACCGAAGAAAACAGATTTAGATTGAGGAAAGTCAAAAATAGTTGAATAGTCGTTCGTTTCCGTTTACACGAATTCGAGGTAAGTCGATATACAAATGAATGCATTAGAATTGGTTTATTTATGGATTTATGAAATTTTGATTGCGATGAGTATGTTTGAGATGATTCGTATATGAAATTTGAGGAAATATCGACAATGTATCAATGTCCGAGAAGTCTCGTACGAACCTAGCAATAGATAGGATTACATATGTCATGACATAGGTTTCGGATATGTGATATCGTGTAAGACCACGTTTGGGATGTTGGCATCGCTTTGAGATTTACGTGTAAGACCATGTCTGGGACATTGGCATCGTATTTGGTTACATGTAAGACCACGTCTGGGACGTTGGCATTGTACGATTTTTCTGAGTATTCCGAGCATCCTATTTGATTTCAAACGGTTCAACGGGTAAGTCTGAGAAATAAATGACTATGTGAATTGTATATTCATTTCAGGTACGTTTGATGTATATGCTTTGAATAGGCATGAAAGGAGAGTAAATACGTAAATAGATATAATGAATAAAGTGTGATATATGTATGTTTGACATATGAGAAAAACAGATGCTTGAGGTATGATATATTGGTAAGCTGGCAAACTAATTGAGCCAAAGAGAAATCTATGTGTTTGAAATGAAAATATTAATGTAATTGAATTGCTATGCTTATAAATGATTATATGTTAAGTTTATTTGTTTATGGCTTACTAAGCTTTTGGAAAGCTTACTTTGTGTGTGTTTGCTTTGTTTTATAGATCGTTAAAGCTACAGAAGGATTGGGGATCATCGAGAATTGTCATCACACTACTCAAATCATATTTTGGTACCTTTTGAATATGTATATATTAAGTATGGCATGTATAGTCTAGTCGATATGGTTATGTTTTGAAAGGGTGCATAGTTAGCCATGTGATATGGCTAGATAATGACATTATATGAATGAGTAATCAAGCCATATGATGCTTAATTTGGTATGGTTTGTTAGCTAATGAAATGGTCAAAGTATTGGTAAGCTTATTGATGCAAAGTTGGTATATCATTGATGATAAGATGTCTATTATTGTGGTAAGTTGTGGATGAATCATGCTTGGATTTACTTGTGATTTAGTTGGGCTAATTGGCATATAAAATGTTGTGATGAAATGTTATTGAATGATGTAAAATAGATAGTCAATTTGGTATGTTTTTGGTTGCCATAAGTGTTGGATTGATACTTGTATGTGCTTGTAAGGATAGCCTAAAGTGTGGGTGGCATTTTGGCCTTGCAAATAGCCTATAATTGCCCACACGGTTGAGCACACAGGCGTGTGACTGGCCGTGTGGTGCAAGTCAAGCTCGACCACGGTTGAGGCACACGGGCGTGTCTCAGGCCGTGTGGTCAAGTCAGTATGTATGCCTTTTTTTGACACGGCTCGGGCACATGGGCGTGTCTGAGGCCGTGGGAGGCACACGACCTGGCCACACGGGCGTGTAACCTCTGTAACTTTGAAAAATGTTTGAATTTTGGAAAAATGTTTGTATGATTCCGGTTTAGTCCCGACCCCTTTCTAATGCATGATTAAGGTCTCGTAGACCTCTTTAAGGGACTATATGCTTGTATTTCGCTATGATTAGATAATGATTTATGTTATGATGTGAAATGATCATAAAAGTTTCTGATTGTCCGGTAATGCCTCTTAACCCCAGTCTGGCGACGGATACGGGTTAGGGGTGTTACATTTGATTGGTATTAGAGCTATGGTTTAGTCGATTCTCGAACTAACGTAGCATGTGAGAGTCTACCTATACATGCCATATATATGAAATATGATAGTGTGATGAAACCTGACGTGTAAAATGTGATTTTTGTATAGTAATGGATCCTGAAAGAGCCGTAGCTGACGATGTTGAATGCAATGCGCCTGCTCCCACTCAAGGGACATCGCCATTTGATTCGAGACCGGCTACTAGCGGTCAGGAAGGAGAGGCTAAACAAGCCTTCTTCCAAATGATGAATGAGTGGTTCACTCAGTATATAAGAACTAATCCGGCTATTTCACAACCTCCGCCCCCGCCTAATCCTCCTCAGACTTCAGTTGTGCCTCCGATTATGAATATGAATCTATTGAATAAACCTCCGGTTGACAAAATTTGTAAGTATGGGGCTGAAGAGTTTAGGGCCACTAGTGATGACGATACCGAGAAAGCTGATTTTTGGCTTGAAAACACAATTCGAGTATTTGATGAAAAGTCATTGACTTCTGATGAATGCATAAAGTGTGTTGTTTCTTTGCTATGGACTCCCATAGGTTGATTAATTGAAATCTCTTTCTAATTAAAACCCCTAGAATTGCATTAACTCGATCTATGGACTCCCATATTAGGTTTGACCCTAATCCGACATATTTTCGTCATCCTATGTCTAGGGTTGCGATTAACTCCGTTTAAGTATGCTAGATCTACTCTTAGACATGGACTTTTGCTCCATTGCCTAAGCACATCAATACTTGAATCAATACCCTAAAATATCAAAGCAAGAATTAAGAACACATAATTAAGAACAAATCAAGTATTTATCATATAGCTCAGAAAACAATAACAAGATCCGTGTTAGGTTTCATCCTCCTCAGGTATCTGAGGGTTTAGTTCATAATTATAAAAGAATACATCTCAAAAGAAAAGATAAAACAAAACATAAGAAAACCCTAAAACCCCCTGAAGGAATTGAAGGAGCGATCTGCCGTCTTAAGTATGATTTCGGCTTCTTGAGATGAATCAACTGACTTTCTTCGAGTAAATCCCACGATTCTGACCTCTCTGGCTCGGCTCCTTGGCCTAGCTGGATGCCCCCTTTCAAGGTTGGCCTCTAGGGTGTTTATATAGGCTTTGGAATGTGTTTCTTTGCCTCTAAGCATCCTATTCCGAGTGAAATTCCTCTTTGTCACGGCAGGGACACGCCCATGTGAATCGACTTTCAGCCGTGTTTGAGCTCTGCTAAAGGGCACGGCATTGCAGGTGCTTTGGGCCCAGGCCGTGTTGATTTCCTACTTTGGCCCATTTGGCCCGTTGTAAGCCTGTTTTCCATTCTTTTCATCCTCCTATGCTCTCCTGAGTATAAAACATGAAATTAAAGGATTAAGAGCACCAAATTTCATAATTCAAGGGATAAATCATCCAAAAGCATGCTAAATGTGGAGATAAAATATGTTACTATTACGGTTTATCAAATACCCCCACACTTAAGCTTTTGCTTGTCCTCAAGCAAAAATCTCAACTCACAATTAAAATAGAATTTCCTCAATTCATAACCTTCATCCATAATGTTTCATCATAATTCATAGGTAATTCATACATTGATAACTTAACCAGAAAGTTCCTACAGATTCAAACAATCAAAGTCATAGTTTTTATAGTACAAAAATAGGTGTTTCCCCTTACCTAAATAATTACCTCTGATTCAAAATCGACAAAAATTGACATCCTCACTAAAGATTCACTCAAATCACTCGAAGTGTTTAAGGTTCAAAAATAAGCACTCAAAAGTCGAACATGAAAAGTTAATCCCATAGGCTTGCATGAAAATCAAATCTCCACCACTGTAAAATGATATGATACACAAATCAAAAGGTCTTTTATGGGTTGTAACGGGGCTTGGGTTAAAGGTGTGGATAAAGGCTTGAATTAGAGGGTTAGTATCGAGACTGAATTGACAAGTTACCTAACTAAAAAGTCGTACTAATACTAAATAATTACATCACAGAAACTTAATACTAATAACATGAGCTTCTTCTAAAGCTAATGAAATTAACAATTTGAGCTCAAATAACATAGAGCTAATAATGAATACACTTCATTTTTTTTAAGAACAAATCAAGTACAATAATAATAAGATAGAATTTAATAACTGAAATAACGAAAATAGTTACGTAACCGATCAAATCAAATCTCGATATAGGGGTAGTCAAGAGAAATGGTGATAACAAATACAAAGTGGGTTATGGGTTAATATTAGCGAGTGATTCAATAAAAGGGTTGTTAAGATCAAAGGGGTTCACTAGGGGTTAATTATGGAGGTAGGATTTTTGGGAGTGAGAGGGTTAAAACCTAGGTGCCTTTATCATTTCTGTATATCAAATCAAAAGTGTGGTCTCAACATGTATAATCGAAGCAAGTTTTAGAATAACAAATCAATGTTGACACACTCATAATCAATAAAGTGAGCAAGGAAAATAATATATGCTCTAAAAGGCTCAAAATCTCACAAAAATTATGGGTTTTTGATGTCAACATTGTAAATTTCAAACTTCAAGGTAATACTTAAATTCAGGTAGACAACCTAACAAAATTTTTTAATTCTGAAAATTAGACTTATCATGCTTGATTCTCTAGTATCTTAAAGTTTAAATCATCAATGTACAATTAACTATGACTTAATCCAAGACACATTAGTGAAAATCATAAATCAAAGGAAATTTCATTCTAATCATAATATGAGAAAATTATTTAAGAATAAGACATAATTCAGGAATTTGAGAATAATGCAAAACGTTAGGCACTTTTTCACGATAAAATTCACCCCCCACACTTCAGATGTACATTGTCCTTAATGTACAAAGATATATATGAACAATATTTTAAGAAAATCAAAAGAGAGGGAGAAGTGAAACTTCCTGAATTGTGGATGAAATCCTTGGAGGATGATCAATGATGAACATGATGACTAGGCATAGGTGAAGGTGGTGGAGAATACTCCGGTGGTGTGTTCGTTCCTTGAGTGGCCCCTTGAACCTTTTTAAACTACGAAGTCATCAATAAAGTTTTTAGGGAGTTCTTATTTAATGGACGTTTGTTATAGTTACTCGAGAGTTAAACAGCCAGAGATAAAAGAAATTAAATTATACTTAAAAATTTAAAGAGTTTAATAATAAAGGAAAATGAACTAAAATAAAAATAAATAAATAAAAATAAAAATAAAAATAAGAATAAAGAAAATAAAAAGGACTCAAAGGTCCTCATTATCGGAGTGATCTCGAGGTGGTGGTGGAGGCGATATGTGAAAAAGCTGATAATATCGACCACGACCGCCTCGCACGACCGTGTGGATTTATCTCAGCCCGTGTTCTTTAGGCAGTTTCGACTACGGCTGCGTTGCACGACCGTGGCATTTAGTCGGAGCCCGTGTCTTGGGGAAAATTTTCGTCCTGTTTCTGCACGATATCTGCACCGATATGCATACTCGTGGTGTCCACACGGCCACAGCCACGCTCGTGTGCAAGGCCGTGTGGTATGGAAACCTACGCCTAAAAATTTGGTTAGTTTTTAGTTAGATGCTAAAATTTGAAAATATGGACGTTAGTGGCGTCAGTGCTCGGGGTGCCTCCCAAGAAGCGCTCGTTTAAAGTCTTGAGCTAGACTTACCTGTTATTCGTATGGCCATGATGGTTTACGGATTCGAAACTCTTTTTTCTTACTATCAATTCTATCAACATATGGTTTGAGTCGGGTAATATTTACCTCAAAAGTGCCGAAATTAGAATGTGTTACCTCGATCATTCCGTATGGAAAGACCTTAAGTACCGTAAAAGGAGTCGCACCGTTTGTATTAAGTTCTAAAACAACTATTCGAGGGTCGGTTGTATTTGACAGTACCTGGTCCCCAACTTTGAAGTGATTGGTTCCACCTTTAATACTCGATGTCCTAGCCATGTCAAGAACCTGAAGAGTGATCGTTTCGTCACTTACATGAAATGTGAGCTCACGTGGTAGTTTATTTCGTAGAATTGCTGGGCACACTGCGTTTCGCTCCACATGCGACGTATCGTCTAACTTCCGTTTGTTTGTCAAAAACTCTTTTGAAAATTTCCTTGAATCTGGCATCTGTGAAAGAGCTTCAAGAAACGGCAAGTTAATATGTAATTTCTTTGGAAGTTTAAGAAATTTACCGAATTGTTCCTCTGTGTGGTCTTTCTTTATCGCATTGGGGTATGGTACACGAGGTTGGTACTCTGTAATTACCGATTTTGGTTTATCATGGCTTACCTCAACCTTACCTTCCTCTACCATATTCTCTTACTTCAATTTTGGTTCATCTAACCGTTCACTATCGTGAGCAGTTATTGCTTGCGGTTGCTCTCTTGGGTTAGTTTCGGTGTTGCTAGGCAAGATACCTTGTGGTCTTTCTGAGATTAGCTTAGCAAGCTGACCTATTTGGTTCTCGATCCCTTGAATTAATGCCTGCTGATTTTTGAGCATTGTCTCATTGTTTTGAAAACGGGTTTCTGACACTGCGATAAATTTATCTCCTCAAGGTTCGGCTTCTTTTCCTACTGGCAAGGTGGTTTTTGAAAGCCTGGGAGGGGTTGTTGTCTCTGATTTCCTTGGCCATCCCACGAGAAATTGGAATGGTTCCACCAACCTGCATTATAAGTGTTACTATAGGGATTATTTTGTGGTCTAGAATAGTTACCCATATAGTTGACTTGTTCGTTCTCTGTGCTAGGGTTGTAGGATAGATATTCTGTGTTGATCACCCATCCTCCATTTGTATCAGATCAGACACGGATGTACTGCGTAGAACCATACCAACCATCAAATTTTTTTATTTAAAAGCTCTACCTGGTTAGATAATATGGTGACCGCGTCAAGGTTGAAAACACAACTACTGCTTTATTAGGCATTGTCCTCATGTCTTGCCATTGATAATTATTCAGTGACATCTCTTCGATTTCTGCGAGTGGTATGTTTTATTTCACTGTCAAAAATCAAGGGTCCTGACAGGTTTCTTCTAGTCATAAACTAGAAATACCTGCTAGAAGCAAAGAAAGAGAAAAATTAGCAAAGTTAAAATAAAATAAAAGTAAATTGTAAATAAATAAAATGGCTAAAGTAATAAAAATCAAGTGTTCTTAATATTTTAGTTCCCTAACAAGCGGTGCCAAAAACTTGATCGTTATGTCAGAGTCTTAAAATTTATATAATGAATGATCTAGCCTAGAAACTAACTGTGACAACGATTGAGGCAAGCGCACCTGTCGAACAGTAGTATAGTTTAGTGGCAAGACTGGAATGCCGAACCCAAAGGAACCAAAAGTACTAATACTAACTTTCTTTCTATTATTTAGCCTAAGAATTGAAGTGAATTATTGTTTAATCTAAAATTAACTAACTACTAAGCTAAAGACGCTAAGACAAAGAATGAAAAGGGGAAATACTTGTGGGAAAAACCAATTGATTAAGACAATACCCAAGGAAGAGTCCACCTAGACTTCACTTGTTATCTAACTCTGAACTAGACGATTTATTCACTTGACTTGATCCGTAGGATTCCCTAATGTATATTAATACATCTGTCGAGGCTACTAACGTCTAACCCTAGGTTGATTAATTGAAATCTCTTTCTAATTAAAACCCCTAGAATTGCATTAACTCGATCTATGGACTCCCATATTAGGTTTGACCCTAATCTGGCAGATTTTCATCATCCTATGTCTAGGGTTGCGATCAACTCTGCTTAACTATGCTAGATCTACTCTTAGACAGGGACTTTTGCTCCGCTGCCTAAGCACATCAATACTTGAATCAATACCCTGAAATATCAAAGCAAGAATTAAGAACACATAATTAAGAACAAATCAAGTATTTATCATATAGTTCAGAAAACAATAACAAGATCCGTCTAAGGTTTCATCCCCCTCAGGTATCTGAGGGTTTAGTTCATAATTATAAAAGAATACATCTCAAAAGAAAAGATAAAACAAAACATAAGAAAACCCTAAAACCCCCTGAAGGAATTGAAGGAGAGATCCGCCGTCTTGAGTATGATTTCGGCTTCTTGAGATGAATCAACTGGCTTTCATCGAGTAAATCCCATGATTCTAACCTCTCTGGCTCGGCTCCTTGGCCTAGCTGGACGCCTCTTTTCAAGGTTGGCCTCTAGGGTGTTTATATAGGCTTTGGAATGTGTTTTTTTGCCTCTAAGCATCCTATTCCGAGTGAAATTTCTCTTTTTCACGGCAGGGACACGCCCGTGTGAATCGACTTCAAGCTGTGTTCGAGCATGTTAAAGGGGCACGGCCGTGTGCTTTGGGCCCAGGCCGTGTTGATTTCCTACTTTGGTCCATTTGGCCCGTTTTAAGCCCGTTTTCCGTTCTTTTCATCCTCCTATGCTCTCCTGAGTATAAAACATGAAATTAAATGATTAAGAGCACCAAATTCCATAATTCAAGGGATAAATCATCCAAAAGAATGCTAAATGTGGAGATAAAATATTTTACTATTACGATTTATCACTAACGTAGCATGTTAGAGTCTAGCTATACATGCCATATATATGAAATGTGATAGTGTGATGAAACCTGACGTGTAAAATGTGATTTTCGTATAGTAATGGATCCTGAAAGAGCCGTAGCTGACAGTGTTGAATGCAATGCGCCTGCTCCCGCTCAAGGGACAGCGCCATTTGATTCGAGACCGGCTACTAGCGGTCAAGAAGGAGAGGCTAAACAAGCCTTCTTCCAAATGATGAATGAGTGGTTCACTCAGTATATAAGAACTAATCCGGTTGTTTCACAACCTCCGCCCCCACCTAATCTTCCTTAGACTTCAATTGTGCCTCTGGTTATGAATCTGAATCTATTGAATAAACCTCCGGTTGACAAAATTCGTAAGTATGGGGCCGAAGAGTTCAGGGCCACTAGTGATGACAATGCCGAGAAAGCTGAGTTTTGGCTTGAAAACACAATTCGAGTATTTGACGAAATGCCATTGACTTATGATGAATTCATAAAGTGTGTTGTTTCTTTGCTACGAGACGCAGCTTATCAATGGTGGAAGACCTTGATTTCCGTTGTTTCGAAAGAACGGGTTAAATGAGATTTCTTTCAGTCTGAGTTCCGGAAGAAATACATCAGTCAGAGATTTACTGACTAGAAACGGAAAGAGTTTCTGGAATTGAAACAGGGTCGTATGTCTGTCACCGAGTATGAATGGGAATTTGTGAGATTAAGTCAGTATGCTCGGGAATGTGTATCAACCGAGGCAATAATGTGCAAAAGATTTGAAGACGGCCTAAATGAAGACATCCGTTTACTAGTTGGAATTCTGGAAGTAAAAGAGTTCGTTTGCTTGTTGATCGAGCATGGAAAGCTGAGGCACTCGGGAAAGATAAAAGAAAAGCTGAGTCTGAAGCTAGATATGCGAGAAAGAGATTTCCGAGTAAAATATTTCAGTCTGCTTCAAAGAAATTCAGAGATGAGCATAGCCGTTCAAAATTTAATGTGGGATATTCAATTAGAGACCGAGCTAGATCACAGTCGAATTCCAAAGCTCCAGCTACTTCGATGGCCAGTGTGGGAAATGTCCGATCCGAGCGACCTGAATGTAAACATTGTGGTAAAAGACATCCAGGAAGTTATAGGTTGAATGATCAAGCCTGTTTCAGATGTGGGTCGTTAGACCATTTCATTCGAGACTGCCCAGAGTCTATTGAGCAAAAGATTGTTCAGAACCCGAGGTCAGATAATGTTTTAGCTAGAGGTAGACCTTCTAGAAATGCAAGGAATGTCAGTGGTAGTCAGAGAGCTACAAAAGACACTGTTGCGAGATCTAAAGCTAGAGCGCCTACTAGAGCGTATGCTATCCGATCCCGTGAGGAAGCTTCATCTCTAGATGTTATAACGGGTTCATTTACTCTTTAGGATACTTCTGTGATTGCATTGATAGACCCAAGTTCTACTCATTCGTATGTATGCATGAACTTAGTATCCAGTAAGACTTTGCCTATAGAGTCTACTGAATTTGTTGTTAGAGTATCGAACCCCTTAGGTAAAAGTGTCCTGGTTGATAATGTATACAAGAATTGTCCGTTGATGTTTTGAGATGTTTGTTTTCCGGATGATCTGATGCTATTACCATTTGATGAGTTTAATATAATTTTTGGTATGGACTGGTTAACGTTGCATGATGCTGTTGTGAATTGAAAAAGAAAAACTATTGATTTGAGATGCCTGAATGATGATATAGTTCGGATTGAGTCCAATGATTTAAATGGGTTACCTACTGTGATATCAGTGATGAAAGCTTAGAATTATGTGAAAAAGGGTTATGAAGCTTATTTTGCTTATGTGATTGACTCAAAAGTAACCGAAAAGAAAGTTGAATCAGTGCCAGTTGTCTGTGAATTCCCTGATGTATTTCCTGAAGAATTGCCGGGATTACCTCCGATACGTGAAGTTGAATTTGGTATTGATGTAACACCCCAAACCTGGCCTAGAAGTTAGGCCCGAATCTGGCGTGTCACATTGAGGTGTTTTTCGAAAACCATGTTTTCATTGAAAACCCTTCTTCAATTTAAAACTTTCTACCGTTTAAAAATCCCGTTTTTCGTTGCTTAACAAAACCAGATTTGCTCAAAGTCATTCCCTTGTAAAAATATTATTATTTTTAAAACCTTGTTTGTAGCGGAAGTCTGACTTAAACAGTTGCGGAAACGTGATATTTTGGAAAACAATAGTTATTGTTTTAAAAACCCGTGTTTACTAGCCTAACAGTTTGTAAATTAAAGAAGTACCAAATAAAAGTTAAAATGAAAATCCCAATGGCCTTATTACAAAAATTATTAACCCAATAATTATAATAAAATAAAATAGAGTCGCTAAGTTCAGTTTTAAAGCATGTCGGTCGTGTGGCCACTTCTGAGTCCCTCGCAGCTCCAAATTCACTAAGGCTGGGGATTACCTGCACAGTTAAAAATGGGGTGAGTTTACGAAAACTCAGTGTGTAATCCCCTATTATGGTCAAAGTCTGGGCCCGAGCCCATACAGTATCAGTCTGGGCCTAAGCCCTACTCGGTAACAATCTGGGCCTAAGCCCTATTCGATAACAATCTGGGCCTAAGCCTTATATCATATCAATGCAATGAACATGTAACCCAACCGAATCCAACCAAACTCTCCACCCGTACCAACCATCTATCCATGTGGGGACCAAGTCAACCCACCCAACCAACTATCCAATAGTGCAGCCTAGCTGCTAGTATTTATACGGCTTTAAGCCTTCAATAACGGTCTCATAATTGGCACATAGCCATCGGTAACTGTAATAAGATCGGCACATAGCCATCGGCTACTGTAATATAACGACACGACACACCACGGGTAAATATGATCGACACAAAGTCATCGGTATATATGTTAGGCACATAGCCACGGGTAAATACGATTGGCACAAAGCCATAATCAAGATGGCACAGAGCCATATTGAGGTTGGCACAGAGCCATAATCGGACACGTAGCTTTAAGCCGTCCGCCGGTCCACGATCGTCATGCGACCCGTGCGACCTTAACATATCAATCTTTGGATCCACGATCGTCATGCGACCCGTATGCGACCTATCGTAACTTCCTCCGTATCAAAGTCCCAACCCCATGCAATATGTCGTGTATGTCATGCTCAATCATTACACGTGTATGCAAAATGGCCATGCTCGAAGCGATCATTTACACATATATTGGAAACATATCAGCCATATAATCCCAGTCAAATTAGTTAAAACACAGTCATACATTCACAGTTAGATACATCATAGTCCTAATCAGTCAGTTACCCGCAAGGGCAAAATAGTCATTTTACCCTATAAGGGTATTTCGGTAATCCTACCCTACAGAGGTATTTCAGTAATTCTACCCTACATGGGTATTACGGTAATTCTACCCTACAGGGGTATTTCAGTAATTCTCCCCTGTAGGGGTATTTCGGTAATTCTACCCTACAGGGGTATTTCGATAATTCTACCCTACAGGGGTATTTCGCAAATCATGGGTATTTTGGTAATTTTACAAATCGGGGGTGTTCCGGTAATTTCAAAAATCAGGGGTACTTTGGTAATTTCGCAAACTGAGGGTATTTTGATGATTTTACAAATCGGGGGTATTTCAGTAATTTTGCAAATCAGGGGTATTTCAGTAATTTTACAAATCGAGGGTATTTCAGTAATTTTGCAAATTAGGGTACTTTGGTAATTTTGCAAACTGATGGTATTGCGATAATTGTACAAACCGGGGGTACTTCGATAATTTTACAAGTTGAGGGTGTTTCAGTAATTTTGTAAACCAAGGGTATTTCAGTAATTTTGTAAACCAAGGGTATTTCAGTAATTCTGTAAACCAAGGGTATTCTAAACAGAGATAACGATGCGAATGGGCCTAAGGCCCATTCTCGGCCCAAATGGGCCCACACGCTCGTGTGGCCCATTTAGCCCAAATCTAGCCACAGATATGAGATTCACATAGTCTAGTCCAATATTTACTACACAATCATACAACTTATCCGATTAGGCCCACATGGCCCCTTTCGGCCCATCATGGCCCAAACAGCCTAAACCCACAAGAACACTCATGATGGCCTCAACTATCGCGCCGAAGCTCCCATATGTGCGCTCGCACGCTCGTGTTGCTACCATCGCCGTGTGACCGGCATTTTGGCATTTGCCACTCTACAGCTAGAGTAGTGCGAAATACATACCTGATAGGAATCTGGAGTTAATCCGCGCTCCAAGCACTCCTATGCCCAAACGCCAACCAAGCTATGCTTACTCTCCTCATAGATCACTCTATTTAAAGCCAGCATCTCACCTACTCTCATGCTAGCTTCCCGATGTGGGATCCCTCCATCAATCCTCCAAAACCGTCCCAACTACAAAATAAATATCCCTTTTTGCTTGCAATGGGATTCGAACCCTTGCCCTCTCCTATGCTCCAGATGCTACATGCCACCACAACACAAGCTCCTTTTGTGACTTAAAACATGCATAATTATTTATAAAACCTATGTGCCAATGTCCAGATTCTTATAAGAGCCAAAAATTAAAGAAATTTTGCTAGAGCCCAGGTTTGAACCTAGGACTTTTCCAACACTTCTCAGGACCCTTAACCACTTGAGCAGACATTTAATTGTGTTATATCCTTGCATAATTAAATACCTATTTGCAGCCTCCTTACGAACCCATACTCAAGGCCCAATGCTTCTAGGCCCAAATTCGGGGCGTTACAACTCACCCCTCCTTAAAGAAATTTCGTCCCCAAAATTTCCAACTAACAGGGTGGTTGTGTAACAACTACACCCCTATTCTACCGCTGCGCACTCTGATCCTAATAACACTAATACACTTTTAACTTAATCTTGAAACCTCTTACACACAACCAAACATCTAACCACGGAAGCAAATAGATATTTATCACACATGCATACAATTTCTATATTCAAACATCACATCCAAACAAAACACAACTGACTTAAAAGGGACTGTGCAATCCCGAACCCGATGCTCCTTAGACCCGCATCTAAGACACGCTCCTGACTTCCTCCAGCATTCACCCGGATGGCGCCTTTTGCAAGGCTTGCAAGCTGAAAAGTTCGGACACGTCTTAACGCGTTTCACAGAACGAGGCTCCTGCTTCAGAGGACTGTGATCCCTCTTCCTGCTGCACTCCGAGCACCTAGCCTGAAGTGTTTCACCATATGCCTTAACTTTTTCCTGAAACACTTCTTCCAGCACTTCCCTTACAAACTGGGTCAGTGCCTCCGTACCAAGCTCCGGGTTATCGCTACCCGAAGTTGGCAGACTTACCTCGACCACTCTTTCCTGAACCATCTTATGTTCCGGAGAGACGGGCGACTCCTCGCGACCTTGCTTGCCTTCGGAATCCATCACAGTACTGTTGCTAGCTAAAAAAACAATCTAATTTCCAGAACATACACTGAATAAATACAAAATCTAATTTTAAATACTGTCTAACAGAAAACTTACGGATTCGGCGCTGGAGACTCGGTGAACCACACTTTTAGAAAAATATTCAGTAAAACATTTCACATACTTCAAATCTTTTGAAACAGTTATTTCAGAAATTCAATTTTAAAAACCCAACCCACAGTCGAGTTTTACAACCTGGCTCTGATACTATTAAATGTAACACCCCAAACCCGACCTAGAAGTTAGGCCCGAATCTAGCGTGTCATATTGAGGTGTTTTTCAAAAACCATGTTTTTATTGAAAACCTTTCTTCAATTTAAAAATTTCTACCGTTTAAAAATACTGGCCCGAATCTGGCGTGTCACATTGAGGTGTTTTTCGAAAACCATGTTTTCATTGAAAACCCTTCTTCAATTTAAAACTTTCTACCGTTTAAAAATCCTGTTTTTCGTTGCTTAACAAAACCAGATTTGCTCAAAGTCATTCCCTTGTAAAAATATTATTTTTAAAACCTTGTTTGTAGCGGAAATCTGACTTAAACAGTTGTGGAAACGTGATATTTTGGAAAACAGTAGTTATTGTTTTAAAAACCCGTGTTTACTAGCCTAGCAGTTTGTAAATGAAAGAAGTACCAAATAGAAGTTAAAATGAAAATCCAAATAGCCTTATTACAAAAATTATTAACCCAATAATTATAATAAAATAAAAATAGAGTCGCTAAGTTCAGTTTTAAAGCATGTCGGTCGTGTGGCCACTTCTGAGTCCCTCGCAGCTCCAAATCCATTAAGGCTGGGGATTACCTGCACAGTTAAAAACGGGGTGAGTTTACGAAAACTCAGTGTGTAATCCCCTATTATGGTCAAAGTCTGGGCCCGAGCCCATACAGTATCAGTCTGGGCCTAAGCCCTACTCAGTAACAATCTGGGCCTAAGCCCTATTTGGTAACAATCTGGGCCTAAGCCCTATATCATATCAATGCAATGAACATGTAACCCAACCCAATCCAACCAAACTCTCCACCCGTACCAACCATCTATCCATGTGGGGACCAAGTCGACCCACCCGACCAACTATCCAATAATGCAGCCTAGCTGCTAGTATTTATACGGCTTTAAGCCTCCAATAATGGTCTCATAATGGGCACATAGCCATCGGTAACTGTAATAAGATTGGCACATAGACATCAGCTACGGTAATATAACCGGCACACAGCCATAGGTAAATATGATCGACACAAAGTCATCGGTATATATGTTAGGCACATAGCCACGGGTAAATACGATTGGCACAAAGCCATAATCAAGATGGCATAGAGCCATATTGAGGTTGGCACAGAGCCATAATCAGATTACACAGCTTTAAGCCATCCGTCGGTCCACAGTCGTCATGCGACCCGTGCGACCCTATCAGAACTTCCTCCGTATTAAAGTCTCAACCCCATGCAATATGTCGTGTATGTCATGCTCAATCATTACACGTGTATGCAAAATGGCCATGCTTAGAAATAGTCATTTACACACATATTAAAAACATATCAGCCATATAATCGCTGTCAAATCAGTTAAAACACAGTCATACATTCACAGTTAGATCAATCATAGTCCTAATCAGTAGTTACCTGCAAGGGCAAAATAGTCATTTTACCCTTTAAGGGTATTTCAGTAATCCTACCCTACAGAGGTATTTCAGTAATTCTACCCTACAAGGGTATTACAGTAATTCTACCCTACATGGGTATTTTAGTAATTCTCCCCTAAAGGGGTATTTCGGTAATTCTACCCTATAGGGGTATTTCGGTAATTCTACCCTACAGAGGTATTTTGGTAATTCTACCCTACAGGGTATTTCATAAATTAGGGGTATGTTAGTAATTTTACAAATTAGGGTTGTTCCGATAATTTTGCAAATCAGGGGTACTTTGGTAATTTCGCAAACTGAGGGTATTTTGGTGATTTTACAAATTAGGGGTATTTCGGTAATTTTTGAAATTGGGGGTATTTTGGTAATTTTAAAAATTGAGGGTATTTCTATAATTTTTCAAATTAAGGGTAGTTTGGTAATTTCACAAACCGAGGGTATTTCGGTAATTGTACAAATCGGGGGTACTTCAGTAATTTTACAAGTCGATGGTGTTTCAATAATTTTGTAAACCAAGGGTATTTCAGTAATTTTGTAAACCAAGGGTATTTTAGTAATTCTGTAAACCAAGGGTATTCTAAACAGATATAACGATGCGAATGGGCCTAGGGCCCATTCTCGGCCCAAATGGGCCCACACACTCGTGTGGCTCATTTAGCCCACTAGCCATAGATATGAGATTCACATAGTCCAGTCTAATATTTACTACACAATCATACAACTTATCCGATTGGGCCCACGGGGCCATTGGCCCCACATGGCCCCTTTCTGCCCATCGTGGCCCAAACAGCCTAAACCCACAAGAACACTCATGATGGCCTCAACTATTGCGTCGAAGCTTCCACACGTGCGCTCGTACGCTCGTGTGGCTACCATCGTTGTGTGACCGGCATTTCAAAGATTTGCCGCTCTACGCCTAGAGAGTGCGAAATACACACCGATAGGAACTGGTTAATCCGCGCTCCGAACACTCCTATGCCCAAACGCCAACCAAGGTATGCTTACTCTCCTCATAGATCACTCTATTTAAAGCCAGCTTCTCGCCTACTCTCATGCTAGCTTCCCGATGTGGGATCCCTCCATCAATCCTCCAAAATCGTCCCAATTGCAAAATAAATATTCCTTTTTGCTTGCAATGGGATTCGAACCCTTGCCCTCTCCTATACTCCAGATGCTACATGCCACCACAACAAAAACTCCTTTTGTGACTTAAAACATGCGCAATTATTTATAAAACCTATGTGCCAATGTCCAGATTCTTATAAGAGCCAAAAATTAAAGAAATTCTGCAAGAGCCAAGATTTGAACCCAAGCTCCCTTACACCCTTAATGACGCCACAACCACTAGGCCACATGCTTCCTTGTATCATTTTTTTTTCAAAATAATTTAAAAGGCCTACATCCAAGCATCCATGGTTTTATTCACTTAAAACCAAAATTTTTGCTAGAGCCCAGGTTTGAACCCATGAATTTTCCAACACTTCTCAGGACCCTTAACCACTTGAGCAGACATTTAATTGTGTTATATCTTTGCACAATTAAATACCTATTTGCAGCCTCCTTACGGACCCATACTCAAGGCCCAATACTTCTAGGCCCAAATTCGGGGCGTTACAATTGATCTATTGCCGGGGACAGCTCCTATTTCGATAACTCCGTACAGAATGGCACCAACAGAGTTGAAAGAGTTAAAGTCAAAGTTACAAGAGTTAACCGATAGAGGATTTGCAAGACCGAGTTTCTCACCTTAGGGTGCTCCTGTTCTGTTTGTGAAAAAGAAAGATGGCACGATGAGAATGTGCATTGATTATCGTTAGTTGAACAAGGTGACCATAAAGAATAAATATCCTTTGCCCAGAATTGATGATTTATTTGATCAGCTTAAAGGAGCCACTGTGTTTTCAAAGATAGATCTGAGATTGGGATATTATCAGTTGCGAGTAAAATATTCAAATATTCCGAAAACTACTTTTAGAACGAGGTACGGGCATTATGAGTTTTTAGTTATGCCTTTCAGACTAACCAATGCTCCTGCTGTTTTTATGGATTTGATGAATAGAACTTTCAGACCGTATTTAGATCGATTTGTTGTTGTATTCATTGGCGACATTTTGATTTATTCGCGGGATGAAACCGGACATGCTGAACATTTGAGAATTGTGTTACAAACTCTGCGAGATAAGCAATTGTATGCAAAGTTTAGTAAATGTGAATTCTGGTTGCATGAAGTTAGTTTTCTGGGACATATTGTGTCAGCATCCGATGTACGAGTTAATCCGAGCAAGATTTCTCCTATTTTGGAATGGAAACCTCCGAAGAATATGTCTGAAGTTCATAGTTTTCTGGGACTTGCTGGTTATTATTGAAGGTTCGTAAAAGGCTTTTCGATGATTGCTACTCCGTTGACTAGATTACTTCAGAAAGATGTGAGATTTGAATGGTCTAATAAATGTCAGAAAAGGTTTGATCAGTCGAAAGCCCTTTTGACTGAAGCTCCAGTTTTGGTGCAGCCAGAATCGGGTAAAGAATTCGTGTTTTATAGCGATGCTTCATTGAATGGTCTGGGATGCGTTCTGATGCAGGAAGGCAAAGTTATAGCTTATGCCTCGAAAAAACTAAAGCCACATGAAAAGAATTATCCAACACACGACCTCGAGCTAGCTGCGATCGTGTTTGCTTTAAAGATTTGGCGTCACTATCTCTTTGGTGAAAAATGCCATGTGTTCTCGGATCATAAAAGTCTAAAATATTTGATGACCCATAAAGACTTGAATTTTGCGACAGAGAAGATGGTTAGAACTGTTGAAAGACTACGAGCTTGAGATAGATTATCATCCGGGTAAAGCAAATGTTGTTGCTGATGCTTTGAGTCGGAAATCATTGTTTGCATTATGTGCGATGAATGCTCATTTAGACTTGTCTGTTGATGGTTTAGTTTTAGCTTAATTAAAAGCAAAACTATTTTTCTTACAACAAATATGTGATGCTCAGAAAGTTGATAGTGAAATGTTAGCAAAACGAGATCAGTGTGATTCGAACCCTGATTCTGAATTTCGAGTTGATGTTGATGATTGCTTGAGATTTTAAGATCGAATTTGTGTTTTGAAAAACCCAGATTTGATTCAGTTGATCTTTGAATGAAGCACATAACAGTCGCCTATCTGTTCATTTGGGAAGTACAAGGATGTACCATGATTTGAAGCAACATTAATGGTGGTCTGGTATGAAACGAGATATCTCTGACTTTGTTTTGAAATGTTTAGTCTGTCAGCAAGTTAAAGCTGAACATCAAGTTCCATCTGGTTTGTTACAACCGATAATGATTCTCGAGTGGAAATGGGATAGAGTGATGATGGATTTTGTTTCTGGGTTGCCTTTGACTCCGAGAAAGAAAGATTCAATTTGGGTCGTAGTTGATAAATTGACGAAATCAGCCCATTTTATTCCAGTACGATCTGATTACTCGCTTGATAAGTTAGCTGAGTTTTACATATCTAATATTGTGAGATTGCACGGAGTGCCACTGTCTACTGTATCTGATAGAGATACGAGATTTACTTCACAATTCTGGAAGAAACTGGAAGAAGCTTTGGGTACTAAATTGCATTTCAGTACCGCTTTTCACCCACAGATTGATGGTCAGTTCGAGCGGATCATTCAGATACTTGAGGATATGTTGAGATGTTGCATTCTTGAGTTTAATGGTACGTGGGATCAATATTTGCCATTGATTGAATTTGCATACAATAATAGTTTTCAATCTAGTATCAAAATGGCACCTTACGAGGATTTGTACGGTTGTAAATGTCGTACACCATTGTATTGGATTGAGCTCAGTGAAAATAAGATACACATGGTCGATTTAATCAAAGAGACTGAACAGAAAGTGAAAATGATTCACGATAGTCTGAAAATAGCATCGGATCGTCAAAAATTGTATGCAAACCTAAAAAGAAAATATATAGAGTTTCATATCAGAGACAAAGTCTTTTTAAAAGTCTCACCGTGGAAGAAAATGCTCAGATTCGGTCGTAAAGGCAAATTGAGTCTGAGATTCATTAGACCGTATGAGATTATAGAGCGTATCGAGCCGGTTGCTTATAGACTGCTGTTGCCACCTGAACTAGAAAAGATTCACAATGTATTCCATGTTTCGATGCTCAGTAGATACCGATCCGATCCCTCACATGTGATTAGTCCGACAGAGATTGAGATTAAGTCTGATATGACATATGAAGAAGAACCGATTCGCATTTTGGCTCATGAGGTTATAGGATTGCAAAATAAGAAAATTCTGTTAGTTAAAGTACTGTGGCATAAACACGGAATTGAGGAACCAACTTGGGAGCCAGAGGATGCAATGAGAGAGCATTATTCGAACCTATTTACCGGTAAGATTTTCGGGGACGAAAATCCCTAAGGGGGGGAGAGTTGTAACAACACAATTTTGACCCTAATCGGAATAGTGGTTTCAGGACCACAAATCTGAGTCTGAAAAATATTTTTATATTATTTTCTGTGTTTATTATGTATGAATTTGTTTGTATGAAATTTTTGTGTTTTAATATCGTCTTTTAAGTGTCCGATTAAATAAAAGGACTTAATCGCGTAAAATGTGAAATTAGCTAATTAATGTATAAGTGCTAATTTGCTAGTGTCTTTATAATGCAAAGTCCTTAAAAGTTAATTAGCCCACAATTAATGATAGTGGACGGCAATGGTCAAGAATGACCTTATTATATATGTTTTATATATTTAGTAATAAAGGTTAAAAATGTAAAATGTATATTAAGTTAATATATCATAAAACATTAAAGAATAAAGCCATGTTCTTCATCTTTTCACCACCGAAACTAGAAAAGAAAATTAGGTTTGAAGCTTTGAAATATTCGGCCATTGAAGGTCTTGATTGAGGTTAGTTTTTGTTTCAGTTTTTGATAATTTTTATGTTTTTATAATCGTTGCTTCGAATACTTCAAAACCCATGCTTCAGTTTTGTGAATTGATGAAGATTTTGAAAAGTGCCATGGATGAATTCATGAGTTTTGTGATGTTTGATGATGAAATATGAAATATATGTGTTAGATTAACATGTTTTGTCTTTGGATTTTTGGTGATTTTGAGTAATTTGGACTTAATTGAGAAAATAATATTTTGAGGGACTAAATTATGAAATAAATGTAATATATGGACTTGTATGAGCATGGGTAATATTCAGCCTAAGCATGGTGTATGCAAATTAGGTGTATTTTGTGATTTTATGAAATAGGGACTAAAATGTCAAAATGTGAAAATATGAGGGCTAAATTGTAAATTGCCCTAAATATGTGTTTTTGGATTGAATTGAATGATTTGGTGAATAAATGGATTAAATTTGAATGTGTATAGATCAAGAACCGAAGAAAACGGATTGAGATCGAGGAAAGTCAAAAATAGTTGAATAGCTGTTCGTTTTCGTTTACACGAATCCGAGGTAAGTCGATATACAAATGAATGCATTAGAACTGGTTTATTTATGCATCTATGAAATTTTGATTACGATGAATATGTTCGAGATGATTCGTATATGAAATCCAAGGAAATATCGACAATGTATCAATGTCTGAGAAGTCTCGTACGAACCTAGGAATAGATAGGATTACATATGTCATGACATAGGTTTCCGATATGTGATATCGTGTAAGACCACGTTTGGGACGTTGGCATCGATTTGAGATTTATGTGTAGGACCATGTCTGGGACATTGGCATCGTATTTGATTCGTGTAAGACCTTGTCTGGGACAGTGGCATTGATATTTGGTTACATGTAAGACCACGTCTGGGACGTTGGCATTGTACGATTATTCTGAGTATTCCGAGCATCCTATTTGATTCCGAACGATTCAATGGGCAAGTCTGAGAAATGAATGACTATGTGAATTGTATATTCGTTTCAGGTACGTTTGATGTATATGCTTTGAATAGGCATGAAAGGAGAGTAAATACGTACATAAATACAATGAATAAAGTGTGATATATGTATGTTTGACATATGAGCAAAAGAGATGCTTAAGGTATGATATGTTGGTAAGCAATGGCAAACCAATTGAGCCAAAGAGAAATTCTATGTGTTTGAAATGAAAATATTAATGTAATTGAATTGCTATGCTTATAAATGATTATATGTTAAGTTTATTTGTATATGGCTTACTAAGCTTTTGGAAAGCTTACTTTGTGTGTGTTTGCTTTGTTTTATAGATCGTTAAAGCTACAGAAGGCTCGGGGATCGTCGAGGATTGTCATCACACTACTCAAATCATATTTTGGCACCTTTTGAATATGTATATATTAAGTATGGCATGTATAGTCTAGTCGATATGGTTATGTTTTGAAAGGGTGTATAGTTAGCCATGTGATATGGCTAGATAATGACATTATATGAAAGAGTAATCAAGCCATATGATGCTTAATTTGGTATGGTTTGTTAGCTAATGAAATGTTCAAAGTATTGGTAAGCTTATTGATGCAAAGTTGGTATATCATTGATGATAAGATGTCTATTATTGTGGTAAGTTGTGGATGAATCATGCTTGGATTTACTTGTGATTTAGTTGGGCTAATTGGCATATAAAATGTTGTGATTCAATGTTATTGAATGATGTAAAATAGATAGTCAATTTGGTATGTTTTTGGTTGCCACAAGTGTTGGATTGATGCTTGTATGTGCTTGTAAGGATAGCCTAAAGTGTGGGTGGCATTTTGGCCTTGCAAATGGCCTATAATTGCCCACACGATTGAGCACACGGGCATGTGACTGGCCGTGTGGTGCAAGTCAGGCTCGACCACGGGTGAGGCACACAGGCGTGTTTCAGGCCGTGTGGTCAAGTCAGTATGTATGCCCTGTTTTGACACGACTCGGGCACATGGGCGTGTCTGAGACCGTGGGAGGCACACGGCCTGCCCACACGGGCGTGTAACCTCTGTAACTTTGAAAAATGTTTGAATTTTGGAAAAAAAATTGTATGATCCCGGTTTAGTCCCTACCCCTTTCTAATGAATGATTAAGGTTACGTGGACCTCTTTAAGGGACTATATGCTTGTATCCCGCTATGATTAGATAATGATTTATATTATGATGTGAAATGATCGTAAAAGTTTTCGATTGTTCGGCAATGCTTCTTAACCCTAGTTCGGCGACGGATACGGGTTAGGGGTGTTATAGCCTATTTATACGTGTGTGCTTATACTAAAGGTTTTATGTGATGTGGGTATGTGTGTTTTGGATGGATGGTTGAGGTTGCGTTTAAGTATGTGAAAATGAGGGTGCCAAATGGCCTGGAAAATAGCCATTTTCCTAGCCACACGGGCGAAGACACGACCGTGTTGAGAACACGACCCGGGGACATGGGCATGTGAAGTCTGCATTTACTTTTCAGAATTTAATTCGCCACACGGCCTAAGCACACGGGTTTGTGACTTGGCCGTGTGACCCAATTTTGTTGATGACATCATAAACAAAGAGTCACACGGGCTAAGGACATGGGCGTGTGTGACCACTCGGCCTACCCACATGGGCGTGTCCCAAGCCACACGGACGTGTGACCCCTGTTTTGATAAAAAATTTTCTAAGTCTTCTTAAAGTTTCCTAAGTTCTCGATTTAATCCCGAACAGTTCCCAATGTATGTTTTGGGCCTTGTGGGCCCATATAAGGGGCAATTTGCATGTGAATGAGGAATGTTAAATTGAATGAAATTTTATAGCCGATTTTGTATAAAGTTTTTTATTTAACTTCGGTAATGCCTCGTATCCTGTCCCGGCGTCGGACACGGGTAAGGGGTGTTACAATATTCATGAAGTGCAAGTTCGTCTAATTGAATCGAGTAAAATGTGAAGTGTATGCATGATGGTTTAGTGATTTTTATAGTGCATTATTACTATGCTATGTGTTACATGTGGTGGTATAAGTGTGCTTAATTTACAGGGTGGCAATTGGCTTGGTAAATAGCCTTATAATTGTCCACACGGGTAGACACACGGGCGTGTGTCTAAGCCGTGTGTGACACACGGTCAGCCCCATTGGTGTGTTGATAGGCCGTGTGTCCCCTGCATCAAATTTGCAAAAATTCAATTTGTCACATGGGCCAGCACACGGGCGTGTGACTATGCCATGTGCCCCTTAAGTGTTTGCTGACGTCATAAATAGAATACCAAGGTTTTCACACACGGGTACGGACACGGGCGTGTCTAGGCCATGTGAGGGACACGGGCTATAGACACGGGCGTGTGCCAGGCCGTGTGAAAACCCCTGTAGGTTCGAAATGAAAATAAATTCCACACGGGATGAAAATATGGGCGTGTGTGGCCACACGGTCTGCCCACATGGGCGTGTTCCATTTCACACGGGCGTGTAGCCCTATTTTAAGCAAAAAATTTCTAAGTGCGTAAAAGTTTTTGGTTGGTTCCGAACCATTCCGTTTGTATGTTTACGGTCTCGTAGACCCATAATAAGGACGTTATGAGTATGAATGCAAAAGTTTTAAGTTGAAACAAAATTTTATGGCCCGATGTTGTGTGTTTAAACAAGTTAAGTTCAGTAATGCCTCGTATCAGGTTTCGGCGTTGAACACGGGTAAGGGGTGTTACATTTAGTGGTATCAGAGCTACGGTTTAGTCGATTCTCGGACTAATGTAGCGTATGCATGAGTCTAGCTATACGTGCCATACCTCTGAGTATTTACATAATGATAGTGTGACAACTCCTGACAATTTAAATTGTGTTTTCATATAGTAAATGGATCCCAATAGAGCTGTGGCGGATGATGTAGAAAGTAATGCATCGGCTCCTGCCCAAGGGACGGTGCCGAATGAAAATGAGAATAGACCAACGACTATAAGTCAGAGAAGAGGAGAAGAGGCTAGGGAAGCCTTTCTCCACATGATGAATGCATGGTATACGGAGTTCGTTCGTGCGAACCCGAATGCGCAACCCCCTCCACCCCCACCTATTCTTTAGCCCACCCATGTAGCTCCCCAAGTGGTAGAAGTGGTAAGGAGAGAAAAGCCTCCGGTTGATAGAATCTGGAAACAAGGAGCCGAGGAATTTCGAGCTAGTAAAGATGATGATCCAGAAAGAGCAGAATTTTGGCTTTAAAATACCATCAGGGTATTTGATGAATTATCTTGCACACCTGAAGAGTGCATGAAATGTATGGTGTCTCTCTTAAGAGATTCTGCTTATCAGTGGTGGAACACCCTTGTGTCGGTTGTACAAAGGGAAAGGATTAAATGGGAGTTATTTCAAGAAGAGTTCCGAAAGAAATACATTAGCCAAAGGTTTATCGACCAGAAAAGAAAAAATTCCTTGAACTGAAACAAGGTAGAATGACAGTAACTGAGTATGAGCGTGAGTTTGTAAGGCTCAGTAAATACGCTCGAGAGTGTGTATCCACTGAAGCCATTATGTGTAAACGGTTTGAGGATGGGTTAAATGAAGATATCCAATTATTTGTTGGTGTCCTAGAATTGAAGGAATTTGTTGTGCTAGTGGAACGAGCTTGTAAAGCCGATGAGTTAGTTAAAGAGAAAAGAAAAGCTGAAATGGAGTCTCGTGACTCAAGAATGAGACAACTGAGTAAGTCATTTCATTCCTCATTCAAGAAGTCAAGAGATTTCACTACTCGATCAGCTACTTCAGCTGGGTTTTCGAATAAAAGTAAGGGCAAAAAAGACTCGGGGTCTAAAGCCCAGACCACTTCAGTTGCTAGTTTTGGGAATGCTCGACCAAATAGACTGAAATGTTCACAGTGTGGCAGACATCACCCCGGTGAGTGCTGAGCACATGAGAGAGTCTGTTTTAAGTGTGGTTCCCAAGATCATTTTATTAGAGAGTGCCATGAGATGGTTGATAAACCAAAATAGTAACATATTTAAATCCCACATTTAGCATACCTTTGGATGATTTATCCCTTGATTTATGTAAAAGGTTCTCTTAATCCTTTCTTTTCATGTCTTATACTCAGGAAAGCACCCAAGAATAAAAAGAACAAGAAACGGGCTCAAAACAGACCAAAATGGGCCAAAGAAGAAATCGACACGGCCTGGACTAAATCCCACACGGCCGTGCCTCTTCAAATATACTAGAACATGACCTGAAGTCGACCTACACGGCCGTGCCTCATTAACGGAGTCTAACACGGCCTGGCCACGATTCACACGGATGTGTGCCATGGCCGTGCCCCTGCCGTGGAGGAGAGTAATTTCACTCGGAAAAGGATACTTAGGGGCAAAGAAACCTATTTCAAAAGCCTATATAAAGACCCTAGGTATAACCTAAAAGAGGGCGGTTAGGTAGGCTAAGGAGCCGAGCCGAAGATGTCAGATTTGTGGGAAACTCTTAAGGGATAGCTAGTTGATCCATCTCCAGAAGCCGGAATTCTACTCAAGACAGAGGATCTCTCCTTCAATTCCTTCAGGGAGTTTTAGGGATTTCTTATGTTTTGTTTTATCTTTTCTTCTGAGATGTTTTTCTTTATTATTATGAACTAAACCCTTCAGATACCTGAAGGGGGATGAAACCTAGATGAATCTTGTTATTGTTTTCTGAACTATATGATAAATACTTGATTTGTTCTTGATTATGTGTGCTTAATTCTTGTGTTGATATTTTGCGAATATTAATTCAAGTTGAATGTGCTTAGGTGGTGGAGCAAAAGTCCCTACTTAAGAGTAGATCTAGCATAATTAAGCAGAGTTGATCGCGCGCCTAGAGATAGGGTGACGAGATTTTGCTGGATTAGGGTGAAACCTAATATGGGAGTCTATAGATCGATTTACTGCTATTCTAGGGGTTTTAATTAGAAAGAGATTTCAATTAATCAACCTAGGGTTAGACGTTATTCGCCTCGAGAGAGGGATTAATATAAATTAGGGAGTCCTACGGATCAAGTCAAGTGAATAAATAAATGCAGTTCGGTGTTAGATAACAAGTGAAGTCTAGGTGGATTCTTCCTAAGGGTATCGTCTTAATCAACTGAGTTTTTCCCAAGTATTTCCCCAATTCATTCTTTTTGTCTTTGCTTATTTAGCTTAGTAATTAGTTAATTTAGATTAATAAACAACTTCACTTATTTTAGGCTAAATAATAGAAAGAAAGTTAGTATTAGTACTTTTAGTTCCTTTGGGTTCGACAATCCGATCTTGCCTAAGCTATACTACTGTTCGTGTAACATCCTGAAATTCGGGATTATATGTTTTACATTATACCATGCGATAGGCTAGTTAAGAGTGTTAATTGTGTATGTTTAGGGGTCCTAAAAAAGCTTGGGGTCTAGTTGGGCCTTAGCAAAATTTTTTTGTTTAAGCACTTAAGGGGGAGAAGGCAAGTGGCATCAAGACTTAAGGAAATAAGTGTGTATTTTGCTAACACAAGTGGAGCTAGTAGCAGAGTGGTGTGGCGTCACATGAAGGGGCTTAAGGGGTGGAGTTCAAATCCCACCTTTTGCAAATTTTTTTGGATTAATTTTTGTGCTTCTTTTCCAAAGTGTCAGCCATGGTTCTAAAGAAGGTAAGGGAGACTTTCTATTGATGGAAAGAAGACTAAGGAAAATGGTAAGGAGGAAATCAAGGGAAAAAGAAGGAAAGAAGTAAAGGAATTGTGGAAAAAGGGGGAACATGTTGGCCAAATTTTTGGAAGGAGCTTGGGGAAAGATTTTTTGTCAACACCCATCTTTTTGGTAAAGGTGGTACACGGTTTTAGTAGGGAGAAAAGGGGAGCCGAAATTCTTTTGGTCATTTTGCAAGTTTGTGCATGAAAGGCTTGTTTTCTTTGTAACATTTTGGTGCTCTCTTTTCCGATCCTTTCTCTTTGTTTTGCCGAAACACTCAAGCAATTTGTTCACCTTTTTTTTTCCTTGTTTTGCCGTACTACTCAATCCATTTTATTTATTCTTCCTTGTTGTTAGCCGAAACCCTCTAACATTTCTCTTCCATCTTTTCTTTTCTTTTTGACCATTTCTTCAACCTTTCTCTCTTTTCTTAAATCGACATTACCTTGTGCCCGAATCTTGTTTGTTCATTTCTCTCCAATAGCCGAACCTTTTAACCCTTAATCTCTTCTTCATTATTTCTTTCTCTTTCGTGTTGGCACTCTCTTCTTTGATTGAATCGTGTTATAGTGGGAAAGCCGAATCTTATACCTTTGACTCATCCATAGCCATAAGTCCAATCGGTGGGAATCGGATTCATCATCGTTAAGGTAAGGAGTTTTGTCATGGTTCATTTTGATCTATTTCATTGCTCGGTTAGTTGCTAAACGGATCGATGGATTTGACTAATCGGTTATTATAGGGACTAGATCGCCTCGTTCTTATCCACTCGTTGTTCCTTTGAAGTGGTGGTAAGCGAAATCCTCTCCCTAAACAATTACATTCTCTCATCATAGTATTATTCTAACCAAGACTCTTTCAATGGAGGCAAGTGGTAGCGTTATTAAAAGAAAATCGATAGGAGGGAAAATAGGGAGTGGACTTGCAATCTCTACTCCCAAATTCAAACGTAGGGCGGTATCAGCAGTTCGGGATTTCCCACCGGGTTGTGGACCATCATCCGGTGAGAATAGGCAAATCGTGATCGTTCACGATACTAAGGGTGCCGACGATCAAGAAGGTTTAGTTCTTACCGTAATCAAGTGTGTAATCTCACACTGAAATCCCGTAAATTCGTGATTCACTATTATGTTGGAAAATAGATCGTTGTCGATTACAAATCTAATAACCGTGATATGGCATGAATCGAGTGACTTGCTTATTCAACACTATTTCTAAAGATCTATCAAAATTAGTATTAATTTACTAAATTACGAAAATGCCTCTATGGGTCGATTTACCAAAATGCCCCTATGGGCCGATTTACCAAAATGCCCCTATGGGCCGATTTACCAAAATGCCCCTATGGGCCTATTTACAAAATGCCTCTATGGGCCGAATTGCTAAAATGCCTTAGTGGGCTGAACTATCAAAGTGCTTCAATGGGTCGATTCACTATAATAATTCACTAGATTAATGGTGGTTATATATATATGTGGATATTTTATTTTATTATGTATGTTGCATTCTTTTTACATTTTGCATGGGATGGGAAAAATTGTATAGAGAAGCGATGTAGCTCGGTGGCATAGCCACAACTTGTTCATTATTATGCTTACTTATGATTTGGTGGCATGGCCATAATAATAATATATAATAGTTCATTGATCGCAAATTGGTGTGAGCGCGGGGTGGGTTGACTTGATCCCCACAGGTGTGATTGGTGGTGAGGGGTGTGATGGATGGATGGGTTGGGTTGCATACTTTTCATTTATATACTGCTATGTAAAATGGGCTTAGGCCCAAGGTTATGCTATGCGGGTTCAAACCCAGTGGACGACGGTAAGGGGATTATACACTGAGTTCTAGTAACTCACCCCATTCTCTTAACTCTTGCAGGTAATGATCAGTAGTGAGGACTTGGGCCCATGGATGACTTGTTGGAGGCCATACTTTGGAAATAATATTTTCGAACCTTAGTAAATTTCGTTTCCACTTTATGTCGTTACTCTTACTATTTTGGGTTTAAAGTTGTAATAAGGCCTCTGGGATTTTTATTTTGTTTTATGTTTGACGTATTTATTATCTTCCATGAATTGTTTTAAACGAGGATTTTCTAAAATCATAAACAACGGTTTTTCTTAAAATTTATCAACAAACAGATTTCATAATAAATATGTACAAATAATTTAACTTGGATTTTTCCTGCAAGTTATCAATAATATTTTTAAAAGTCACGGTTTTAAAAGATCACTAGTTCGATTATCGATTCTTCAATCAACCTTTCAAGATTAGTAGTATTTTTATCAAATAATTCTAATCAAATTTGTTTTTCTTAAATTTTAACCTAATAACAACATCTTTAGTAAGAATCACAAGTTCTTTACTCGTTTTCTTCATGTGACATGCCAGATATGGTCATACCGCTTGGGCCAGGTTTGGGGTGTTACAGTTAGATAGGTGCACTTGCCTCAATCGTTGTTATAGTTAATTCCAGGATCGATCATTATAAATTTAAAACTCTAAAATGCTACGATCAATGGTTGAAAAAGAGAAAATTCAGAGTACAAGATCGGGAAGTACTAATAGAGGGAGACATCAGAGAAACTCGGGAAGTGGAACTAGTAGTAAGAGTACACCCAGATAGCAGACTGTAAGATCTGAGGGTAGAGTGCCTGCGAGGACTTATGCCTTTCGTGCTCGCGAAGAGGCGTCATTCCCTGATGTAATTACGGGTACATTTTCTCTCTATGATACTAATGTTGTTGCTTTAATTGATCCGGGGTCTACCCACTCATATATTTGCATGAAATTAGTATCTAGTATGAGCATGCCTGTAGAGTCTACAGAATTCGTGATAAAAGTGTCCCATCCATTAGGTAAATGTGTATTAGTTGATAAGGTATGCAAAGATTGCCTATTGATGATTAGAGGTCACTATTTTAAGGCGAATCTCATGCTATTTCCATTTGATGAATTTGATATAATTCTTGGTATGGACTGGTTAACCGCTCATGATGTGACAGTAAATTGTGGAAAGAAATACATTGAATTGAGATGTGAAAATGGGGACACTCTTCGTGTTGAATCAGACGAAAAGGACAGATCGCCTGTAGTGATTTCTCATATGTCTACCCAGAAATATGTAAGAAATGGGTATGAAGCCTATCTTGCCTTTGTGATGAATGCCAAAGAGACTGGGTTAAGAATTGAATCAGTGCCGATAGTATGTGAGTATCTAGATGTATTCCCAAAAGAATTGCCAGGGTTGCCTCCAGTTAGAGAGGTTGAATTTGGCATTGAGTTAGCTCCTGGTACTGCACCTATATCGATTGCTCCATACAGAATGACTCCAATTGAGTTGAAAGAATTGAAGGCATAGTTACAAGAGCTAACGGACAAAGGTTTTGCAAGACCGAGTTATTCTCTGTGGGGTGCTCCAGTATTATTTGTGAAAAAGAAAGATGGTTCTATAAGGTTATGTATAGATTATCGGCAACTTAATAAGGTAACCGTGAAAAACAAGTACCCATTGCCAAGGATTGATGATCTATTTGATCAGTTGAAGGGAGCCACTGTGTTTTCCAAGATAGATCCGAGGTTTGGTTATTACCAGTTGAGATTCAAGGATTTAGATGTGCCGAAAACCGCATTTCGGACAAGGTATGGTCACTATGAGTTTTTAGTCATGCCTTTCGATTTAACAAATGCCCCTACCGTGTTTATAGATTTAATGAATCACATCCTTCGGCCATATTTGGATTAGTTTGTTGTGGTTTTTATTGATGATATACTGATTTATTCTCGTAATGAGAATGAACACGCCGAGCATTTGAGGACGGTTTTACAGATTTTACGAGATAATCAGTTTTATGCCAAGTTTCGCAAGAGTGAATTTTGGCTCAAAGAAGTTGGATTTTTGGGACACATTGTCTCGGGAGATGGAATTCGAGTTGACCCGAGTAAAATTTTAGCCATTGTTGATTGGAAATCGCCGAGGAACGTATCTGAGGTTAGAAGTTTTCTATGCCTAGCTGGCTATTACAAACGGTTTATCAAGGGATTTTCTATGATAGCCACTCCGATGACGAGGCTATTACAAAAAGATGTAAAGTTTGAATGGACAGAGAAGTTCCAAAAGAGTTTCGAGAAATTAAAGGCATTGTTGATTAAGGCTCCAGTTCTAGTGCAACCTGAACCGGGAAAAGAATTTGTGATTTATATTGATGCATCCTTGAATGGATTGGGCTGTGTGCTTATGCAAGAGGGCAAAGTGATAGCATATGCCTCTAGACAGTTAAAACCGCACGAGAAGAATTACCCGACACATGATTTAGAATTGGCTGCCATTGTGTTTGCATTGAAGATATGGAGACACCATTTGTATGGTGAAAAATGTCGGATATTCACCGATCATAAAAGCTTAAAGTACTTGATGACTCAAAAGGAATTGAACTTAAGGCAACGAAGATGGTTAGAATTGATAAAGGACTATGAGCTAGTGATTGACTACCATCCGGGAAAGGTGAATGTGGTTGCTGATGCCTTGAGCAGGAAATCCTTGTTTGCATTGAGGGCCATGAATTCACGAATGATTTTGTTAAGTGATGGTTCTATTCTAGCGGATTTGAAAGCTAGACCGATGTTTCTCCAAGAGATTTGTGAAGCTAAGAAAGGCGACGGCAATTTACAGGCCAAAAGAGTTCAGTGTGAGTCGGGTGTTGAGTCTGACTTCCGGATTAATTCTGATGGATGCTTGATGTTCCGGGACAGAGTCTGTGTACCGAGAGATGATGAGCTCATTCGGAAAATTTTATACGAGGCACATAACGGATGTCTATCTGTACATCCAGGCAACACAAAAATGTATAATGATTTGAAGAAATGGTACTGCTGGCCGAGTATGAAGAAATATATTTCTAAGTTTGTATCGAAATGCTTGATTTGTTAGCAAGTGAAATCTGAACACCAAGTACCTTCGGGGTTACTTTAGCCTATTATGGTTCCTGAGTGGAAGTGGGACCGTGTTACTATGGACTTTGTAACGAGTTTGCCATTGACACCGAGCAAGAAAGATGCCGTATGGGTTGTGGTAGATAGACTTACAAAATCGGCCCATTTCATACCTGTACGTGTTGATTATTCACTTGATAAGTTAGCAGACTTATATTTTTCAGAGATTGTAAGACTACATAGAGTGCCTTTGTCGATTATATCGGATAGAGATCTGAGATTCACATCCCGATTTTGGAAAAAAAGCTGCAAGAAGCTTTGGGCACAAAGTTAAGTTTTAGGACAGCTTTCCATTCGCAAGCTGATGGACAGTAGGAGAGATTAATATAGATACTTGAGGATATGTTCCGGCGTTGTGTTCTTGAGTTTCAGGGCAGCTGGGAAAAGTACTTACCGTTGGTAGAGTTTGCCTATGATAACAGTTTTCAGTCGAGTTTGAGAATGGCGCCTTATGAGGCACTGTATGGGCGAAAGTGTCGAACGCCTTTGTATTGGACCAAACTCAAAGAAAATCATATTCACGAGGTCGATTTGGTTAGAGAAACCAAAGAGAAGGTAAAAGTAATTCGTGATTTTTTAAAAGCTGCTGCGGATAGACAAAAGTCCTACTCGGACTTGAAACAGAAAGAGATCAAATTTCAAGTTGGCGATAAAGTATTTTTGAAAGTGTCACCGTGGAAAAAAGTTCTCAGATTTGGTTGTAAAGGTAAATTAATTCCGCGTTTTATTGGACCATATGAGGTTACCGAGAGGATAGGACCAGTAGCTTATCGCTTGGCCTTTCCATCTGAGTTGGAAAAGATTCATGATGTATTCCACGTGTCTGTGTTACGTCGTTACCGATCAGATCCTTCGCACGTAATTACATAGGCAGAGGTTGAAATTCAACCCGACATGACTTACGGCGAAGAACTGGTTAAAATTTTGGCACGGGAAGTCAAACAGTTAAGAAATAAAAGTATAGCTCTTGTGAAAGTATTGTGGAAAAGACATGGGGTAGAAGAGGCTACATGGGAGCCCGAGGAGGCTATGAGAAACCAATACACAAACCTTTTTACCGGTAATATTTTCGGGGACGAAAATCCCTAAGGGGGGAGAATTGTTGTAACACCCCTAACTCGTATCAGTCGCCAGATTTGGGTTATGAGGCATTACCAAACAAAACACAATTCAGAACAGACATTTAGATCAGACATTCATATCTTCCATACTACATAAATCAACCTCATCAATACACTTATCTTATTTAAATTTCGAACCTTAATACTCCTAAGTTCACATCGATCACCCATTAAAATTTTGTTTGTTTCAATCATATAACATTACATATCACACATCGAGCATATATCAAATATATAAATATATTGCATAAACAAGACATACTATTTTTTTTACTGCCGAATATTCACATATCCATTATTAATTCTATGCTTGCATATAACAAAATTAACCGAACAAATTTTCTCTTTATAGTAATAATAGTCAAGCACATATGAAAACATAGTAACATACACATAGTCGAACATACTAATGAAGCTTATATAAATATATATATATATATGGTGCGCATATTTATAACAAAATCAAGAGCCATATTTAAAACATTAAAACACAAACAACATCTCATTATACACCTAATCCTCATATATATATATATAATAGTATACCTGAACTTAATATCACATTCTTTTAACTATCCATTAAAAACTAACCAAAACATACTTAAACCATATCCATCATTTCCCCTTTTTGATTCATATCAAAAAGAATTATAAAACACATTTACTACTTACCATTTTACAACTGAACATAAATAACCAATATACACTCAAATACATTATCAATACAAACCGAATCAAAATTACTTATATACATCCAAACTTATAATCATCTTACAAATAGACATTCGAACAATTAATCATATTTTTCCTTCATTACTAAACTGAATTATAAATGGTTTCCAACCTTTATGTATATACTTCATTTTTATAAGTCATAGCCAACTCAATTAGTTACCAAATCCATATATACCACACATATCATATACATATATCAATTCATTCACCACATTATTATCCAAACATAGCAACCATATACCATATATAAATAAACCATAGCCAAATTGATAAAACCAAACACCTTTAACACTTGATCAAAAAATCATATAAACCGAGCCTAATCATAATGATCAAAGACAACCCATTTTCGCATGGCTATATATATACAAGTCCCAAAATCAAATATTTCATCTATGCTATACATGCCATAAGCCCAAATTCAACTTAGTAAAATACCGAAAGAAACAGTCGATAGTGTGATAGGCTTTGCTGACGATCCCCGAGCTCGTAACATGAATCCAAAATCTATAAAACAAAGGTAAACAAAAACACACACAAAGTAAGCTATTTAAGCTTAGTAAGTCATAAGCAAGTAAATATCAACTAAATTATCAAAACCAAATATACAAAATCACAAACAAAAACTTAGCATTAAAATCTTTCTTACACATATCAAATGGTTAATTATACATATACACATGAACTTATAAAATTCTCACTATTAAGATCACAATAATAACATTTGGCCGAATATACTAAATCAAATTGCTTACACATAGATCACATATATAACTTTATCATTTATACAATCAAATAAACAATCAACTTACCTTACTTCCATAACATGGTTTAAATACATACCTGAGCCCTTTTAATTCGATTTTCACATTGGTTCTTCATTTAACATTGCCCGTTGAACCATTCATAATTAAAAAGGATACGCGGATAGTCAGAAGCTCGTACAATGCAAACGTCCCAGACGTGGTCTTACATGTAATCACATATCGATGCCACTGTCCCAGACAGGGTCTTACACGTAAACATAAGTCGATGCCAATGTCCCAGACGTGGTCTTACACGATAACACATATCGAATATCCTATGTCATGACAAATGTATCCTAACTATTCCTAGGGTTCGAACGGGGCTTTCGGACATCGGATATCGATCGAATCAAACTCGGAACATAGTCAATTTTCAATATCACATTTGGCTAAGGCATAATTTTAATCAAATAATTCAAATTATCACATAGCAATATATATTCATAAATATAACAACATTTAAATGCTTATTGACTTACCTCGGACGTCGACGGTCGGTAAAATTGACTAATCGACTACTTTCGTTTTTCCCCGGTCCAAATCCGATTTCTTTGGTTCTTGATCTAAACATATTCAAATTAAGCTTATTTAAACACCATTCTATTCAATTTAGTCTAAAAACACATAATTGGGCAAATTACCATTTTGCCCCTGACATTTCACACTTTTTACAATTTTGTCCCTATTGCACAAAACAAAAAATTTCACATTACCCATGCTTGGCCGAATATTACCCATGTTCATAAAAGTCCATAAATTTTATTTATTTCACATTTTAGTCCCTCAAAAATTTATTTTTGCAATTTAGTCCAAATTACACAAATTCATCAAAAATTCAAAGACAAAACATATTAATCCTTCACATATCTTTCACATATCTTTGATATTTCATCATCAAACAACAAAAATAACAAGCTATCATCAATTGCAAAACTCAAAATATTCATCAAATTCAAAAATTAAGACATGGGCTTTGTAGTACTCGAAGCAACGATATCAAAAACGTAGAAATTATCAAAAACCGAGCTAGACACATACCTTAATCAAATCCCACAATGGCCGAATGCCCTAACTCTTTTCTCTTTTCTTTTTGTTTTGTTATTCGGTCATGGAAATAGAAATAAAACTATGGCTTTTGTTTTTATGTTAAATTTATTATAATATAACATTATATTATATTAATATAAATTTTAATTTATTAAATTTAACATATAAAAACATATAATAATGGCATGTTTCCGTCCACTACATAATAAAAATGGCCTAATTGCAACATAAATCCTCCATATTAAAAAGACAACAACAATTAGGCACTTTCACAACTAACCATCAAATTTTCATTTTACGCGATTAAGCCCTTTTATTTAATCAGATACTCAAACAGCGAAATTAAAAAACGAAAATTTAACACAAGCAAATTCACACATAATAAACACTGAAAATAATTTTAAAATATTTTTTGGACTCGGATTTGTGGTCCCGAAACCACTATTCGATTAGGGTCAAAATCGGGCTGTTATAATTGTAACACCCCGATTTAGGGCCTAGTCGGAATAGTGGTTGAGAGACCAAAAATTCGAAGTAGAAATATGTGTTTTATGATTTTAAGAGGCTTATGATATGCTTGCATGATTAGGTGAAAATTTCACGAGGAAATTTTATTAATTAGTGATCAATTTGTCTATTAGGATTAAATTGCAAAGATTAGAAAATATGAGATTCTAGAAGGTTTAAGTATGAAATAGAATTATAAAAATTATTAGAAGTCCTTATTTAGGAATTAGACCAATATATGTCAAGTTGGACAAAAATAGACATGGGAAGGAAAAATCTTAAGAAAGGGCCTTAAGGGCATTTTTGTCATTTGGTTAATTAATGAATTAAAAAGGGAAAAATAAGTCAAAAATGGTGTCCATCTTCTCTAAGCTTGGCTGAAAATCACAATAGCACCATAGCTAGGGTTTCTTCAACTTCCAAGCTTGATAGTAAGTGCATTCTAGCCCCGTTTTTAATGTTCTTCGTATTTTTGAGATCCTCATAGCTCGATTTAGCTATTTCTTGCTATATTTGAGCTAGGGTTTATGTTTAAAAAGTTACCCATGTATGAAATTCATGTATTTTGATGATTTATGGAAGAATATGAAAGTTTTATGCATGATAAACATCTTTTTCTAAGTGATTTTCATGAAAAATTCATAAAAAGGACCAAATTGTAAAAGTTATGAAAAAGGTCATACATGAGTGAACTAGTGGAAATTGGGGGCTATTGTAGTTATGAAAGTGATTCGACTAGGCTTAAAATGCAAAGAAATTGAATAAAAATCATTTTACGAGCCTAGGGGCAAAAGTGCAATTATGTAAAAGTTTAGGGGCAAAATCATAATTTTGCCAAAGTATGATTCATGGGTTAATTTAGTCAATGTGAGTATTAAACAAGTGAAATTTATATTATAGATTAAGAAACACGAAGCCCAGACCGAAGCCGAGGTAAGAACAAGGTTGTGGACTAAATCGAATATCTATACACATTTTGAGTATCGAGGTAAGTTTGTGTGGAATTAAAGCTACATAATGTTTTTATACCTTTAATTGCTTGATATTATGTGAAATGAACATTATTTCTATGAAATCGACTAATAATGCCTTGACGAGAGTACGATGAAAATATGTTAAGTTGAAGTCCCGGTTGAACATTCGGAATAGTAAGGATACTAATGTCACAACATGAGATAAGAAGGTCCCGTATAAGACCATGTCTGGGACATGGCATCGCCACCGAATGTAGGTCCCGTATAAGACCATGTTTGGGACATGGCATTGGCACCGAATGTAGGTCCCGTATAAGACCACATCTGGGATATGGCATCGGCACCGAGTAAGGAAGGTCTTGTATAGGACCATGTCTGGGACATGGCCTCGGCACCAAAGGAAGATCTCGTGTAAGACCATGTCTGGGACATGGCATCGACATCTATGTATGATCTCGTATAATACCATATCTGGGATATGGCATCGACATCGAGATATGAGATCCCGTGTAAAACCATATCTGGGATATGGCATCGGCATTGAGAGGTGATCCCATGTAAGACCATATCTGGGATATGGCATTGGCATTGTGATACATGTATGATAAGATTGAGTATCCTTCGATATTCCGAGTAGTTCAACGAGCAAAGAGTTAAGTTTATGTAAAGATGACAAAGAGCTAAGTCTATGTTTAAAGAGTATAAAAGTACTAAAGTTATGTGATGAAGTGATACAGGTACCCATGAGTAATTTACGAGAAATGCATGCAATATGTGATATGTAATTTGGTAAGAGTATACATGAGTAAGTTATGTTGATGTATTTGAGAATTTGAGTATCATTCGATGAGATAAATGGATGTTATTATAAGTCTTAATGTTGCTATTTATTTCATGCAAACTTACTAAGCTTAGTGCTTACCCCTCTTTTCCCTTTTCCTTGTAGTATCGCCAAGCTAGCTCAGGGATCGTAGGACGTCAGAGTTCGGATCACACTATCAACTATTCTTTTGGTATAGTAAAGTTGATTTATTTTGAGTATGGCATGTATAGGAACTTGGTCATTATGATATGTCCTATTTGTTAGCCAAAGTGTTGGCTATGCTTGTCACTTATTCATTTTGTAAATGGCCATAGGAAATTGGCCAATACTCGTTAAGTTTTATATATATATCCAACGAAGAAGATATTCATGAAGTGCAAGTTTGTCTAATTGAATCGAGTAAAATGTGAAGTGTATGCATGATGATTTAGTGACTTTTATGGTGCATTATTACTATGCTATGTGTTACATGTGGTGGTATAAGTGTGCTTAATTTACAGGGTGGCAATTGGCTTGGTAAATAGCCTTATAATTGTCCATATTGGTAGACACACGGGCGTGTGTGACACACGGGCGTGTGTGACACACGGTCAGCCCCATGGGTGTGTTGATAGGTCGTGTGTCCCCTGCATCAAATTTGCAAAAATTCAATTCGTCACACGGGCCAGCACACGGGCGTGTGACTAGGTCATGTGCCCCTTAAGTGTTTACTGACGTCATAAATAGAATACCAAGGTTTTCACACACGAGTGCGGACACGGGCGTGTCTAGTCCGTGTGAGGGACACGAGCTATAGACACGGGCGTGTTCCAGGCCGTGTGAAAACCCCTATAGGTTTGAAATGAAAATAAATTCCACATGGACTGAGAATATAAGCGTGTGTGACCACACGGCCTGCCCACACGGGCGTGTTCCATTTCACATGGGCGTGTGTGACACACGGTCAGCCCCATTGGTGTGTTGATAGGCCGTGTGTCCCCTGCATCAAATTTGCGAAAATTCAATTCGTCACATGGGCCAGCACACGGGCGTGTGACTATGCCGTGTGCCCCTTAAGTGTTTGCTGACGTCATAAACAGAATACCAAGGTTTTCACACATGGGTGCAGACACGGGCGTGTCTAGGCCGTGTGAGGGACACGGGCTATAGACACGGGCGTGTGCCAGGTCGTGTGAAAACCCCTGTAGGTTCGAAATGAAAATAAATTCCACACGGGATGAGAATATGGGCGTGTCTGACCACACGGCCTGCCCACACGGGCGTGTTCCATTTCACACGGGTGTGTAGCCCTGTTTTAAGCAAAAAAATTTTAAGTGCGTAAAAGTTTTCGGTTTGGTTTCGAACCATTCCGTTTGTATGTTTAGGGTCTCATAGACCCATAATAAGGACGTTATGGGTATGAATGCAAAAGTTTTAAGTTGAAACAAAATTTTATGGCCCGATGTTGTGTGTTTAAACAAGTTAAGTTCGGTAATGCCTCGTATCTGATTCCGGAGTTGAACACGGGTAAGGGGTGTTACATAGATAATATCATTAACATTTAATGCATCAATTCACGAATTAACATAAAACTTATCCATGTCCTCATTCATGAGTTCTCAACTTCATCTATCTCAATACTTGAATAGTTTTCCGTACATACCTGTACCGATACATTTCTATTTCTCATCAATACTCTTATCAAACCACTCCGATTTACAAATGCTTTCGATACCATTTCTTCGATTTTTCCGATGCCATAGTCCCATTATGGTCTTACACATACATTGCCAAGGCCCTGCCGTGGTCTTTCGTTCACATTCCATAACCCGATTATGATCTTATTAATCGATTGCCATAGCCCCGCTATGGTCTTATTCGGCTACTTGCCTTCCTCAATTCGTACATTTCATTTATTTTCTCAACATTTATCAAATAGAATAACTACCATCTCAATTACATCCATCAACTAAATAGATACACATTTAAGTTCAATTATACGAACTTACCTCATATTCGGAATTGACGAATCGAATCGACTACTCATTAACTTTACTTTTCCCCCAATCTAAATCTGAATTCTTTCTTTCTTGATCTATATGAATTCAAAATTGACTTATTCAATCATATAATCTTTCAATTTAGTCCAAAACATACATTTAGGCATATTTTCACTTTAGCCCCTAAACTTTCACACTTTTAACAATTTAGTCCCTATTTCAAAAATACACAAAATTCACATAATTTCATTATACTCTAGCTTAGCCGAATTACCTATAGGTCCCTAGAAACCCATAACTTTCATTTATTTTACATTTCAACCCCTCAATTTACATATTTCACAATTTAATCCCTATTTGACATTTTTGTCAAAAATCACTTTACAAAACATGTAAAACTATCATCAAGCTTTCATATTTCAACATTAAACAACAAATAAATCATATATTATACAATGGCAACTCTCAAAATCTTTAACAGTTTCGAAATCTAAGGTACGGGCTAGCTAGATTACGAAGCAACGATCTCAAAAACGTAGAAATTATTAAAAACTGAGCTCAAAACACTTACCGATTGAGCTATGAAGATGTCAAACCCTAAAACTCAATCTATGGCTTTCTTCTTCATCAGCATTCGGCCAAAAAGAGAGAAAGATGGACTAAATTCATTTTTTTTTTATTTATGATAAGTTTAATTACCAAATTACCTATTTAACCTTAATGACACAACATTGAAATCATCATATTAATGTCCATTAATGTCCATTAACCTTTAAAATGGTCTAATTACCATTCAAGGCCATCATATTTAAAAGCCAAGGCCAATTGACACCTTTAACTAATAGCATGCAACTTTTGCATTTTACGCGATTCAGTCCTTTTTCTCAAATCGAGCAATTAAACGATAAAACTACTTCACGAAAATTTCACACATTCATACTTTCATGCTATAAACAAAAAAAAATAATATTAAAAATAATTTTTTGACATCGGATTTGTGGTTCCGAAACCACTGTTCCGATTTAGCTAAAATGGGGCTGTTACATTTCACGCCTGTAGTCTTTGGCAGACTTCTATGTGGACTACTATGGGTCATTTATTCCTAGTTAAGTTACTCACCTCTTAGTAGATGTTTGAGCATCCTCCGCTACTTGTTTGTTCGGGCGATCAATATCTTTTAATGGTCCTCAGCGGACCTACTAGGCGCTAGATGCCCTTTCTTACCCACGGATCCTTAGTTTTAGGTTCTACTCAAACATTTCATGGTCATCATCAATCCTAGCTTATTAGTCGAACCTGAGAACTCCCCGAGTTTTCAAACACACCATTTCCATCAACCTTGCTACTCTCTGCTTGAGTTATACCTAAATTTTCTTTTCCTCATTTAGTCAACTTTTAAGTTCCTTGTCCTAACAGACCTTTACTTGTTTCCATAGCCAAACTTTGACTTTGCACAACCTAATTCTCATATTTAACGTCCTGGCAGACTACTTCGTGTTTAATGTCTCGTTGGAATCTCCCATGTTTAAGGTTTGTTAGGGTATCCCCTATTTAGTGTCCCATCTAACTATCGAAGGATGCTATAACATATTTTAGCTATGGTCATAGTCTTATTTATCATGACGCCATAGCATCTTTCATCCACGGTCTTACTTATTTTTATCCTGATTCCATGACATCTTTCAGCTATGGTCTTACTCATTTTAACCGCATAGTCTCTGATTGGTCCCATTCCCTAGCCATGACCTTTTATTCACCCTCCCCATTACATTCCATGAATTCCTCCATTCGTCGTCCTATACCTTGATGCTCGAAAATCGTATTGTCCCCTCCGCAAGGCATGGAGCTTTGCCCATCACGGTTTGCACTCAACAATACCATATGCTGGTATCTAATAGAATTATCCCTTTTCCCATTCATAACTCTTCTAATACCTTTTATATTTTTCCCTTTCATATGATACTAATACATTCATGCAATCATTCAACATACTTAGCATTTCAAGGTTGGAGTGCAGAAACTCACATTGCTTTCTTGCCTCCTTAGCTTAGCTTCTCCAAACGCCAGTGCCTCTTTCATCTTGGTAGCTAACCGCCTATAAATGTGTTATTGTTTATTGTTAAATAATACACAAAAAATATAAGAAATTAAGAACGGTGGTGTCCGCAAGTGCACGATGTCAAATTGTAATATAGTTTAGTACAACAATATACCTTATAAGTATTCCGAGGATTGTACCCAAGGGAGGATGAAATAAATAATGAAAATACTTTTTACAATAACATGTCTAAGTAGTAGTAATTATTTCTTATATTATGATTAACCATAAAATAGATTAAAAGGAATTAAAAGAAATAAATAACGAGAAATAAAAAATTGAACTAAATCAATAAACCAATCAGGAATATTAACTCGCTTCAAGGTTTGTAACTAACTTTAGATTAAGGTTTTGAGTTGGATTAGTAATCGATTAACTAATTATTACCTCTCGGCCTCTAATAAACTAATCCGTTGGTTGATACTCGCTTATCTCCCGACCTCACTTTCTCAACTAGGATAAATTATAATTTACTCGGTTCAACTTAACTTCCGACCTCATCTAACCTATGATAACTTATTAGGGTTGTCAAGCCTAACAGTTTAAGAACACATAATTTATACCAACTAATCCCTCTCGAGAAACCCCAAATCTTCCGTTAATCACATCCCCATCCACTCGTCAATCTCCCTTAAGGGATTTAGCCACTCATGTTATTCACAATTTCCCTCTCAATTGAATAAAACATGTAAAGACACGATCGATTCAGAGAAGAAAAGAGAATTGAATAGTCGTGGACTGAATATTGAATGGGGAACGAAGTAGAAAATCTCTTGATTGGAAGAAAGAAATAAAATGAATGTAAAAGAATTTAAACTGAACTACTTATATTAAATAAACAAACTCTTGAATCAAAACTGATTTCAAGAGGAAAACAAGAAAGTAGTAAAAAACCGAAAAGAAAATAAACTAAAACTACTTCTAAGCTATGAGGGTTTTTGAAGGCATTTAAGACGACTTGATTACATTCAACCCATAATATCTTACTTATAGAGGTGTTGGCAGCCCAAAGTAGGTCTTCGGCACGTCCTAGGTCTCTGTATAAGTTTGACTGCATGGACAAAAATAACCTTGATAGACTTGGGTAGTACACCAACGTGTGTCGTGCCTCACGCCTTGCGTGGCGCGATGACACCAAAATTTTACCTTGTGTCGCTTGTTTGGTGCTTTGATATCTCAGGAAGCTTGTGCATCACTCGACCTTTGCTTCCACATCAATTGGGCCTTTATATCTCCATCCTACACACTCAATTGAACCAATTAGCACAACCTAAGGCCCGTTTTGGCTTATTGGGTCACAACACCTACAAAATGTGTTAAAAAAACTTATTTTTATTAACTTTTATTCCTAAGGCCTAATCACTTAAAACATAAATTAAATCCTATATTGCTTAGAAAACAAGCTCCTTAAGTGCAGAATTGACTACTACATTTGACAGCAGGTTAGCAACTAAGCATAACAACCATGTATCTGTTAATCTAAAGGTGTTCATCCATTAAGACCTAGATTCCACAATTACTAGAAACTTTGAGTTTTCTTACTGTACTTGTTTTCTTCAATCTTCAAGTTTAGAGGGTCAAGGAAACTTACCAATTCCCAATCTTCCTACTTCTGGACTCAAATCTGTACGATGGCTGCAACATGCAAAACTTCCTTCAACTGTATCCTCTTCTTGTTCTTCAGGGCAACCAAAGAAGACGATGGTTAGAGAAAAAGGTTTGGGAAGCAGAATTAAGAGGAAATTCGTTCCCCCCCCACACACCTATATATATACTCCCTCTGTAACACCCCTAACCCGTAACCGTCGCCAAATTAGGGTTAAGGAGTATTACCAAACAAACCGGAACGTTTACAATCAATTTACAACACAAAGTATTTCATCATTCAAACATATCAAAATATATACATATAGTCCCTTAACAAGGTCTACGAGACCTTAAACAAGCACTAGAAAGGGGTCGGGACTAAACTGGAATCATACAATTTTTTTTCGAAAATCAAACATTTTTCAAAGTTACAGAGGTCACATGCCCGTATGGGCAGACCGTGTGCCTCACATGGCCTCAGACACGCCCATGTGCCCGAGCCGTGTCAAAATAGGGCATACATACTGACTTGTCCACACGGCCTGAGACACGCCCGTGTGCCTCACCCGTGGTCGAGCCTGACTTGCATCACACGACCAATCACACGCCTTTGTGTCTAGCCCATGGTCGAGCCTGACTTGTTTTGAATTATAACCACGAAGGACACGATCGAGCCACACACCCGTGTGCTCAACCGTGTGGGCAATTATAGGCCATTTGCAAGGCCAAATTACCTCCCACACTTAGGGTCTCACCTACAAGCATCCAAACATAACATTTATACCTCAAATGGCATCTAAAACATATCAATTTATGCACCAAATAATCATCAACCACATCATTTACTTATTACACATATTGAACTCAATTATATCTATCTAAAATATGAATTTTACACTCCAATTTATTTAAGTCAAACATCATGTAATTCATACCACAAATTCACAATTAAACCACATTTTTCATCAACCATTTTAAGCATGAAACATGCATATACATTTTCACTAACTCATTCCATATTTATCATTCACATAACCCACACACATAAACCAACATCATTCAACTTCCAAGCCATATCACATGGCTAAGCTTGTATACTTCAAAACATGCTATATTCACTAGCCTATACATGCCATATACCAAATATATACATCTTTCAAAAGTATCAAAATAGATAGCCGATAGTGTGATTGAGTCGCTGACGATCCTCGAATCCGAGCTAGCTTTAAATACACTGTAAAACAGAGAAACACTTTACACAGTAAGCTTTAGAGCTTAGTAAGTTCGTAATATAATACATTTAATTCAATAATACAATTACATTATACAAAGTTAATCCATCACATAGATCAACTCACAAATATATACACCATATCATCCATAGCTAATATGCTCACTCAACCATCCATAAATCCATTTACAATTTCATCAACCACATAGGTTCCGTACGTACCTTAGCCAACACTTAGTTATCGATCATTCATGCTACTCAATACTCAATACTTCATTTCGATTGATCCTCATTATTCCATCAATTCAATCGCACACTTAGTGCCAATTTCATAACCGAAGCATAAATATCATCGCACACTTAGTGCCTTTACATTAAACCGAATTTATCTCGATATCACACACACAGAATTTATCTCGATATCACACACACAGTGCCAATCAATACTACCAAAGCTTTCTTTATTTCGCACACACAGTGCCATTCACCTCTGTTTCAATTCTAAATACGCACACTTAGTGCTACATTTTTCAATTTCACATATAACATTTCTAATCCAATAATCACACAATTATTCATTTCATAGCACTTAAACATAAACTTAATAACACATATTATATCCGAACTTACCTCGGTTGTCAAAATACCAAGACTAGTCAATCAATCGAGCACTTTGTCTTTGCCTCGATCTCGATCCGAATCTCTCCTTTCTTGGTCTATACATATTCAAATTTAGCTCACTCATTCACCAAATCATTCAATTTAATCCAAATACACATATTTAGGGTATTTTACAAAATAGCCCTCACATTTACACATTTCGATACTTAAGTCCCTATTTCATAAAATCATCAAATACACATAATTTCATTTAACCCATGCCTAGCCGAATTCTCCTTATATCCATACAAGCCCACACATTTCATTTATTTCACATTTTAGTCCTCCAATTTCTTATTTTCACAATTTAGCCCAAATTACTCAATTTCACCAAAAATTCAAAGACAAAATATGTTAATCTTTCACATATCTTTCATATTTCATCATCAACTATCACAAAGCTCAAACATTCATCAGTGGCTTATCTCAAAATCACCATCAAATTCTAAAATTAAAGCATGGGCTAGCTAAAACACTAAGCAACGATTACAAAAACGTAGAAATCATCAAAAATCGAGCTCAAATCATACCTCAATCAAGCCTTGTATGTGCCAAAATTATAAAAGCTTCAAACCCTTATCTATTCTTCAATTTTTGGTGATAAAAAGATATGAAATAGATGAGCACTTGGTTTTGTTTTATTTAATATACATTAATTGACATTTTACCATTTTAACCTTTAATGTATAACATTTAAATTCCACTAACTTAGGCATTTTTGTCCATCCATTCTTTTAATGGTTTATTATCAACATAAGGACTCACATTTTAATAAGCCATAACAAACTAGCACTTTAACAATCAGCACAGAGCTTTTGCATTTTATGCGATTAAGTCCTTTTCTCAAATTAAGCACACAATCGATAAAATTTTCACATAGAAATTTCACACATGCTTAGTCACATATAAACACCAAAAATAATATTAAAATATTTTTTGACCTTGAATTTGTGGTCTCAAAACCACTGTTCCGACTAGGGTCTAAATCGGGTTGTTACACCCTCAGCATGGTCTCCATAGACCATTGCCGCCACTCAATCGTAATTATTTGGTCTCCCACTTTGAAGTCAGTTGGTTATATCCTAACCAAACCAGGGTTGAGATACAACTATTTGACTTTTGGCCACTAAATTTTTTCTAATCTCCCATTGGATCCTGACAATTTACTTGTCCTTTTAATTAAATCTAACTCTCCAAAATCCCAAGTTAATTTGAGTAACTGGGTGTTACAACTCCCCCACCATTGAAGGAAATTTCGTCCTCGGTATATCCCTTCTAACCTAATCTTTTCAAGTTGGTCTCCACTTTAATTTCTTTTGTCTTAAGAGATTCGCTACACATCTAAGGGAAGTTGCATCTACCTTTCTTAGGGAGAAGTTATTGCCTTAACATCTTAAATCTCAGCCGGTTCTTACCCTGCTCACTGAGCTCTCATTAATTTCTATAGGAGACTTTATAGCAAGAAGACCATTTCGTGCTTATTCTGGCATATTCTTACTTGAGCCATCATTCAGTTGTGTCTTAATGTATCACGATCAAGCAATTTTGGGATTACAATGGGTCACATGGAAGGCACTCTATTAACTAGTGTCACTTATTGGGTGGGAGATCTGAACCATTTCTGGGAACTTGAATTTGAATTTTCCACAAACGTTTGATTATTTATAATGGTGGAAGATATAGAGGAGAGGAAGTTCCCTTCGCTGTATTTTAGGCTTCTCCTTCCAAATATTTTTGTTGACTCAAAACCTTTAGCTGTCTTTCTACCTTCCTCCCCTTCCCCACCTACAATTTTCTATCCACGAATTTACCATTTAGGGTGTTACCTGCCTTCTGTGTCGCTCCTCTTCAATTTTTTTTCGCCTCTAACCGCCTACAACATCCTCATCATGTCTTGATTTAGGCGATCATCTTAAGGAAAAAGAAGGGACCCCCATGATTGGAGTTAGAAAGATCATGGTGAAAATAGACCTTCTTCCATGCGCATGCATAGGTCACTTGACCAAAAAATAGCATGCTTGTTGAATCACTGTTTTACAAATGTACGACCACTCGTGAGGGCATCTTCAAATCGTTATCATCTAGTGGAATCGGATTGCCAAATTTTTCCTATGATTTTGAAATTATGGAAAAAAAAATTCTAATTGAGCGACTCCTAGGATGGGTTCATCCTCCTACTATACTTACCGGAGGTAGGCTTCCATATTCCTTTGTATCTTTTCTTTTGCAAGGTTTTGAATTTTTATAGGATAGCGCCTGGACAACTTAATGGTCCTTCTTGGAAGATCCTGATAACTTATTTCATCGAGTGTGGTAAACACTGTAAGCCTCCATTCCTGGGCACGTTCCAACACTTTTACCAATTGGAGGTCATTACCCAAGGACCCTCAACTAGAATGGTCTACTTTCGCACTCACGAGGACCAAGGGTCTATCATTCAAAGTTCCTCCTTAATTTTTCACTCGAATCGCCACAAGTTTATACGAGTGAGAAGGAAGCTTGAAGGTAGCTTTGGCTTCCCTACGAGGTGATTTATCCCTCACAAGCCCGTTTGTCTTTAACACCAACCTATTGTCGCGGATCTCGCCCAGTTGCAGTATGACCGTTTAAGATTGGGATGTCCTCTAAATCTAGACAAGCTTCTAACAGTAGGGAATGTTCTCCGTTACTACTTAGAAGAGCAAAGTCTTAATGGTTTTAGATCAGCGGACTTAGTCTTGGGAGCAGACCCTCAAAGAGTCAAGCCTGCTAGCGAAGCATGGCCTTATGGGGGGCCCTGACGAGTTGGCCCATTCCTTGGTATGGAAAAGAAAAGAGCCTTCCATCCCCATAAGTATGCCTCATTCCTGCATACCCTCTCTGTGCTTGAACTTGGGATATCCATTTTTGTCATGTCTATAAAATTCCTACTACCAACTTCTAGTTCATCATTTTAGGCTCCCCCTCTCTCCTCACATTGTTACGACATACTCCTCACGTGGATGTGGATGCACTTATGGAAAGTGCACAAAAGGTCATAACGGCGATTAATAGTCGGGAGTAGGCAGTTAGTGGCCACCATAAGAGGCAAAGGCTAGAATGAGAGTCCTCCAGTGTTGGGGAAATGAGCAAGGCTGATTTAGGTTACAAAAGACCTAGGAAAGAACATTCAACCCCAAAGAAGGAATCTCATATCTCTCCACTAGCCATATTCGCCTTTCCCTTTAGGCTCGTTACTTCTAGTTCCACTTCGCCCACTTCCCCAATTGGCGTTATCGATTTTACCCTCCGTTCGGGTGAGGTACAAACCTCCTTCCTTTGGAGAAGGCATCTCAGTAAGGATCAATATCCTTTTTCCCCACTCTTAATCTGTAAAAAACAAGATAGGGTATTGCCTCCAGAGCTGAAGAGATTAACCTACCCCTCTTCTTCTATTAAGGGCATCCATAAGCCCACTTTTACGGAGTTAGCGGGCTCTCTATCAATGATAGCCACGAAATGGGAACTTATAAGTTGGGCCCTCTAGTAGGCCTGTATAGAGGCTGAGGCTATTCAGGCTTATCCTAAAAGAACTGTCCTTCTGGGAGGACAATCACTCTCCCAGCCTCACCAATCTCATGAAGTCTTGGTTTTCCAAAACCACAAATTTAATCAACTCGCCTCTACATGGAAAGCTAAATACCAAGTTTTGGTGGCTTAAGAGAAGGAGTTAGAAGAAAAATTTCGACATCTAGGGGCATTGGAGAGACATTACCTCATCGATAAGGAGCAATTAGAGAAAGAGAGTAACGCAGCTCTGGAAAAGTTCAAGGCAGATACTAATGAAGGTATTAAGGCACATTTTCCAATCTTAACATCCAGCTTGGTACTACCCATACAAGTCGTTATGGGTCACTTTGACCTACACCAAATGCTTGTGGCTTCTCGTTAAAACTGACCTCGATTTTGACGTCCTAAATCCCGAAAGGGCTGTATAGAGGGAATTCCCAAGGAAATGGAAAAAGTTTGGTGATCTCTCTTATGAACACGACTCAGAAACGTCTGAATCAGATTCTTCAAGTGGCACCTTCTCCGGGGATGAAATCTCTAACGATGCCTCCGCCTATTTAGCCCAATTAAGAAATTAACACATGGAAATTGGCTGGTCCGCTGGTTGGGGTTTTACTTAATCTTTCCTTGTACTAGAGTCAAACTTTCCAAAGCAATGAAAACTCCCAAATTTTCCTTATTATTCGTCACTACACTTATCATTTATCCAATTATAATTCACCAAACTGGCATGCATATTCACATCACACTTTCTTTCCTATAACTCACGAGGGACCGAGACAAATTTGTTGTAACACATATATATATACAGGGGATACTCCTTAACCATTTACGTCTAGAGGATCAGCTAAATTGAAGCTTTGATACCACTAAATTGTAACACCCCTTATTCAGCTCGACTGATGGGCCTTAGGTACCGGATGCTACAATAACTAGAATTAACATAACAAATTACTTAGAGTTATTATCTCAAATAGGTCGATACTGTCAATGTAAAATTTAAGATGTCAACTATAATCCATGAATTAAAGAATTGGGCCCATACAGATTTGCTAATTTAACTAATCTAACAATGTTTACATCTTCACAAAACTTAATACAAACTCTTTCAAATTAATCCCTAAGGCGTTCCCTCTACAGGAGCCCCTCTATATACTAGAACGATATCCACAAGTCCCCCACATCTGGCGTCATTTGGCTTGGCCCCTCCACTTGATTCTCACATTAAAGTTTTATCTTGCAATAAGCAAATGATTCATAAGTACAAATGAGTTTAGTGAGATTCTGCAATACAACCTAAAACAAAATACAAGACTTTCAGAATGAAGTCTTAAGGAGAGATTTAAACTCCCTGATCATCTTGGATGTTCGTAGATTTTAATGACATGATCGAAATCTTCCCCTCTCCTCGTAGCTTACTGTAACACCCCTAACCCGTATCTATCACCGAAACAGGGTTATGGAGCGTTACCAAAGCTTTTCGGGACATTTTCAGATAAAACATGTAAATTACTATTCATTAACCGAGATCATTCGTAACATCCCTTAAATGGACCTTTGAGGCCCAATACGAGTATTAGAATTGATTCAGAACTTAATCGGGAAATCTAAAAATTTTTCGTGACATTTCAAAAATTTTACAAGGTGTAGGGCTCACACGCCCGTGTGGTTCAAGGGACATGCCTGTGTGACCCTAGGACACGCCCATGCTACAGGCCGTGTTCGAAATTAGGTAGCTTACTGACTTATGCCACACATCCATGCCACACGCCCGTGTTCTAGGTCGTGTAGCACACACGGCTGAGACACATGCCCGTGTCCCTGCCCGTGTGCTCAATCCTGAGCATTCTGTTTTTCTCGAATTTAAAGTGCAGGGGACACATGGCCTGGCTACACGCCCATGGGATAGGCCGTGTGTCACACACGGTCTAGACACACGCCCGTGTGTCTGCCCGTGTGGACAAAATAAAGCCATTCCTAGCTTCATTTCTCACCCAAAATCTCACCCATGGCCTGCACTTGAATCACACATCCAAATAAGAACCATTTCAAGCATTCAAATCAAGTAAATTCCATCATTCATCATGGCATATCATTTCATGCATACATGTTCATAATCTTGTCTTGGTTTAGTCCATATGATAGGCAAAATTTGATCAACTACTTAACACATGTGTAGCTACCATAGTATGACATTACAAATATATCAAATCAAACCATTACTAGCCATTCCAATGGCTAGATTACAAGCATTATTTACACTTACATGGCAATATGGCCAATATAACCTATACATGCCATTACAACCATAATTGCTATACCATATTGTACCGACATGGGCCGATAGATAGTGTGAGTGATCTCCGCCGAGCTTCCAATCCAACGAGCTTCCGATTTACTTTAAAATAGGGGAAAATAAAATAGGGTAAGCATTGTATGCTTAGTAAGTTCGTATAACATGGTACTTAACTTACCATTCATTCTATTTTGAGGTAACTATGTAAGGCATATTCAATCAATTTGATGTCAAGCCCTACACATCTTCTCATTGCCCTTGTTAGTCATATATTCCATAGTAACATCAAGACAAGTATGAGCTCAACAACAATTAAGTTTCCATGCACTTATGCTTTCCACAACTTGTATTCATTTAACATGTATAAATCATCTCTTATTATTACAAGCATAGTTTCATAGTAGTTCGTTTCGGGTTCAGCTTATTTCATGTCAGGACTTTACTCATATTTTAAGAATATTAAGGTCACAAAGTAGTAGTACACTCAAGGTGTACAAGTCTATAATCAAGGATGAACTTATATTCATCAACCAAATTCCGAGTACAAATATCATCGTCTCATTGGAACGACGGGAATGTGCAAGTGTACACAATCGTAACAAGTAATAAAGTGACAAGTAAATGTCGAGTTATCGTACCCATAGGGACTGTGAAAAGAATTATTTATGAATGCTATTTAAAACACTTTGGTGAAGAAAAATATTTTGTTTGAAGAGGGTGATTAAAAACTAAGATTTTAAACTAAGTAAACTAAATAAATAAATCTCAAATACACGATTTCAAAATATGATTTTAATCAATATGACATAATTGTGTTAGATTAATTACATTTCTTGACTTAGAATTATTAAACTCATGTTTATATTATTACGAATAAATTCACGGTAACTCGATAATTTACTAACTTATGAACATACTCACCTACCAAAATCCATTCATCTCTTGGCTATATCCCTATGTCAATTCAACCGATTAAACAAATCTTAATAGGCAAATATGTTATTGCACATACATACTTATTAAATTGAAATAATCTCTTGTACATATCCCTATGTCAATTCAAACGATTAATTAAATATAATAAGCACGTAAAAGATTATGTGAGGTAACAAAGTATCCCTACCTTGAAACAATTTAATCACTGATCGTTATGTCAGAGTTTTAAAAATTTATATAATGAATGATCTAGCCTAGAAACTAACTGTGACAACGATTGAGACAATCGCACCTATCGAACAGTAGTATAGTTTAGTGGCAAGACTAGAATGTCGAACCCAAAGGAACCAAAAGTACTAATACTAACTTTCTTTCTATTATTTAGCCTAAGAATTGAATTGAATTATTGTTTAATCTAAAATTAACTAACTACTAAGCTAAAGACGCTAAGACAAAGAGAATGAATTGGGGAAATACTTGTGGGAAAAACCAATTGATTAAGACAATACCCAAAGAGGAATCGACCTAGACTTCACTTGTTATCTAACTCTGAACCAGAGGATTTATTCACTTGACTTGATCCGTAAGATTCCCAAATTTATGTTAATACCTCTCTCGAGGCTACTAACGTCTAACCCTAGGTTGATTAATTGAAATCTCTTTCTAATTAAAACCCCTAGAATTGCATTAACTCGATCTATGGACTCCCATACTGGGTTTGACCCTAATCTGACAAATTTTCGTCATCCTATGTCTAGGGTTGCGATCAACTCCGCTTAACTATGCTAGATCTACTCTTAGACAGGGACTTTTGCACCACTGCCTAAGCACATCAATAACTGCCTAAGCACATCAATACTTGAATCAATACCCTGAAATATCAAAGCAAGAATTAAGAACACATAATTAAGAACAAATCAAGTATTTATCATATAGTTCAGAAAACAATAACAAGATCTGTCTTAGGTTTCATCCCCCTCAGGTATCTGAGGGGTTTAATTCATAATAATAAAAGAATAAACCTCAGAAGAAAAGATAAAACAAAACATAAGAAAACCCTAAAACCCCATGAAGGAATTGGAGGAGAGATCCACTGTCTTGGTATGATTTTGGCTTCTTGAGATGAATCAACTGGCTTTCTTCGAGTAAATCCCACGATTCTGACCTCTCTGGCTTGGCTCCTTGGCCTAGCTGGACTCCCCTTTCAAGGTTGGCCTCTAGGGTGTTTATATAGGCTTTGGAATGTGTTTCTTTGCCTCTAAGTATCCTATTCCGAGTGAAATTCCTCTTTTTCACGGCAGGGACACGCCCGTGTAGCACGCCCGTGTGAATCGACTTCAGGCCGTGTTCAAGCCTACTAAAGGGGCACGGCCGTGTGCTTTGGGCCCAGGCCATGTTGATTTCCTACTTTGGCCCATTTGGCCCGTTCTAAGCTCGTTTTCTGTTCTTTTCATCCTCATATGCTCTCCTGAGTATAAAACATGAAATTAAAGGATTAAGAGCACCAAATTCCATAACTCAAGGGATAAATCATCCAAAAGCATGCTAAATGTGGAGATAAAATATGTTACTATTACAGTTTATCAAATACCCCCACAATTAAGCTTTTGCTTGTCCTCAAGCAAAATTCTCAACTCACAATTAAAACGAACTTCCTCAATTCATAACCTTCATCAACGATGTTTCATCATAATTCATAGGTAATTCATACATTGATAACTTAACCAGAAAGTTCCTAAAGATTCAAACAATCAAAGTCATAGTTTTTATAGTACGAAAAATAGGTGTTTCCCCTTACCTAAATAATTACCTTTAATTCAAAATCAATAAAAATTGACATCCTCACTAAAAATTCACTCAAATCACTCGAAGTGTTTAAGGTTCAGGAAAAAGCACTCATAAGTCAAACATGAAAAGTTAATCCCATAGGCTTGCATGAAAATCGAATCTCCTCCACTATAATATGAGATGATACACAAATCAAAAGGTCTTTAAAAAGGGTTGTAACGGGGCTTGGGTTAAAGGTGTTGATAAAGGCTGAATTAGAGGGTTAGAATCAAGACTGAATTGACAAATTACCTAACTAAAAAGTTGTACTAATACTAAATAATTACATCACGAAAACTTAATACTAATAACATGAGCTTCTTCTAAAGATAATGAAATTAACAGTTTGAGCTCAAATAACAGAGAACTAATAATGAATATACTTCGTTTTTTTAAGAACAAATCATAAAATAATAAAGAAATTAATAACTAAAATGGAAAGCATAGTTTAGCTAAGTAATCTGTTCAAATCAGACCTCGACTTAATGTTGGTCAAATTAATTAAAGGGATTTCAACAATAATGGTTTTTGGTTAATGTTGAGGGTGAGTTAAAAAAAGGGTTGTTAGGATCAAAAGGGTTCACTAGGGGTTAATTGTGAGGGTAGGCTTTTAGTGGAGTAAGTGGGTTAAAACCTAAGTGCCTTCATCATCTCTGTATATCAAATCAAAGGTGTGGTCTCAACATGTATAATCGAAGCAAGTTCTAGAATAACAAATCAATGTTGACACACTCATAATCAATAAAGTGAGCAAGAAAAAGAATGTGCTCTAAAAGGCTCAAAATCTCACAAAAATTATGGGTTTTTGATATCAACCTTGTAAATTTCAAACTTCAAAGTAATCATTAGATTTGGGTAGACAACCTAACAAAAAATTTTACTTTTGAAAATAGACTTATCATGCTTGATTCTCTAGTCTCCTAAAGTTTAAATTATCACTGCACAATTAACTATAAGTTAATCCGAAACATATCAATGAAAATCATAAATCAAAGGAAATTTCATTTTAATCGTAATATGAGAAAATTATTTAAGAACAAGATTTATTTCAGGATTTGAGAATAATGAAAAAAGTTAGGCATTTTCCTAAGTAAATTTCACCCCCCACACTTAAAATGTACATTGCCCTTAATGTAAAAATATAACAATTATAATAAAAAAAAAACAAGATAGGGAAAGAGGTGAAACTTCCTGAATTTTGGATGGAGTCAGAGAAAAAAATCTGGGAAGTTCGGGCCACGTTGGAGGAAGACATTTCTGTAGAGGTGGATACTAGGGTCGTGGTGGTGTGATTCCCAAGTAGCCTGAAGAACCTAAAACCAAGAAACTAAAATAAAATAAACTAGATTTAGCATAAGATAGTCAAAGAGAAGGAAAATAAAGGAGAAGAGAAAAGACAAATAAAAACTAAATGGCCTCAAGCGTCCTCGGTTTGTCGAGTAAATGAAGCGACCGGCATGAACTTATGTAGATCGGTCTCCCATAGGGATACTGTGCTAGGGTCCTTCCGCTTCTTCGACATAGGTAAGGTGAAAATGAAGAGTTTGGGACAGGAGAATGAGAGGGAATGGAACAAACAAGGGTGAAAGGGAATGGAAGAAAAGGAATGGGGAGTAGGTGGGAAAGGGAGAGGGGGTGTTTTTAAATAGAGATTTCAGGTCTGGTATATCCCCACGCCCGTGTGTCATGGGCATGTTGAGTCACACGGTCATGTCGCACGACCGTGTTGTGCTTCGTTCGTTTATCCCACGCCCGTTTCGTGGTCACCACGCCCATGTTTGATAAAACAGTGTCGACCACGGCTGTATCGCACGGCCGTGGTGTTTAGTCGGAGCCCGTGTGACTTCCCTCAGGGTCGGCCACGGCCGTATCGCACGGCCGTGGCCATTTATAATCGTCTGTGATCTTGGGAATCTTTCGTCATTGGCTCGTACTACCTCTGCCATGTCAGTACGGATGTCCGTAGTATCCACACGGCCACGGCCACAGCCATGTGCAAGGCCGTGTGGTATGGAAATCTGCACTTTTGTTAGTTAATAGTTAGATGCTAAAAAAAAATAAGAAATAAATGTAGAAATAAATGTAAAAACAAACGGAGTTAGTGCTCGGGTTGCCTCCCGAGAAGCGCTTGTTTAAAGTCCTAAGCTAGACTTACCTCTCATTCACATATTCAGGGTGGTTTGAAGAGTTGAACATCCTCTTTCATGCTATCAGTTCTACTATCATGATATAACTCGAGTCGAGTAGCGTTTACTTTAAAAGTCCCGAAAATAGGATTACTTACCTCAACTGTTCCGTATGGGAAAACATTGATTACTTTAAAAGAGATTTCTTCGTTTGTATTAAGGTCTGAAGGAGATATTCGAGGGTCTGTTTTATCTAATAATACCTGATCTCCGATCTTAAATTTGTTTGTCCCATGGAATGGATTTGGTTCTGCTGCGTGTGTCCCTAATTTCTCTTTAAAATGTGTCTTCCACTCGTCTAGTTCATCGATCTGAAGCCTTCGTTCCTCATGAGTTATTTCCTTGTTTGCATGAGGTCTAGGATCTGGCTCAGTTGTGTAGTTTCGTGGTGCTTCTTGTGAGGAAGGTTGAACAAATTGGTTATCAATTGAATTTACTTTCTCACCTCTATCACTCGATGTCCTAGCCGAGTTAAGAGCTTGAAGAGTGACTGTCTCGTTGCCTACATGAAGTATGAGTTCGCCTGTATCAATGTCAATTTTTGTTCTAGTAGTTGCTAAAAAGGGTCTTCCCAAAATTAAAGGGATCGTATTGTCCTCATCCATGTCTAAAACGACAAAGTCTACTGGGAATACAAATTTATCAATTTTTACGAGTACATCTTCAATTATACCCCTAGGAATTCTAATAGTTTTATCAGCTAATTGAATGCTCATCCTAGTTTGTTTGGGTTTCCCTAGACCTAGCTATTTAAACATTCTATAAGGCATGACATTTATACTTGCCCCTAGATCTGCTAAAGCATTATCAATGGATAAACTACCAATTAAGCATGGAATTGTAAAACTCTATGGATCTTTTAATTTTCGTGGTAGTCGATTTTACAACATTTCTGAGCATACTGCGCTTAGTTCCACATGCGACTCCTCGTCTAACTTCCGTTTGTTTGTCAGAAGCTCTTTTAAAAATTTCCTTGAATCTGGCATCTGTGAAAGAGCTTCAAGGAACGGTAAGTTAATATGTAATTTCTTTAAGAGTTTAAGAAACTAACCGAACTGTTCCTCTGTGTTATCTTTCTTCATTGCTTCAGGATATGGTATGCGAGGTTGGTACTCTTTGATTACCGGTTTTGGTTTATCATGACTTTCTTCATCTTTACCTTCTTCTACCACATTCTCTTGCCTTAAATTGGGCTCATCTAACCCTACACCATCAGGAGCTGTTATGGCTTGAATTTGCTCCTTTGGGTTAGTCTCAGTGTTGCTTGGTAGGCTTTCTTGTGGTCATTCAGAAATTAGCTTAGCAAGTTGCCCTAACTGGTTCTTGATCCCTTGAGTCGATGCTTGTTAATTTTTAAGTGTTGTTTTGGGGTTTTGGAAATGTGTTTCTGACACCGCTATGAATTTTGTCAGCATCTCCTCAAGGTTCGGCTTTTTTTCCTGTGGGTAGGGTTGTTGTTAGAAGTTTTGAGGGGGTTGTTGTCTCTGATTTCCTTGACCTCCCCATGAAAAATTGGGGTGGTTCCTCCAACCTGGATTATAATTGTTACTATAGGGGTTATTTTGAGATCTAAAATTATTACCCATATAGTTCATCTGCTCACTTTCTACGCCAGGGTTGTAGGGTGGATATTCCGTATTGTTCGACCCTCCATTCGTATCACACTGCATCACTGGATGTACCTGCAAAGAACTATACAAACCATCAATCTTTTTATTTTAGAGTTCTACCTGATTGGATAGCATGGTTATTGCGTCGAGGTTGAAAACTCCATTGCTTTTGTTGGCCTTGTCCTTGTGACTTGCCAGCGATAGTTATTGATGACATCTCTTCTATAAACTCGTAGGCAGCCTCAGGTGTTTTGTTATTCAAGGTTCCGCCGGCGGCTGAATTGATCAATTGCCTGGTTGAAGGGTTTACACCATTATAAAAGGTTTGGACTTGTAGCCACAAGGGTAATCCATGGTGTGGGCACCTTTTCAATAGATCTTTGTATCTCTCCCATGCATCATAAAGTGTCTCTAAATCCATCTGCACAAAAGAAGAGATAACATTCCTTAACTTAGCCGTTTTAACCGGCATAAAATATTTTAATAAAAATTTCTCGGTCATTTGATCCCATGTGGTGATTGACCCTCGTGGAAGAGAATTCAACCACTGTTTGGCTTTATTCCTCAAAGAAAAGGGAAATAACCGAAGACAAATGACATCATCAGAAACGCCATTTATTTTGAAGGTATCACAGAATTCAAGAAAATTCGCTAAGTGTGTGTTAGGATCCTCATCCAGCAAACCATCAAACTGAACAAACTGTTGTATCATCTGTATAGTTTTAGGTTTCAGTTCGAAATTATTTGCAGCAATAGTAGGTCTAACAATACTTGATTCAGTACCAACTAAACTAGGCTTAGCATAATCATACATAGTGCGAGGAGCATGATACCACTTCCAGAGGTAGCAGATTATTTTCAGCCATCTCTTCGATGGTATTAGTTTTGTCTTTTTGCTATTCTTCTATTAAAATTTAAGCTTCGCCTTATTTCTCTATAATTTCTGCGAACGGTACCTTCAATATCACTATCGTAAATTAAGGGTCCTGTCGGGTTGCTTCTAGTCATAAACTAGAGGTACCTGCTAGGAACAAAATAAAAGAAGAAAAATTAGCAAAGTTAAAAACACAATAAAAGTAAATTGCAAAAATAAAAATGGCTAAAGTAATAAAAATTGAGCGTTCTTAATATTTTGGTTCCCCGGCAACGGCGCCAAAAACTTGATCATTATGTCAGAGTCTTAAAAATTTATATAATGAATGATCTAGCCTAGAAACTAACTGTGGAAACGATTGAGGCAAGTGCACCTATCGAACAATAGTATAGTTTAGTGGCAAGATCGGAATGTCGAACCCAAAAGTACTAATACTAACTTTCTTTCTATTATTTAGCCTAAGAATTGAAGTGAATTATTGTTTAATCTAAAATTAACTAACTACTAAGCTAAAGACGCTAAGACAAAGAGAATGAATTGGGGAAATACTTGTGGGAAAAACCAATTGATTAAGACAATACCCAATGAGGAATCCACCTAGACTTCACTTGTTATCTAACTCTGAACCAGACGATTTATTCACTTGAATTGATCCGTAGGATTCCCTAATTTATGTTAATACCTCTCTCAAGGCTACTAATGTCTAACCCTAGGTTGATTAATTGAAATCTCTTTCTAATTAAAACCCCTAGAATTGCATTAACTCGATCTATGGACTCCCATATTAGGTTTGACCCTAATCCGGCAGATTTTCGTCATCCTATGTCTAGGGTTGCGATCAACTCCGCTTAACTATGCTAGATCTACTCTTAGACAAGGACTTTTGCTCCACTGCCTAAGCACATCAATACTTGAATCAATACCCTGAAATATCAAAGAAAGAATTAAGAACACATAATTAAGAACAAATCAAGTATTTATCATATAGTTCAGAAAATAATAACAAGATCCGTCTTAGGTTTCATCCCCCTCATGTATCTGAGGGGTTTAGTTCATAATAATAAAAGAATAAACCTCAGAAGAAAATATAAAACAAAACATAAGAAAACCCTAAAACCCCCTGAAGGAATTGAAGGAGAGATCCACCGTCTTGAGTATGATTTTGGCTTCTTGAGATGAATCAACTGGCTTTCTTCGAGTAAATCCCATGATTCTGACCTCTCTGGCTTGGCTCCTTGGCCTAGCTGGACGCCCCTTTCATGGTTGGCCTCTAGGGTGTTTATATAGGCTTTAGAATGTGTTTCTTTGCCTCTAAGTATCCTATTCCGAGTGAAATTTCTCTTTGTCACAGCAGGGACACGCCCGTGTAGCACGCCCATGTGGATCGAATTCAGGCCATGTTCGAGCCTGCTAAAGGGGCACGGTCGTGTGCTTTGGGCCCAGGCCGTGTTGATTTCCTACTTCGGCCCATTTGGCCCGTTTTAAGCCCGTTTTTCATTCTTTTCATCCTCCTATGCTCTCATGAGTATAAAACATGAAATTAAAGGATTAAGAGCACCAAATTCCATAACTCAAGGGATAAATCATCCAAAAGCATGCTAAATGTGAAGATAAAATATGTTACTATTACGGTTTATCAATCACAATAATCTTGCAAGTTATGCAAGGCAAATGTATCGTCAGATACCGTTGCTAATTTAACCCTCAGCTACCTTAGATGATTAAACATGCAATCGATTAAGCATCTTGTGTCCATTAATTACAATTTCAATCCGTTTAAATAATTAATTCATTAGCTACCTCACAATTGTAATGCAAGAATAACTTAGTCACGATTTTACTTAATCAAGCATCTTACCGAGGCCTATAACAACATAAACACAATTTTAATAATTTTAACAAACGAAATGCAATCAACCTAAAATGAATTAAATTCAAGCTAAATTGATTAAATTAACCATTCCAACAACATAAATATTCATATATATGTTCATCATAACAACAACAAAAATTAAAGAGATAGGGAACAAGAATCAAATCCGGTGTTTTTTTGTGGCTTGACTAGTTTGCTCCGTTCTTCCTTCTCCATTGTCCTCGTCGACCAAGGCTTATATGAAAACTTAATTGCTGCTCCAAATGGTTGATGAATGCCCCTTTTCCAAGAGGAGAAATTGGCAAGAGAGCAAGGGAATTTGGAATGGAAAAGAAGAGAGAAAGTGGAGAGAAGAGAGAAAAGATGTGAATGCTTGAGATGTGTTTCAAATGACCAGCCTAAGGGGGTTTTTATAGCTGAAGAAGGCTGCTAAAAATAGCTAAAATTATCAGCCAAATAGCCCTCCCTTTTCCGGCCACACATGTGGCAAGGTTGAAAGTTTCAACTTTGCTAATTTAGGCTTAGGGCAAATCTATAAAGCCACCAATTGTGGAGGGGTTTGTTTGCAACTTGAACAAGTATTCAAGGGTCTCTTTTCAAGCTAAATAATCGCCAATAAGCTGATTTGGGTCAGCATATGGATGGTTTTGGGCTGTCCACTTCTTGGTCGGTTCGGTTCACTCGATTCGGCTCAATTGGACCACTTTTTCATAATTAATTAATAATAATTTATTTAATCCAAATTAAATTGGATATAAATTAAAATTAATTATATCATGAATTAATACACATAATTGGACCGACTTAGGTTGAAAATTAATTCGCCTTGATACTTCAAATTGCTTCTCGATTTTGAACTTCTAGTAGTGTCTGTCGAGTCGTTTTTTGCCATTTGTGCAAATCTGTCGAAAATTGAACAAAATTAATCAAAATTTATTATAAAATTAATTAAAATTCAACATGTTCATAATTTAAGTGCAATTTAATTATTTTATAAAAATTAATTATTTTTCGACAATAATTTTGTCGAAACTGCATGAATTTGAGTTAAAAAGGGCATGAAAAAGTGTGTATATTTTCGTGTTTCCACACCCCCAAACTTAATTCATTGCTCATCCCGATTAATGCAAAAATTGAAAAGAATTTCTCGGAAACACCTTTGAAAAATTCCTTCAGAACAACATTCTTCCCAAAATTATGAATTCGGTATACTTATTGTAATATCCGGGATTTAGGGCTTGTGCATTGTTGCATGTGCTAGTATGCCTATGTGTGTTTTGAATGTGTTTTTATGAATTTTGAGAACTTTAGAGTGTAGGTGAATGTCTTAGAAATTATTAGGTTTTAAGTCTTAAAGGGGGAACTAGGCAAATGAGGCCTTAAGAAAATTTATGGGGGAAATTGGACATAAAAATGGGCTTGTTAAAGTGGCAAGGAGGTGCCATTTAAAGCCCTAAGCAGTGACGCCACAAGCAGTGTGCAGGGCCTAGGTTCGAGCAACAAGGGGAGCACTTTTGGGAGTTGTTTTTTTTCGTCAGGAAGGAAGGGAGTTGGACGGCATGGGGAGACTGGATGGATGAGCTTTAGATGTGGTCAATTTCTTTTTAAAATTTCGGCTAAGGGCAAGGATAATGCTTGACTCATTCAAAATATTTTAAATGAGTAGAGAAGAGGAAAAATAGGAGAAAAGCAAGGAGAAGCTAGTGCTTGAGTGTTAGCCGAATTCAAGGGAGGGGAGTGAGTTGAGGTATTCGGTCATACGAGGGGGCTATGTGCCAAAAGTTTAAGGCTACCAAAGTAATATTTTTGGCTATTTTCTTTTGCCGGAATTTGTTCTATTCTCTCGTGAACTTTCAACCCTTTTTCTTTTATAATCAAACCTCACCAAAAATTCACTCTTTTTCTCTCATTTAGTCCTTGGCCGAATCATCCCAAGAACATTAGGGTCAATTGTTTTTTTCCTCATTTGTTTAAGGTAAGCCGAATCTACCATCTCCCCTTCTCACCTTTTCTTTCTATTCTACTTAGGCCGAACTTCTCCCTCCCAAAAGTTCATCATTGCCGAAATTCTTAGATCAACGCACCACCATTGCCGAACCTTGGTAACCCTCATCTCTTTTCTTTCCCATTTGATAAGGCTAAATATCTCTGAGGGTTCAAGCAAAGGTGCGATCGGTTTCAATGATAAGGAGGAATTTGGGATTTGGTTGTTGTCAACTTCAAGGGAGATCTTTCGGGATTTTAAGATCTAAGGTAGCGAATGTAATCATTAGGCCGAAGGCCATTTATGGTGTTTATTAAGTTTTAGAATCGGATCTAGCATATGCTTATAGGAATTTCGACAGATACCTCAAACAAGTGACAATTTCGGGATTTAGATCCGCAAGGTAAGTGAATATGAATATTCGGCCAAGGTCATATTAAGTGTTAATGTTGGCCGATTCTAACTATGATTTTTAGGGAGGAGTACAATCTATTTTGGTAGACTTTCGGGATTCAGTGAACACGTTGGTAACCAGGTGTGTAGCCCTACACTAATTCCTAAGAGATCTATGGTATTAATATTAATATATGTGTTAATGAAAATATGAAAGTATGGCTAAAGGTACCATTCAATGGTACGGAGGATTCAGGTACGTTATCCATTAACGCTCTGTTAATAATATTATGAATATTGAACATGACACATATGAGAATTTGTTAAGAATGTGAAATAAGGTAAATTGCGATATTTCGCATGTTTGTATGACGCATGGGAATACGGGTGATATTGAAAAGGGAAGTGATGCGTGGTTTTACCACAATATCCGTGACTCATGTCACGTAATCGAATGTGGTGACTTATGTCACATATTGTTATCCGTGACTACGGTCACATATTAATATCCGTGACTTTGTCACATTATCTCGAGTGGCTATGCCACAATTTATAAGGGCGATGTGTATGTCGTCCTGCAATGATCGCCTTCGATGATGTGTAGCGGATGGAGGGTCGATTTAGTAATCCCCACGGTGTGATTGGCTGGTACGGGTGATGTGTAGAGGATGGTTATTTAGGTTTGGGTTCGGGATTGCATCATTACTTATATCTGTTATATGTGATTGATATGCCTAAATCGTTTGGGAGTTCGTGGTAGTTGTTACACATTGAGTTTGTTGACTCACCCTTCGTGGGATATCTTTTCAGGTGATACTCTCGGTGATTTGGACCGGGTCACGAGGACTAGGGTGGGGCCCTGCTCAGCTCAGTGTTTTCTTCTAATTTGGATTTTCCTATTAAGTTTTGGATTTATTTCGGGTTTTGCTATTGATGTAATAAGGCCACTATTATTACACTGTTTTATGCTTGCTCTCAAAATTTTTATTACGATACGATTCTTATTATCTCGAAGGTTAAATAACTCATCTTTATAATAAATGTTCAATGTTTTGACACCTAAATACCAACGGTTTTTAACTTAATGTTAAACCCTAAAATTCGGCAGTTTCTTCTAACTTATAGTTTTTCAAATACGAAAATATTGTTTTAATATGGACTTCAAAAAAAAAAAAGACACCATTTTCAACTTGAACCCAACACCTAACGATTCCTCTTCAAAATGACCACATTTTCCAAATTGACAAACAAGATTTGAAATGTTTTACTCGAGGAACATGCCAGATCCGGTCGGGGCTCGTGGGCCGGGTTTGGGGTGTTTCACTTATGCTCAAAAACAAGAAATTTGATAGTTATGCTACTTAAGTATACATATCGTTCAAATTAATCTCAACAACTATTATGATAGAAAAATTAGACTAAATGCTTCCTTAACAAAGACATGTTAACCTTTACCAATTTGATTTTATTTCCTTATTCAAGATTAAGCTGCAATCATTAAGTTTAACTTATGCCTTCATACGTTGAACATAGCAATTTCTCTCCACTAATGTTGGTAGCATAGAAAACTTGAATCAATAGGTCCTTAAAAAGGTTGTAACGTGGCTAGGCTATAGGTAGGTAAAAGATAGATAAATTTAGGCTTAAAATCTTAGACTCAGCTTCAATCGAACCTTTTGAATAATTTCCCTCAATACACCAACTTACTTTGCTTTCACATGCTCTTTTGTACTTCTATTTTCTTTCAAGTACATGTGCTCTTTTTTTTTTCAACACGAGCATTTTACTGTATGTACTACAATTTTTCGAAAATTTGATATTTCTTTCAACTCCCCCAAACTTATTTTCAAAGAATATTCTGAATAGTACTGAGTCTAGTGTTTGGGACAATTTAAAGATAATTAAGAGAGAAGTGATGGCTAAATATTGCAACGGTTCAAATAAAATTAGGCCATATAGTGTCAAAGTTGGGTTTCAAAGGATAAAATTTCATCAAGGTTGGCTTGAAAGGCTCAAACGGTCCAAACAAAAGTTGCCTAAATCATTTTCAACATTCAATGCTTCCTAGGATTTCACCTAAAGAAACTACTAAGTCAATTCTAGAGACTTAAACTTTCATGCATGCCTAACTTTCTTAAAGAACTAAAAATTTTATGGTATGATTTGCATGCTTTATTAAAAATACATTTATATCATTATTAAGCTAACATAACAATTTATTGAAATAATAGAACTTTATTTATACTGAAGTTTAACATACTCAAAAAAATTTCAAATTTATTGAACAAAATATATCCTAGCCATAATTAAAAGAAAAACTTATTCTAAGTGGAAACAATTTCAATTTTTCGGTCCCCCTACTTAAAATGAACAATGTCCTCTTTGTTTAAAGTGAATAGATACTATACACCAGATAGGATCCTAGAAAAGAGGAGGTGAGTCAATTCGACTTCTTAAGTACCAAGCTCTTTCTAAATCCAATCCTAGGCATGTATATATCTATTGCCACACTTTATACTTCACGACTTGTTCAATTTTATTAATGATTTCCATCTCTTGTTTTATTATGCGAGAATAAAAATTCCTAATTAACTTAATCCTAAAATAACCTAAGAACATAAATAAAATAAAGTCGAGATCCCCCCTTTATTTATTTGCAAATCCTTCCGAATTCAACTCATCTTTTGCTCCATCATTATTGTCTTTGCATGAATCGCTTCGTTCCTTCTTCGATAATGGGCTCCATGGTTCAAATATGTAATCTGGAAACGCAGACACAAAAATAAATGGGTCATTGTAAATTTTTGTAAGAGCACTTCTCATCGAGTCATGTAACACCCCATACCCGAGTCCAAGGCTTAGACTGGATACGAGATATTACTATGCTTTAACTTGCTTAATCATGCTCTTACGGGCTGTAAAATTTTTGTTCCGAATTAAAAACTTCTCTTTCTCAGTCTAATCATACATTTCATGGGCCTACGAGGCCTTATACTTGTATATAAAAACTTTCGAAACTTAATCAGAAACTTTTCTTTAAAGCAGAGGTCACACACCCATGTGGTTTGGGACACGCCCGTGCACCCCTTTACACGCCCATGTCTCCCGATCGTGGTCGACACTGACTAATTACACACGGCCTGGACACGCCCGTGGCCCTGGCCCGTGTGCCAAACCTTGGCATTCTGACTTATTCACACGGTCTATACACACGCCCGTGTGCATTAGCCGTGTGACAATTCAATTACTAAATGTAAAGTGTAGACTTCACACACCCAGGGCACACGCCCATGTGCTAACCGTGTGGTACACACGGCCTAAACACACGGCTGTGTTATTAGCCCGTGGTCTATCCTGACTTAAAACACTAATGTGTAGGGGACACAAGGCTTAGACACACACGCCTTGTGTGTGTCCATCCGTGTGGGCACTTAGAGGCTATTTACCAAGCCAACTGCCACCCTGAAATCAAGATCAATCCCATGCTCAATTCAGCAACTCAAGTATTACATCTAACATGAACAAGGATGCATACTTCATTGATAGATTAAAACATACATACATAATCATTCATGACTCATCTCTTTGGCCATATACAAAAAGAATACTAAGCTTGAAAACCAACACTTTGGCTAATTTTAAAACATAACTCAAAATGAAATGATTCCTATACATGCCATACTTAATATAAACAACTTGGCTATACAAAAATAGCGATTGATAGTGTGCTCTGAGCTCCGATGACGATGGTCCACGAAATTAGCTTGGCGGGACTACATGGAAAGAAAGAATAAAAGACGTAAACATTTAGCTTAGTAAGTTTGCATATAATGCACGTAACAACATACTTGCTTCATATAACCCATTTGACATAAACAATGGTATCATAATTTCAGCTATAAGGCTTACTTACTCATATCTGATTCTTACATATCTCATGATACTTACTAGTCTCATACTTGTGAGGTAAACAAGGTACCTGTATCACTTGATCACATTGATCAGCATACTTTAACATAATAATCATAATCTCTAATTTATCATTCATAACATGTATAATACTCATTCTCGACTTGATGATAACTTTGCTTACTTACTTTCTTGTTATCTCTTTTAAACTTTACTTGTTTGCCCGATGAATTTCCATGAATAATCGAGGATACTGAATCTCATCTCACATGCTCAATGCCAAAGCCATATCCTAAATACGGTCTTACATGGAATCTCTCATCTTGATTTTGAGGCCATGTCTTGATATGGACTTATACGAAGTCTTTCTCGTTCTCACCAATGCCATGCCTTGGCTTTGAATTACATGATAACTTGTTCAATGCCAAGCTTGCCTTGGACTTATATGATAACTTGTTCAATGCCAAGCTTGCCTTGGACTTACATGATATCTTGTTCAATGCCAAGCTTGCCTTGGACTTACATGATAACTTGTTCAATGCCAAGCTTGCCTTGGACTTACATGATAACTTGTTCAATGCCAAGCTTGCCTTGGACTTACATGATAACTTGTTCAATGCCAAGCTTGCCTTGGACTTACATGATAACTTTGCTTGATTGCCGATGCCATGCCTTGGCTTGGTCTTATACAGACTTTCTAATCTCATGTGGTAGATCGAGTATCCTGAGAAATTCCATCTTCAATCGGGACTTGCTCGTATTTAATCTCATTAATTTATTTATTTAGAAAAACATTAATCATTCCATGATAATAATGTACATTATACTAGGCAATTTAATGATAGAAATCATAAAGCTTAGAAATCATACAAACTTACCTCAATATACAAAATGTATGTAGATATGCAATTTAGTCCTCGACTTTGTTCTTGCCTCGATTTCGATCCGGGCTTCATTTTTCTTGATCTATAATCATAAATAGATCATTTAAAACTCACATTGACTAAATTTACTCTTAACTCATACTTTGGCAAAATTACTGTTTTGCCCCTATACTTTCTCATATTTGCACTTTTTCCCAAAGGCTCGTAAAATGAATCTCATTCAACTTTCTTAAACTTCATGCTTAGCTGATTCATTTTCTCTACTATAGCAATCATCAACTCCCATTATTTCTAATAGGTATGACAAATTTCATAATTTTTGCAAACTAGTCCTTACTAGCATTTTTCATGAAATTCACTTAGAAAAAGATGTTTATCTAACATCAAACTCTCATAAACTTCCATAAAATATCATTTTACAAGCATGTCACTCTTGGGTAGATTTTTGAACATGCATCTTAGCTTATTTTATAGCTAAAAATAGCTAATTCATAATACGAGAACTTCAAAAACACGAAGAATATTAAAAACGAGGCTAAGATGAACTTACTAGCAAGCTTGAAAGATGAACAAACCCTAGCTATGGGTTCTTGGAAAATTTCGGCAATGAGGAAGAAGATGAATGAAATTTTTATCATCGTTTTCCCAGTTTAATCATTTAAATGGTAAATGACTAAAATGCCCTTCTCTTTAAAAATTTCTATTTTACTAACTCCTGTCCATTTTTGTCCAAAAATTATAATTTGGACAAATTGCTATTTAAGGACACATAATTAATATTCTAAAGCTATTTCATACAAAAAGCTTCTAGAAACTCATATTTTACAACTCTTGCAATTTAGTCCTTTTTGGACCAAACAACTTCAATTTAACAAAATTGCTTCATGAAACTTTCACACTAGCATGCAAACACGGCATAAACCTTAAAACTCATGAATTCACCTCGGACTCGTGGCCTCGCACCACTATTCTGAGTAGGCCTTAAATCAGGCTGTTACAATTCTCTCCCCCTTAGGGATTTTCGTCCTCGGAAATCTTACCAGCAAACAGATTTGGATACTGGTTTCTCATGATTTCTTCTGGTTCCCACGTAGCTTCCTCTATCCCATGTCTTTGCCACAATACTTTCACTAGGGCAATATTTTTATTCCCTAGTTGTTTTACTTCCCAAGCTAAAACCTTAATTGGTTCTTCACCATAAGTCATGTCGGGATGAATCTCTATATCTGACGGGGTAATTACATGTGAAGGATCTGATCGGTAGCGTCTCAACATTGACACGTGAAACACATCGTGAATCTTTTCTAACTCTGATGGCAAAGCCAATCGATAAGCTACCGGCCCAACTCTTTTAGTAATCTCGTATGGTCCGATAAAACGTGGACTCAACTTGCCTTTACGGCCAAATCTGAGAACCTTTCTCCATGGTAACACTTTCAAGAAAACTTTATCCCTGACTTGGTACTCTATCTCTTTCCTTCTTAAATCCGAATAGGATTTTTTTCTGTCTGAAGCAGCTTTTAAACTTTCTCGTATAACTTTCACTTTCCCCTCAGTTTCTCTAACCAAATCAACCGTGTGAATTTGGTTTTCCTTGAGTTCAGTCCAATATAGAGGCGTTCGGCACTTACGCCCATATAAAGCCTCATAAGGCGCCATCTTTAAACTCGACTGAAAACTATTATTGTAGGCAAATTCTACCAATGGGAGAAACTTTTCCCAACTGCCTCGGAATTCAAGAATACAACATCTGAGCATATCCTCGAGTACTTGAATTAACCTCTCTCGATCGACCGTCGGCTTGAGGATGAAAAGCGGTACTAAAGTTCAACTTTGTACCCAAGGCCTCTTGTAACTTCTTCCAAAATCTGGATGTAAACCTCGGATCTCTATCTGAGATGATTGACAACGGAACACCGTGAAGCCTTACTATTTCTGAAACGTACAAGTTTGCCAACTTGTCTAGTGAGTAATCAACTCGTACAGGTATAAAATGGGCTAACTTCGTAAGTCTATCAACCACGACCCATACAACATCTTTCTTGCTCGGAGAAAACGGTAAACCCATTACAAAATCCATAGTAATACGGTCCTATTTCCACTTCAGAACCAAAATGGGTTGAAGCAAACCCGAAGGTACTTGGTGTTCAGCCTTTACTTGCTGACAAATCAAGCATTTGGAAACAAATTCTGAAATATCTTTCTTCATTCTCAGCCACCAATACTGTTGCTTCAAGTAATTATACATCTTGGTACTACCCGGATGTACAGACAAACATCCATTATGGGCCTCATGCAAAATTTTGTGAATAAGCTCTTCTTTTCTAGGTACACAAGCTCTATCTTTGAACATCAGAATTCCATTGGGACTAATCTGGAAGTCAGATTCAACATCTGTCTCGCACTGAGCTCTCTTGGCTTGCAATTCACTATCTTCTTCTTGAGCTTCAATGATCTCTTGGAGGAAAATTGGTCTAGCTCTCAACTCAGCTAAAATAGAACCATCGTCGGATAAGGTCATCCGTGAATTCAATGCCCTTAATGAAAATAGGAACTTTCTACTCAAAGCGTCGGCAACCACATTCGCCTTTCCAGGATGGTAGTCAATGACCATCTCATAATCTTTTATCAACTCTAACCACCTCCGCTGTCTTAAGTTCAACTCTTTCTGCGTCATCAAGTACTTCAAACTTTTGTGATCAGTGAAAATCTGACTTCTCTCACCACATAGGTGATGTCTCCATATCTTCAATGCGAAGACTATGGCAGCCACCTTTAAATCATGCGTCGGATAATTCTTCTCATGAGGCTTCGACTGTCTGGAGGCATAAGCAATCACTATGCCTTCTTGCATAAGTACACAGCCTAATCCATTTAAGGATGCATCACTATAAATTACAAATTCTTTCCCTGTCTCAGGTTGTACTAAAACTGGGACTTCTATCAACATTGCTTTCAACTTCTCGAAACTTTGTTGGCATCGTTCTGTCCACTCAAACTTCACATTTTTCTGTAACAATTTAGTCACCGGGGTTGCAATCATGGAAAACCCCTTGACGAATCGTCTGTAATAGCCGGCTAGGCCTAGAAAACTTCTAATCTCAGAGATATTCTTTGGTGGCTTCCAGTCCATAATAGCCGAAATCTTACTAGGGTCTACTCGAACTCCTTCTCCCGAGACAATATGTCCCAGAAATCCTACTTCCTTGAGCCAAAATTTAGTTTTACTGAACTTGGCATAAAATTGATTTTCTCGTAGAATTTGTAAAACTGTCTGTAGGTGCTCAGCATGATCATTCTCATCTCGGGAATAAATCAGTATGTCGTCAATGAAAACGACTACAAACCTATCAAGGTATGGTCTAAAAATGCGGTTCATTAAGTCCATGAATACCGTAGGAGCATTGGTAAAACCAAAGGGCATGACTAAAAATTCATAATGCCCATACCTTGTTCGAAAGGCTGTCTTAGACACATCTGATTCTTTTACTCTCAGCTGGTAGTACCCTAATCTCAAGTCTATTTTGGAGAACACAGTGGCTCCTTTCAATTGGTCGAACAAATCATCGATCCTTGGCAATGGGTACTTGTTCTTTACTGTCACTTTATTAAGTTGACGGTAATCTATGCACAATCTCATAGTGCCATCTTTCTTTTTCACAAATAAAACTGGAGCACCCCATGGTGAACAACTTGATCTTGCAAAGCCTTTGTCTATCAACTCTTGCAACTGTGACTTCAGCTCCTTCAACTCCGTTGAAGCCATTCTGTAAGGAGTAATAGATATTGGTACAGTACCGGGAGCTAGCTCAATGCTAAACTCAACCTCTCTAACAGGTGGTAGTCCTGGTAATTCTTCGGGAAAAACATCCACGTATTCACATACTATTGGTACTGACTCAATCTTTAACTCTGTTTCTTTATCATTCATCACAAAGGCCAAATATACTTCGTATCCCTTTCTTACATATCTCTGCACCGTCATATGAGAAATCACTGCCGGTGATTTACTTTGCTCATCTGATTCTATATGGAAAGTATCCCCATTGTCACATCTCATCTCGATATATTTCTTCCCACAATTAACTATTACATTATGGGTGGTCAACCAGTCCATACCAAGAATGATGTCAAACTCATCAAATGGTAGCAACATAAGATTTTCTTTAAAGTAATGACCCCTAATCATTAATGGACATTCTCTACATACTTCATTCACTAACACACTCTTGCCTAAAGGATTAGACACTTTAATCACAAATTCTGTAGAATCTATAGGCATTTTCATACTAGATACTAGTTTCATACAAATGTAAGAGTGTGTGGATCCGGGATCTATTAAAGCAATAACTTTAACATCATGAAGAGAAAAGGTACTCGTAATAACATCAGGAGATGATGCCTCTTCGTGAGCGCGAATGGCATAAGTCCTCGCAGCGCGCCCTACCTCGGGTCTCGTAGCTTTGCTCTCTAGGGTTACCTCTTCCACTTGCCCCACTTCCCGGGTTCCCTCTGCGGTCTTTCTCGACACACACCTCGGATCTCGGGTTCGAGCTCTATCTTCTTTCATTGTCTCTCGAAAATCTTTTATGTAGTGGTCCTAGGAACCACATCCGAAACATGCGTTTTTATGTGCTCGACATTCTCCAAGATGACGTCCTCGCCACACTTGTGGGCATTGTGTCTATCCGATCGGATGTTCCCCACACTAGCAACCGAGGTCGTCTGTGCCTTACTTCCCGAATACGCTTACTCTTGTCCTTCCTTGAAAACCCAGTGGAAGTAGCCGATCGGGTGGAAAAATCTCTTGACTTCTTGGATGAGGATTAGAATGACTTATTCCACTGTCTCTTTTTAGAGTCACGAGACTCTACTTCATATTTTCTCTTCTCCTTTACTAGTTCTTCGGCTTTACAAGCCCTCTCTACTAGCACAACGAATTCCTTTAGTTCTAGGACAACAACAAACAGTTTGATGTCCTCATTCAACCCGTCTTCAAATCTTTTACTCATGATGGCCTCAGTGGACACGCATTCGCGAGCGTACTTACTAAGTCGTACAAACTCACGTTCATAGTCAGTCACTGACATCTTGCCTTGCTTCAGTTCTAGGAATTCCTTCCTTTTTTGGTCCACAAACCTTTGACTGATATACTTTTTCTTGAATTATTCTTGGAAAAATTCCCATGTGATCCTTTCCGTCGGTACCACCGACACAAGGATGTTCCACCATTGGTAAGCAGAATTCTTAGAAGAGAGACTACACACTTCATGCATTCCTCAGGTGTGCACGACAACTCATTAAATACCCTGATAGTATTTTCTATCCGAACTCAGCCTTTTCGGATCATCATCTTTTCTAGCCCGAAATTCTTACGCCCATGTTTCGATTCTATCAACCGGAGGCTTCTCTCCTCTTACCACCTCTACTACTTGAGGGGCTACTGGGATAGGTTGAGGAATAGGTGGGGGTGGAGGGGGTTGTGCATTCGGGTTCATACGAATGAACTCCGTATACCATGTGTTCATCATGTGGAGGAAGGCTTCTCTAGCCTCTTCTCCTCCTTCTTGACTCACCGTAGTGGGTCTATTCTCATTCTCGTTCGGCACCGTCCCTTCAGCGGGAGCCAGCGCGTTACTTTCTACGTCATCCGCCACAGCTCTATCGGGATCCATTTACTAAATGTATAAACATAATTTAAGTCGTCAAGAGTCGTCACACTATCATTATAAAAACATTCTTACGTATGGCATGTATAGCTAGACTCGTGCTCATGCTACGTTAGTCCTAGAACCGACTAAACCGTAGCTCTGATACTACTAAATGTAACACCCCATACCCGAGTCCAAGGCTTAGACTGGTTACGAGATATTACTATGCTTTAACTTGCTTAATCATGCTCTTACGGGCTGTAAAATTTTTGTTCTGAATTAAAAACTTCTCTTTCTCAGTCTAATCATACATATCATGGGCCTACGAGGCCTTGTACGCGTATATAAAAACTTTTGAAACTTAATCAGAAACTTTTCTTTAAAGTAGAGGTCACACGCCCATGTGGTTTGGGACACGCCCGTGCACCCCTTTACACGCCTATGTCTCCCGATCGTGGTCGACACTGACTAATTACACACGGCTTGGACACGCCCGTGGCCATGGCCCATGTGCCAAACCTTGGCATTCTGACTTATTCACACGGTCTATAAACACGCCCGTGTGCATTAGCCGTGTGACAATTCAATTACTAAATGTAAAGTGCAGACTTTACACGCCCAGGGCACACGCCCATGTGCTAACCGTTTGGTACACACGGCCTAAACACACGGCCGTGTTATTAGCCCGTAGTCTATCCTGACTTAAAACACTAATGTGTAGGGAACACATGGCTTAGACACACGCCCGTGTGTCCATCCGTGTGGGCACTTAGAGGCTATTTACCAAGCCAACTGCCACCCTGAAATCAAGATCAATCCCATGCTCAATTCAGCAACTCATGTATTACATCTAACATGAACAAAGATGCATACTTCATTGATAGATTAAAACATACATAAATAATCATTCATGACTCATCTCTTTGGCCATATACAAAAAGAATACTAAGCTTGATAACCAACATTTTGGCTAATTTTAAAACATAACTCAAAATGAAATGCTTCCTATACATGCCATACTTAATATAAACAACTTGGCTATACCAAAATAGCGATTGATAGTGTGCTCTGAGCTCCGATGACGATGATCCACGAGATTAGCTTGGTGGGACTACATGGAAAGAAAGAATAAAAGACGTAAGCATTTAGCTTAGTAAGTTTGCATATATTGCACGTAACAACATACTTGCTTCATATAACCCATTTGACATAAACAATGGTATCATAATTTCAGCTATAAAGCTTACTTACTCATATCTGATTCTTACACATCTCATGATACTTACTAGTCTCATACTTGTGAGGTAAACAAGGTTCCTGTATCACTTGATCACATTGATCAGCATACTTTAACATAATAATCATAATCTCTAATTTATCATTCATAACATGTATAATACTCATTCTCGACTTGATGATAACTTTGCTTACTTAATTTCTTGTTATCTCTTTTAAACTTTACTTGTGTGCCCGATGAATGTCCATGAATAACTGAGGATACTAATCTCATCTCACATGCTCAATGCCAAAGCCATTCCTAAATACGGTCTTACATGGAATCTCTCATCTTGGTTTCGAGGCCATTTCTTGACATGGACTTATACGAAGTGTTTCTCGTTCTCACCAATGCCTTTCCTTGGCTTGGACTTACATGATAACTTGTTCAATGCCAAGCTTGCCTTGGACTTACATGATATCTTGTTCAATGCTAAGCTTGCCTTGGACTTACATGATATCTTGTTCAATGCCAAGCTTGCCTTGGACTTACATGATAACTTGTTCAATGCCAAGCTTGCCTTGGACTTACATGATAACTTGTTCAATGCCAAGCTTGCCTTGGACTTACATGATAACTTTGCTTGATTTCCAATGCCATGCCTTGGCTTGGTCTTATACGGACTTTCTAATCTCATGTGGTAGATCGAGTATCCTGGGAAATTCCATCTTCAATCGGGACTTGCTCATATTTAATCTCATTGATTTCTTTATTTAGCAAAACATTAATCATTCCATGATAATAATGTACATTATACTAGGCAATTTAATGATAGAAATCATAAATCTTAGAAATCATACAAACTTACCTCAATATACAAAATGTATGTAAATATGCAATTTAGTCCTCGACTTTGTTCTTGCCTCGGTTTCGATCTGGGCTTCATTTTTCTTGATCTATAATCATAAATGGATCATTTAAAACTCACATTGACTAAATTGACTCTTTACTCATACTTTGGCAAAATTACTATTTTGCCCTTATACTTTCTCATATTTGCACTTTTGCCCAAATGCTCGTAAAATGAATCTCATTCAACTTTCTTAAACTTCATGCTTAGCTGATTCATTTTCTCTACTATAGCAATCATCAACTCCCATTATTTCTAATAGGTACGACCAATTTCATAATTTTTGCAAACTAGTCCTTACTAGCATTTTTCATGAAATTCACTTAGAAAAAGATGTTTATCTAACATCAAACTCTCATAAACTTCCATAAAATATCATTTTACAAGCATGTCACTCTTGGGTATATTTTTGAACATGCATCTTAGCTTATTTTATAGCTAAAAATAGCTAATTCATAATACGAGAACTTAAAAAACACGAAGAATATTAAAAACGGGGCTAAGATGAACTTACTAGCAAGCTTGAATGATGAACAAACCCTAGCTATGGGTTCTTGGAAAATTTCGGCAATGAGGAAGAAGATGAATGAAATTTTTATCATCTTTTTCCCATTTTAATCATTTAAATGGTAAATGACTAAAATGCCCTTCTCTTTAAAAATTTCTATTTTACTAACTCATGTCCATTTTTGTCCAAAAATTATAATTTGGGCAAATTGCTATTTAAGGACTCATAATTAATATTCTAAAGCTATTTCATACAAAAAGCTTCTAGAAACTCATATTTTACAACTCTTGCAAATTAGTCCTTTTTAGACCAAACAACTTCAATTTAACGAAATTGCTTCATGAAACTTTCACACTAGCATGCAAACATGGCATAAACCTTAAAACACATGAATTCACCTCGGACTCGTGGCCTCGCACCACTATTCTGACTAGGCCCTAAATCGGGCTGTTACAAGTCATCCCTTATTTTTGAGTTTCTCCAGTAAGCTTGTTGCTGCCACTGCATATGTTGCATTATGTCCATCATGTAACAGCCTAATTTAGGAGCTAGTCGGATTAGTGATCTCGGGGTCACTAATCTAAGAATTTAGAAATTTATTTTCATATTATTTTATGAGTCGGAGCATGATAGTATATGTGCATGAGAATTTTGGTGCTTTAATTTTAGCAATTTCTTGTATAATCGTGAAAAAGGACTAAATCGCATAAAGTGCAAAAGTTCCACTTTATAAGCTAAAGGTACCAAATAGCCATAGATTGATAATTGGAGGTCTTTAAAAGGCAATTAGACCCCTAATATTTGCTTGGCCGGCCATAGACTAGCATAGGAGACAAATTTGTCAATGATGGTCAAAATTGGTGATAGTAGGTGGACTAATTTGACTAGTATTAATAAAATAAGGAAAGAAAAGATATCATCTTTTCTCTTTCACTCTTCCACCAAAAATTAGTAGCAAATAGAGGTAAGAAAGCTTTAAAATTTTAGAACACTCTTCTCTTCAATAGTAAGTGTTCTAGTGATCTTTTCTTGAAAATAGTTGTACTTTTGGGACCCCTAAAGCTTAAGCTTTCAAATGAGGGGACTGTTGTGCAATATGGTGAAAAGTTTAGAGTTTTTCTATGAGAGCTATCATGGTTATTTGTTGCATTTTTATGGGAGAAAAAGAGTCTTGGTTGTTAGATGAACAACTCTTGTGAAAGGTGTTGCCATGAAAACACCTAATTGGACCTTGATGAAAAGGTTACAAAATTGTGGTAATTATGTGAAATGATGAGTTTTGATAATAGCTATAAGAGTATTAAATGTTCACCTAGGCTTATGGAAGGTAGAAATGTGATTAGAATTATTTCCAAGCCTAGGGGCAAAATGGTCATTTTTGCCAAAGCCTAGGGGCAAAATAGTAATTTTACTGAAGCATGATTATTGAAATGCTTTTATTAATGAGGTGATTAAAATGAGCTAAATTGCTATAATAGAGCAAGAAGAACCGAGAATTTGCCTCGATCGGGGAAAGAACAAAGTCTTGGACTAAATCGATGAGTTAGCTCATTTTGGAATCGAGGTAAGTTTGTATGTGATTAATGTAATATGTATGTTAGCATAATTGAGAATGCTTGATGTCACATTGGTGCATGACACTCCATTAAATTAACGTTGAGTGAGATGTTGAAGTCCTAGTGGACCATGTGAATATGAAAATGCTATCATCGAGATATGAAATAGGTAAGGTCCCGTGTAAGACCATGTCCGAAACATGGCCTCGGCACTGAGTTGAGATCTCGTACAAGGCCATATCCGGGACATGGCTTCGGTAATGAATATGAGAGTCGCATAAGACCATATCTGGGATATGGCATCGATACTTGATGTGAAAGTCCATATAAGACCATATCCGGGATATGGCATTGGCGTTTAGAAGTAACTCCATGTAAGACCACCTCAGGGATGTGGCATTGGCTTTGTCCCTACATGAACGATGTTGAATATTCGTCTTTGACTATCCCTAGTGATTAAAGGGATAAGTAGATGGGTTTAGAAGTAGAAATGAGATTTGTACTAAAGTCATATGAATTAGTGAATACAGGTACTCGTGAATGAGTCACGAAGAAACAATTACGATATGTGGTACGGTATGTGCTAAATAAGGGCAATTGTGAGTAAGTATGGCAAGAAGCCTATGACTTGTGTATAGTTAGTTAATGTCATGAATGGATTATTTTATGAGCTTATTGTTGCTATTCATATCCATGCAAACTTACTAAGCTTTATGCTTACCCCTTTCATTGCTCTTTCTCCTTGTAGTATTGCCAAGATAACTCGAGGAACGGGGATGTAGGAGTTTGGAAATCACACTATCGACACCACTTTGGTATAAAAATTTAGACTTATTTTGAGTATGGCATGTATAGGATTCGAATACTTTTTTAGGTCGTAATTGTTGGCTAAAGTGTTGGCTTTGTAAGGCATCAAAACCTCCTTTTGTAATGGTCTATTAAGTTAGGCCGATACTTGGAAAATTTTTATGTTTAAAGAAAGTGATTTTTGAAGTATATGCCCTTGTGTATGGTTGTTGAATTGAGTACTTGGATATGCCTTTGAGTTGTGAATTGTGTTGAGATAGATTGGTGTTTGCATGTGTGCAATGTACGGTGGCAAAAGGCTTGGTAGATAGCCATCTAATTGTCCACATGAATAGACACACGGGCGTGTGTCTATACCGTGTGTGACACACGGTCAACCCTATGGGCGTGTGAATTGACCGTGTGTCCCCTTGCATGCTAGGTTTGCAAGTCAGTGCGCTCCACAGGCTAGGGACACGAGCGTGTGCCCATGCCGTGTGAAGTCTGCACATTAATTGTGGAATTTAAATTAACCACGGGTAGAAGACACGGGCGTGTCTATGCCGTGCGAAGTTAGTCAGAATTGACCACGGGTGGAAGACACGGGCATGTCTAGGCCGTGTAAAGTTAGTCAGAATTGACCACGGGTGGAAGACACGGGCGTGTCTAGGCCGTGTGAATTTGGTCAGGATCGACCACGGGTGGATGACACGGACATGTCTTAGGGGCACACGGGCGTGTCCCTAGACCAACACGGGTGTGTCCCTAGATCAACACGGGCGTGTGGCCCCTGTTTTGTTGAAAAGTTCCCGACCTCGTAAAAACTCCCAGAATAGTTCTGATACCTCTTGGAGGTATGTTTGGGGCCTCTTAGGCCTAGTACGTGCAGGTGATGAGTTTAAACGAAATTTTATAGCCCGTTTCGAGATGTCAAGTGAGATTAGTTAGGTAATGCCTCAATCCCGGTCCGGGCTTCGGGCACGGGTAAGGAGTGTTACATTTATTGGTATCAGAGCTACGGTTTAGTCGGTTCTAGGACTAACGTAGCGTAAGTACAAGTCTAGCTATACATGCCATATGTAAGGGTGTCTGAGTAATGATAGTGTGATGGCTCCTAATGTATAAAATTGTGTTTTATGTAGTATATGGATTCTGATCCAGACCGAACTGCAGTCGATGATGCTGCGAGTAACGTGCCGATTCCCGTTCAAGGGACCGTGCCAACTAATAGTAGACTCGAGACCTTGGGTCAGGGGGAAGAGGCTCGAGAAGCCTTTCTCCACATGATGAGCAACTGGTATACTGAGTATACCCGAGCAAATCCAAACGCTCAGCCCCCTCCACCCCCACCAATTCCTCAACCCGCTCTAGTAGCTCCTCAAGTGGTTGAGGTGGTGAGAAGAGAAAGACCTCCGGTGGATAAGATCCGGAAGCAAGGAACCAAGGAGTTCTAGGCGAATAAGGAAGATGACCCAGAGAAAGCAGAATTCTGGCTCGAGAATACCATCAAGGTATTCGACGAGTTATCCTGCACACCTGAGGAGTGCTTAAAGTGTGTGGTATCTCTCCTGAGAGATTCAGTCTATCGATGGTGGAACACCCTGGTGTCGGTAATGCCGAGGGAGAGAGTTAGCTGGGAATTTTTCCAAGAGTAATACCGAAAAAAGTACATCAGTCAGCGGTTCATCGACCATAAGAGGAAGGAGTTTTTGGAACTGAAGTAAGGCCATATATCAGTAACCGACTATGAACGGGAGTTCGTAAGGCTTAGCAAGTATGCGTGGGAGTGCGTGTCTACCGAAGCCGTCATGTGCAAGAGATTCGAGGACGGATTAAATGAAGATATCCATTTATACGTGGGAGTCCTCGAACTAAAGGAATTTGTAGTGTTGGTAGATAGAGCCTGTAAAGCCGAAGAGCTGGCTAAAGAGAAGAGAAGAGCTGAGAATGAGTCTCGTGACTCGAGGAAGAGACAACTGAATAAGTCTCATCAATCCTCATCTAAGAAGTCGAGGGATTTTACTACTCGATCAGTCGCTTCAACGGGGTTTTCAACTCGAAGTAAAGGCAAGCAATTTTTGGGGTCGAAAGGGCAGACCACTTCAGTTGCTAGTGTGGGCAACGTTCGACCAAGTAGACCAGAATGTCCTCAGTGTGGCAGGCGCCATTCTGGTGAGTGTCGAGCTAACAAGAAAGCTTGTTTCTGATGTGGGTCCTTAGACCACTTTATTAGAGACTGCCCCGAGGTGGGCGAGAAAGTGATCGTTGTGTCATAGTCTTAAAATTTATAATGAGAATGATCGAGCCTAAAAACTAACTATGACAACGATTGAGGCAAGTGTACCTATCAAACAGTAGTATAGCTTAGTGGCAAGACCGGATTGTCGAACCTAAAGGAACCGAAAGTACTAATACTAACTTTCTTTTTATTATTTAGCCTTAAAATTGAAGTGAATCGGTTTAATCTAGAAAATTAACTAACTACTAAGCTAAAGACGATGAGACAAAAAGAATGAAATTAGGGAAATACTTGTGGGAAAAACCAATTGATTAAAACGATACCCAAGGAAGAATCCACCTAGACTTCACTTGTTATCTAACTCTGAAACAGACGATTTTTTCATTTGACTTGATCCGTAAGATTCCCTAATGTATATTAACCCCTCTCTCGAGGCGACTAACGTCTAACCCTAGGTTGATTAATTGAAATCTCTTTCTAATTAAAACCCCTAGAATCACATTAACTCGATCTATGGACTCTCATATTAGGTTTCAGCCTAATCCGGCAAAATCTCGTCACCCTATCTCTAGGCATGCGATCAACTCCGCCTAATTATGCTAGATCTACTCTTAGGCAGGGACTTTTGCTCCTCCACCTAAGCACATCAAACTTGAATTAATATCCCGGAAATATCAACACAAGAATTAAGAACACATAATTAAGAACAAATCAAATATTTATCATATAGTTCAGCAAACGATGACAAGATTCATCTTAGGTTTCATCCCCCTCAGGTATTTGAGGGTGTAGTTCATAATGATAATAGAATACATCTCAAAAGAAAAGATAAAACAAAACATAAGAAAAACTCTAAAACCCCCTGAAGGAATTGAAGAGAGATCCTCCGTCTTGAGTATAACTCCGGCTTCTTGAGATGAATCAACTGTCTTTCTTTAAGTAATTTCCACAATTCTGATCTTTCTGGCTCGGCTCCTTGGCGTAGCTGGACGCCCGCCGAAAGTTGGCCTCTAGGGTGTTTATATAGGCTTTTGAAATGGGTTTCTTTACCCCTAAGTATCCAAATCCGAGTGAAATTTCTCTTCTCCATGGCAGGGACACGCCCTTGGCACACGCCCGTGTGAATCGTGGCCAGGTCGTGTTCAGGCCTGATTAGGGAGGCACGGTCGTGTTGCTTGGGCCCAGGCTGTGTCAATTTCGTGATTTGGCCCATTTGGTCCATTTTAAGGCCGTTTCTTGTTCTTTTCATCCTCCGGTGCTTTCTTGAGTATAAAACATGAAAACAAAGGATTAAGAGCACCAAATTACACAATTCAAGTCTTAAATCACCCAAAAGCATGCTAAATGTGGGTTTAAAATATGTTACTATTTCGGTTTATCAAATACCCCCACACTTAAGCTTTTGCTTGTCCTCAAGCAAAATTCTCAACTCATGATTAAAACGAACTTCCTTGATTCATAATATTCATCAATAATGTTTCATCATAATTCAAAGATAATTCATACATGGATAATTCAACTCAAAGAGTCCTATAGATTCAAACAGTCTAAGTCATACATTTGTAGCACAAAACATAGGTGTTTCCCCTCATCTAAATAATTACCTCTGATTCAAAATCGACAAGAATTGACATCCTCACTAAAGATTCACTCAAATCACTCGGAGTGTTTAAGGTTCAGAATTAAGCACTCAAAAGTCAAACATGAAGAGTTAATCCCATAGGCTTGCATGAAAATCAAATCTCCACCACTGTAAAATGAGATGATACACAAATAAAAAGGTCTTTAACAGGGTTGTAACGGGGCTTGGGTTAAGGTGTGGATATAGGCTGAATTAGAAGGTTAGAATCGAGATTGACCTGACAAATTAACCAGAAATAATGAACTGATAATAAACAATTACATCAATTGAGAACTTGTAATAATAATACTATTACTAATACGAGCTTCTTTTTCAACCATTGGGATTTAAACGTATAAGCTCACTTAATCACAGAACTAATAATGAATATACTTTGATTTTTTTTAAGAACAAATCAGATATATATAATAATTGATGAATTTACTATCCAAATCAATAGGTAATCGATCAAATCAAATCTCGATATAAGGGTAGTCAAAAGGAATGGTGATAACAAAAACAAAGGGTTTTGGGATAATATTAGCGGGTGAGTCAATAAAAAAGGGTTGTTAGGATCAACGGGGTTCACTAGGGGTTAATAAAATGGGTAGGCTTTTTAGTGGAGTGAGTGGGTTAAAACCTAGGTGCCTTTATCATCTTAGTATATCAAATCAAAGGTGTGGTCTCGACATGTATAATCGATGCAAGTTCTAGAATAAAAAATCAATATTGACACACTCATAATCAATAAAGTGAGCAAGAAAAAGAATATATGCTCTATAAGGCTCAACATCTCACAAAAATTATGGCTTTTTGATGTCAACCTAGCAAATTTCAAACTTCAAAGTAATATTCAAATTCAGGTAGACAACCTAAAAAAATTTAATTTTGAAAAATAGACTTATCCTACTTGATTCTATAGTATCTTAAAGTTTAAATTATCAGTGCACAATTATCAATGACTTAATCTAAAATATATCAATAAAAATCATAAATCACAGGAAATTTCATTCTAATCATAATATGAGAAACTTACTTAAGAAACAAAACATAATTCAGGATTTGAGAATAATGCAAAAAGTTTGGCACCTAATTTCAGAAATTTGAGAATAATGAAAAAAGTTAGGCACCTTTAAGGTTCACCCCCCCACACTTAAGATGCACATTGCCTTCAATGTGTAAAGATATATAGAAATTTATAAAAGAAAGGGAGAGATGAAACTTCCTGAATTTGGATGGGTTCCTTGAGTTGGAGGTGTGGAAACTTGATTTGGAGGTGAAAGAGAAGTTGGAGGAGGCGTCTCTGGCGGTGGTATGGTAGCCGCCTACAATTTCTGCTCTAGATGAAGAAATTGGGAAGCTCGTGAAGAATCAGCCAGGAGATAACAAGAATAATTTGACTTATACTAATTATATGTTTAAAGAAAAGCAAGCTAAAGTGAAGGAAAATAAAAAATGAAATAAAATTAAAAGAAAAGATTAATGGACCGAATGGTCCTTATTGTTGGATGGTTCGCGAGGGGGTGTGATTTCTATGGCCACGGTGGTGTTGGCAGTAGTCGTGGTGGGGTGATTCCCTAGCAGCCTTTAGAACCTAAAACCAAGAAACTAAGATAAAATAAACTAAATTAAACGTAAGAGAAATAAAGAAAAAGGAAAATAAAGGAGAAGAGAAAGGAAAAAGAAAAATTGAATGGTCTCAAAGACCCTTGGCTTGTCGAATAATTGAAGCGGCCGGTATGAATTTATATAGATCGATCTCCCATAGGGAGACTGTGCTTGGAACCTTCCGTTTCTTTGACATGGATGAGGTGTAGCTCAAGGGCTTTATAGATGGAGGAATAGAGGAAAGAATGGAGGGGTTAGGAGGGGAGGGTGAATGTGAGTAGGGAAAAAGGGATGGGGAGTGGGTGAGAAAAGGGAGCAAGGGGTGTTTTAAATAGAATTTTCAAAACTGGTACATCCCCACGCCCGTGTACCATGGGCGTGTTGGGTCACACGGCCGTATCGCCCGACCGTGTTGTGTTTTGTTCGTTTCTCCCACGCCCGTTTTGTGGTCACCCCGTCCATGTAGGATCAAATAGTGTCGACCACGGTTGCATCGCACGGTCGTGGCTAGTTAGTTGGAGCCCGTGTGTCTTCCCTCAGTGTCGGCCACGACCATATCACACGGTCGTGGCAATTTATAGTCGTCCGTGATCTGGGAATCTTTCGTCATTGGCTCATACTACCTCTTCTATGTCGAGACGTGAAGTCCGTAGTATCCACACGGCCACACGACCACGCCGTGTGCAAAGGCCGTGTGGTCTGAAAATCTGCACTTTGGTTAGTTTAAAATTAAATGTTGAAAAGGAAAAATAAAAGTAAAAATAAAAAATGTAAAAATTAATGGAGTTAGTGCTCGGGTTGCCTCCCGAGAAGCGCTCGTTTAAAGTCTTAAGCTAGACTTTCCTCTCATTCGCATAATCATGGTGGTTTGAAAAGTTGAACATCTTTCCTCATGCTATCTGTCCTATTATCCATGTGTAATTCAAGTCGAGTAGCGTTTATTTTGAAAATGCCAAATATAGGATTACTTATCTCGACTGTTCCGTATGGGAAAACCTTGATTACCTTAAAAGGGATTTCTTTGTTTGTATTAGGGTCAGGAGGAGATATTCGAGGGTCTGTTTTATCTAACAATACCTAGTCTCCTATTTTAAAGTGATTTGTCATTCCTACGAGCTCGTCTGGTGGTTCCCTTGGTTTCTCTTCGTGTATCCCTATTGTTTCCTTGAAATGTGTCTTCCACTCGTCTAGTTCATCAACTTGATCCCTTCGATCCTCATGAGTTGTTTCTTTGTTGGTATTGGGTCTAGGATCGGGTTTAGTTTGTTCTTTTGTGGTGCTTCTGCAAAGAAGGGTTAACCGAATGGTTATCAATAGAATTTACTTTCTCACATTGTTTGCTCGATGTTCTAACCGAATCGAGAGCACGAAGAGTATTTGTCTCGTCACCTACACAGTATGAGTTCACATGCGTCGACATCAATTTTAGTCTGTGCGGTTGCTAAAAAGGGCCTTCCTAGAATTAATGGGATACTATTATCCTCATCCATGTCTAAAACAACAAAGTCTCTTTGTGAATACGAATTTATCAATCTTTACTAGCACATCTTGATTATACCCCCTAGGAATTCTAACAGTTTATCAGCCTAATTGAATGCTCATCCTAGTTTGTTTGGGTTTTCCTAGACCAAGTTGTTTAAACATTTTATAAGGCATGACATTTATGCTTGCCCCTAAATCACTAACGCATTATCAATAGATAAACTACCAATTAAGCATGGAATTGTAAAACTCCCTGGATCTTTTAATTTTTGTGGTAATTTATTTTGGAAAATTGCTGAGCACTTTGCGTTGAGTTCCACATGCTATTCCTCGTCTAGCTTTCGCTTGTTTGTCAAAAGCTTTTTTAAGAATTTCCTTGAATCTGGCATCTGCGAAAGAGCTTCAAGTAATGGTAAGTTAATATGTAATTTCTTTAAAAGTTTAAGAAACTTACCGAACTGTTCCTCTGTGTCGTCTTTCTTCATCGCCTCGGGGTATGGTATACGAGGTTGGTACTCTTTATTTACCGGTTTTGGCTTTTTACTTCCTTCCTCAACCTTACCTTCTTCTACCATATTCTCTTGCCTTAAATGAGGCTCATCTAACCCTACATTATCATGATTTGATATGGCTTGAATCTGCTCCCTTGGGTTAGTTTCAGTGTTGCTTGGCACTCTACCTTGTGGTAGTTCCGTCAAGATCTTGGTGATTTGCCCAATTTGATCTTTGAGCTCTTGTGTCGATGCTTCTTGTTTTTCAAGTTTTGTTTCTATACTTTGGAAACGTGTTTCTATTGCTGCTATATATTTTGTCAGCATCTCCTCAAGGTTCGGCTTCTTTTCCTGTGGGTACTGTTGCTGTTGGAAATTTGGAGGGTGTTGTTGTCTTTGATTTCCTTGACCACCCCATGAAAAATTGGGGTGGTTCTTCCAACCTAGATTGTAAGTATTGCTATAAGGGTTATTTTGATATCTGAAATTATTACTTACATAGTTCATTTGTTCGCCTTCTATGCCATGTTTGTAGGGTGGGTACTCAGGATTCGCCACACCTCCACTTGTTTCAGATCGCATAACGGGTTGTACACGCGCAAGGAATTACACAAACCATCAAATTTTTAGTTAACACATCTACGATTCGATAGCATGGTTTCTTTGCGTCGAGGTTGAAAACATCTTGGCGACTTTCGTGGGCTTTGTCCTCGTGACTTGCCAATGATAGTTATTTAGGGACATCTCCTCTATAAATTCGTAAGCTGCTTCAAGTGTTTTATTATTCAGAGTTCCACCGGCTGCTGAAGCGATCAACTGCCTAGTTGAGGGGTTCACACCATTGTAAAAAGTTTGGACCTGTAGCCACAAGGGTAATCCATGGTGTGGGCATCTTCTCAATAGATCTTTGTATCTCTCTCATGCATCGTAAAGTGTTTCTAAATCCATCTTCACAAAAGACGAGATATCATTCCTTAATTTGGCCGTTTTGGCCGGTGGAAAATATTTTAATAAAAATTTTCGGTCATTTGTTCCCATGTAGTAATTAATCCTCGGGGAAGAGAATGCAACCACTGTTTAGCTTTATTCCTCAAAGAAAAGGGAAATAACCGAAGTCGGATGGCATCATCAGAAACGCCATTAATTTTAAAAGTGTCACATAATTCCAGAAAATTTGCTAAGTGTGTGTTAGGATCCTCATCCTGCAAACCATAAAACTGAACGAACTGTTGTATCATCTGTATAGTGTTAGGTTTCAATTCAAAATTATTTGCAGCAATAGTAGGTCTAACAATACTAGATTCAATACCAACTAAACTAGGCTTAGCATAATCATACATAGTTCGAGGAGCATGATTTTCAGCCATCTCTGGAGGTAGCAGATTATTTTCAGCCATCTCTTCAGTGGTATTAATGATGTTTTCTTGCTCTTCTTCTATGTATTGTAGACTTCGCCTAATTTCTCTCCGGTTTCATGAGCGATTGCTGCCGATCTCACTATCGTAAATTAAAGGTCCTGTCGGGTTCCTTCTAGTCATAAACTAGAGGTACCTACAAGGAGCAAAGACTAAAATTTAGAAAGATAAAAATAGAAAACAAAATAAGAGTAAAATTGCAGAAAATAAAAATGGCTAAAGTAATAAAAATTGAGTGTTCTTAATATTTTAGTCCCAACAACAGCGCCAAAAACTTGATCGTGTCACAGTCTTAAAATTTATAATGAGAATGATCGAGCCTAAAAACTAACTATGACAATGATTGAGGCAAGTGTATCTATCGAGCATGTAGTATAGCTTAGTGGCAAGACCGGATTGTCGAATCCAAAGGAACAGAAAGTACTAATACTAACTTTCTTTTATTATTTAGCCTTAAAATTGAAGTGAATCGGTTTAATCTAGAAAATTAACTAACTACTAAGCTAAAGACGATGAGACAAAAAGAATGAAATTAGGGAAATACTTGTGGGAAAAACCAATTGATTAAAACAATACCCAAGGAAGAATCCACCTAGACTTCACTTGTTATCTAACTCTGAACCAGACGATTTATTCATTTGACTTGATCCGTAAGATTCCCTAATGTATATTAACCCCTCTCTCGAGGCGACTAACGTCTAACCCTAGGTTGGTTAATTGAAATCTCTTTCTAATTAAAACCCCTAGAATCGTATTAACTCGATCTATGGACTCCCATATTAGGTTTCACCCTAATCTGGCAAAATCTCGTCACCCTATCTCTAGGCGTGCGATCAACTCCGCTTAATTATGCTAGATCTACTCTTAGGCAAGGACTTTTGCTCCTCCCTCTAAGCACATCAAACTTGAATTAATATCCCGGAAATATCAACATAAGAATAAAGAACACATAATTAAGAATAAATCAAATATTTATCATATAGTTCAGCAAACGATAACAAGATTCATCTTGGGTTTCATCCCCCTCAGGTATTTGAGGGTTTAGTTCATAATGATAATAGAATACATCTCAAAAGAAAAGATAAAACAAAACATAAGAAAAACTCTAAAACCCCCCTGAAGGAATTGAAGGGAGATCCTCCGTCTTGAGTATAACTCCGGCTTCTTGAGATGAATCAACTGGCTTTCTTCAAGTAATTTCCACAATCCTGATCTTTCTGGCTCGGCTCCTTGGCCTAGCTAGACGCCCCCCGAAAGTTTGCCTCTAAGGTGTTTATATAGGCTTTTGGAATGCGTTTCTTTACCCCTAAGTATCCAAATCTGAGTGAAATTCCTCTTCTCCACGGCAGGGACACGCCCTTGGCACACGTCCGTGTGAATCGTGGCCAGGCCGTGTTCAGGTTTGATAAGGGAGGCACGACCGTGTTGCTTAGGCCCAGGCCGTGTTAATTTTGTGATTTGGCCCATTTGGTCTGTTTTAAGCCCGTTTCTTGTTCTTTTCATCCTCTGGTACTTTCCTGAGTATAAAACATGAAAACAAAGGATTACGAGCACCAAATTGCACAATTCAAGGCTTAAATCACCCAAAAGCATGCTAAATGTGGGTTTAAAATATGTTACTATTTCAGTTTATCAGAAAGAAAAGCCTAAGTATGCAAGATCGAGATGTACAGCTAGGGGAAGACCACTGAGAAACCCGGGAAATAAAATGGGTAGCAACAATCCATCTAGAGAGCAAGCTGCTAGAGTCGAGGGTAGAGCACCGGCGAGGACATATGCCATTCATGGTCGTGAAGAGGCATATTCCCCCGACGTAATCACGGGTACCTTTTCTCTCCATAATACTCGTGTTATAGCTTTAATTGATCTGGGATCCACCCACTCATACATATGCATGAAATTAGTCTCTAGCATGAGCATGCCCGTAGAGTTTACTGAATTCATAATAAGAGTGTCTAATCCCCTAGGCAAGTGTGTATTGGTTGATAGAGTTTGCAAAGGTTGCCTTTTGATGTTTAAGGGTCATTGTTTCCCGGTCGACCTTATGTTATTACCGTTTGATGAGTTTGATGTCATCCTTGGGATGGATTGGTTAGTTACTCATGGAGTAGTTGTGAATTATGGGAAGAAGCATATTGAGTTGAGAGATGAAAATGGTAATCTTATTCGTGTTGAATCAGATAAGCCAAATAGGCTACTAGTAGTGATGTCAACCCTGTCGACTCAAAAGTATTTGAGAAAGGGGTACGAGGCTTACCTTGCCTTTGTGTTGAACACTAAATAGATCGATTTGAGAATTGAGTCGGTACCCATGGTATGTGAGTACCTAGAAGTTTTCTCGGAAGAGTTTCCAGGACTACCCTCAGTTAGAGAGATCGAATTTGGGATTGAGTTAGCTCCGGGTACTGCCCATATTTCTATTACTCCCTATAGAATGGCTCCAACCGAGTTAAAGGAGCTAAAAGAACAGTTGCAAGAGCTGACGGATAAAGGTTTTGTAAGGCCAAGTTTTTTTCCGTGGGGTGCTCCTGTTTTATTCGTGAAGAAGAAAGATGGTTCTATGAGACTATGCATAGATTATCGGTAACTCAACAAGGTAACTGTGAAGAACAAGTACCCGTTTCCGAGGATCGATGATCTATTCAATCAATTGAAGGGAGCCACGGTGTTTTCCAAGATAGATTTAAGGTCAGGGTACCACCAGCTGAGAGTCAAGGACTCGGATGTGCCGAAAACCGCATTTAGGACTAGGTATGGCCACTATGAATTTTTGGTCATGGCTTTTGGTCTAACGAATGCCCTTGCGATCTTCATGGATTTGATGAATCGCGTTTTCCGGCCATACTTGGATAAATTTGTCGTGGTCTTCATCGACGACATATTGATCTACTCTCGAGATGAGAACGAACACGCCGAGCACTTGAGTACGGTTCTGCAAGTTCTGAGAGAAGAGAAATTGTATGCCAAATTCAGTAAGAGTGAATTTTGGCTCAAGGAAGTGGGATTTTTGGGGCACATTGTCTCGGCAGATGGGATTAGAGTCGACCCGAGTAAGATTTCAGCCATTGTTGAATGGAAACCGCCGAGGAGCGTAACTGAAGTAAGGAGTTTTCTAGGCCTAGCTGGCTATTATAGGCATTTTGTCAAGGGGTTTTCCATGATAGCTGCCCCGATGACTAAACTTTTGAAAAAAGATGTGAAGTTCGATTGGACAGAAAAGTGTCAACAGAGTTTTGAGAAACTGAAGACACTGTTGACTGAGGCCCCTATTTTGGTACAACTTGAGCAGGGAAGAGAATTTGTGGTTTTTAGTTACACGTCCTTGAACGGATTGGGTTGTGTACTCATGCAAGAGGGTAAGGTGATTGCTTACGCCTCTAGGCAATTGAATCCGCACGAGAAGAATTACCTGACTCATGATTTAGAGTTGGCCGCAATTGTGTTTGCGTTAAAAATTTAGAGGCATCATTTATATGGTGAAAGGTGTCGAATTTTCACCGATCATAAAAGCCTAAAATATTTGATGACTCAAAAGGAATCGAATTTGAGGCAACGAAGGTGGTTAGAGTTGATTAAGGATTATGAGTTGGAAATTGACTACCATCTGGGAAGGGCGAACGTAGTTGTCGATGCTTTGAGTAGAAAATCATTGTTTGCACTAAAAGCCATGAATACTCAGATGACCTTGTTAGATGATGGTTCCGTTTTAGTCGAATTGAGGGCTAAACCCTTGTTTCTCCAAGAAATCTATGAAGCTCAAAAAGATGATAACATTTTGCAAGCCAAGAGAATTTTATGTGTGTCGAGCGTGGAGTCAGAATTTTGGGTAAATCCTGATGGATGTCTGACATTTTGAGATAGGGTCTGTGTACCCAGAAATGACGAGCTCATTCATAAAATCTTGCATGAAGCGCATAGCGGATGTTTGAATGTACACCCAGGCAGCACGAAGATGTACAATGATTTGAAGAAATGGTATTGGTGGCTGGGTATGAAGAAAGACATTTCCGAGTTTGTATCGAAATGTATCGATTTGTCGACAAGTGAAATTTGAACATCAAGTACCTTCGGGTTTACTTCATCCCATTATGGTTCCGGAGTGGAAATGGGACCGTATTACCATGGACTTCGTGACGGACATACCGTTGACTCCAAAGAAGAAAGATGCAGTATGGGTAGTGGTTCATAGACTCACAAAGTCAGCCCATTTTATACCAGTACGAGTCAACTATTCACTTGATAAATTGGCAGACTTGTACATGTCAGAGATAGTAAGACTCCATGGTGTACCGTTGTCGATCATTTCAGATATAGATCCGAGATTCACGTCATGGTTTTGGAAAAAGTTGCAAGAATCCTTGGGCACAAAATTAAATTTCAGTACAGCTTTCCATCCACAAACTAATGGACAGTCGGAGAGGGTAATCCAGATACTTGAGGACATGCTTCGATGTTGTGTTTTAGAATTCCAAGGTAGTTGGGAGAAATATTTACCGTTGGTGGAATTCGCCTACAACAACAGTTTTCAGTCAAGTTTGAAGATGGCGCCTTATGAGGCATTGTATGGGCGTAAGTGCCGCACGCCCTTGTATTGGTCAGAACTCAGAGAGAAACAGATACACGGGGTTGATTTGGTTAAGGAAACTAATGAAAAAGTAAAAGTGATACGTGATTGTCTGAAAGTCACCTCAGATAGGCAGAAGTCCTATTCTGATTTGAAAAGGAAAGAGATAGAATTCAAAGTCAGTGATAAAGTGTTCTTGAAAGTATCAGCTTGGAGAAAAGTCCTCAGATTTGGCCGGAAGGGCAAACTAAGTCCGTGCTTTATCAGACCTTATGAGATTACCGAGAGGATAGGACCGGTAGCTTATCGGTTGGCCTTGCCACCTGAACTAGAAAAGATTCATGATGTCTTTCATGTATCCATGTTGCACCGATACTGTTTAGATCCTTCACATGTCATTGTACCAACAGAGGTAGAGATACAATCGGACTTGACTTATGGTGAAGAGTTGGTTAAGATTTTGGCGCGAGAGGTCAAGCAGTTGAGAAACAAAAGCATAGCCCTTGTGAAAGTTTTATGGAAAAGGCACGGAATAGAAGAGGCTACGTGGGAGCCCGAGGAAATGATGAGAAACCAATATCCCAACCTTTTTGCCGGTAAGATTTTTGGGGACGAAAATCCTTAAGGGGGAGAATTGTAACAGCCCAATTTAGGGGCTAGTCGGATTAGTGATCTCGGGGTCACTAATCTAAGAATTTATAAATTTATTTTCATGTTATTTTATGAGTTGGAGCATGATAGTATATGTGCATGAGAATTTTGGTGCTTTAATTTTAGTGATTTCTTGTATAATCGTGAAAAAGGACTAAATCGCATAAAGTGCGAAAGTTCCATTTTATAAGCTAAAGGTACCAAATAGCCATATATTGATAATTAGAGGTCTTTAAAAGGCAATTAGACCCTTAATATTTTCTTGGCCGGCCATAGACTAGCATAGGAGACAAATTTGTCAATGATGGTCAAAATTGGTGATAGCAGGTGGACTAATTTGACTAGTTTTAATAAAATAAGGAAAGAAAAGATATCATCTTTTCTCTTTCACTCTTCCACTGAAAATTAGCAGCAAATAGAGGGAAGAAAGCTTCAAAATTTCAGCACACTCTTCTCTTCAATAGTAAGTGTTCTAGTGATATTTTCTTGAAAATAGTTGTACTTTTGGGACCTCTAAAGCTTAAGCTTTCAAATGAGGGGACTATTGTGCAATATGGTGAAAAGTTTAGAGTTTTTCCATGCGAGCTATCATGGTTATTTGCTGCATTTTTATGGGAGAAAAAGAGTCTTGGTTGTTAGATGAACAACTCTTGTGAAAGGTGTTGCCATGAAAACACCTAATTGGACCTTGATGAAAAGGTTGCAAAATTGTGGTAATTATGTGAAATGATGAGTTTTGATAATAGCTATAAGAGTATTAAATGTTCACCTAGGCTTATGGAAGGTAGAAATGTGATTAGAATTATTTCCAAGCCCAAGGGCAAAATGGTCGTTTTTGCCAAAGCCTAAGGGCAAAATAGTAATTTTACCTAAGCATGATTATTGAAATGCTTTTATTAATGAGGTGATTAAAATGAGCTAAATTGCTATTATAGAGCAAGAAGAACTGAGAATTCACCTCGATCGGGGAAAGAACAAAGTCTTGGACTAAACCAACGAGTTAGCTCATTTTGGAATCGAGGTAAGTTTGTATGTGATTAATGTAATATGTATGTTAGCATAATTGAGAATGCTTGATGTCATATTGGTGCATGACACTCCATTAAATTGATGTTGAGTGAGATGTTGAAGTCCTAGTGGACCATGTGAATATGAAAATGTTATCATCGAGATATGAAATAGGTAAGGTCTGTATAAGACCATGTCCGAACATGGCCTCAGATCGAGTTGAGATCCGTATAAGACCATATCCAGGGATATGGCTTCGTAATGAATATGAGAATTACATAAGACCATATCCAGGGATATGGCATCGATACTTGATGTGAAAGTCCATATAAGACCATATCCAGGATATGGCATTGGCGTTTAGAAGTAACTCCATGTAAGACCACCTCGGGGTTGTGGCATTGGCTTTGTCCCTACATGAACGATGTTGAATATGCGTCTTTGACTATCCCTAGTGATTAAAGGGATAAGTAGATGGGTTTAGAAGTAGAAATGAGATTTGTACTAAAGTCACATGAATGAGTGAATACAGGTACTCGTGAATGAGTCACGAAGAAACAATTACGATATGTGGTACGGTATGTGCTAAATAAGGGCAATTGTGAGTAAGTATGGCAAGAAGCCTATGACTTGTGTATAGTTAGTTAATGTCATGAATGGATTATTTTATGAGCTTATTGTTGCTATTCATATCCATGCAAACTTACTAAGCTTTATGCTTACCCCTTTAATTGCTCTTTCTCCTTGTAGTATTGCCAAGAGAACTCGAGGAACGGGGACGTAGGAGTTCGGAAATCACACTATCGACACCATTTTGGTATAACAATTTAGACTTATTTTGAGTATTGCATGTATAGGACTCAAGTATTTTGTTAGGTCGTAATTGTTGGCAAAAGTGTTGGCTTTGTAAGGCATCAAAACCTCCTTTTGTAATGGTCTATTAAGTTAGGCCGATACTTGGCAAATTTTTATGTTTAAAGAAAGTGATTTTTGAAGTGTATGGCCTTGTGTATGGTTGTTGAATTAAGTACTTGGATATGCCTTTGGGTTGTGAATTGTGTTGAGATAGATTGGTGTTTGCATGTGTGCAATGTACGGTGGCAAAAGGCTTGGTAGATAGCCATCTAATTGTCCACATGAATAGACACACGGGCATGTGTCTATACCGTGTGTGACACACGGTCAACCCTATGGGCGTGTGAATTGACCGTGTGTCCCCTTGCATGCTAGGTTTGCAAGTCAGTGCGCTCCACGGGCTAGGGACACGGGTGTGTGCCCAGGCCGTGTGAAGTCTGCACATTAATTGTGGAATTTAAATCGACCACGGGTAGAAGACACGTGCGTGTCTATGCCGTGTGAAGTTAGTCAGAATTGACCACGGGTGGAAGACACGGGCGTTTCTAGGCCGTGTGAAGTTGGTCAGGATCGACCATGGGTGGATGACACGGACATGTCTTAGGGGCACACGGGCGTGTCCCTAGACCAACACGGGCGTGTGGCCCCTGTTTTGTTGAAAAGTTCCTGAGCTCGTAAAAACTCCCAAAATAGTTCTGATACCTCTCGGAGGTATTTTTGGGGCCTCTTAGGCCGAGTACGTGCAAATGATGAGTTTAAACAAAATTTTATGGCCCGTTTCGAGATGTCAAGTGAAATTAGTTAGGTAATGCCTCAATCCCGGTCCCGGCTTTGGGCACAGGTAAGGGGTGTTACAGATCAACTTTGACAGCTCATCTCGAAGATCTGGGCGAGGCGGTTGAGCTCTGAACATTGAAGTCTCGACATCAGGTTCAGCTTCTGGTTCTATTGGTTCTACTTTATCAGGGACTTCAGCCGATTGCATTGGATCGATCTCTATGGGATCTTCTTCTTTTTCTTCTTCGGGATCCTCACTTTCTTCAACTCGTTGCTATAGAACAGAGTCTCCAGCTATTCGATAGAGGTCCCAATCTGTGATTGTGCCTTGGCTATATCTTGTCTTCTTTATGTTTGCAAGAATTTTAGCTTTCAAGCACAAAATTGTTATTGTAAAAGGAAAGTAAGCTGGGCCAGAACGTCTAACGACACAATTCCGCATTTCTCTCAAGATGATTTTTCCCACATCAATGGTATTTCAAGTTAAATTTGAGTATAATAAGACCATTCGATCCAATGATATTGTAGCCCCATGCGAACTAGGCATAAGGCTGAAACGGATAAAATAGAGCCATACCTTTGCAAGTGGTGTCAAATATTATCTTCTGCAAGTGTGGATTCCTTGCTTTGACATAGTCCACATAGAACCTGGAACTATAAGTTCCTCAAGTATTTCTTGCAAATTTTCTAGCTCGATATTGCTCAATAAGGAAGAATATTCATCGTTTTCGAAATTAGGTAATTCAAAGAATTCATTAATAGCATTTGAAGTTATTGGTACCTTGATTCCATGAACTGGAACTTTCGTCAACTCACTTGAGGTTAAATTCGTATAGAATTTGTATCAGCCCGGTTTAGACCCTAGTCGGAATAGTGGTTTCGGGACCACAAATGTAACACCCTTTACCCGGGTTTTACATCGGGAACCGGGCCCGAGGTGTTACCGAACTCAAATCGCTTAGTCGCCACTTAGGCTCAACGTCATTACTCGCTATAACCTCATTCTCGACTTACAAGGCCTCACTCATACACACGAGGACTCTCGAGACTAATCCGGAACTTTTACGATCCTTAAAATTTCTCTTTTATACAGGTCTCACACGCCCGTGCAAGATTAGACATGCCCGTGCATGAGCACACACGCCCATGTCCCCAGACCATGCCTAAAAACTCAAGCATTCTGCCAAATGCCCCACGACCATGGCACACCCGTGCTCCCCAACCCTGGTGAACACTGACTTCCCTCGCACGGCCTAGAGTCTAGACACACGCCCGTGTGGCTAGCCCGTGGCCAACACTGATGAATCCCACACGCCCTAGGCACACGCCCGTTTGACTAGTCCCGGGTCTATTCTGTTTTCAAATATTAACATGCAGGGGACGTACGGCCACAGCACATGCCAGTGGACTGATCGTGTGTCACACATGGTCTAGACACACGCCCGTGTGTCTATCCACATGGTCAAGAACAAGACTAAGTGTCAAGTTCTTTTCACCCTTCTAACATACACAACATATACTCATCTAACACCATCATAATCAACTCAAATTGAAGTGCATTCTCACATAGAAAACTACATCTTTCTTTCATATAATGTAATAGCCAACAAACATGGCATTATACAAAATAAGCTATCCATCTAAAGGCCAACACATCTTAGCCATTTACAACAAAATTTACTAACTTATCTAGCCCCTATACATGCCATATACAAAACATTAAGTTTCATGTACCAAAGTGTGCTGATATGTGGGCTATCTTCTGATGATCCTCGTATCTCGATTCAACGCTTTAAATATATAAGACAAGGGAAAAGAAAGAGAGTAAGCTTTGATCTTAGTAAGTTTACACATAAACAATTAAGCATCATAGTATAAGCCCAACCACAATTAGCATTATACCAACATATAATATACAACTATGCTTACTCTTTCTATCCCTTACCATATTACCAACACATCATGAGTCACATACTCATAACCATCAAATGCACCCCTGCATTCTATGTCACATTTACACAATATACAACACATCATTATTGCTCAATAATACATCCACATAGCTAACTCACATAGCTAATCCACGTAGCTAATCCACATATCTTATCCACACAGCTATTACACACAGCTAATATATACAATTAATCCACACAGCCAATATCTCGGTGGTTTCGCAGTTAACACACCACAATCAATTTATAAGGTGGTATCGCACTTAGCCTACCACAAAGGTAATCATCGTGATCTCGCACATAGCCACTAAATGGTATACCTAACGATAGCATCACACATTGCCAGCTCATCGTCAATATGCATTCGGATGGTATCGCACTTAGCCCACCATCTAGCATTATCACAACACATGCACAAGTCTATTTACCCAATTACTCATCCATTCACATCTATACTACATTCATTCTACTCGAACCACATAGGTTCCCAATCATTCTCATTCATTCTCATTCATGCTACACCCTAGCTAGAATTTACAAATTGTAAGTATGAATGCATTGTTTATGCATAGACTTACCTCGATACTCAAAAGTACACAAAATATGCAATTCAGTCCACCACCTTGGTTTTGCCTCGGTTTCGATCCGGGCTTCGTCTTTCTTGATCTATAATGAATAAATCAGCTTATTCAATACACACATTGACTAAATTGACCCACATCTCATACTTTAGCAAAATTACTATTTTGCCCCTAAACTTTCTCATATTTACACTTTAGTCCCGAAGGCTCGTAAAGTGATTTTTATTCAACTTTCTACTCTTTCATGCCTAGACGAACCACTTACTCAACTAAATCATTCATCAAATCTCACTAAATCACCCATGTATGACCAAACTTAAGATTTTTACAACTAAGTCCCTACATGCATTTTCATGGAAAATCACTTAGCAAAAGATGTTTCTACTACATCAAGCTTTCATATTCTTCCATAAAAAATCAAAATACATGCATGTCATACATATATACATTTTTGAACATCCATAATAGCTCACCAAATAGCTATAAATAGCTTACTCATGCTACCGGGACTTCAAAAATACGAAGAATATCAAAAACCGAGCTTAGGAGCACTTACTAACAAGCTTGAAAAATTGAAAGAACCCTAACAATGGCTTCTCATATTTTCGGCAGCTATGGGAAGAAGATGAATGAATTTCTATCATCTTTTCACCTATTTTAATCACTTAATTGATAAATGACCAAAATGCCCTTTTTGATAAACTTTCAATTTTAACTCATCCATGCCCATTTTTGTCCAAAAATTAGAATTTGGATAAATTGCTATTTAAGGACCTCCAATTAATAATCTAAAGCTATTTCACACATATAGCTTCTAGAAACACACATTTTGCAACTTTTGCAATTTAGTCCTTTTGGACAATTCTACCACAATTTCACCAAATTGCTTCATGAAACTTTCAAACTAGCATGCATACATAATATAAGCCTCAAAAACTCATTCATGACCCTCGGATTTGTGGTCTTGAACCACTATTCTGACTAGGCCCTAAATCGAGATGTTACAACAAATCTGAGTCAAAAAAATATTTTAATATTATTTTCTATGCTTATAGTATGTGAATTGACGTGTGTGAAATTTCCATGATTTAATTTTATCGTTTGTGTGTCGATTTGTGAAAAATGACTAAATTGCAGAAAAAGTAAAAGTGGCATTCTCATTGTTAATATGTTAATTTGTTATGATTTTATTTATGGGAAGTCCTTAGTAGGTTAATATGCCATTATAAGGTTAGTGGACATTTATGTCCATGATTCAAGTGTTTTATATTAATATTTCATTAAGGTTAAATTAGTAATTCATTAATCAAAATGAATTAAGTGAATAAGGCCAAAATGTTCATCATTTTCAAGTGTTCTTCCACCGAAATTAGAAAGAAAATAAGGGTTTTAAAGCTTTCTTCTATTCGGCCTTTTCAAGCTTAATCAAGATATGTTTTTGTTTCGGTTTTTGATAATTTTTACGTTTTTGTGATCGTTGTTAAATGTTCTATCAAGCCCATGGCTCAATTTTTGAAAGTGTTGATGATTTTGAAAGTTTCCATAGATGAATACATGAGTTTTATGATGTTTGATGGTAAATTATGCAAGCTTGGTGTTTGATATACATGTTTTGTAAAGTGATTTTTGACAAAAATGTCAATTAGGGATTAAATTATGAAAATGAGAAATAGAGGGGTTAAAATGTGAAATAAATGAAAAATATGGGCTGCTAGGGACTAGAATGATAATCGGCCATGCTTGGGTGAAATGAAATTTTATGTGTTGGTGTTGTTTTGAAATGAGGACTTAAATGTCAAAATGTGAAAATGTGGGGGCTAATTTGTAAAATGCTCTAAATATGTGTATTTGGATTGAATTGAATGATTTGGTGAATAAAAGAGTTAAGTTTGAATGTGTATAGATCAAGAACCAAAGAAAACAGAATTAGATCGGGGAAAATCGAAAGTAGTTGAATAGCCGTTCATTTATGTTCTTTCCCGTACGAGGTAAGTCTATATACAAATAAATGTGTTTGAATTGAATTATTATTGTTTATTTGTGAATGATTTGTGTTATATGGAAATTTGAGCTGAACATGTGAAATCTGGGAAAGTTTCGATAATGCAACGACGTCCGAAAAGCCCCGTACGAACCTTAGGAAGTAGTTAGGATACGTATGTCATGACATAGGATTCCGATATGAGTTATCGTGTAAGACCACGTCTGGGACGTTGGCATCGGTTTGTGATTTACGTGTAGGACCATGTCTGGGACATCAGCATCGTATATGATTTTGTGTAAGACCCTGTCTGGGACAGAGGCATCGATATTTAATTACATGTAAGACCACGTCTGGGATGTTGGCATTGTACGAGCTTTTCGAGCTATCCAAGTATCCTTATTGGTTCCGAACGGTTCAACGGGCATTCGGAGAAATGAATGAGTATACAAATGTGCATCTGAATTCTGGTACGTATGTATGTATGTATATGAAATTTGGTAATGGAATATAAGTATGAATATGATCATTTGATATGTGACCTACATGAAAATGTGATATGTTTATAAGCAGGTGGTTATGATCAATTGAGTTAGATGAGAAATATGAATTTGCTATTGTGTTATACCATAGTTCATATGAATGAAGTAGTTTATAATTGTTTATGTGATAAGTTTATTTGTATATGGCTTACTAAGCTTTTGAAAGCTTACTTTTTGTGTGTTTGCATTGTTTTATAGATTATCGAAGCTAATAGAAGCTCGGGGATCGTCGAGGATCATCATCACACTATCGAACTATATTTTGGTACCTTTTGAAAATGTACATATTGAAGTATTGTAACACCCCTAACCCAAAATCGTTGCCGGAATAGGGTTAAGAGGTATTACCAAACAATCGGAACATTTCACATCCATTTCATAACACTAAGTCAATCATCAATCAAACATATTCAATTATAATCATATAGTCCCTTATTGAGGTCTACGAGACCTTAAACACGTATTAAAAAGAGGTTGGGACTAAAACAAACATTTAGAAAATTTTTCCAAAATTTTAAACATTTTTCAACACTGCAGAGGTCACACACCAGTGCGGTCAGGCCGTGTGCCTCACACGGCTACCAGACACGCCCATGTGTCCATGTCGTGCTAAAACAAAGCATACATACTGACTTGTCCACACGGTTACCAGACATGCTCGTGTGCCATGGCCGTGTGAAATTAAGCTAGCTACTAACTTGGTCACACGGCCACCAAGCACGTCCGTGTGCCACAGCCGTGTAACCTGCCCAGGCACACTTCGAAGTGGCCCTTGAGCCACACGATAGAGACTCACGCCCGTGTCCCTTGGTTGTATATGCAAAATAGGCCATTTGCAAGGCCAATTTACCACCTACACAAGGGTCATCCCTACTACCACATACAAGCCTATTTTCACACACAATTTGGCAACCAAATACATGTCTAATGATCAACTTATCATCCCATCCCATATCATTTCTATTCATGTCAACTTATATACCAAATTGCACAACTAAAACACATGCATAACCAAGCATGATTCATCCACAATATCACTAGATCACAATGGCAACAATCCATCACTAAGCTTACCATTCATAAGACTATTTCATTGTCATCAAACCATACCAAAACATACTTCATATACCATAATCATTCATGCATATTACCAACATTTATCCAGCCACTTCACATGGCTATTTACACATCTCAAACATGTTTCAACACGACTAGCCTATACATGCCATATTCAAATATACACATCTTCAAAAGTACCAAAATAGATTGCCGATAGTGCGATAGAGATGCTGATGATCCCCGGATCTGAGCTAGCTTTACTGACACTGTAAAATAGAGAAACAAATCACATAGTAAGCTTTCAAAAGCTTAGTAAGTTCGTAATATAATACATATTACTCAATAATACCACATCAATACATAATTAAATCATCACATAGATAAATACACAATTAGGCTCATCATCAATCTCAACCATATACTCAAGTATCTATTCATTCAACTTTTAAGGCTATCATCAATGTAACAGCCCGATATAGGTGCTAGTCGGAACAGTGATCTCGGAATCACTAATTTAAGGTTAGAGAAACTTATTTGCATGATATTTTATGTGTGTTATAATATGTTTATAAAGAGGCATGAGAATTTTGGTGCTTTAATTTTAGCGATTGAGGGCTTAATTGCGAAAAAATGACTAAATCGCATAAAGTGCGAAAGTTCTATTTGAATTGCTAGAGGTGCCAATTAGCTAAGGATTATAAATTGGAGGTCCTTAAAGTGATATTAGGCCATTGAATTAGTGATGGCCGGCCACATAGGAAGCTAGGGGGACAAAGGCATTAAATGTTGGTCAAAAGTTGGTGATATTAGTTGATAAATGAATAAAATAAGATGAAATAAGCCAAGGCTATCATCTTTTGACTTTGCCTTCTTTTCCACCGAAAATATCAGCAAGCTTAAGGGTTTGAAAGCTTGAAAATTTCAGCTACATCTCATCCTTACAAGTAAGTCAATTTGATGCTTATTTTTGATGATTTTTGCATATTTGGAGCCCTTAAAGCTTAAGCTAGCTAATGAGAGGACTAGTTTGCAATATGGTTGAAAGTCTAGGGACTTACCATGATAGATTTTATGTTGTTTGAAGAGTTTTTATGGAAGAAAATGAATGATAGGGAGATGAGAAACAACTTTTGTGAAAGGTGTTGTTATCAAAACACCTAATTAGGACTAATATGTAAATGTTGCAAATTGGTAATAAGTGCATGAAATAGTTGAAATTTTGAGTTGCTATAGAAGAGAATATGATTCAGCTAGGCTTGATTAGTAAAGAAGATGGATGAAAATTATTTACGAGCCTAGGGGTAAAATCATAACTTTGCCAAAGTGTAGGGGCAAAATAGTCATTTTTGCCTAAAGTGTAGATTATGGTGTATTATGATTTATAAATGATTTAATCGGTAAATTTCATTGTTCTAGATCAAAGAAAATGAGTTTCAGGCCTAGAACGGATGAAAAGAGAAATGTGGGCAAAAAGGTCCATTTTGGCCCTTTCGACATCGAGGTAACTTCATCTGCAAATGTTGCAATTACGTATGAGTTAATTTAATGTTCCAATGTTGTATGGAATTTATATTTACTCTATGAATGTTTGAAATATCTTTGATGAGAGGTCAAAAGAATTGAATCTAAGAGTAATGGGAAATGTATGTAGAATGATATGATGATAGTTAAGGCCTCGTGTAAGACCATATTGGAATATGGCCTCGATGTAAGAATTCGGTATAAAACATGTTAGGGACATGGCATCGACATGTTAATAAAAGTAAGACCCTATTAGGGTATGAATTCTATGTGACATTATGTGTATGAGACTCGAGAGAGATATTTAATAACTTGAGTGATTCAACGTATATGTTGAAAGAAAGAAAGTATGTGGTTCTACCACGAAAAGCACAAGTCTGTGTTAGAATTGAATTGATATGGATTCAGTATATGATGAACCCTTAGTGGGTTATGTGTATTCAATACGCCTTAGTTGTATGAGATAGATTCATTTATGCATTGTGTGAATGCGAACGAGTATCGTAGAAAGTTAAGTAAGAATAGAAGTATGTGAGGATGTTCTCGGATGAACATTTGAAATAGAGATATACATGTGGATTATTATCCATGAATGTAAAATAACGGTGAGCTATGTGCGACATCACCTTATTGATGGTAATGATGGGCTGTGTGCGATACCATCGCTTATAAATGATTGGTGAGCTAAGTGCGAAATCACCATAAGTATAAATGATCGGTGGGCTGTGTGCGATACCACCTTATTAGAGATTCAATGGTGGGCTAAGTGCGAAACCAACGAGAGATTAATAGTATGAGTATCTTATTGAAAATGCTTGGTGAGTTGTTTTTTATGATCATGTGGTGATCAGTGCAGGAATATGTACTAATTAAATGAGCAATTGGCTTGTGGCATGGTAAGAATGTGGTAATAGTAGAATGAGTAAGCTTCACAAATGGTTGAGTAAGTTACCGTGAGTTAATGAGAAAAACTCGGTATAATACTTTATGGTTATGTATATTCAATGAATATCAATATTTGTCAGATTATGCATATGAACTTACTAAGCATTATTGCTTACTCCCTTACTTTTCTCATCTCTTATAGGTTATTTTAATTAGCTCAGGTTGGAGGACGCCGAAGATGTTTTCACACTATCGAGCAGACCCTTGGTATGAGGTATCAAGTCCTTATGAGTGATGGCATGTATAGGGATTCTTTTAAAGTTGATTAAGTTCTAACCGATGTAGCCAAATTGTATTGGCCTAAGAGAATCTAGAGTTGGTTGTGTATGACCATAGATGATGGCTTAAGTTGGTTGTATTTGTATTGGGAGTAGTTCTCCCTAGTGTATGGGATAAAGACTTTATCTCTTTAATGATTAAATGTGTTAATTCATGTGTTTTAATTGATGATTTGAGAATGTTTTGAAGTAGTATATGAATGTATGCAAACGAGAGTGGTAAAAGGCTTAGTAAGATAGCCTCTAAGCGCCCACACGGATAGACACACGGGCGTGTGTCTAGGCCGTGTGCCTCCTACACCTTAGTATCTTAAGTTAAATTTGACCATGGGCTGGTCACACGGCCGTTTGTCCCGGCCGTGTGATACACACGATTGGCACATGGGCGTGTTCCAAGGCCGTGTGAAGTCTGCACTGGACACTTAGAAATTCAATTGTCACACGGCTGATGCACACGGGCGTGTGTACAGACCGTGTGGATAAGTCAGAATGCCAAGGTTTGGCACACGGGCCAGGGCCACGGGCGTGTCCAGGCCGTGTGGATTTAGTCAGTGTCGACCACGGGTGGAAGGCACGGGCATGTCTTAAGGGCACACGGGCGTGTCCCTATACCAACACGGGCGTGTGGCCCCTGTTTAAAGAAAAGTTTCTTTTGGCTTGTAAAAGTTTTTGGACGTAAGTTTAAGGCCTCGTAGGCCCACGATACGATTGATTTGACAAAGAAAGAGAAGTTTTTAATTCGGAACAAAGTTTTATAGCTCGTAAGTACATGTTTAAGGAAGTTCAAGCATAGTAATGTCTCGTATCCGATTTTAGCCTCAAAATCGGGTATGGGGTGTTACATTTAGTGGTATCAGAGCATGGTTTAGTCGGTTCTCGGACTAACCTAGCACGAGTAAGAGTCTAGCTATACATGCCATATGTGGACCGTGATAGTGTGATGTCTCCCGGCGCTAAAAAAATTGTTTTGTTAAGGAAAAGATGATTCCCAACCGAGCTAATTTCAGTAAGTTTGTATGATTTTCAAGCTTCATGAATATTTCATTGAATTGCTTGTGATGTTGTTATATGCACATTATTTCTATGAAAATGTTTAATGATTTATTAAACAAAGAAGTTACTAAGAGCATGTATATGAAAGTCCCGATTGAAAATGAATTACTTAGGATACTCAATCTGCCACATGAGATAAGAAAGTCCGTATAAGACCATGTCAAGACATGGCATCAGCAATCAAGCAAGTTATCATGTAAGACCAAGACAAGTCTTGGCATTGAAGAGTTACTATGAGATGAATACCCATATAAGCCCAAGCCAAGGCATGGCATTGGTGAGTCTCCAAGCAAAGATGTCATGTAAGTCCAAGACAAGTCTTGGCATTGAAAAGCTATCAAGAGATAGAGATCCCATGTAAGTCCAAGCCAAGCCATGGCATTGGTGAGTAACAAGGAAGATTTCATGTAAGTCCAAGCCAAGGCTCGGCATTGACCAGTTCATGAGTAAAGTTACCAATAAGACCATGTCAAGACATGGAAATGGTAAGTTCCCAAGGGAACCCGCAAGCAAGACTTCGTGTAAGTCCATGTCAAGACATGGCATCGATACCAAGTAAGAGATCCCATGTAAGACTATATCAAGGATATAGCATTGGCATCAAGATACATGTGAAATGAGATTTAGTATCCTCAGTCATTCATAGAAATTCATCGGGCAAAAGAGTAAAGCTTAAATGAGATAGCAAGAAAGTTAGTAGTAAAGTTGATATTATGTCATGCTAGTGAAGGCTGAATAACAAGTATAATTCATGTTATGAATGATGATGTTGAGATTATGCTTGTTATAGTAAAGTATACTGATCTATGTGATCAAGTGTTACAGGTACCTTGTTTACCTTACAAACATGAGACTAGTAAGTACCTTGATGTATGTGAGAAGCTGTAAGAGTAAGTAAGCATTTGAGATTTGTGATGCCATTATTTATGATAAATATGTCCACATGGTTAAATCTCACGTGTGTCTGTTAAAGTAGAGAAGGTATAATGTTTCGTCTTATGACCCCGTTACAAAGTCACACATATTATAGTATGAGAGTTAAAACTGAAAAGTTTGACTAAGTAGAATGCAGGAGATGAGTACGGTCGTTCAATGATAAAATGATAAATAAGACCATGGTTGGACCATGGCGGTATATGTGATCCCATATAAGACCATGTCTGGGGCATGGCATTGGCATTGATACATGATCCCGTATAAGACCATATCGGGGATATGGCTTCGGTATTGAATAAGTTAATTGGATAAGACCATATCTGGGATATGGTATCGATATTTGTTGTGAGATCCCGTATAAGACCATATCTGGGATATGGCATCGGCATCAAATAGTAATCCCGTGTGAGACCACGTCTGGGACCTGGCTTTGGTATGAGATCGAGTAAGACAATATCTGGGATATGGCGTCGATATCGATATAAGGTTTCATGTAAGACCATATCTGGGATATGGCATCGGCATCGATATGAGTTTCCATGTAAGACCGTATCTGGGATATGGCATTGGTATTGATATGAGATTTCGTGTAAGACCATAGCGAGGCTATGGCATCGTGATGACATGTAAAGCAATAGTTGGGCTATGATGTTGTGATACGAGTAAGACCTTAGTTGGACTATGGCAATCAAGTAAACGACGTACTCAAAACCCGTAAGACATTCTCTAGATTAATAAGAAATAGTAAGAGGAATTATAGTTAAATGTTGAGTACTCAAGTAGACCTTAATGTGAAACTTGAGTAAGTGAAGTCACAGTTCGAAAGTATAAGTGATAGAAACAATTGTAGCGCGATAAATGTGAAAACTCACTTGAGATGAGTTGTGTGACTATGATGATATTTCATTGACAATGAGTAGTAAATCATATGTATGTAGTCACGAGAGTTAGGTTAAGGGACTTTGCAACCTCACTCTCTTACCACTTTTGAATTATGATGAGATGTTATGAGAATTAAGTTGAGTAAGTTTGCATCGGATTAATGCAATAATTATGCTAGCATGATTAAGAATGCCTTGTATCACATCGATGCATAATACTCTACTAAATAGAGTAACTGTTGTTGAACATGAGGTTGAAGTCCTAGAGGACAAAAATGATGGGGCTATTATCGAGATGTGAGATAGACAAGGTCCCGTATAAGACCATGATCGGGACATGGCCTCGGCACCGAGTTGAGATTCCGTATAAGACCATATCCAGAATATGGCATTGATATTTGATGAGGAAGTCCATATAAGACCTTATCAGGGATATGGCATTGGAATTTAGAGGTGACTCCATATAAGACCACCTCGAGAATGTGGCATTGGTTTCGTACCTACATGAATGATGATGAATATGCGTCTTTGATTATCCTTAGTGACCAATGGGACACATAGATGAGTCTAGAGATAGAAATGGGAATTGTACTAAAGTCATGTGAATGGGTAAATATAGGCACTCGTGAACGAGTCAAGAAGAAACGAGTACGATGTGTGGCACGGTATGTGCTAAATAAATGGCAAGTTTGAGTAAGTTGGCTTAAAGCCTGTAATTTGTGCATAGTTAGTTGATGCCATGGATGGATTATAATAATCTCCTTGAGTATTATGTATAAATATCTGTTGCCTTTCAGGGCTGATGTAGTTGTTCTTTTCATAAATTGTGATTGTGTGAGAATGTTAGCTGATAGTAAAAATCAGACAAAACGGTTGTCGATTTAGTTAATTGAAATCAAAATTTCCTTTATCTCCTCATAATCCTATACGGGTACTTTGAGGAGGAAGTTGGTGATGATTCTAGTATAAGAAATGAAATCACAAGTTTCACGTCGTATGAAGAGTTTTCGAATAAGATGGATAGATTTAATGAATTCGATCGAGATGTCCCTGCTATCGTGAGATACGACGATAGTAAAGGTTCTAGATTGGCATAGCAAGAGAAACTCATATGAGAGTGTGCTTAAAATATGTTCTCAGTATGGAGAAAAGAGTAGATTAATGTATTGAGATATGATTCAAGTTCTGTGTATATTCACGCATGAATCAGTAAAGAGAATAAAATTCTGTGTGTACGTGAGTAGGGAGCATGATATAAAGATATGCTCATCGAAATGTTCAAACCGTGATAGTTGAGTTGAAAGCTATTGAAAGAACTGTTTATTTGAAAGTTCTAGTATTGAGATCAGTCTGAATCAAAAGAAAGAGTTGACAGGTTGGTGATCCAGAGACGATCACTTTTGTGTCTGTGTTGTGAGTTAGATATTATGTATTGATCCATGGGAAGATCGATGTGTATTTTTTGAATTTTAATAAGTGAGGGTATCTTATGCTACAGAAGATTTTGAAGATAAAATAGTGGAAGTGGCTTGAGCTATTACAATGGTGGGTATAGTTATTGTGATACTACTCAGATAGTAGACATAATACAGATGTCTGAATGAAAGATCCATGTTTAGTAATGTGAGTTAGTTACTCGGTTGACTCTAGTTGGTAATATCCTAGTTTCAGCGAGGTTAATGACTATAGTGAGTCTTCCTTTCAGAATAGAAGAGTTCAGAAATGTTATAATAAATGGTATTTTAAATAAGTTATCCATGTTGGATAAGATTTCTATTGTTGATGCTTCCTCGAGATAGAAAGTGAATGATGTTGAATCCAGAACTTATACAAGAGTTTTGGTATGAGATTTAGTAGTAGCATATCTACTAATGCAAAAGTAAGGAAATGCAGTTATGTGCATAAATGTTTTGACAATAGAGTACATTTCACAATATGATTGAGTTATGGTCAGAAGTAGTTGACCACTAAAAGCCGAGTTTCCAAAGCACACAAGACAAGACTACTACAGTTGGTGAATGCTTTAATGAGAAAGTGAGATAAAACCTTATAGATTTCAAATTTGGTTTGACAAAATTTCCAAGAAAGGGAAATGTCATTCGAATTGTAGTAAATCAACCAGTAAAGATTCGAATGATCATTTGGACATGTGCAGAGTTACAAATTGGTAGATTACAGAGTATATGCCCCAGAGGAAGAATAACCTAGGTCTCAAGTTACGTTTCGACCTTATGTATCACAGCTTAAGAGTTATTGGCAAGAGAAAGTTGAGGATAAGTGGATTCGCGATTTTGAAGAGTAGATGGAAATGTTTGAAGAATGTTGGTAACAACTCCTCCTGATGAGATTTTCGGGGATGAAAATCCCTAAGGGGGGAGAATTGTAACAGCCTAATTTAGGGGCTAGTCGGAACAGTGATCTTGAAATCACTAATTCGAGGTTAGAGAAAATTATTTGCATGATATTTTATACGTGTTATAATATGTTTATAAAGAGGCATGAGAATTTTGGTGCTTTAATTTTTGCGATTGAGGGCTTAATTGCGAAAACGGACTAAATCGCATAAAGTGCGAAAGTTCTATTTGAATTGCTAGAGGTGCCAATTAGCTAAGGATTATAAATTGGAGGTCCTTAAAGTGATATTAGGCCATTGAATTAGTGATGGCCGGCCACATAGGAAGCTAGGGGGACAAAGGCATTAAATGTTGGTCAAAAGTTGGGGATATTAGTTGACAAGTGAATAAAATAAGATGAAATAAGCCAAGGCTATCATCTTTTCACTTTGCCTTCTTCTCCACCGAAAATATCAACAAGCTTAAGGGTTTGAAAGCTTGAAAATTTCAGCTACATCTCATCCTTACAAGTAAGTCAATTTGATGTTTATTTTTTATGATTTTTGCATATTTGGAGCCCTCAAAGCTTAAGCTAGCTAATGAGAGGACTAGTTTGCAATATGGTTGAAAGTCTAGGGACATACCATGATAGAGTTTATGTTGTTTGAAGAGTTTTTATGGAAGAAAATGAATGATAGGGAGATGAGAAACAACTTTTGTGAAAGGTGTTGTTATGAAAACACCTAATTAGGACTAATTTGTAAATGTTGCAAATTGGTAATAAGTGCATGAAATAGTTGAAATTTTGAGTTGCTATAGAAGAGAATATGATTCGGCTAGGCTTGATTAGTAAAGAAGATGGATGAAAATTATTTACGAGCCTAGGGGCAAAATCATAATTTTGCCAAAGTGTAGGGGCAAAATAGTCATTTTTGTCTAAAGTGTAGATTATGGTGTATTATGATTTATAAATGATTAAATAAGTAAATTCCATTGTTCTAGATCAAAGAAAATGAGTTTCGGACCTAGAACAGATTAAAAGAGAAATGTGGGCAAAAAGGTCCCTTTTGGCCCTTTCGACATCGATGTAAGTTAATGTGCAAATGTTGCAATTACGTATGAGTTAATTTAATGTTCCAATGTTGTATGGAATTTATATTTACTCTATGAATGTTTGAAATATCTTTGATGAGAGGTCAAAAGAATTGAATCTAAGAGTAATGGGAAATGTATGTAGAATGATATGATGATAGTTAAGGCCTCGTGTAAGACCATATTGGAATATGGCCTCGATGTAAGAATTCGTATAAGACCATGTCAGGGACATGGAATCGACATGTTAATAAAATTAAGACCCTATTAGGGTATGAATTCTATGTGACATTATGTGTATGAGACTCGAGAGAGATATTTAATAACTTGAGTGATTCAACGTATATGTTGAAAGAAAGAAAGTATGTGGTTGTACCACGAAAAGCACAAGTGTGTGTTAGAATTGAATTGATATGGATTCAGTATATGATGAACCCTTAGTGGGTTATGTGTATTCAATACGCCTTAGTTGTATGAGATAGATTCATTTATGCATTGTGTGAATGCGAACGAGTATCGTAGAAAGTTAAGTAAGAATAGAAGTATGTGAGGATGTTCTCGGATGAACATTTGAAATAGAGATATACATGTGGATTATTATCCATGAATGTAAAATAACGGTGAGCTATGTGCAACATCACCTTATTGATGGTAATGATGGGCTGTGTGCGATACCATCGCTTATAAATGATTGGTGAGCTAAGTGCGAAATCACCATAAGTATAAATGATTGGTGGGCTGTGTGCGATACCACCTTATTAGAGATTCAATGGTCGGCTAAGTGCGAAACCACCGAGAGATTAATAGTATGAGTATCTTATTGAAAATGCTTGATGAGTTGTTTTATATGATCATGTGGTGATCAGTGCAGGAATATATACTAATTAAATGAGCAATTGGCTTGTGGCATGGTAAGAATGTGGTAAGAGATAGAATGACTAAGCTTCACGAATGGTTGAGTAAGTTATCGTGAGTTAATGAGAAAAACTCGGTATAATACTTTGTGGTTATGTATATTCAATGAATATCAATATTTGTCAGATTATGCATATGAACTTACTAAGCATTATTGCTTACTCCCTTACTTTTCTCATCTCTTATAGGTTATTTTAATTAGCTCGGGTTGGAGGACGCCGGAGATGTTTTCACACTATCGAGCAGACCCTTGGTATGAGGTATCAAGTCCTTATGAGTCATGGCATGTATAGGGATTCTTTTAAAGTTGATTAAGTTCTAACCGATGTAGCCAAATTGTATTAGCCTAAGAGAATCTAGAGTTGGTTGTGTATGACCATAGATGATGGCTTAAGTTGGTTGTATTTGTACTGGGAGTAGTTCTCCTTAGTGTATGGGATAAAGACTTTATCTCTTTAATGATTAAATGTGTTAATTCATGTGTTTTAATTGATGATTTGAGAATGTTTTGAAGTAGTATATGAATGTATGCAAACGGGAGTGGTAAAAGGCTTGGTAAGATAGCCTCTAAGCGCCCACACGGATAAACACACGGGCGTGTGTCTAGGCCGTGTGTCTCCTGCACCTTAGTATCTTAAGTTAGATTAGACCACAGGCTGGTCACACGGCCGTTTGTCCAGGCCGTGTTATACACACGGTTGGCACATGGGCGTGTTCCAAGGCCGTGTGAAGTCCGCACTTGACACTTAGAAATTCAATTGTCACATCGGTGACGCACGACACCCGCAGGCGTGTGTACGCACTGCGTGTGGATAAGTCGAGAATGCCAAGGTTTGGCACACGGCCGGGGGCCACGGGCGTGTCCAGTCGTGTGGATTTAGTCGGTGTCGACCACGGGTGGAAGGCACGGGCATGTCTTAAGGGCACACGGGCGTGTCCCCTATACCAACAGGCGTGTGGCCCTGTTTTAAAGAAAAGTTTCTTTTGGCTTGTAAAAGTTTCCGGACGCAAGTTTAAGGCCTCGTAGGCCCACGATACGATTAATTTGACTAAGAAAGAGAAGTTTTTAATTCGGAACAAAGTTTTGTAGCCCGTAAGTACATGTTTAAGGAAGTTCAAGCATAGTAATGTCTCGTATCCGATTTTAGCCTCGGAATCAGGTATGGGGTGTTACAATCAACCACATAGGTTTAACCGTACCTTGATCAACACATAGTTACTCACCATTCATGCTACTCAATTTCTCGATATTACCTCTCGTTCAACCTTCGCTATTCCTTTGATTTATCCGCACACTTAGTGCCAATTTCATAACCGAAACATAATCATCACCGCAAACTTAGTGCCAATATGTTAAACCGAACTTATATCGGTATCGCACACACAGTGCCAATTCGATAAGCCGAAGCTTCTATCTTTTTGCACACACAGTGCTAATCATCTCTGTCTCGTTCCTAATTTCGGACACTTAGTGCCCTCTAATTTAATTCCACACACATCATTTCTAATCTCATAGTTATATATATATTCATTCAATTCACATCACATAGATATAGTTTACAACTAGTATTATATTAGAACTTACCTCGGACGTTGAAATACCGAAACGATCGATTAATCGAGCACTTTGTCTTTGCCTCGATCTCGATCCGAACCTCTCCTTTCTTGGTCTATACACATTTAAATTCAACTCATTCAATCACCAATTCAATCAATTTAGTCCACACACACAAATTTAGGGCATTTTACAAAATAGCCCTCCCATTTTAACATTTCGACACTTTAGTCCCTAATTCATAAAATCATCAAATACACATAATTTGCTTGTACCCATGCCTAGCCAAATTCTCACTATATTCATACAAGCCCACACATTTCATTTATTTTACATTTTAGTCCTTCAATTTACACTTTTCTTAATTTAGCCCAAATTACTAAATTTCACCAAAAATACAAATACAAACTATGTTAACCCAACACCAAGCTTTCATATTCCACCAACTAACAACACAAAGCTCACATATCCATCAATGGCATATCTCAAAATCACCATCAATTTCTAAAATTTTAGCATGGGTTTGATAGTACACTAAGTAACAATCACAAAAACGTAGAAATTATCAAAAACCGAAACCAAAACATACCTTAATTGAGCTTAACAAGTGCCAAAATTTCAAAAGCTTTAAAACCCTTTTCTTTCTTCCACAATAGGTGTAAAAAGATGAACAGCCCCATGTATTTTCTCTTTTTGTTTTATTTAATAACATATAATAACATAATTACCTATTTAGCCTTTTTATTTTCTTTTATAATCCACTATCTCAAGGCATTTTTGTCCATCCAATTTATCAATGGAATAATAACAACATAAGGACTCCTCACTTTAAAAGCCATAGCAATCTAACACTTTAACATTCAGCACAAAGCTTTTGCATTTTATGCGATTAAGTCCTTTTCGCAAATTAAACACACAATCGATAAAATTTTCACACCAAATTTTCACACATGCTAATTCACATATAATGAACACAAAAATTAATGTTAAAATATTTTTTCGACTTCGGATTTGTGGTCTCGAAACCACTGTTCCAACTAGGGTCTAAACCGGGCTGTTACAACTCTCCCCCCTTAGGGATTTTCGTCCCCGAAAATCTTACCAATGAATAGGTGTGGATATTGCTCTGTCATAACGTTTTCAGGCTCCCATGTAGCTTCTTCAACTCCGTGTTTGTGCCACAACACTTTCACAAAGGTTATTCTTTTGTTTCTCAATTCTTTAATCTCTCGTGCCAAAATTTGAATCGGTTCTTCACTATACAAAAAATTTGACTGAATTTCAACCTCAGTAGGAGTAATCACATGAGACGGATCAGATCTGTACCGTCGAAGCATCGACACATGAAAAACATTATGAATTTTCTCTAATTCAGGTGGCAACAGCAATCTATAAGCAACCGGCCCAATTCGTTCAATAATCTCATACGGTCCGATGAACCTCGGACTCAGCTTGCCTTTCTGGCCAAATCGAAGTATTTTCTTCCACGGAGACACTTTCAAAAACACTTTGTCACCAATCTCAAATTCAATATCCTTCCGTTTCAAGTCTGCATAAGACTTCTGACGATCTAAGGTTGCTTTCAAACTGTCACGAATCACTTTCACTTTCTGTTCAGTCTCTTTTATCAAATCAACCCTGTGAATCTTATTCTCACTCAGCTCAGTCCAATACAATGGAGTTCGACATTTTCGACCATAGAGAGTCTCATATGGTGCCATCTTAATGCTAGATTGAAAACTATTATTGTATGCAAATTCAATCAACGGAAAATACTTTTCCCACGTATTTTCGAAATCTAAAATACAACATCTCAACATATCTTCGAGAACCTGAATGATCCGCTCGAATTGTCCATCCATTTACGGATGAAATGCAATGCTGAAATGCAATCTTGCACCTAAAGCTTCTTGCAATTTCCTCCAAAATCGCGAGGTAAATCTCGGATCTCTGTCAGATACGATAGGTAGTGGCACCCCGTAAAATCTCACAATCTCATCAATATACAATTCAGCCAACTTATCAAGTGAATAATCTATTCTCACTGGAACGAAATGAGCTGATTTTGTCAATCTGTCAACTATCACCCAGATTGCATCTTTTTTTCCCGGAGACAAAGGCAATCCCGACACAAAGTCTGTTGTGATTCTCTCCCATTTCCACTCAGGAATCATAATCGGTTGTAACAAATCAGACGGAACCTGATGTTCAGCTTTAACTTGCTGACAAACTAAACATTTCGACACAAAGTCAGAGATGTCCCTCTCATACCATGCCACCAATAAAACTGTTTCAAATCATTATACATTTTTGTACTCCCCGAATGAACAGTCAACCGACTATTGTGAGCTTCATTCAAAATCATCTGAATCAACTCTGAATTCTTCGGAACACAAATCCAATTTCTGAATCTCAAACAACCATTACTATCAACTCGAAATTCTGAATCTGAATTCAATTCACATTGAGCTCGTTTTGCTATCATCTCGTCATCAGTATTCTGGGCATCACAAATCTGATGTACAAACATCAGTCTCACTATCAACTCAGCCGAAACTAAATCATCATCACATAGATCTATCTGAGTACTCATAGCTCGCAAAGCACATAAAGACTTTTGACTTAAGGCATCCGCAACAACATTAGCTTTGCCTGGATGATAATCAATCACAAGTTTGTAATCTTTCAACAATTCTAACCATCTTCTCTGTCGCAAATTCAATTCTTTCTGAGTCATCAGATATTTCAAACTCTTATGATCAGTATAAACATGACATTTTTCACCAAATAAGTAGTGACGCCAAATCTTCAATGCAAACACAATTGCGGCTAATTCAAGGTCGTGCGTCGGATAGTTCTTTTCATGTGGCTTTAACTGCCTCAAAGCATAAGCAATGACTTTGCCTTCTTGCATCAGCACACAGCCCAAACCATTCAACGATGCATCACTGTAAACTATGAATTCTTTGCCCGATTCAGGTTGAACTAACACTGGCGCTTCTGTCAATAATGCTTTCAACTACTAAAAACTTTGCTGACACTTTTCTGACCACTCGAATTTAACATCTTTCTGTAGCAACTTCGTCAATGAAGTCGCAATCATCGAGAAGCCTTTCACAAACCGTCTATAATATCCTGCTAGTACCAGAAAACTACGGACTTCAGACACATTTCTCGGGGGCTTCTATTCTAAAATAGCTGAGATTTTACTCGGATCAACACGGATTCCCGCAGCTGACACAATATGTCCCAGAAAACCAACCTCACGCAGCCAAAACTCACATTTGCTGAATTTTGAATACAATTGCTTCTCACGCAGAGTCTGTAACACAATTCTCAAATGCTCGGCATGTTGCGCCTCATCACAAGAGTAAATCAGAATATCATCAATGAACACCACAAAAAAACTATCCAAATACGATCTGAATATCCGGTTCATCAAATCCATAAACACTGCAGGAGCATTCGTTAGTCCGAAAGGCATAACTAAAAACTCAAAATGCCTGAACCTCGTTCTGAAAGCAGTCTTTGATACATCTGACTCTTTGACTCGTAGCTGGTAGTAGCCCGATCTTAAATCTATTTTAGAAAACACTGTAGCTCCTTTCAGCTGATCAAACAAATCATCAATACGAGGCAACGTATATTTGTTATTTATCATCACATTGTTCAATTGTCGATAATCAATACACATCCTCATAGTGCCATCTTTCTTTTTCACGAACAACACAGGAGCACCCCAGGGCGAGAAACTCAGTCGTGCAAATCCTCTATCAGTCAACTCTTGCAACTGTGACTTTAACTCTTTCAATTCTGTTTGTGCCATTCTATACGGAGCTATTGAAATAAGAGTAGTCCCCGACACTAATTCAATATCAAATTTAACTTCTCTGATCGGAGGTAATCCCGGTAATTCTTCAGGAAACACGTCTGGAAACTCACAAACCACAGACACAGATTCAACTTTCTTTTCTGACACTTTTGTATCAATCACATATGCCAGATAAGCTTCACAACCCTTTCTCACATAGTTCAAAGCTTTCATCGCAGATATAACAGCTGGTACCCCTTTCAAATCACTGAATTCAATTCGAACCATCTCACCATTCTGACTTCTCAAATCAATACTCTTTCTTGTACAATTCACAATGGCATTATGCAAAGTGAGCCAATCCATACCCAGAATTATATCAAGTTCATCGAATGGTAGCAGCTTTAAATTAGCCGAAAAGCAAAAATCTCGAAACATTAACGGACAGTTCTTGCACACCTTATCCACCAAGACACACTTGCCTAAAGGGTTTGATACTCTAATCACAAATTCAGTAGAATCAACAGGTAGAGTCTTACTTGATACTAGATTCACACACACATAGGAATGAGTAGAACCTGGATCTATCAATGCAATCACATTAGTATCAAATAGAGTAAAAGTACCAGTAATGATGTCTGGAGATGACGCTTCCTCTCGTACACGTATAGCATAAGCTCGGGCAGGTGCTCTCGCTTCTGATCTCACAGTTGTATCCGTAGTCCCTCTCTGGCTTCCACTCACATTTTCGGCGTTTCTGGGTGGTCTACCCCTAGCCGTCGTATTACTCGACCTCACACTCTGAACATTTTCTTCTTCAACTAACTTTGGACAATCTCTAATGAAGTGATCCCGTGATCCACACTTATAACAAGTTTGATTATTATACTTGCCCCAGCATTCTCCCACATGTCACCTTCCACACTGTCTACACTCAGGCTTATTGCTTTTAACACTTCCAGCACTCGATTCAGTCAAAATTTGAGCTTTTGGACCAACACTTTGTCTCGCAAGGTCTCTACCCGAATGTCCAAATGAAGTATTTGAACGATTGCTTTCATCTTTAAATCTCTTCGTCAAAGGTTGAGACGTCTTACTCATCAATCATTTTTTTTCATCATGAGCTTCAGAATCGGGTTTCTTCTTTTCTTTACTAAGCTCCTCAGCTTTACAGGTACTTTCAACTAACACAACAAATTTATTTATGTCAAGTATCCCAACCAATAATTTAATGTCTTCATTCAGCCCTTCAATGAAGCGTTTACACATAGTAGCTTTGGTCGAAACACATTCCCTCGCATATTGGCTCAATCTCACAAATTCTTGTTCATACTCTGTAACTGACATACGACCTTATTTTAACTCAAGAAACTCTTTACGTTTCTGATCTATGAATTGTTGACTAATATACTTCTTTCAAAATTTAGCTTGAAAGAAAACCCAGGTGATTCTCTCTCTCGGAACCACGGATGTCAACATCTTCCACCAGTTATAAGCCATATATCTCAACACAGAAACTGCACACTTAATGCATTCATCAGGAGTCAACGACATCTCATCGAATACCCAATTTGTATTCTCGAGCCAAAACTCAGCTCGCTCAACATCGTCATCAGCTGTGACCCTATACTCTTCAGCCCGTACTTTCTGATCTTATCCACAAAAGGTTTATTCAATCGAATCGGATTTATCATTTGTGGCACAACAGGTACTTGTGGGGGTGGAGGTTGTGGAGCAGCCGGATTCGTTCGAATGAACTCCGAAAACCACTCATTCATCATTCGAAAGAAGGCTTGTTTAGCCTCTCCCTCTTGGCTACCATCATTAGGCCTAGATGTGGCCGATGCTGTCCCTTGAGCGGGAGCAGACGCGTTACTCTCTACGTCGTCAACAACTGCTTGATTGGGATCCATTACTATATGAAAACACATTTTTAACTGTCAGGATTCATCACACTATCACAATTATTTATATGGCATGTATAGCTAGACTCACACGCGCTACGTTAGTCCGAGAATTGACTAAACTGTAGCTCTGATACCAATAAAATGTAACACCCCTAACCCAAAACTGTCGCCGAAATAGGGTTAAGAGGTATTAGCAAACAATCGAAACATTTCACATCCATTTCACAACACTAAGTCAATCATCAATCAAACATATTCAATTATAATCATATAGTCCCTTATTAAGGTCTACGAGACCTTAAACACGTATTAAAAAGAGGTCGGGACTAAACTGAACATTTAGAAAATTTTTCCAAAATTTTAAACATTTTTCAACACTGCAGAGGTCACACGCCCGTGCGGTCAGGCCGTGTGCCTCACACAGCTACCAGACACACCCATGTGTCCAGGCCGTGCTAAAACAGGGCATACATACTGACTTGTCCACACGGTTACCAGACATGCCCGTGTGCTATGGCTGTGTGAAATTAAGCTAGCTACTGACTTGGTCACACGGCCACCAAGCACGTCCGTGTGCCACAGCCGTGTAACCTGCCCAGGCACACTTCGAAGTGGCCCATGAGCCACATGGCAGAGACACACGCCCGTGTCCCTTGGCCGTATATGTAAAATAGGCCATTTGCAAGGCCAATTTACCACCACACAAGGGTCATCCCTACTAGCACATACAAGCCTATTTTCACACACAATTTGGCAACCAAATACATGTCTAATGATCAACTTATCATCCCATCCAATATTATTTCTATTCATGTCAACTTATATACCAAATTGCACAACTAAAACACATGCATAACCAAGCATGATTCATCCACAATATCACTAGATCACAATGGCATCAATCCATCACTAAGCTTACCATTCATAAGATTATTTCATTGTCATCAAACCATACCAAAACATACTTCATATACCATAATCATTCATGCATATTACCAACATTTATCTAGCCACTTCACATGGCTATTTACACATCTCAAACATGTTTCAACATGACTAGCCTATACATGACATATTCAAATATACACATCTTCAAAAGTAACAAAATAGATTGTCGATAGTGTGATAGAGATGCTGACGATCCCCGGATCTGAGCTAGCTTTACTGACACTGTAAAACAGAGAAACAAATCACACAGTAAGCTTTCAAAAGCTTAGTAAGTTCGTAATATAATACATATTACTCAATAATACCACATCAATACATAATGAAATCATCACATAGATAAATACACAATTAGGCTCATCATCAATCTCAACCATATACTCAAGTATCTATTCATTCAACTTTTAAGGCTATCATCAACCACATAGGTTCAAACGTACCTTGATCAACTACTCACCATTCATGCTACTCAATTTCTCAATATTACCTCTCGTTCAACCTTCGCTATTCCTTTGATTTATCCACACACTTAGTGCCAATTTCATAACCAAAAAATAATCATCATCGCACACTTAGTGCCAATATATTAAACCGAACTTATATCGGTATCGCACACACAGTGCTAATTCGATAAGCCGAAGCTTCTATCTTTTCGCACACGCAGTGCTAATCATCTCTGTCTCGTTCCTAATTTCGCACACTTAGTGCCCTCTAATTTAAATACGCACATAGCATTTCGAATCTCATAGTTATATATATATTCATTCAATTCACATCACATAGATATAGTTTACAACTAGTATTATATTAGAACTTACCTCGGACGTTGAAATATCGAAACGGTCGATTAATCGAGCACTTTGTCTTTGCCTCGATCTCGATCCGAATGTAATATCCCGGGTTAGGGGCTATTTTGTTGTTGCATGATATTGCATGTGTTTGGTGTGCTGTGTTGTTGTTTGTGTTGTATCGGGGCTTAATTGTAGTCTAGGAGTATGCCTGAGTGAATGGGAAAATTTTGGTTTTTGGGTGTTAAGTGAAGGGAGCTGAGGAAGCTGGGTTTAAGAATTTTACTTGTTGTTTTGTTGCACAAAAAGTGAGTCGGGCAGGTGGCAAGCATGCGTTACATGGGGAGCTTGGTGTGGCGTCATCTACATGTGGTGGAGGTCTAGTGTTCGAGCTGCAGAGTCTCCATTTTTATCGGATCATTTTGGACGGCATGGAGGAAGAGGTTGAGAGCAATTTGGATTCTACTTGGACCAAGTCTTCACATTCAAACGTGTGGTGGAGAGGAACTTTAGGAGAAAGACTTGGTCTTGTTGTTGGAACGTGAGGATGTGAGTGCATGGGGGGATTTGGCCGAATTTGTTGGGGTGTGTGTTGGGGGAGTGGACGGCATAGTGTGGGTTAGGGGGGAGGCCGAATGTACTCTTGCATTTTGGTACATTTTCGGTCAAGCTTTGGTAAACAAAGAAAGCTCTCATTTTATCAGTTTTAGCCGAATTTTCAAGAGTGTTTCTTTTGTTTTTCTTCCTTTTGAAACAGAAAGTCAAGCTCTCATCTTGCCGAAATTATTTTGCCTTTTGAATTGGGTGGCCGAATGTCATTTTGAAGGCACATCTTCGGGTTGCATCTCTTCTTTTATTTTATTAGCCGAACCATTTCCCCTACATACTTCTTCTTCTTCATTTGAGCTAAGCCGAATCTAGCATCCCACCTTCCTCTCTTTTCTTCTCTTAACCTCTTGTAGCCGAAACACTCACCTTCTCAAGCACCTTCATCTTTTCTTTTCTTGATCGAAATCGAAAGTTTCTACCCTCTATCCATCTTTTGTTTCTTCTTTCCAAAAACCCTTAGCCGATTTCTCCGATTGTTCTTCTTATTTCTTTTGTGCCGAACCTAGACTTTCATCAACATTTTCTTTATATCCTTCTCTTGAAACCGAATTTGGGGTGTGTGTTAAAACACTGTGGGCTCTAATCCTTCTCCCCGTTAAAGGTGTTAGCCGAATCCATTTTCTCTCCTAGAAGTCCCCTTTGGCCGAATTTTGGGTGTTGGTAAGTTTTTGGCCGAATGGCCATTCCTTTTCTCTCTAGTGCTATGTCGATTTTGGATGATGAAAGGAGTTAACCTCTTATTTTGGAACTTAATGCTTGATAGAGCATTCGGGATTCAAGCGACCAACAAAGCCTTCTCACAAGAACTCGATTGATTGGCAAGTAGTGGTTGTGGTAAGTAATTGGTATTGGCATTGATCGCTCAATCTTTTGGTTTCGATTAAGTCAAGGTTATTAAGGTTTAACTCGTTTCTCTTTTAGGGTTGGCCGATTGTTGGAAAGAGAACTCATCGTGGTTCGGTTTGATAAGAAATCAAACCAATAGCAAGGTAAGGGTTCGATATTAACCCCTTTGGTTAATTGATGTTGGCCGAATGTTAGGGATGCCTAACCCTTATGTTTGGCCGATTGTAGGAGCTAGTACTCAAGGGATTTAGATCATTTCGTTGGGATTTTAGACTCAGATTACTGTGTGTGTAAACTAACACACTTCCGTTTAGTAATATGATTGATAACCCGTGTGATAATTAATGAAACAGTTGATGATTGATATGATACCCTAATGGGTATGATCTTGGACTCGTAAGTCAAGATTATTATTGTCATGAGTTTATCGATGATCTATGTGATACCATGGCTATGGATGTATGTGACATGGGATATGAGGTTAGCATATTAGCATGATATGCATGATCCGTATGATATGCATGATTACATGAGTATGGCATGTTGATGGGTGATATGAGTGGAGGGAGCAGTGATATTTTGTGCCGACGAGCACCGTTGTTTTGGTAACACATTTGTGTCTTTGGGACACCAGAGGTTTGGCACCTCCAGAGGTTTGGCACCTCATTGCGACTCGCCCCCCGTGGTTTGACACCACCGTGGGTTGGCCCCACATGAGATATGGGATCGTCTCGCTAGTGATTGGGTATCACACGATGGGTTGGCCCCATCATTCGATTATTGTGACTACGGTCACCAAGTGGTTTGGTACCACATTTGTGTCTTTGGGACACCGAGAGGTTGGCACCTCATTGCGACTCGCCCCCGTGGTTTGACACCACCGTGGGTTGGCCCCACTTGAGATACTGGGATCGTCTCGCTAGTGATTGGGTATCACACGATGGGTTGGCCCCATCATTGGATTTGTGACTTCGGTCACCAAAGTGCTTTGGTAGCACAAACGTGTCTTTGGGACACCAAAGTGGTTTGGCACCACATTGATGGATATTGTGTCTTTGGGACACCGGTGTTTTGGTAACACATTGTGACTATATGTCACAGGTGGTTTGGCACCACCAAAGTGGTTTGGTACCACACGGTAGAAAAGGCGATACGGATGGTTAGGATCGGGTTGCATTAATTATGTTGCTATGTATGATGTGTGTTAGCATGTTGTGTTATCGGGAGCGGATTTATACATCGAGTCATTCGACTCACCCTCTCCTTTGATATTTCAGTGACTCGTAGACGCGACATGGAGCCGGATGGACTCGGGTGCACATGCCATGCTTTAATAAAAGTTTTGCTCAGACTATTCACTTTGGGTACTTTAGCTTATTTATTTTTATTTGGGATTTAATTTGGATTTGTAAAAGGCCTTTAAATTATGTTTTATGATGGTTATGTTTTAATTAGATTCTCAACCTGCTTAACAAATAATTTGGTATGAAATTTTACTAAAAATTTGGAAGGATAATGTTTTCAAAACTATAACGCAATGTGTTTTATACTATACCATCGGGTATCTCACTATGTTTTGTTATAAAGTAAACTCAAATGATTTTCAAATCAAACTCGATTTTCTACTAAGTCAAAAATGTTTTAAAATAGCACTAAGAAACTATTGGAATTATTAAATGAAACCAACTCGTTTTTAACTATATACCTTGGATAAGTTTTCAAAATCTAATCAAACAAGCCTACTTCAATTTTCCTCAAATTCACTATGTTTTCACCCCGCTTTTAAACGAAAAATCTGATCACTCAAAAACGTTTTTCCCCGTAACATACCGATTCAAAGCGTGGTGTCCCGTCCGAGTTTGGGGTGTTACAATTGTGGTATCAGAGCCAAGTTCAAAGGCTCGGCTGTGGGCCTGAGGCCCAAAATGTTTTCAAAAGATTGTTTTGTTAGTCTTTGTTCCTAGAGTATGGTTGGAAAGGCATGGCACCGAGTCTCCGGCACCAGTTCGCCCAGGTAAGTACCCTTACTATTGCTTGTGAATTGATTGGATGTGATATGATTTGATGAATAGCAATAGTATACTACTTTAGAGATTGAAACTGATAGGATTCTGTGAACTCGCGAGAACAAATCTCCTTAAATATTCATAAGATTTGCCTTAAAATAGTGGAATATATATGCTGATGCATAAAACTCTTAAATCAGATACGTAGAAAGATTAGTCATGAGCACTCGAGGCGGACGTGGTCGTAATACTCGTGGTAGAGGTAGGGGTAGGATGACAGTTTTCGAACCCGTAGGATCCGGTCGTGGGTCGAGAAAATGAGATATCGGTTCCGCCACCGGTGGAGGTGGTGAGTTCCAAGATCGACCGATGATGCAAGTGTCACGCGCGAGCGCCGCGAGTGTTGGAAAGGGTAGCCCAGTGTAGGTGGTGGTGCAGGAGCTAGGAAAACGATGCTCGAGCGACTTCGGGCAAATGGGGCCGAATTCTTTCGAGGTGTATCCGTGTTGCTCCTAGCACCGCCGAACATCGCTAGAGGCAACCGAGCGGATCATGGATGATCCGACTTAATCTGGCCAAGAGAAGTCAAGGGCATCGACGCTTCTTCGGGATGAGTCATATCGGTGGTGGCTCACGGTTCGAGATGCGTGTGGCAGCAGAGGATCTCGACATGGGATTATTTCGTGGTCGCATATCAAAAGAAATACATCGGAGCTAGTTATATTGACTCAGTGGAAGGCATTTTCGGGCTTGTTCAGGAGTAAACTGCGTTTTCGAGTACGAGGCCGAGTTCCCGAAGGTGAGTAGGTATGCCCAGGGCATTGTGGCCACCGAGCATGAGAGGTGTGTTCGTTTCGAGGATGGTCTCGAGACGAGTTGAGGTCGCTGATTGCTCTCGCCAGGAGCGCGAGTTTGTTGTCTTAGTTGAGAAGGCTAAGGTAGCCGAGGGTGTTAAGGAGTCGCGAGACAGGCATGGACGAAATAGGCATAAGAGGAGCTTTGGGTCTTCCGGATCGCGGGTAATCCGCAGTAAAGAGAGCTAGACCGAGTGGGCCGAATCATCGCTAGGTTTGTTGTCGCAGGCGTGGACCGCCGCAGATGTAATCGATGTGGGAAATCTCATTGGGGTGGTTGCCGGACTGGAGGAAAAGGTTGCTTTGAGTGTGGTTCTCTCGAGCACCGCGTGAGGGATTGTCCGCGTAGGTTGGCCAGATTCGGCCCGAGAGTCGTGGCCGTAATCGGGCTCAGAGGTAATGGACCGCCACCGCAGAGGGGCCGTGGTAATGGCAGAGGTGGTAATGGTTCGTCGGGGCCGTGGAGCACCGGCGCAGAGTGCGAGTAGTAGGCCGATGCCGCATACCGGATTAGTGTATGCCGCGAGGCGCCGGAGGAGGCGACGCACCGAACGTCATAACCGGTGACGTTTTTGATTTTTGGTTCTCCTTATAACGCTTTGATTGATGTGGGTTCAACGCACTCTTATGTTGCCGTGAGTATAGTAGAGACCATGGATTTAGACTCGAGATATCTTCTAGGCGTATGACCGTGATTAGCCCTCTAGGTCACTCAGTAGTAGTAGATAAACTGTTTAGAGAGGTACCCCTAGAACTCCAAGGGGTAGTGTTTTGCCGATCCGATGGAACCGCCGTTTGGGGAGTTCGATCGATTCTTGGGATGGACCTGGTTGGTCAAGTACCAGCGAGGTTGGATTGCGCGCCAAGCGCATGGTTCTTAAGACGGTTGAGGGTGATGAGGTGGCTATGATAGGTAATAGGAGGGATTACTTATCAAATGTGGTATCCGCCTCAAAGCGGAGAAGATGGTCGAAAGGGTCGTGAAGCATATGTAGTTCATGTGTATGCCTTGGAGGCTAAAGAGTCTCGCTGTGGAGAAGGTTCGTGCATGTTAAGGAATTTGTTGATGTGTTTCCGAGGAGCTTCCGGTTTGCCGCCGGATCGCGAGGTAGAGTTCGGGATAGATCTATTATCCGAATCGCGCCGTTGTCTATTGCTTCGTATAGGATGGCGCTAAAGGAATTGGTGGAGCTTAAGGCTCGATCCGTGGAGTTATTGGATCGGGGTTTTATCAAAGCCAAGTGTTTTCGCCGTGGTGCGCGCGGTATTTTTGTTAAGAAGAAAGATGGAACAATGCGGATGTGTATAGACTACACGCCGATTGAATAAGTCGACGATTAAAAACAAGTATCCGCTGCCACGGATAGATGACTTGTTTGATCACCAAGGGTGCCGCGGTATTTTCAAAGATCGACTTGAGGTCCGGGTATCACCGCTAAAGGTTAAGGAGGTCGATATCCATAAAACAAAGCGTCGAACTCGATATGGGCACTACGAATTTCGTAATGCCGTTCGTTGACTAACGACCGCAGGCGTTATGGATATGATGAATAGGTGTTTCAACAAAGATCCGGATCGGTTCGTCGTGGTTTTCATAGACGACATTTTGGTGTACTCTGGCGACGGAGGAAGAGCATGATAAGCATTTGCGAGTGGTGTTGCGATTTTGAGGAAAAGCGCCTTTATGCTAAGTTTAGTAAGTGCGAGTTCGCTTAGAGAAGTGACTTTCTTGGGTCATGTAGTGTCGGGTGAGGGGATTCGAGTAGATCCTCGTAAGATTGAGGCGATTTTGGATTGGAAGCCGCCTAGGTCGCTGGTCGAGATTCGGAGTTTTCTGGTTTGGCCGATACTCACCAAGGTTTGTTGAGGGTTTTCGTTGATAAAGACCGGATGACCAAGTTGCCGAGGAAAGAAGTTCCGCTTGTATGGACCGAGAAACAGCAGGAAAGCTTCGATAAGTTAAAGAAGATTTTGACCGAGGCTCCTGTTCTAATTCAACCCGAGGTGGTAAGGAATTCACAGTCTATTGCGATGCATCACATACGGGCTTGGGTTGTGTGTTGATGCAAGAAGGTAAGGTTGTGGCTTACGCTTCTCGGATACCGAGGCCACATGAGGTCAACTATCCGACGCATGACTTGGAGCTAGCTACCGTGGTCTTCGCCTTTAAAGATTTGGAGGCACTACTTGTACGGGAGAGATCGATAGTCTACACGCATCACAAGAGTCTCTAAAGTATCTACCGACTCGTAAGGATTTGAATTTGAGGCGCGCAGAGATGGGTTGAGTTCTTTGAAAGATTACGATCGCTCGATTGAGTATCATCCGGCAAGGCTAACGTGGTGGTAGACGCGTTGAGCCGTAAGGTTGTTTCGGACTTAAGAGCATTGTTTGCCCACTTGAGTTTGTATGGACGACGGAGTATTTTGGCAGAGCTGCAGTGTTGCCTACTTGGGTTGAGCAGATCGTAGAGAAACAGCTTATTGGATGAGGTTCGAGGCGCGAAGGTTGCAAGTGCGTAATGGTGGTTTGGAGGGTTACTGCCTTGTCTAGTGATGAGGTGTTGTGTTTTGTGGTAAGGCTTGTATGCCTAAAGATGTTGAGTCGAGGCAGAAGATTCTTCAGGACGCACATAGCGAATCCTTATGCTATGCATCCCGGAGGTAGCAAGATGTATAGGGATCTTAGAGAGCGATTTTGGTGGCTCGGCTTGAAGAAAGAGGTGACAGAGTTTGTTGGGAAGTGTCCGACTTGTCGCCAGTCAAGGTCGAACATCGATTGCCGTCGGGTTTGCTTCACTGTGAAGATTCCTCGATGGAAGTGGGAAAGGATAACCATGGATTTCGTCGGTGGGTTACCGCTACGCCAAGCAAGAAAGATTCGGGTTTGGGTAGTGGTGGATCGATCGACTAAATCACTCACTTCATTCCGGTGAGGGTTGATTATTCGCCTGCTGCTAGCTAGCGGTCGTATGTGTCGAGAGATAGTGAGGTTGCATGGTGTGCCGCCGATAATCTCGGATAGGGATCCTGTGTTTACGTCAAGGTTCGAAAGCATTGCAGCAAGCTCTCGGGCACTCGTTTGGATTTCAAAGACGGCTTTTCACCCGCAAATCGACGGTCAATCGTAAGGGTCATTCAGTCTTAGAGGATATCTTTGAGAGGTTGTATCTTGGATTTCAGAGGTAGTTGGGAGGAGTTTCTACCATTAGCTGAGTTTGCCTACAACAACAGTTACCAAGCGAGCATCAAGATGGCACCGTATGAGGCGTTGTATGGTAGGAAATGTCGCTCACCTACGTGTTGGACGGAGTTAGGTGAACGTCAGTTGTTGGGACCCGAGTTGGTTGCTGAGACCGAAGACAAGGTTAAGTTGATTCAGTCTCGATTGAAGGAAGCTTCGGACCGGCAGAAGTCTTATGCCGATCTTAAGCGAAGAGATATAGAGTTCGCTGTGGGGGATCGAGTTTTCCTGAAGGTCTCACCTTGGAAAAAGGTGTTGAGATTCGGGAAGAAAGGCAAGCTAAGTCCGAGGTTCATTGGGCCGTATAAGGTTCTGAGACGAGTTGGGCCAGTGGCGTATCAGCTTGAGTTGCCAGCAGAGCTTAGTCAGATTCACGGCGTATTCCATGTTTCGATGCTTTGAGGTATCGCTCGTTGATCCGTCGCATGTGGTAGCAAATGGAAGAGATCGAGGTAAATCCAGATTTGACCATGGAGGAGGAACCGTGCGCATTCTTGGTCGAGATGTGAAGGTTCTGCGTAAGAAGTCCTGCGTGCCTTTGGTTAAGGTACTTTGGCGGAATCATGGCGTAGAAGAAGCTACGTGGGAACCCGAGGATATGATAAGACAACAATACCCGCAACTCTTCTGATCAGGTAATTTCGAGGTCGAAATTATTTTTAAGGGGGGTAGAACTGTAATATCCCGGGTTAGGGGCTATTTTGTTGTTGCATGATATTGCATGTGTTTGGTGTGTCGTGTTGTTGTTGTTTGTGTTGTATCGGGGCTTAATCAGTAGTCTAGAGTATGCCCGAGTGAATGGGAAAATTTTGGTTTTGGGTGTTAAGTGAAGGGAGCCGAGGAAGTGGGGTTTAAGAATTTTACTTGTTGTTTTGTTGCACAAAAAGTGAGTCTGGCAGTGGTGGCAAGCATGCGTTACATGGGGAGCTTGGTGTGGCGTCATCTACATGTGGTGGAGGTCTAGTGTTCGAGCTGCAGAGTCTCCATTTTTATCGGATCATTTTGGACGGCATGGAGGAAGAGGTTGAGAGCAATTTGGATTCTACTTGGACCAAGTCTTCACATTCAAACGTGTGGTGGAGAGGAACTTTAGGAGAAAGACTTGGTCTTGTTGTTGGAACGTGAGGATGTGAGTGCATGGGGGGATTTGGCCGAATTTGTTGGGGTGTGTGTTGGGGGAGTGGACGGCATAGTGTGGGTTAGGGGGGAGGCCGAATGTACTCTTGCATTTTGGTACATTTTCGGTCAAGCTTTGGTAAACAAAGAAAGCTCTCATTTTGTCAGTTTTAGCCGAATTTTCAAGAGTGTTTCTTTTGTTTTTCTTCCTTTTGAAACAGAAAGTCAAGCTCTCATCTTGCCGAAATTATTTTGCCTTTTGAATTGGGTGGCCGAATGTCATTTTGAAGGCACATCTTCGGGTTGCATCTCTTCTTTTATTTTATTAGCCGAACCATTTCCCCTACATACTTCTTCTTCTTCATTTGAGCTGTTTCGAATCTAGCATCCCACCTTCCTCTCTTTTCTTCTCTTAACCTCTTGTAGCCAGAAACACTCACCTTCTCAAGCACCTTCATCTTTTCTTTTCTTGTTCGAAACCGAAAGTTTCTACCCTCTATCCATCTTTTGTTTCTTCTTTCCAAAAACCCTTAGCCGATTTCTCCGATTGTTCTTCTTATTTCTTTTGTGCCGAACCTAGACTTTCATCAACATTTTCTTTATATCCTTTCTCTTGAAACCGAATTTGGGGGTGTGTGTTAAAACACTGTGGCCGAATCCTTCTCCCTGTTAAAGGTGTTAGCCGAATCCATTTTCTCTCCTAGAAGTCCCCTTTTGGCCGAATTTTGGGTGTTGGTAAGTTTTTGGCCAAATGGCCATTCCTTTTTCTCTCTAGTGCTATGTCGATTTTGGATGATGAAAGGAGTTAACCTCTTATTTTGGAAATTAATGCTTGATAGGGCATTCGGGATTCAAGCAGTCAACAAAGCCTTCTCACAAGAACTCGATCGATTGGCAAGTAGTGGTTGTGGTAAGTAATTGGTATTGGCATTGATCGTTCAATCTTTTGGTTTCGATTAAGTCAAGGTTATTAAGGTTTAACTGTTCTCTTTTAGGGGTTGGCCGATTGTTGGAAAGAGAACTACTGTGGTTCGGGTTTGATAAGAAATCAAACCAATAGCAAGGTAAGGGTTCGATATTAACCCCTTTGGTTAATTGATGTTGGCCGAATGTTAGGGATGCCTAACCCTTATGTTTGGCCGATTGTAGGAGCTAGTACTCGAGGGATTTAGATCGTTTCGTTGGGATTTTAGACTCGTATTACCAGGTGTGTAAACTAACACACTTCCGTTTAGTAATATGATTGATAACCTGTGTGATAATTAATGAAACAGTGATGATTGATATGATACCCTAATGGGTATGATCTTGGACTCGGGTAAGTCAGTATTATTATTGTCATGAGTTTACTGATGATCTATGTGATACCATGGCTATGGATATATGTGACATGGGATATGAGGTTAGGCATATTAGCATGATATGCATGATCTGTATGATATGCATGATTACATGAGTATGGCATGTTGATGGGTGATATGAGTGGAGGGAGCAGTGATATTTTGTGCTGACGAGCACCAGTGTTTTGGTAACACATTTGTGTCTTTGGGACACCAGAGGTTTGGCACCTCCAGAGGTTTGGCACCTCATTGCGACTCGTCCCTGTGGTTTGACACCACCGTGGGTTGGCCCCACATGAGATATGGGATCGTCTGCTAGTGATTGGGTATCACACGATGGGTTGGCCCCATCATTCGATTATTGTGACTACGGTCACCAGTGGTTTGGTACCACATTTGTGTCTTTGGGACACCAGAGGTTGGGCACCTCATTGCGCGACTCGCCCTCGTGGTTTGACACCACCGTGGGTTGGCCCCACTTGAGATACGGATCGCTCGCTAGTGATTGGGTATCACACGATGGGTTGGCCCCATCATTGGATTTGTGACTTCTGGTCACCGTTGCTTTGGTAGCACAAACGTGTCTTTGGGACACCGGTGGTTTGGCACCACATTGATGGATATTGTGTCTTTGGGACACCAGTGTTTTGGTAACACATTGTGACTATATGTCACGGTGGTTTGGCACCACCAAAGTGGTTTGGTACCACACGGGGTAGAAAAGGCGATACGGATGGTTAGGATCGGGTTGCATTAATTATGTTGCTATGTATGATGTGTGTTAGCATGTTGTGTTATCGGGAGCGGGATTTATACACTGAGTCATTCGACTCACCCTCTCCTTTGATATTTCAGTGACTCGTGAGAGACGCTTGGACATGGAGCCGGGATGGACTCGGGGTGCACATGCCATGCTTTAATAAAAGTTTTGCTCAGACTATTCACTTTGGGTACTTTAGCTTATTTATTTTTATTTGGGATTTAATTTGGATTTGTAAAAGGCCTTTAAATTATGTTTTATGATGGTTATGTTTTAATTAGATTCTCAACCTGCTTAACAAATAATTTGGTATGAAATTTTACTAAAAATTTGGAAGGATAATGTTTTCAAAACTATAACGCAATGTGTTTTATACTATACCATCGGGTATCTCACTATGTTTTGTTATAAAGTAAACTCAAATGATTTTCAAATCAAACTCGATTTTCTACTAAGTCAAAAATGTTTTAAAATAGCACTAAGAAACTATTGGAATTATTAAATGAAACCAACTCGTTTTTAACTATATACCTTGGATAAGTTTTCAAAATCTAATCAAACAAGCCTACTTCAATTTTCCTCAAATTCACTATGTTTTCACCCCGCTTTTAAACGAAAAATCTGATCACTCAAAAACGTTTTTCCCCGTAACATACCAGATTCGGGCGTGGTGTCCTGTCCGAGTTTGGGGTGTTACACCGAACCTCTCATTTCTTGGTCTATACACATTTAAATTCAACTCATTCAATCACCAACTCATTCAATTTAGTCCACACACAAAAATTTAGGGCATTTTACAAAATAGCCCTCACATTTTCACATTTCGACACTTAAGTCTCTAATTCATAAAATCATCAAATACACATAATTTGCTTGTACCCATCCCTAGCCGAATTCTCACTATACTCATACAAGACCACACATTTCATTTATTTCACATTTTAGTCCTTTAATTTACACTTTTCTTAATTTAGCCCAAATTACTAAGGGTGGGTTTGGATGGGCGATTGAGTGCGGTGCGGTGCGTTTAGCTTACTTTTTGTCTCACGCTACAGTATCTAATCTCACTGCCACCGCTGTTTTTACACTAACCGTAGGTAAACTCACCGCCCATCCAAACCCACCTTAAATTTCACCAAAAATCCAAATACAAACTATGTTAACCCAACACCAAGCTTTCATATTCCACCAACTAACAACAAAAATATCACATATCCATCAATGGAATATCTCAAAATGACCATTAATCTAAAATTTAAGTATGGGTTTGATAGTACACTAAGCAACGATCACAAAAACGTAGAAATTATCAAAAGCCGAAACCAAAACATACCTTAATTGAGCTTAGCAAGTGTCAAAATTTAAAAAGCTTTAAAACCCTTTTCTTTCTTCCACAATCGGTGTAAAAAGATGAACAACCCCATGTATTTTCTCTTTTTGTTTTATTTAATAACATATAATAACATAATTACCTATTTAGCCTTTTTATTTTCTTTTATAATCCAGTATCTCAAGGCATTTTTGTCCATCCAATTTATCAATGGAATAATAAAAACATAAGGACTCCTCACTTTAAAAGCCATAGCAATCTAACACTTTAACATTCAGCACACAGCTTTTGTATTTTATGCGATCAAGTCCTTTTCGCAAATTAAACACACAATCGATAAAATTTTCACACCAATTTTTCACACATGCTAATTCACATATAATGAACACATAAATTAATGTTAAAATATTTTTCTGACGTCAGATTTGTGGTCTCGAAACCACTGTTCCAACTAGGGTCTAAACCAGGCTGTTACAAGTATGGCGTGTATAGGCTAGAAATGTTAAGATATGTTTTGGGACATGTATATATATAGCCATGTGATATGGCTTGATGATGAATGTGATTATGGAGTAAATTTAGTGCATGCTATGTGATGCAAAAATTTGGTATGTTTTTGGTTGCCTTTGGAACATGAATTGATGCTTGTTTGATGCTTGTAGGTATGACCCAATTTTGGGTGGCAATTTGGCCTTATAAATGGCCTATAATTGCCCACACGGTTGAGCACACAGGCGTGTGTCTTGATAGTGTCCTTCACTGCTTCAATTCAAAACAAGTCATATTTGCACAGGGGCCAGACACACGGGCGTGTGACAGGTCGTGTGATTCAAGTCAGTTTACCACATGGGCATGAAGAACGGGTGTGTTCCAGATCGTGTGACCCAAATCAGAGTTGCACACGGGCTGAGACATGGTTCAAGGCACGGTCGTGTAAGGCACACGGCCTAGACACACGGGCGTGTGCCCTGCTTTGAAAGAAATATTTTCTATGTTCCGCAAAGTTTTCACATGAAATCGGTTTAGTCCCGAACCTTCTTTTAAACGTGTTTCAGGTCTCATAGACCTTCTAAAGGGACTTTATGTGTATATCTCACTATAGAATGGTTGTGAATGTTTGATGTTAGTGAACGTTTGTATTATGTTTCGATATGTCCGGTAATGCCTCTTAACCCTCGTCCGGCGATGGATACGAGTTAGGGGTGTTACAGAATTCATGCACTAACTCTTTATCCACACTAGGTCTCTTCTCACAAAACAACTCCCAATTGAGAGTTTCACCAATCTGACGAATACGCGCCATAAAATCAATATAGTTGCTTTCTTTCAATGTGAAGCCTTTCTCTGGATGCATCTGTTGATTCTTGAAAACACTTTCGTATCTCGCTTTGGCTTCTTCACAGTGGAATTTTCTTTGTGATTCATCAATTTGGGAAGAGGCACGAGTTCTTTTGCGAGGCATGATTAACCTGAACATAAGATGGAAAACAATTTCTCAAAAAAATAAATAATATAAAATATTAATAATTCAATAAATTGAAAAATTAAATGATTAAATAAAATTTAAAATTTAAGAGAAATTTTTTTCTTACAACCTTTTTATAAAAATTAAGAACTCCTAAAAAAATAATTAGAAAACAAAAGAGGTCGATTTAGGGTAGGTTGGAGGGTTACTGGCTAAGGATGGGATGTTGGTGTGAGTAATAGGGCTGATGTGCTGCACAGGTGCTGGGCAGTAAGCGGACGCGTTGAACAGGTTCAAGGAGCGGCACAACCTGGCGAGGAGCAGGTACTCGGCAGCCGACAGCAATGGGGCGCGCGGGTTGGGGTGAGGAGCAGGTGCAGTGCCAAGGAGAAGGCCAAAGCGCGAGCTCATCGTGCGCGTTTGTGTGCGAGTGCTGGGCGTGTCCGCCGGACCTGGCTATCTCAGAGGTGCGCTCTTTGAAGTCAAGGCTATGGCACTAGGTGGTTTGGTGGGATGGAAATTTGAATGAAGAAAGATAGAGAAGGTTGGTGGTATTTATAGTGAGGGAAATATGAGTTAAAGTAGAATTCTTAGAGAAATTTAATAATTAAAAATTCTAAGTTCTAATTCTACTCAAAGTAAATAACAATTAATAATTAATATAATGCATATTAAATTATTATTTGTTATTAATTTATTAAAGATAAAAGCTGATTAAAATAAAATATGATTAAATTAAAACTAATCCTAACTCTATGTAAAGTTGATAATAATTAATATATATTATAATAGATATAGTTATATATTAATAATTATCATCTTTTTTATTAAATTAAAAATCTTTATTCTAGAAGCCTTTTGAAAATATTTACAAAAAGAGGCATCTAATATTTAATATTTACAAAAAGAGCAACCAAATTTTAAAAAAAATAGTTCAATTAAGTCCCTAGACTTAATGAAAATTTGAAATTGAGTTGCAATTTTAAAAATTGGATCAAAATTGACCCTTTTATTTGAAAATTTGAAAATTTATTTTGCCATTTAGGGAATAATTTCTCGAAAAATTATGTCAAAATCAATTCCCAGGAAAGATTGGAGGGGTCACAAGCGGTCCCGCTTAAGTTCCAATCTCCTAGAAAGAATTTATATAAACATACTAATCCCGAAAATACATCCCAAATCATTTATTTAAAAGTAAAACAAAAAAATTAGTCATTTGATAAAATGAACGAGATTTGATCCCATTAAATTTTATCTCCCTAGTAATGTTTCAAGCGTTGAGCATTAACTCAAAAATTACCTCCCTTACCTTGAAGTTCAACAACTCCGTATGGACTGTAACATCCCAGTTAAGGGCCTAGTCGGAATAGTGGTTCGAGACCACAAATCCGAGGGTCATGAATGAGTTCTTGAGGCTTATAATATGTATGCATGCTAGTGTGAAAGTTTCATGAAGCAACTTTGTGAAATTATGGTTGAATTGTCCAAAAGGACTAAATTGCAAAAGTTTCAAAATGTGTGTTTCTAGAAGCTATATGTGTGAAATAGCTTTAGATTATTAATTGGAGGTCCTTAAATATTAATTTATCCAAATTCTAATTTTTGGACAAAAATGGGCATGGATGAGTTAAAATTGAAAGTTTATCAAAAAGGGCATTTTGGTCATTTATCAATTAAGTGATTAAAATAGGTGAAAAGATGATAGAAATTCATTCATCTTCTTCCCATAGCTGCAGAAAATTTGAGAAGCCATTGTTAAGGTTCTTTCAATTTTTCAAGCTTGCTAGTAAGTGCTCCTAAGCCCGATTTTTGATATTCTTCATATTTTTGAGGTCCCAGTAACATGAGTAAGCTATTTATAGCTATTTGGTGAGCTATCATGGATGTTAAAAAATGTACATATGTATGACATGCATGTATTTTGATGTTTTATGGAAGAATATGAAGGCTTGATGTAGTAGAAACATCTTTTGCTAAGTGATTTTCCATGAAAATGCATGTAGGGACTTAGTTGTGAAAATCTTAAGTTTGGTCATACATGGGTGATATGGTGAGATTTGATGAATGCTTTAGTTGAGTAAGTGGTTCGGCTAAGCATGAAAGAGTAGAAAGTTGAATAAAAATCACTTTACGAGCCTTTGGGACAAAAGTGTAAATATGAGAAAGTTTAGGGGCAAAATAGTAATTTTGCTAAAGTATGAGATGTGGGTCAATTTAGTCAATGTGTTTATTGAATAAGCTGATTTATTCATTATAGATCAAGAAAGACGAAGCCCAGATCGAAACCGAGGCAAAAGCAAGGTGGTGGACTAAATTGCACATTTCAATACTTTTGAGTATCGAGGTAAGTCTATGCATAAATAATGCATTCATACTTACAATTTGTTGATGATAGCTAGTGTGTTGCTAATTCGAGATTGATTTAGAATCTATGTGGTTCAAGTAGAATGAATGTAGTAGAAATGGTGAATGAATGTATGATCGAGAATGATTGGGAATCTATGTGGTTTAAGTAGACTTGTGCATGTGTTGTGATAATGCTAGATGGTAGGCTAACTGCGATACCATCCTAATGCATATTGACGATGAGCTAGCTATGTGCGATGCTATTGTGAGGTATATCATCTAGTGAGCTATGTGCTGAATCACTACGAATACCATTGTGGTAGGCTAAGTGTGATACCACCTTATTAATCAAATGTAGTGTGCTAAGTGCGAAACCACCGAGATATTGGATGTGTGGATTGACTGTGTGTATTAACTGTGTGGATGAGTAGTGTGGATTAGTTAGGTAAACTAGCTGTGTGGATAAGTTATGTGGATTGACTGTGTGGATGTATTACGATAAATAATGATGTGTTGTATATTACGTAAATGTGATATTGAATGCAGGGGTGCATTTCGATGGTTATGAGTATGTGACTCATGATGTGTTGGAAATGTGGTAAGGGATAGAAAGAGTAAGCATAGTTGTGAATTACTTGTTGGTATAATGCTAATAGTTGTTTAGCTTATACTATGTTGCTTAATTGTTTATGTGTAAACTTACTAAGCTCAAAGCTTACTCTCTTTCTTTTCCCTTGTCTTATAGATTAAAGTGTTGAATTGAGATACAAGGATCATCAGAAGATAGCCCACATATCAGCACACTTTGGTACATGAAACTTAATGTTTTGTATATGGCATGTATAGGGGCTAGATAAGTTAGTAAATTTTGTTGTAAATGGCTAAGATGTATTGTCCTATATATGGATAGCTTATTTTGTATAATGCCATGGTTGTTGGCTATTACATTATATGAAAGAAAGATGTAGTTTTCTATGTGAGAATGCATTTCAATTTGAGTTGATTATGATGGTGTTAGATGAGTATATGTTGTGTATGTTAGAAGGGTGAAAAGAACTTGACACTTATTCTTGTTCTTGACCATGTGGGTAGACACACGGGCGTGTGTCTAGACCATGTGTGACACACGGTCAGCCCACGAGCGTGTGTTGTGGCCGTGCGTCCCCTGCATGTTAATATTTGAAAACAGAATAGACCTCGAACTAGTCACACGGGCGTGTGCCTAGGGCGTGTGCCTAGGGCGTGTGGGATTAATCAGTGTTGGCCACGGGCTAGCCACACGGGTGTGTGTCTAGACTCTAGGTCGTGAGAGGGAAGTCAGTGTTCACCACGGTTGGGGAGCACGGGCGTGCCATGGCCGTAGGGCATTTGGCAGAATGCTTGGGTTTTTAGGCGCGGTCTGGGGACATGGGCGTGTGTGTTCATGCACGGGCGTGTCTAATCTTGCACGGGCGTGTAAGACCTGTAAAAAAAGGGAAAATTTTAAGGATCGTAAAAGTTCTGGATTAGTCTCGAGAGCCCTCGTGTGTATGAGCGAGGCCTCGTAAGTCGAGAATGAGGTTATAGCGAGTAATGACGTTGAGCCTAAGTGGCGATTAAGCGGTTGGAGTTCGGTAACGCCTCGGGCCTAGTTCCCGACGTAGAACCCAGGTAAGGGGTGTTACATTTAGTGGTATCAGAGCTATGGTTTAGTCAGTTCTAGGACTACCGTAGCGGGTGTAAGAGTCTAGCTATACATGCCATAAGTGTACGATAATAGTGTGGTGGGTTCTGATGATTTTAAATCTTGTTTTATATAGAATATGGATTTCGATCCATTGACTGCTGATGAAGCAGCTAGTAATATGCCGGCTCTCGCGCAGAGAACCGCCGTTGCAAAGTGGACCCGAGGTGAGGGGTCAAGGGAAGAGGCACGAGAAGCCTTTCTCCATATGATGAGTGATTGGTACTCGGACTACGTTCGAAGCGAACCCTAACGCTCAACCTCCTCCACCTCCTCCCATACCTCGGCCAAATCCTCGTGGCTCCTCAAGGTATGGATGTAGTGAGGATATCGAAACCCCGGTGGATAAGATTAGGAAACACAAGTGAGGAGTTTAGAGCTAAGGTAGATGATGACCTGAGAGGCGAGTTACGGTTGGAGAACTCGATGAGGGTGTTCGATGAGCTCTCATGTACACCGAGGAGAGTTTGAAGTGTGTCGATCGTTCTTTGAGAGATTCGGCATACCACCGTGGAAGACGTTGACGTTAGTGGTCCCAAAAGAGCGAGTGACGTGGGACTTCTTTCTGGAAGAGTTCCGGAAGAAGTATATAAGCCAGAGGTTTACTGACTGAAAAAGGAAAGAATTTCTTTAGCTTAAGCAAGGAAGGATGACAGTAGCTGAGTACGAGCTTGAGTTTGTTAGGCTTAGCAAATACGCTCAAGAATGTGTGTCGACAGAGACCATCTTGTGTAAGAGGTTTGAAGATGGGCTGAATGAGGATATCAAACTCCTAGTGGGCATTTTAGAGTTGAAAGAATTTGTGGTGCTAATTGAGAGGGAAAGTAAGGCCGAGGAATTGAGTTCAGAAAAGAGAAGGGCTATGAGTGAAGCCCGAGATGCGAGAAAGAGACCGATGGGCAAGTCGTATCAAGCTCAGTCGAAAAGATCCAAGGAAGTGAATCCTCAGACGTCAGCCTTAGTGGGATATTTGCATCGAGACTTGGACAATACTCGTCAGGGTTCGAGAGTCCGAGCTCCCTCGATGGAAAGTGTGGGAAATACAAATAGTAAATCGGAGTGTCCTAGTTGTGGTAGGTATCACACCAGAGAGTGTTGGGGAAATAGTCGGAAATGTTACAAATGTGGTTCCCCTGACCACTTTATCCGTAACTGTCCCGAGAGGGATGATAATGAAGAGAGGCAGGAGGTGGGGCTAGTGGTAGAGGTGTGTCCAGGGACTCTGCTGTGAGACCAGAGGGTCGGGCACCTGCAAGGACGTACGCCATTCGCACTCGCGAAGAGGCATCCTCCCCTGATGTGATAACGGGTACTTTTTCTCTCTTTGACACCTCTGTTATTGCTTTAATAGATCCAGAGTCTACTCACTCTTATATTCGCATGAGATTAGCATCTAGTTTGAGTATGACCATTCAGTTTACGGACATTGTGATTAAGGTGTCAAACCCGTTAGGAAAGCATGTGTTAGTGGACAAAGTGTGTAAGAATTGTCCTTTGTTGATTGAGAATCATTGTTTTCCCAAGCAAACCCGATGTTGTTGCCGTTTGATGAGTTCGATTTAATCCTAGGCATGGATTGGTTGACTTACCATAGTGTCTTAGTGAATCGTGGTAGTAAGATTATTGACTGAAATGTGAGAGTGAAAATGTAGTTCGAATTGAATCGTGGATCGGATGATCTACCGTGATGATTTCTTCCTTAGTGGCCGAGAAATGTTTAAGAAAAGGGTGTGAGTCCTATCTTGCGTTTGTGTTGAATACTCAAGAGGTTGGAGTAGGGTTTGAAAGCAAAGGCTCGTGGTATGTGAGTACCCTGGATGTGTTTCCGGAAGAGTTACCGGATTACCTCCGAGAGAGAGGTCGAGTTTGGAATTGAGTTGGTTCCGGGAACGGCACCTATTTCGATTGCCCCGCATGAATGGCACTGTAGAGTTGAAAGAATCAAGGTTCGATTACAAGAGTTGACAGATAAGGGTTTTGCAAGACCGAGCTACTCGCAGTGGGTGCTCCTATTATTGTTTGTGAAGAAGAAAGATGGGTCTATGAGGTTGTGTATAGACTATAGACAACCGAACAAGGTGACGGTTAAGAATAAGTATCCTTTACTAAGGATTGATGATCTTTTCGATCAAGCTCAAGGGAGCTACTGATGTTCTCCAAGATAGACTTGAGGTCCAAGTTATTATCACTCGTGAGTGAAAGAGCAAGTTTGTGGTTGTCTTTATTGACGACATATTGATCTATTCTCGGGATGAAAATGATCATGAAGAGCACTTGAGAATTGTCTTGCAAACTTTGAGAGATAAGCAGTTGTATGCTAAGTTTAGCAAGAGTGAGTTTTGGCTCCGAGAGGTCGGATTCCTAGGACACATGGTGTCAGGTGATGGTGTCAGAGTCGACCCGAGTAAGATATCGGCTATTATGGATTGGAAACTACCGAGGAACGTGTCAGAAATCATAAGTTTCTTGGGATTAGTGGGATATTACAGACGTTTTTTAAAGGGGTTCTCTGTGACTGCTACCCCGATGACGAAGCTATTGCATAAAGATGTCAAGTTTGAATGGACTGAGACATGTCAACAGAGCTTCGAGAGACTGAAAACAATGTTGACTGAGGCACCGGTTTTGGTTCAACCAGAATCAGGGAAGGAGTTCGTGGTATATAGTGATGCGTCATTTAATGGTCTCGGTTGCGTGTTGATGCAAGAGGGTAAGGTAGTCGCTTACGCCTCGAGGCAGTTAAAACGCACGAGAAGAATTATCCGACTCACGATTTGGAGTTGGCTGCGAATGTGTTTGCGTTAAAGATTTGGCGACATTATTTGTATGGCGAAAAGTGCCGAATCTTTACGGATCACAAGAGTTTAAAGTATTTGATGGATCGAAGGATCTCAAATCGAGACATAGACGGTGGCTTGAATTGTTGAAAGACTATGAGTTAGTCATTGATTACCACCCGAAAAGCGAATGTGGTTGCAGATGCCTTGAGTAGGAAATCCTGCACGCTCTAAGAGTTATGAGAGCGAGTTTAGCATTGTCCGATGATGCCGCTATTTTGGCAGAGTTGAGAGCTAAGCCACTATTTGTTCAACAAATATGTGAAGCTCAGAGAAATGACAATGAGATGCAAGCTAAGATAGCTAAGTGCGGATCGTAAAGTGATTCGATTTTCGAATGAATTTGAATGGTTGTCTCGATGTATCGTGACGAGAATTTGTGTTCCTAAAAATGAGGAGTTGATTCGAAAGGTTTTTCATGAGGCCCACAGTGGATGCTTGTCAGTACATTCGGGCAGTACAAAAATGTACAACGATTTGAGGAAGTCGTATTGGTGGCCGGGTATGAAAAGAGATTTTTTAGAGTTTGTGGCAAAGTGTCTGATTTGCCAACAAGTGAAAGCTGAGCATCAAGTGCCTTCGGATTGCTTCACCGGTGATGGTTCCCGAATGGAAGTGGGATCGGGTTACCATGGATTTTGTGACAGGGGTTGCCGATGACTCGAGAAAGAGAGATCTTTGTGTGGGTTGTTGTGGATAGATTGACGGTTGGCTCACTTTATTCCAAAGACGTGTTGATTATTCACTTTGGATAAGTTAGTTGAGTTGTACGAGTGAGAGATAGTGAGATTGCATGGTGTACCGTGTCTATTATATCGGATAGAGATTCGAGGTTTACTTGAGATTTTGGAAGAAGTTGCAAGAGGCCATGGGTACGAGATTGAATTTCAGTAATGCATTCCATCCGCAATCCGATGGTCAGTCTGAAAGAGTGATTCAAGTTCTTAAAGATATGCTTCGATGTTGTGTGCTAGAATTCGAAGGTAGTTGGGAGAGATATCTACCATTGGTCGAATTCGCCTATAACAATAGTTATCAGTCGAGTATACAGATGGCACCATATGAGGCTTTGTATGGCCATAAGTGTCGGACTCCTTTGTATTGGACCGAGCTTAGCGAGAAACGGATCCATGGGGTCGATCTAGTAAAAGAGACCGAAGAGAAAGTGAAAGTAATCCGTAATAGTCTGAAAGCTGCTTCGGACCGACAAAAGTCGTATGCGAATTTGAAAAGAAAAGAAATAGAGTTTAAGGTAGGCGACAAAGCATTTTTGAAAGTATCACCGTGGAAGAAGATTATGAGATTTGGAAAAAAAGGGAAATTGAGTCCAAGGTTCATAGGGTCGTATGAGATTACAGACAGAATTGGGCCTGTAGCTTACCAGTTGGCTTTACCGGTAGAGTTAGAAAAGATTCATAACGTGTTCCATGTGTCAATGTTGCGACGGTATCGCTCCGATCCTTCACATGTGATTCCTTCAACAGAAATTGAGATAAGACCAGATATGTCTTATGAAGAGGAGCCGATTAAGATCTTGGCTCGAGAAGTGAAACAGTTGAGAAATAAGAGCATAGCACTAGTGAAAGTGTTATGGCAGAAACATGATGTGGAAGAGGCTACGTGGGAAACGGATGAAGCTATGAGAGAGCAACATCCAAACCTCTTTACTGGTAAGATTTTCAGGGACGAAAATCTCTAAAGGGGGGAGAGTTGTAACATTCCGGTTTAGGGCCTAGTTGGAATAGTGGTTCGAGACCACAAATTCGAGGGTCATGAATGAGTTCTTGAGGCTTATAATATGTATGCATGCTAGTGTAAAAGTTTCATGAAGCAATTTTGTAAAATTGTGGTTGAATTGTCCAAAAGTACTAAATTGCAAAAGTTGCAAAATGTGTGTTTCTAGAAGCTATATGTGTGAAATAGCTTTAGATTATTTATTAGAGGTCCTTAAATAGCAATTTATCCAAATTCTAAATTTTGGACAAAAATGGACACGGATGAGTTAAAATTGAAAGTTTATCAAAAAGGGCATTTTGGTCATTTATCAATTAAGTGATTAAAATAGGTGAAAAGATGATAGAAATTCATTCATCTTCTTCCCATAGCTGCCGAAAATTTGAGAAGCCGTTGTTAGGGTTCTTTCAATTTTTCAAGCTTGCTAGTAAGTGCTCCTAAGCCCGGTTTTTGATATTCTTCGTATTTTTTAGGTCCCGGTAGCATGAGTAAGCTATTTATAGCTATTTGGTGAGCTATCATGGATGTTCAAAATGTACATATGTATGACATGCATGTATTTTGATGTTTTATGGAAGAATATGAAGGATTGATGTAGTAGAAACATCTTTTGCTAAGTGATTTTCCATGAAAATGCATGTAGGGACTTAGTTGTGAAAATCTTAAGTTTGGTCATACATGGGTGATATGGTGAGATTTGATGAATGCTTTAGTTGAGTAAGTGGTTCGGCTAAGCATGAAAGAGTAGAAAGTTGAATAAAAATCACTTTACGAGCCTTTGGGACAAAAGTGTAAATATGAGAAAGTTTAGGGGCAAAACAGTAATTTTGCTAAAGTATGAGATGTGGGTCAATTTAGTCAATGTGTTTATTGAATAAGCTGATTTATTCATTATAGATCAAGACAGACGAAGCCCGGATCGAAACTGAGCCAAAAGCAAGGTGGTGGACTAAATTGCACATTTCAATACTTTTGAGTATCGAGGTAAGTCTATGCATAAACAATGCATTCATACTTACAATTTGTTGATGATAGCTAGTGTGTAGATAATTTGAGATTGATTTATAACCTATGTGGTTCAAGTAGAATGAATGTAGTAGAAATGGTGAATGAATGTATGATCGAGAATGATTGGGAATCTATGTGGTTTAAGTAGACTTGTGCATGTGTTGTGATAATGCTAGATGGTAGGCTAAGTGCGATACCATCCTAATGCATATTGACGATGAGCTAGCTATGTACGATGCTATCGTGAGGTATATCATCTAGTGAGCTATATGCTGAATCACTACGAATACCATTGTGGTAGGCTAAGTGCGATACCACCTTATTAATCAAATGTGGTGTGCTAAGTGCGAAACCACCGAGATATTGGCTGTGTGGATTGACTGTGTGTATTAACTGTGCGGATGAGTAGTATGGATTAGTTAGGTAAACTAGCTGTGTGGATAAGTTATGTGGATTGACTGTGTGGATGTATTACGATAAATAATGATGTGTTGTATATTACGTAAATGTGATATTGAATGCAGGGGTGCATTTCGATGGTTATGAGTATGTGACTCATGATGTGTTGGAAATGTGGTAAGGGATAGAAAGAGTAAGCATAGTTGTGAATTACTTGTTGGTATAATGCTAATAGTTGCTTAGCTTATACTATGTTGCTTAATTGTTTATGTGTAAACTTACTAAGCTCAAAGCTTACTCTCTTTCTTTTCCCTTGTTTTATAGATTAAAGCGTTGAATCGAGATACGAGGATCATCAGAAGATAGCCCACATATCAGCACACTTTGGTACATGAAACTTAATGTTTTGTATATGGCATGTATAGGGGCTAGATAAGTTAGTAAATTTTATTGTAAATGGCTAAGATGTGTTGGCCTATAGATGGATAGCTTATTTTGTATAATGCCATGGTTGTTGGCTATTACATTATATGAAAGAAAGATGTAGTTTTCTATGTGAGAATGCACTTCAATTTGAGTTGATTATGATGGTGTTAGATGAGTATATGTTGTGTATGTTAGAAGGGTGAAAAGAACTTGACACTTAGTCTTATTCTTGACCATGTGGGTAGACACACACAGGCGTGTGTCTAGACCATGTGTGACACACAGTCAGCCCACGGGCGTGCAGGCCGTGGTCGTCGCCCCTGCATGTTAATATTTGAAAATAGAATAGACCCCGGACTAGTCACACGGGCATGTGCCTAGGGCGTGTGGGATTAATCAGTGTTGGCCACGGGCTAGCCACACGGGCGTGTGTCTAGACTCTAGGCCGTGCGAGGGAAGTCAGTGTTCACCACGGTTGGGGATCACGGGCATGCCATGGCCGTGGGGCATTTAGCAGAATGCTTGGTTTTTTAGGCACGGTCTGGGGACATGGGCGTGTGTGCTCATGCACGGGCGTGTCTAATCTTGCACGGGCGTGTGAGACCTGTAAAAAAAGGGAAAAATTTTAAGGATCGTAAAAGTTCTGGATTAGTCTCGAGAGCCCTCGTGTGTATGAGCGAGGCCTCGTAAGTCAAGAATGAGGTTATAGCGAGTAATGACGTTGAGCCTAAGTGGCGATTAAGCGATTGGAGTTCGGTAACGCCTCGGACCCGGTTCTCGGCATAGAACTCGGGTAAGGGGTGTTACATGGACAGACTCGATAAATCATAAATGGACCGGACCAACGTGATTTTAACTTACCTGGAAAGAACCTTAATCTGGAATTGAATAACAAGACTTGCTGACCTACTTCAAATTCTCGAACTCGAATGTGCTTGTCATGCCATTTCTTGAGTCTCTCCTTAAATAATTTGGCATTCTTGTATGAAGACATTCGGAATTCTTCTAACTCGTTAAGTTGAAGCATCCATTTCTCTTTAGCAATTTTAAGATCCAAGTTGAGTCGTTGGAGAGCCTAGTAAGCTTTGTGCTCTAACTCCAAAAGCAGATGACAGGCTTTCCCAAAGACCAACCTATAGGGTGACATCCCTAAAGGTGTCTTGTATGCTGTCCTGTAAGCCCATAAAGTATCATCCAGTCTTTTTGACCAATCTCGTCGATTTGGGCAAACTACCTTCTCAAGTATGCCTTTGATTTCTTTGTTTGCTAGTTCAGCTTTCCCATTCGTCTGCGGATGGTAAGCTGTGGCAACCTTGTGCTTCACTCCGTGTTTGTAGAGTAACCATTTCAACCACTTGTTCACAAAATGGGACCTTTCATCACTAATGATAGCTCATGGGGTTCCAAACCTTGTGAACACGTGCTTCTGCAAAAACTTCATCACAACCTTAGCATCGTTTGTCAGATATGCTTCAGAGTCAATCCATTTAGAAACGTAGTCTACAGCGACCAAGATGTACTTGTGACCAAAAGACGGAGGGAAAGGACCGAGAAAGTCAATACCCCAAACATTGAACAATTCTACCTCAATGATGTTTGTTCGAGGCATCTCGTTTCTATTGGTGACATTTCCAACCCTCTGACATCGATTACAACTCTTTACGTAAGCATATGCATATTTAAATAGTGTTGGCCAAAAGAATCTGGCTTGCAATACTTTGGTCGCAGTACGTGTTCCTCCAAAGTGTCCCCACTTGAGCCGAGTGTGTGTGATGGTATAAAATCTTATGTACTTCATCTTCTGCCACGCATCTCCTGATCATTTGATCTACACACTTTTTAAACATATATGGTTCTTCCCAGAAATAGTACTTCACATCGTGAAGAAACTTTTTTCTGATGATATGTCTTATCAATCGGCATCAAAACCACAAGCTAAATAGTTAGCAATATCAGCAAACCAATGGGTATTATGGACATGATTTACCTTCAGTATGGGTTCATCTGGAAATGTCTCCTGAATTGGTATAAGTGGAGAATTGGAACGACAGAAATGTGCAAGTGTACACAATCGCAACAAGTAATAAAGTGACAAGTAAATGTCGAGTTATCGTACCCACAGGGACTGTGAAAAGAATTATTTATGAATGCTATTTAAAACACTTTGGTGAAGAAAAATATTTTGTGTGAAGAGGGTGATTAAAAACTAAGATTTTAAACTAAGTAAACTAAATAAATAAATCTCAAATGCACGATTTCAAAATACAATTTTAATCAAGATGACATAATTGTGTTAGATTAATTACATTTCTTAACTTAGAATTATTAAACTCATGTTTATATTGTTATGAATAAATTCACGGCAACTCGGTAATTTGCTAACTTATGAACATACTCACCTACCAAAATCCATTCATTTCTTGACTATATCCCTATGTCAATTCAACCGATTAAACAAATCTTAATAGGCAAATATGTTATGGCACGTACATACTTGTTAAATTGAAATAATCTCTTATACATATCCCTATGTCAATTGAAACAATTAACTTGATTTAATAAGCACATAAAAGACTATGTGAGGTAACAAAGTATCCTTACCTTGAAATAATTTAATCACAATAATCTTGCAAGTTATGCAAGGCAAATGTATCGTCAGATACCATTGCTAATTTAACCCTCAGCTACCTTAGATGATTAAACATGCACTGATTAAGTATTGTGTCCATTAATTACAATTTCAATCCGTTTAAATAATTAATTCATTAGCTGCCTCACCATTATAATGCAAGAATAACTTAGTCATGATTTTACTTAATCAAGCATCTTACCGAGGCCTATAACAACATAAACACAATTTTAACAATTTTATCAAACGAAATGCAATCAACCTAACACGAATTAAATTCAAGCTAAATTGATTAAATTAACCATTCCAACAACATAAATATTCATAGATATGTTCATCATAACAACAACAAAAATTAAAGAGATAGGGAACAAGAATCAAATCTGGTGTTTTTCCGTGGCTTGACTAGTTTACTCCGTTCTTCCTTCTCCATTGTCCTCGTCGACCAAGGCTGCTATGAAAACTTAATTGCTGATCCAAATGGCTGATGAATCCCTCTTTTCCAAGAGGAGAAATTGGCAAGAGAGCAAGGGAATTTGGAATGGAAAAGAAGAGAGAAAGTGGAGAGAAGAGAGAAAAGATTTGAATGCTTGAGGTGTGTTTCAAATTATCAGCTTAAGGGGGCTTTTATAGCTGAAGAGGGTTGCTAAAAAAAGATAAAATTAGCAGCTAAAGAGCCCTCCCTTGGCCGGCCACACATGAGGCAAGTTTGATGATTTCAAACTTGCTAAATTAAGCTTGGGGCAAATCTAGAAATCCACCAATTGTGGAGGGGTTTGAATGCAACTTGAACAAGTCTTCAAGGGCCTCTTTTCAAGCTTAAATAATCAGCTAATAAGCTGATTTGGGTCAGCTCTTGGGACGGTTTTTGGACTGTCCATTTCTTGGTCGGTTCGGTTCACTCGGTTCAGTTCAACTGGAACACTTTTTCATAATTAATTAATAATAATTTATTTAACCCACATTAAATTGGATATAAATTAAAATTAATTATATTATGAATTAATACATATAATTTTAGATCGTCTTAGGCTGAAATTTAGTTCACCTCGATACTTCAAATTGCTTTTCGGTTTTGTTCTTCTAGCAGTGTCTGTCGAGCCATTTTTCGCTCTTTTTACAAAGCTGTCGAAAATAACAAAAATTCATCAAAATTAATTATAAAATTTATTAAAATTCAACATGTTCATATTTTAAGTACATTTTAATTATTTTATAAAAATTAATTATTTACCGACAGGAATTTTATTGAAACTGCATGAATTTAAGTTAAAAAGGGCATGAAAAAGTGTGTAAATTTTCGCGTTTCCACACCCCCAAACTTAATTTATTGCTCGTCCCGAGTAATACACAAATTTGAAAAGAATTTCTCGGAAACACCTTTGAAAAACTCCTTCAATACAACATTCTTTGAAGAATTATGAATTTAATATACTTATGCTCAAAAACAAGAAATTTGATTGTTTTGCAACTTAAGTATACATATCGTTCAAATTAATCTCAACAACTATTATGATAGAAAAATTAGACTAAATGCTTCCTTAACAAAGACATGTTAACCCTTACCAATTTGATTTTATTTCCTTATTTAAGATTAAGCTGCAATCATTAAGTTTAACTTATGCCTTCATACGTTGAACATAGCAATTTCTCTCCACTAATGTAGGTAGCATAGAAAACTTGAATCAATAGGTCTTTAAAAAGGTTGTAATGTGGCTAGGCTAGAGATAGGTAAAAGATAGATAAATTTAGGCTTAAAACCTTAGACTCAACTTCAATCGAACCTTTGGAATAATTTCCCTCAATACACCAACTTACTTTGCTTTCACATGCTCTTTTGTATATCTATTTTCTTTCAAGTACATGTGCTCTTTTTTTTTTTAATTAACACGAGCATTTTACAGAATGTACTACAATTTTTAGAGCACTTGATACTTATTTTCAACTCCCCCAAACTTATTTTCAAAGAATATTCTAAATAGTGCTGAGTCTAGTGTTTGGGACAATTTAAAGATAATTAAGAGAGAACCAATGGCTAAATATTGCAAGGGTTCAAATAAAATTAGGCCATATAGTCTCAAAGTTGGGGTTCAAAGGATAAAATTTCATCATGGTTGGCTTGAAAGGCTCAAACAGTCCAAACAACAGTTTCCTAAATCATTTTCAACGTTCCATGCTTCCTAGGATTTCGCCTCAAGAAACTATTAAGTCAATTCTAAAGACTTTAACTTTCATGCATGCCTAACTTTCCTAAGGAGCTAAAATTTTATGGTATGATTTGTATGCTTTATTAAAAATACATTTATGTCATTATTAATCTAACATAACAATTTATTGAAATAATAGAACTTTATTTATACTGAAATTTAGCATACTTAACAAAATTTCAATTTATTAAACAAAGTATATCCTAATCATAACTGAAAGAAAAATTTATTCTGAGTGGAAATAATTTCAATTTTCTCGTCCCCCTACTTAAGATGAACAATGTCCTCATTGTTTAAAGTGAATAGATACTATACACCAGGTAGGATTCTAGAAAAGAGGAGGTGAGTCAAATTGACTGCTTAAGTACCAAGCTCTCTCTAGATCCAATCCTAGACATGTATATACCTATTACCACACTTTATACTTTGCGACTTGTTCAATTTTGTTCATGATTTCCATCTCTTGATTTATTATGCAAAAATAAAATTTCCTAATTAAACTTAATCCTAAAATGACCTAAGAACAGAAATAAAATAAAGTCAAGATCCCCCCTTTATTTATTTGCAGATCCTTCTGAATTCGACTCATCTTTTGCTCCATCATTATTGTCTTTGCATGAATCGCTTCGCTCCTTCTTCGATAATGGGCTCCATGGTTCAAATATGTAATCTGGAAACTCATGCACAAAAATAAATGGGTCATTGTAAATTTTCGTAAGAGCACTTCTCATCGAGTCATCCCTTATTTTTGAGTATCTCCAGTAAGCTTGTTGCTGCCATTACATATGTTGCATTATGTCCATCAACTTTGATAGCTCATCTTAGCGATCTGGGCGAGGTGATTGAGCTCTGAACATTGAAGTTTTGACATCATGTTCAGCTTCTGGTTCCATTGGTTCCGCCTTATCTGGGACTTCAGCTGATTGCATTGTGGGATCTTCTTCTTCTTCTTCGGGATCCTCACTTTCTTCAACTCGTTGCTGTAGAACAAGGTCTCCAGCTATTCGGTAGAGGTCCCAATCTTTGATTTTGCCCTTGCTATAGCATGTCTTCTTGATGTCTGCAAGAATTTTAGCTTTCAAGCACAGAATTGTTATCGTAAAGGAAAAGTAAGTTGGGCCAGAACGTGAACGTCTAACGGCACAATTACGCATTTCCCTTAGGATGATTTTTCCCACATCAATGGTCTTCTCAGTTAAAATCGAGTATAATAAGACCATTCGCTCTAATGAGATTGTAATCCCATGTGAGCTAGGCATAAGGCTGAAACGGATAAAATAGAACCATACCTTTGCGAGTGTTGTCAAATATTCTCTTCGACAAGTGTAGATTCCTTTCTTTGACACAGTCCACTTAGAACCTGGAACTGTAAGTTCCTCGAGAATTTCTTGCAAATTTTCAGGCTCTATATTGCTCATCAAGGAAGAATATTCGTCGTTTTCGAAATCAGGCAATTCAAAGAACTCATTAATAGCGTTTGAAGTTATTGGTACCTTGATTCCGTGAACTGGAACTTCCGTCAACTCGCTTGAGGTTAAATTCGCATAGAATCCGAGAACTAACTCCTCATCCACACTAGGTCTCTTCTTACAAAACAACTCCCAATTGAGAGTTTCAGCAACTTGACAATTACGCGCCATAAAATCAATATAGTTACTTTCTTTCAATGTGAAGCCTTTCTCTGGATGCATCTGTTGAATCTTGAAGATACTCTCGTATCTCGCTTTGGCTTCTTCACAGTGGAACTTGTTTTGTGATTCGTCAATTTGGGCAGAAGCACGAGTTCTCTTGTGAGGCATGATTAACCTGATCATAAGATGGTAACAGTTATTTTCTCAAAAATTTAATTAATATAAAATATTATTAATTCAATAAATTGAAAAATTAGATAATTGAGTAAAATTAAAATTTAGGAGAAAAATTGGTCTTACCACCTTTTTTGTAAAAATTAAGAACTCCTAAAAAAATAATTAGAAAACAAAAAAGGTCGATTTAGGGTGGGTTAGAGGGTTGTCGGCTAAAGATGTTGGTGCGGGGCTGGTGTGCTGCACAGATGTGCGTGGGAGGAGGCAGCAGCGTGGGAGCAAGCAGCACTAGGCGTGTAGATCCTTGCGGGCATGTCGAACAGGCCTGACGAGTGCTGTAGTTGGACGTGCGCAGGTGTGGCGCTAAGGAGCAGCTGCTTGGTGCGCACGGTGGGCGTGGGGCTGCTGGCCGATTGGGTGAGGGTGCCAAGTAGTTAGGCAGTTGAAGGCTACGACACTAGGTGGTTTGGTGGGATGGAAGTTTGAATGAATAAAGATGGAGAAGGTTGGTGGTATTTATAGTGAGGGAAATAGGAGTTAAAGTAGAATTCTTAGAGAAATTTAATAATTAAAAATTCTAAGTTCTAATTCTACTCAAAGTAAATAACAATTAATAATTAATATAATGCATATTAAATTATTATTTGCTATTATTAAGATAAAAACTTATCAAAATAAAATATGATTAAATTAAAACTAGTCCTAACTCTAAATAAAGCTGATAATAATTAATATATATTATAATGGATATAATTATATATTAATAATTATCATCTTTTTTTTTTATTGAACTAAAAATATTTATTCTAGATGCCTTCTGAAAATATTTACAAAAAGAGCAACCAAATTTTAAAAGTAGTTCAATTAAGTACCTAGACTTAATGAAAATTTGAAATTGAGTTTCCATTTTAAAACTTGGATCAAAATTGACCCTTTTATTTGAAAATTTAAAAATTTATTTTTCCATTTAGGGAATAATTTCTCGGAAAATTATGTTAAAATCAATTCCCAGGAATGATTGGAGGGGTCACAAGTGGTCCCCTTAAGTTCCAATCTCCTAGACAGAATTTATTTAAACATACTAATCCCGAAAATACACCCTAAATCATTTATTAAAAAAGAAAACAAGAAAATTTAACCATTTGATAAAATGAACGAGATTTGATCCCGTTCAATTTTATCTCCCCAGTAATGTCTCAAGCGTTGAGCATTAACTCGAAAATTACCTCCCTTACCTTGAAGTTTAACAACTCCGTATGGATAGACTGAATGAATCATAAATGGACCGGACCAACGTGATTTTAACTTACCTAGAAAGAACCTTAATCTGGAATTGAATAACAAGACTTCCTGACCTGCTTCAAATTCTTGAACTAAAATGTGCTTGTCATGCCATTTCTTGAGTCTCTCCTTAAGTAATTTGGCATTCTCGTATGAGAACGTTCGGAATTCTTCTAAATTGTTGAGCTAGATCATCCGTCTCTCTTTAGCAATTTTAAGAATCAAGTTGAGTCGTTGGAGAGCCCAGAAAGCTTTATGCTCTAACTCCAAAGGTGGATGACAGGCTTTCCCAAAGACCAACTGATAAACCGTAAAAGTAACATATTTTAATCCCGCATTTAGCATACTTTTGGATGATTTATCCCTTGATTTATGTAAAAAGGTGCTCTTAATCCTTTCTTTTTATGTTTTATACTCAAGAAAGCACCGGAGGATGAAAAAAATGAGAAACGGGCTCAAAACGGACCAAATTGGGCCAAAGTGAAAATCGACACGGCCTGGACTTGAGCCAAAACGGCCGTGTCTCCTTGATAGACTAGAACACGACCAGATCACGATTCACACGGGCGTGTGCCATGGCCGTGTCCCTGTCGTGGAGAAGAGTAATTTCACTCGGAAAAGGATACTTAGGGGCAAATAAACCTATTTCAAAAGCCTATATAAACACCCTAAGTATAACCTAGAAGGGGGTGAGCTAGGCCAAGGAGAAAGCGAAAAAAGTCGATTTGTGGGAAACACTCGAAGATAGCCAGTTGATCCATCTCAAGAAGCCATAATTCTACTCAAGACAATGGATCTCTCCTTCAATTCCTTCAGGGGTTTTAGGGATTTCTTATGTTTTGTTTTATCTTTTCTTGAGATGTTTTCTTTTATTATTATGAACTAAACCCTTGAGATACACTGGAAGGGGATGAAACTTAGATGAATCTTGTTATCGTTTATTTGAACTATATGATAAATACTTGATTTGTTCTTAATTATGTGTTCTTAATTCTTGTGTTAATATTTCAGGGATATTGATTCAAGTTTGATGTGCTTAGGTGGAGGAGCAAAAGTCCCTGCTAAAGAGTAGATCTAGCATAATTAAGCGGAGTTGATCATGCGCCTAGAGATAGGGTGACGAGATTTTACCAGATTAGGGTGAAACCTAATATGGGAGTCCATAGATCGAGTTAATGCAATTCTAGGGGTTTTAATTAGAAAGAGATTTCAATTAATCACCTTAGGGTTAGACGTTATTCGTGTCGAGAGAGGGTTTAATATACATTAGGGAGTCTTACGGATCAAGTCAAGTGAATAAATCATCTGGTTCAGAGTTAGATAACAAGTGAAGTCTAGGTTGATTCTTCCTAAGGGTATCGTCTTAATCAACTGAGTTTTTCCACAAGTATTTTCCCAATTCATTCTTTTTGTCTTTGCATCTTTAGCTTAGTAGTTAGTTAAATTTAGATTAAATAACAACTTCCCTTATTTTAGGATAGATAATAAAAAGAAAGTTAGTATTAGTACTTTTAGTTCCTTTGGGTTCGACAATCCGGTCTTGCCACTAAACTATACTACTATTCGATAGGTGCGCTTGCCTCAAATCGTTGTCATAGTTAGTTTCCAGGTTCGATCATTATAAATTTAAAACTCTGAAATCAACGACAAAGTTTTTGGCGCCGTTGCCGGGGAACTAAAATATTAAGAAAGCTCTATTTTTATTACTTTAGCCATTATTTTCCGCAATTTACTTTTATTTTTATTTTTGTTTTTTAACTTTGCTAAATTTTCTTTCTTTCTTTTCCTAGCAGGTACCTCTAGTTTATGACTAGAAGGAACCCGAGAGGACCACTAGTATACTGACAGTGATATTGAAGCTACCGCTTGTAGGAATCATGAGAGAAATTAGGCGAGCCCTAAATTACACGAGTAAAAGAGCGAGAAGGCAGATCCAATCCCTGAAGGGATGGACGAGAATAATCCACCACCACAAGATGTGGCGAGAAAATAATGCTCTGCGTACTACGTATGATTATGCTAAACCTCATTTAACGAGAGCGAGAATCAAGTATTGTTAGGCCTACTATAGCTGCTAATAATTTTGAATTAAAGCCTAACATACAAATGATTCAACAATTTGTTCAATTTGATGGTTTACTGTGGGCGAAGACCCAAATACTCATATAGCTAATTTTTTAGAGTTACGTGGTACCTTCAAAATAAATGGCGTTTCGATGATGCCATCCGTCTTGATTATTTCCCTTTTCATTAAGGAATAAAGCCAAACGTTGGTTAAACTCGTTACCACGAGGGTCAATCACTACATGGGATCAAATGACCGAAATATTTTTTTAAAATATTTCCCACCGGCCAAAACGGCCGAATTACGGAATGATATCTCTTCTTTTGTGCAGATGGATTTAGAGACATTATACGACGCATGGGAGAGATACAAGGATCTCTTGAGAAGATGTCCGCACCATGGTTTACCCTTGTGGCTCCAAGTCCAAACTTTCTATAACGGTGTAAACCCCTCAACGAGGCAACTAATTGATTCAGCCGCCGATGGAACCCTGAACAACAGAACTCCTGAAGCAGCCTACGAGTTTATTGAAGAGATGTCACTGAATAACTATCAGTGGCAGGTTACAAGGAAAACACCAACAAAATCAGCCGGAGTTTTCAACCTCGACGTAGTAACCATGCTATCAACACAGGTAGAGATGATGAATAAAAAGCTTGATAGTTTGTGTTCTTCGCAGGTACATCCAGTAATGCAGTGCGACGCAAGTGGAACTGTGGCGAATCCTGAGTACCCGCCCTACCAACCGGGCACAAAAAGCGAACAGATGAACTATATAGGTAATAATTTCAGATCTAATAATAACTCTTATAGTAATACTTATAATCTAGGTTGGAGGAACCACCCAAATTTTTCATGGGGAGGTCAAGGAAATCAAGGAATTCAAAGACAACAACCTCCTCAAAATTTCCAAAATCAATCCTATCCACAGGAAAAGAGGCCGAACCTTGAAGAGATGCTGACAAAAATTCATGGCAGCTACAGATAACCGTCTCCAAGACACTAAAACCACCCTTAAGAATAAACAGGCATCAATTAAGGGGATCGAAAGTCAAGTTGGGGAACTTACTAAGACAGTTGGACAACTTGCAAAGATAATTTCCGAACAACCGCAAGGGCGTCTACCAAGCAACACTGAGATTAACCCAAATGAGCAAATCCAAGCTATCACAGCTCATGATAGTATAGGGTTAGATGAACCCAATCCAATATAAGAAAATGAGGTAGAGAAAGGTAAAGTTGAGGTAACACAAGAAAAGCCAAAATCGGTAATCAAAAAGTACCAACCTTGCATTCCTTATCCCGAAGGGATGAAGAGAGACGATACAGAGGAACAGTTCAGTAAGTTTCTTAAACTTTTAAAGAAATTACATATTAACTTACCGCTACTTGAAGCCCTTTCGCAGATGTCAGATTCTAGAAAGTTTTTAAAAGAGCTTTTGACGAACAAGCGAAGGATAGATGAGGCATCACACGTGGAAACTAAACACAATGTGCTCGGCAATCTTGCAAAATAAACTACCACAGAAATTAAAAGATCTAGGGAGTTTTACGATTCCATGTTTAATTGGTAGTTTACCTATTGATAATGCGTTAGCTGATTGACGGGCAAGCATAAATGTCATGCCTTATAAATTGTTTAAACAACTAGATCTAGGGAAACCCAAACAAACTAGGATGATCATCCAAGTAGCTGATAAAACTGTTAGAATTCCTAGGGGTATTATCGAAGATGTTCTTGTAAAAGTTGATAAATTCGTTTTCCCAGTAGATTTTGTTGTCTTAGACATGGATGAGGATAATTCGATTCCCTTAATTTTAGGAAGACCCTTTTTAGCAACTGCTAGAACAAAAATTGATGTTGGTACAAGAGAACTCATACTTCATGTAGGTGACGCATCAATCAGTCTGCAAGCTCTTAACTCAGCCAGGACAACAATTGATGAAGGTGAGAAAGTAAATTCAGTTGATAACCAAGTTGTTCAACTTTCACCACAGGAAACACCACCAGGTTACAAACCTAAGCCGAATCATGGACCCCATGACAACAAAGAAGAATTACATAAGGAACGAAGCCTTAGGGTCGACAAATTAGAAGAGTGGAAAACACAATTCAAAGAAGAACCGGAACCACACGAAGTAAAACCGAAAGAGCCCCCAGAAGAGCTCATAGGAACAACAAACCACTTCAAAATAGGAGACCAGGTACTGTTAGATAAAGCAGATCCTCGCCTCATCACATCAAACCTGAACACAAACGAAGAAATTCCTCTTGAGGTACACAATATTTTCCCATACGGAACAACCGAGGTAAGTAATCCTATTTTTGGTACTTTCAATATAAACGCTTCTCGACTTAAACTTTATCAAGGAAATAGAACTGATAGCATGAAGGAAGATATTCAAATTTTTAAACTACCCTGATTTTTGCGAATACGAGGAAAGTCTAGCTTAAGACTTTAAACGAGCACTTCTTGGGAGGCAACCCGAGCACTAACCCTAATTACTTTCTTATTTGTTTTCATTTTATTTTCTTCTCTTATCTTAGTCTTAAACACCTAGTTTTAAACTAACCAAAAGTGCAGATTTCCAGCCCACACAGCCTTGCACACGACCGTGGCTGTGGCCGTGTGGAGGTACAAAATCTCCGTACTGACAATGGCTGAAGAGGTACAATTCAGAAAGAATCAAATCTTCAAGTCACGGACTCCAACCACCACCCCACGGGCACCGACAAAATGCCACGGCCGTTCGACGCGGCTGTGGATGACACTGACTTATCACCAACGAGCGTGGCAATCTGTAAAATGGGCGTAGGTGAACCAACACACCTATACACATGGCCGTGCGAGGTGGCCGTGTGAATCAACACACACACGGTACACGGGCGTGGGAAAGTGTTAGACCCCAAAACTCCATTTAAAACAACCCTCTTCTCCTTTTTCTCACCTACTCCCACCTCTTTTCTTCCTCCCCTTTATCAGATCTCTCCCCTCCCTTCTCTATACTCTTGAGCTACACCAAAACCATGTCAAAGAAGCGGAAGAAGCCAAGCACAGTCTCCTCATAGAGACCAATCTATATAAGTTCATGCCTGCCGCTTCAATCATTCGACAAGCCAAGGATATTTGAGGCCATTTAGTTTTTATTTCGTTTTTCTCTTTTGCTTCAATTTCCTTATCTTTACTTCTCTTCTGCTTTATTTAACTTATTTTATTTTAGTTTCTTGGTTTTAGGTTCTTCAGGCTGTTTGGGAATCACACCACGACCACCACCATATCCACAGCCTTAGAAATCACGCCCACCTCATGAACCATCCAACAATAAGGACTCTACGGTCCATTTATCTTATATTTTCCTTTAATTTTATTCTATTTTTTATTTTCCTTCACTTTAGATTACTTTTTTTAATTATTTAATTAGTATATTTTTAATTATTATTATTATATCCTGGCTAATCCTCCATGAGCTACCCAATTTCTTCATCTAGCGCAGGATCGTCATCGAGAACGACCCCTCCAACTTATCTTTCACCTCTAACGCAAGGATTTCATCCATAATTCAGGGAGTTTGACCTCTCTCCATATCTTTTTAATTTATACTTCATTGTTTATATATATATCTTTGTACATTGAGGGCAATGTACATCTTAAGTGTGGGGGGGTGAACAACCTAAAAAGGTGCCTAACTTTTTTTATTATTCTCAAATTCCTGAAATTAGGTGCCAAACTTTTTGCATTATTCTCAAATCCCTGAATTATGTCTTGTTTCTAAAGTAAGTTTCTCATATTATCATTAGAATGAAATTTCCATGATTTATGATTTTTATTGATATGTTTTACATTAAGTCATTGATAATTTTGCATTGATAATTAAATTCTAAGATACTAGAGAATCAAGCATGATAAGTCTATTTTTCGGTATTAAAATTTTTTATAGGTTGTCTACCTGAATTTGAATATTACTTTGAAGTTTGAAATTTACGAGGCTGATATCAAAATACCCATAATTTTTGTGAGATTTTGAGCCTTATAAGAGCATATATCCTTTTTCATGCTCACTTTTTATTATGAGTGTGTCAACACCGAATCAAGTTATTCTAGAACTTGCCTCGATTATACATGTTGAGACCACATATTTGATTTGATATACAGAAATGATAAAGGCACCTAGGATTTAACCCACTTACTCCATAAAAAGCCTACCTTCATAATTAACCCCTAGTGAACCCCTTTGATCCTAACAACCCTTTTTATTGACTCACCCACTAATATTAACCCAAAACCCTTTGTATTTGTTATCACCATTCTTCTTGACTACCCTTTTTTTTGTCAAGATTTGATTTGATCAGTTGCCTAACTATGTTCTTTATTTCAGTTGTTAAATTTCTTTATTGTTACTTGATCTTTTAAAAAAAAATTGAAGTATATTCAGTATTAGTATGATGAAAAGCGAGCTTATACAGTTAAAGTCTATTTATTGAAGAAGAAGCTCGTATTATTAGTTTAAAAGTTTCAATTCATGTAATTATTTATTTTTAAGTTCGTTGTTTCTAGTTAGGTAATTTTTTAGGTCGATCTCAATTCTAACCCTCTAATTCAGCCTTTATCCACACCTTAACCCAATCCCCGTTACAACCCTTTCAAAGACCTTTTGATTTGTGCATCATCTCATATTATAGTGGTGGAGATTTGATTTTCATGCAAGCCTATGGGATTAACTTTTCAGGTTTGACATTTGAGTGCTTAATTCTGAACCTTAAACACTTCGAGTGATTTGAGTGAATCTTTAGTGAGGATGTCAGTCCTTGTCGGTTTCGAACCAGAGGTAATTATTTAGATGAAGGGAAACACCTATGTTTTGTGCTACAAATGTATGACATATATTGTTTGAATCTTTAGGACTCTTTGAGTTAAATTATCCATGTATAAATTATCTATGAATTATGATGAGACATTGTTGATAGGAATATTGAATCATGGAAAGTTCATTTTAATTGTAAGTTGAGAATTTTGCTTGAGGACAAGCAAAATCTTAAGTGTGGGGGTATGTGATAAACCGTAAAAGTAACATATTTTAATCCCACATTTAGCATAGTTTTGGATGATTTATCCCTTGATTTATGTAAAAAGGTGCTCTTAATCCTTTATTTTCATGTTTTATACTCAGAAAAGCACCGGAGGATGAAAAGAACGAGAAACGGGCTCAAAACGGACCAAATTGGGCCAAAGTGAAAATTGACACGGCCTGGACTTGAGCCAACACAGCTGTGTCTCCTTGATAGACTAGAACATGGCCTGATCACGATTCACACGGGCGTGTGCCATGGCCGTGTCCCTGTCATGGAGAAGAGCAATTTCATTCGGAAAAAGATACTTAGGGGCAAAGAAACCTATTTCAAAAGCCTATATAAACACCCTAAGTATAACCTAGAAGGGGGGTGAGCTAGGCCAAGGAGCCGAGTCGAAAAGGTCAGATTTGTGGGAAACACTCGAAGATAGCTAGTTGATCCATCTCAAGAAGCCGGAATTCTACTCAAGACGGCAGATCTCTCCTTCAATTCCTTCAGGGGGTTTTAGGGATTTCTTATGTTTTGTTTTATCTTTTCTTACGAGATGTTTTCTTTTATTATTATGAACTAAACCCTTCAGATACCAAGGGGATGAAACTTAGATGAATCTTGTTATCGTTTATTGAACTATATGATAAATACTTGATTTGTTCTTAATTATGTGTTCTTAATTCTTGTGTTAATATTTCCGGGATATTGATTCAAGTTTGATGTGCTTAGGTGGAGGAGCAAAATTCCTTGCTTAAGAGTAGATTTAGCATAATTAAGCGGAGTTGATCGCGCGCCTAGAGATAGGGTGACGAGATTTTACCGGATTAGGGTGAAACCTAATATAGGAGTCCATAGATCGAGTTAATACAATTCTAGGGGTTTTAATTAGAAAGAGATTTCAATTAATCACCCTAGGGTTAGACGTTATTCGCTTCGAGAGAGGGTTTAATATACATTAGGGAGTCTTACGGATCAAGTCAAGTGAATAAATCATCTGGTTCAGAGTTAGATAACAAGTGAAGTCTAGGTAGATTCTTCCTAAGGGTATCGTCTTAATCAACTGAGTTTTTCCAACAGTATTTCCCCAATCATTCTTTTTGTCTTTGCGTCTTTAGCTTAGTAGTTAGTTAAATTTAGATTTAATAACAACTTCACTTATTTTAGGCTAGATAATAAAAAGAAAGTTAGTATTAGTACTTTTGGGTTCGACAATCCAGTCTTGCCACTAAACTATACTACTGCTCGATAGGTGCGCTAGCCACAAATTGTTGTCATAGTTAGTTTCCAGGTTCGATCATTATAAATTTAAAACTCTGAAATCAACAATCACAAACCTATAGGGTGATATCCCTAAAGGTGTCTTGTATGTTGTCTTGTAAGCCCATAAAGCATCATCAAGTCTTTTGGACCAATCTCGTCAATTTGGGCAAACTACCTTCTCAAGTATGCCTTTGATCTCTTTGTTTGCCAGTTCAGCTTGCCCATTCGTCTGCAGTTGGTAAGCCGTAACAGCCCAAATTTGGGCCAAGTCGGAACAGTGGTTTCAGAACAACTAATCTGAGGCCGAAGAATTTTTTTTAATATTATTTTATGTGTTATAGCATGATTATATGAGTACATGAAAATTTTGGTGAATTAATTTTAGTGATTACTTGCTTAATTTCGAAAAAGGACTAAATCGCATAAAGTGCGAAAGTTTTGTTCTATAAGCTAAAGGTGTTAAATAGCTATGGAACACTAAAGTAGAGGTCCTTATTGAGTAAATAGACCAATAAAATTATGGTGGCTGGACATGGAATTTTTAATTGGAGACAAAGTCATAAAAATGGTCAAAATTAGGTGACATCAGGTGACTTGTTTAATAAAAAAATAAAACAAAAAGAGAGAAGGCTAACATCTTCTCTTCACCATCAAACTTTTCAGCAAAAAAGGGGGGTTTTAGGAGCTCAAATTTCAGCCAAGCTTTTCTCTTGCAAGTAAGTGATTTTGGTGGTTGTTTTTGTTAATTTTTGTGTTTTTGGAACCCCTATAGCTTAATCTAGCTAATAAGGAGACTATTTTGCAAAATGGTTGAGAGTCTAGGGTCTTGCCAAGAGAGTATTTATATAGTTTGCTGAAATTTTATGAAAGAAAATGAAATTTGGTTATTTAATAAACAACTTTTGTGAAAAGATTTTTCATGAAAACACCTAAAATGGACCTTTTTGTAAAAGTTATAAAAGGGGTAGAAAATGTGCGAAATGATTGGATTTGTAAGTTGCTATAAGCTGAAAATATATTCGGCTAGGCTTGGTTAATGAGGAAATTTGGTAAAAATCGTTTTACGAGCCTAGGGGAAAAATCGCGATTATGCAAAAGTCTAAGGGCAAAATGGTAATTTTGCCAAAGTAGGAATTTTGGAATGTCTTGATTAATGTGGTGATTTAATGAGGGATTTTTATCATTATAGATCAAGAAAAATAGGATCCGGTCTTAGACTAGGGGAAAACTAAGCTATTGGACTAAATCGAACTAGTCGCCCATATTTTGTATACCGAGGTAAGTTATACATAAATAATACAACTCTATTGTTATTATGCATTAAACAATTAATATTGCATAAAATGTTTGATTATTGTTATGAATATGCATGACAAAATTTGAGGTGGTATACTCCCGGTTGAACCTTAGGAATAGATTGGATATCCATGCCATTGCATCGACGTTGATATGTGTGCTAGTGTAAGACCATGTCTGAGACATGGCATCGACCACATTATGAGAGCCAGTGTAAGACCATGTTTGGGACATGGCATCGATGTTGATATGTCTGCTAGTGTAAGACCATGTCTGGGACATGGCATCGGCCTTGAGACGAGAGCTAGTGTAAGACCATGTTTTGGACTTGGCATCGGCCTCGACATGTAAGCCAGTGTAAGACCATGTCTGAAACATGGCATCGGCATTTTACCCTCTTGTGTGAGGCTTATCGGATATCCTTTAGTATTCCAAATGGTTCCACAGGTTATTTAAGCTTATGATAAAGATATGAAAGGATATAATCATGTTGTGAGTGGTACAGGTTCTTACTCGAAACTCATGAGTTATGAGCTTAGTTATGATGCCTTAATGGTAAGGGTGAAATTGAGTAAGTTCTATCTATGAGAATGATTTCGGGACGATCTTGTAATCTTTGGCTTATACTTGTGATGTGTAAATATGTAGTAAATCTACCATTGTTAAATCAAGAATGTTGTGCTAGTTTATAATGTGTTATGTGTTTAAAGATGCATGGTTGATGTTGTTACTTATTTACATGCAACTTACTAAGCTTTATGCTTACTCCCTTTCCTTTCTATTTTCTTATAGTATCGCCAAGCTAGCTCGGGGATCAAAGGACGTTGGAGGCTCGATTACACTATCAATCTGAACATTTGGTATAATTAGATTTATCATTTTGAGTATGGCATGTATAGGGACTTGGTCTTTTGTCAAGTGTCATATTGTTTTGGCCAAATGTGTTGGCTTGTCTTGAAGATTGATCATTTTGTATAAGGCCATGGATGATGGCAAATACTTGTTATTGATATATGTAGATGATGATGTTTTTCATGAATGTGAAATCTGCATGGTGAAATATATGGTGTGTTAATGCATGAATGAGTAAGTCGCATGATTGGATTGATAAAGTATGTGTTAAGTTTTGCATGTGAATGGAGTGTAGTGGCCTTGATATGTGTATGCCTTGGTTGTGGCTAATTTTGTCAGATGTTTATGTGTGAATTGGTGTTACTTGATATGGCTTATGTTGGTGCAAGTAAGGGTGGAAAAAGGGCTTGGTAAATAGCCTTGTTTTTTGTCCACACGGGTAGATACACGGGCGTGTGTCTAGGCCGTGTGTGACACACGATCTTCCCCATGGGCGTATAGTCTGGCCGTGTGTCCCCTGCACCTTAATTTGGTAAAACAGAATGCCCAGCAGTAACCACACGGGCTGAGGCACGACCGTGTGTCTCAACCGTGTGGATGACACGGCCATAATACAAGGGCATGTGCCCAGGTCGTGTAAAGTTTGCACCTTAAACGCGAAATTAAATTCGCCACACTGCCAATGGTGGAACACCCTTGTGTCGGTTGTACCAAGGGAAAGGATTACATAGGAGTTTTTCCAAGAGGAATTCCGAAAGAAGTATATTAGTTAGAGGTTTATAGACCAGAAGAGGAAGGAATTTCCAGAATTGAAGCAAGGCCGAATGACAGTAACGGAGTATGAGCATGAGTTCGTGAGGCTCAGAAAATACGCTAGGGAGTGTAACATCCCAAAATTGGGCCTAGGAGAATTGGGCCTAGGAGAATTGGGCCTATCGGGCCCCGAGCGTAGAAACATTTTAGAATTTTTTTGGGATTCTGATAACAGCATTATTTCAAGTTAGACCTGTTAGAAAGGTGATTTTGGAGGGTTACAGGGTTTCTATGAAGTCCCGGGTTCAAGTTAGGTTATAAGAAAAATTTTGGTTTTTGGGCTTTTAGTGGGGAGAGCTGGTGGAGGCAGGGCATATAGATAATAATGTGTATTTTATTAACACAAAAGGAGTTGTGGTGTGGTGGCAAAGTGCCGCCACTTAGAGAGCATGGGAGTGACGCCACAGGGAAGCAAGGGATCCAAGGTTCTAGTATTGGTACTTGCTTTTCTTTTAGATTATTTTCTTTTAAAGGGAATTAGACTTTAGCTGTAGGCTTAATTTTTGTTGTGCATGTTTTAAGACACAATTGGCCACATAGTGGAGTGGTGGTGGTGTCAGTATGATAGCAAGGTGGGAGAGTGTTCGAATCACACATGCCGCTTATGGGGGTTTTATTTAGTGCTTAAAGAGGGAAAGAGGTGGAGTTGGAGTGGAACTCTACTTGGTAAAGATTTGAATTAGTCAAATCTATTTGAACGGGTGATGGAGAGTGAATGGTGGAGCAGAAAAGGGAGAAAATCGTGGGATTTGGGGGAGTGGGAGAGTTGGACGTGAGTGGGGGTGTGAGAGGGAGAAATTCGGCTGAGTAGGAGTCTAAGAGAGCATTTTCGGTCTTGTGTGTGAGGGGTGCCATTTTTCCTCAAGTGTTCTCTGAGTGATTTTTGTACCTTTTACATTATTCGACTATAGTATTTCGGGACGTCGGGCTTTAGTTTTCTTTGCCGAAATTCCAAGTTGCTATTCTTTTTTCTTCTCAGTTCTTCAAACACTATTCTTTTCACTTACAGACGCCTAAGCCTCTATTGCTGAATTTTTTTCTAACCCTTTTTCTTCCAAAGATGAAACCTCTCTTCTTCTCTATTGCTTTTCTACTATATTCCTCCTTCGACCAAATCTTTTCTTTTCTCCCATTTGAAGCGGTTCCTCATTTCATTGCTTTAGCCGAATCTACATTGATAATCGGCTCTTCTGTGATCAAGGCCAATTTTATCTAAAATCAACTGTCGAATCTCCTCTCATCCTTTTCTCGTGTTGTGATACTCCTCTCTTCAAGGTACTAAGCCAGTATTTTAGGGGTAGGCCGAATCATTTTCTTTTATTCTTTACGTACTCTAACTCTTTCTTCTTTTTCCTAGTAATCGTCGTCTTTGAGGGCTGTGAGTGGTTAAACTTCTCTTCTTCAAAGGGGATGTTGTTGCCGAATCTAAGGGTAGGTAACACTTGTCTTTACTAAATCTCTCCCTAGTGCCGAATGTGATACATGCTAACACCCCCTTGAACGTCAACCAGTGTAGGTAATCGGTTGCTCTAGCCGAGAGAGAGGCAAAGCCGAATCTTGTCATACTATTGAAGGAGATCATTTTGTGGGTAAGTAGTGGTATCGTTTCCTAGTTTTCTTATTGCTGAATCTTTCTCCTTCTTAAGTTGATGTAGGATGGTGTTAGGGCCACTCGAGGAGTGATAGGAGATTGCTGCTCACTAATCAGGAGTTCTTCATGGAGGCTGGTGGTAGCCAATCTAAGGGGGGATCAGGAAAAGGGCCTAATAGAGGTGGATTCGTAGCCTCTGCTCCCAAGTTCAAGTAGCGTAGGGTGTCAGCGGTTCGAGACTTTTCGCCAGGATACGGAAGGGCGTCGTCATCCGATTTAGATTGACAAATCGCGGTTGCTCGCGCTAGTGAGGGTGACGACGATCGTGAGTGTATAGTTCTCTGCGTTATCAGGTGTGTAATCTCACACCCTTCTGAATGACTACATGTGATGACTTGTGAATCAGCCAAAAGCTGAAAAGCCAGAAATCCGACATCTGTGCCACTCGAGTGTGCGAGCGCTCGTAGTGGTAAATCAAGATACGAGTAGTGATGGTAAGTCGTTGAGAGAGTCACAAGCACTCTCGCGACATTGGGGCTGTAACGGGCCTAACCGAGCCGATACGAGCTTAACGGTCCCAATGGGTTTTCCTGCCCACATGGGCGAAGTTGGTGGAAAATCGTCAAAGGGTAAGTGTGGTTGCAAAATCTTGAAATCTGAGACCGAAATCATGCGAAATGGGCCACACGAGCGTGTGGGTCCGTTTGGGCCTGAAATGGATTTTAGGCCCATTAGTCCCGTAGACACCCAAAAAGGGTCCCGTGTCGTTCGAGGCGACAGTAACTTATTGAAAAGCCGTAAATTGGTAAATTACTGAAATACCCTCGGTGGGTAAATTACTGAGATACCCTTACAGGGTAAAATTTCTGTTGTACCCTTAGGGGCAGATTTGGTAAGTTTGAGTATAACTGGATTAATTGCCATGATGATACATTTTGCATACACTGAATTATTATGCCATGACATGTTGCATTGGGATGGGTTATAATGTTGGAGGAAGTGCTATACTGGTGGCTATGCCACAATATACTGATACTGGTGGCTATGCCAAAATATACTAATTTCAATGGCTCAGCCACATATACCGTCATCGCGGCTTTGTTGCATTTATACCGCGCACTGATCGCAATTTTGGAGTGTAGCAGATGGGTGGGTCGATTTAGAAATCCCCACATTGAGTGTAGGACTGGTACGGGTGGAGTGTAGCGGATGGACTATTAAGTTGGGGGCTGCATTTTCTGTTTGCATTACCATGATTTTGGGGCCGTGGGCCCAAATTGATACTGTATGGGGCTTAGGCCCAGACTGAGACCATGACTATGATTGGAATCGAGATTACACACTGAGTACTTGTAACTCACCCCGTTGTTTCAACCTTGCAGGTGATCCCCAGCGTTAGTGGATTTGGAGTTGTGGAGGACTCTGTGGTGGCCATACACCGGGAATTATTCTCGTGAACTTAGTAAATTTACGTTTTGCTTTATTTTAGTTTGATTATTGATTTGGGTTAATATTTCTGTAATAAGGCCATTGGTTTATTTTCTTTTAAGTTTTCCTTGATAACTGCTAAATTTATAAATATATAGTTTTCCCAAAACGACACCTACTGTTTTCAAATATATCACATTTTCGTAATTCACTGATATTAATTTCTGTTTTAAAGGAGCTTTTGGGTTTAATAACAATGATAACAACAATAATTTTTTACAAGAAAACCACAAAAACAAATTTGATTTTTCTCAAACAACAAAGCTCATGTTTTAAAAAAGGAATACGAACTTTTTAATAAACGCGCAAGCTTTTAAACAACCCTTCTATGTGACATACCAGATCCGATCATAACGTCTAGGGCGGGTTTGGGGTGTTACATTTTATGGTATCAAAGCCCGGTTACAAAACTCGACTGTGGATTGGGTTCGAAAATGTTTTCCAAAATTTGTTCAAAATATGATTTAGAAAATATGTACATCTTTAGTAGAAGTATGGCACCTCGAGTCTCTGGCACCAAATCCGTAAGTCCACTTACTTTATGTTTGATTATATGATGAAATGCCTGTTAGTGGTAGTATATTAGAACTGTTAGCTATAGGAGCTAAGACTGTAGAGATTGAGACATTAGGAAATTCGATCTGCGAAAACAACTCTTATACCTGCTTATCATAAGACATTTGTTAATAAACATTCGAATTATAGACTAATTCATAAAAAATTTAATCAGATCAAATCGATTTAGCAATATGAGTACAAGAGGACGTGGATGTGGTACACGCGGTCGTGGTAGAGGCCGAGATGCTAGGGCTGGATCCTCAACATCGGGGAATATGTCTGAAAGGGAGGCGTTGGCATCGCCAGTGACTGAGACAAGGTCTCGTGACCGATCCAGAGTTGATGAGCTGACTAAGCTAGTTAGGGAGGTATTGGAAGAGGTTAAAGGAATTGGTGAAGCACTCCGAGTTGGGTGCATGAACTGTAAGAAGAAAAGAGATCGCGGTTCTTTAGGGTCGCGGTCTCGTTCTGTGAAACATGTTAAGGCGCGTCCAAACTTTTCAGCTTGCGATTATTGCAGAAGGCATCATCCGAGTGAATGCTAGAGGAAGTCAGAAGCATGCTTGAGATGTAGGTCGGATGAGCATAAGGCTCGGGATTGTTCCATCATCATTAAGTCGGGTATGTTTTGGTTGAAGGTAGAAAATTTCATGAATGTGTGATAAGTACCTGTTTGCTTCTGTGGTTGGATATCTGGTTGGGTAAAGAGATTTTCTAGATTAGGTTAGAAGTGTATTAGTGTTATTGGAATCAGAGTGTGCAGCAGTAGCGTGGTAGAGTAGCCTGTGTTAAGACCACTGTTAGATAGTTGGAAATTTCGAGGACGAAATTTCTTTAAGGGGGTAGATCTGTAACATCCCAAAATTGGGCCGATGAGAATTGGGCCTATCGGGCCCCGAGCATAGAAACATTTTAGAATTTTTTTAGGATTATGAGAATGGCATTATTTCAAGTTAGACCTGTTAGGAAGGTGATTTTGGAGGTTACGGGGTTTCTATGAAGTCCCGGGTTAAAGTTAGGTTATAAGAAAAATTTTTGTTTTTGGGCTTTTAGTGGGGAGAGCTGGTGGTGGCAGGGCATATAGATAATAATGTGTGTTTTATTAACACAAAAGGCATTGTGGTGTGGTGGCAAAGTGGTGCCACTTAGGGAGCATGGGAGTGACGCCACAGGGAAGCAAGGGATCCAAGGTTCTAGTCTTGGTACTTGCTTTTCTTTTAGATTATTTTCTTTTAAATGGAATTAGACTTTAGCTGTAGGCTTAATTTTTGTTGTGCATGTTTTAAGACACAATTGGCCACATGGTGGAGTGGTGGTGGTGTCAGTATGATAGCAAGGTGGGAGAGTGTTCGAATCACACATGTAGCTTATGGGGGTTTTATTTTGTGCTCAAGGAGGGGAAGAGGTGGAGTTGGAGTGGAACTCTACTTGGTTAATATTTGAATTGGTCAAATCTGTTTGAACGGGTGGTGGAGAGTGAATGGTAGAGCAGAAAAGGGAGAAAATCGTGGGATTTGGGGGAGTGGGAGAGTTGGACATGATTGGGGGTGTGAGAGGGAGAAATTCGGCTGAATAGGGGTCTAAGAGAGCATTTTCGGTCTTATGTGTGAGGGGTGTCGTTTTTCCTCAAGTGTTCTCTGAGTGATTTTTGTACCTTTTACATTATTCGACTATAGTATTTCGGGACGTCGGGCTTCAATTTTATTTGCCGAAATTCCAAGTTGCTATTCTTTTTTCTTCTCAATTCTTCAAACACTATTCTTTTCACTTATAGACGCCTAAGCCTCTATTGTCGAATTTTGTTCTAACCATTTTCTTCCAAAGCTGAAACCTCTCTTCTTCTCCATTGCTTTTCTAATATATTCCTCCTTCGACCGAATCTTTTCTTTTCTCCCATTTGAAGCGGTTCCTCATTTCATTGCTTTAGCCGAATCTACATTGATATTCGGCTCTTCTGTGATCAAGGCCGATTTTATCTGAAATCAACTGTCGAATCTCCTCTCATCCTTTTTTCGTGTTGTGATACTCCTCTCTTCAAGGTACTAAGCCAGCATTTTGGGGGTAGACCGAATCATGTTCTTTTATTCTTTACGTACTCTAACTCTTTCTTCTTCATCCTAGTAATCGTCGTCTCTAAGGGCTGTGAGTGGTTAAACTTCTCTTCTTCAAAGAGGCTGCTGTTGCCGAATCTAAGGGTAGGTAACACTTGTCTTTACTAAATCTCTCCCTAGTGCCAAATGTGATAGATGCTAACACCCCCTTGAACATCAACCAGTGTAGGTAATCGGTTGCTCTAGCCAAGAGAGAGGCAAAGCCGAATCTTGTCATACTATTGAAGGAGATCATTTTGTGGGTAAGTAGTGTTATCGTTTCCTAGTTTTCTTATTGCTAAATCTTTCTCCTTCTTAAGTTGATGTGGGATGGTGTTAGGGCCACTCGAGGAGTGATAGGAGATTGCTGCTCACTAATCAGGAGTTCTTCATGGAGGCTGGTGGTAGCCAATCTAAGGAGGGGATTAGGAAAAGGGCCTAACGGAGGTGGATTCGTAGCCCCTGCTCCCAAGTTCAAGCAGCGTAGGGTGTCAGTAGTTCGGGACTTTCTGCCTGGATGCGGAAGGGCATCGTCATCAGATTTAAATAGACAAATCACGGTTGCTCGCGCTAGTGAGGGTGATGACGATCATGAGTGTATAGTTCTCTGCGTTATCAGGTGTGTAATCTCACACCCTTCTGAATGACTGCATGTGATGATTTACGAATCGGCCAAAAGTGGAAAAGCCAGAAAATCGGCATCTGTGCCACTCGAGTGTGCGAGCGCTCATAGTGGTAAATCGAGATACGAGTAGTGACGGTAAGTCGTTGAGAGAGTCACAAGCGCTCTCGCGACATTGAAGCTGTAACGGGCCTAACTGAGCCGATACGAACTTAACACACCCAATGGGCTTTCCTGCCCACATGGGCGAAGTTGGTGGAAAATCGTCAAAGGGTAAGTATGGTTGCGACATCTTGAAATCTGAGACCGAAATCATGCGAAATGGGCCACACGAGCGTGTGGGCCCGTTTGGGCCTGAAATGGATTTTAGGCCCATTAGTCCCGTAGAGACCCAAAAAGGGTCCCGTATCGTTCGAGGCGACAATAAGTTTTTGAAAAGCCGTAAATTGGTAAATTACTGAAATACCCTCGGTGGGTAAATTACTGAGATACCCTTACAGGGTAAAATTTCTGTTGTATCCTTAGGGGCGGATTTGGTAAGTTTGAGTATAACTGGATTAATTGCCATGATGATACATTTTGCATACACTGAATTATTATGCCATGACATGTTGCATTGGGATGGGTTATAATGTTGGAGGAAGTGCTATACTGGTGGCTATGCCACAATATACTGATACTGGTGGCTATGCCACAATATACTGATTTCAGTGGTTCAGCCACATATACTGATACTAGCAGCTTTGCTGCGTTTATACTGGTAGCTCGACTGTAATTTTGGAGTGTAGCGGATGGGTGGGTCGATTTAGAAATCCCCACATGGAGTGTAGGGCTGGTACGGGTGGAGTGTAGCGGATGGACTATTAGGTTGGGGGCTGCATTTTCTATTTGCATTACCATGATTTTGGGGCCGTGGGCCCAAATTGATATTGTATGGGGCTTAGGCCCGCATCGAGACCATGGCCCGTGATTGGAATCGGGATTACACACTGAGTACTTGTAACTCACCCCGTTGTTTCAACCTTGCAGGTGATCCCCAGCATTAGTGGATTTGGAGTTGTGGAGGACTCTATGGTGGCCATACACCGGGAATTATTCTCGTGAACTTAGTAAATTTACGTTTTGCTTTATTTTAGTTTAATTATTGATTTGGGTTAATATTTCTATAATAAGGCCATTGGTTTATTTTCTTTTAAGTTTTCCTTGATAACTGCTAAATTTATAAATACGTAGTTTTCCCAAAACGACACCTACTGTTTTCAAATATATCACATTTTCGTAATTCACTGAAATCGATTTCTATTTTAAACGAGCTTTTGGGTTTAATAACAATGATAACAACAATAATGTTTTTACAAGAAAACCATAAAAACAAATTTGATTTTTCTCAAACAACAAAGCTCATGTTTTCAAAAAGGAATACGAACTTTTTAACAAACGCGCAAGCTTTTAAACAACCCTTCTATGTGACATACCAGATCCGGTCATAATGTCTAGGCCGGGTTTGGGGTGTTACAGGGAGTTCATATCTACTGAAGCCATCATGTGTAAGAGATTTGAGGACGGATTGAATAAAGACATTCATCTTTTAGTTGGCATTCTTGTAACACCCCAAACACGGCCCAAACACCATGATCGGATCTGACATGTCACTTAGGGAGATTTTAAAAGATATCGCAATTTCGGAAAATATTTTTCTTGAGTTTAACACTTTATTCGAGAAAACTAAATGGTTGGATGATTTGTAAAAAATATACATTTTATATTTATGCCTTAGTGGATTAAAAACCGAAATTTGATACATGCCTTAACTTAATTAAAACGTAAAATGTAAATGTCTAATAATAATAAAAGCCCAAAACAAACGAAAATATGAAGCTAGTGGCCCATGGCCTTATTACAATGAAATTTAAACCCACTGATTAAAAATATTAAAAATAAATAAACTAGTAAAGTCTTTCTTTGAATCAAAATAATCCTCGCATGGCCACCTTGCGCTCTTCTCCAACCCGGTCCGATGCACTAGGTACTACGAAAGATGTTAAATAATGGGGTGAGTCGCGAGACTCGATGTGTGCAACCCTCGTGCACCATCGATTGGGCCTTAGCCCCACGCAGCACAGATAACAGAGTATAATATATCGTAAAATATGCAAAGCCCAACCCAATCCTAGGTTTCCATCCACTACACACCACCCTTACCTGCCAATCACACCATTGGGGATTTCTACAATCAACCCACACCGCTACACACCATCGATGGCAGTCATGCTGCAGATAGCTGCTCATCCTCAGATCATGGCAATAGCCACTACAACGGATCATGGCATTAGCCACTACAATAGATCATGGCAAAAGCCACTACAACAGAACACTTCCCCTTTCATCAATCACCCAACCCCATGCAATCACAGAAACTGGCATACATGTTCATCATACCAAATTGACAGAAACATTCACTTTAGAATGACAGAGATCACTAACCTGGTGATTCGGCTTTACCTTCCTCGGGTTTTAACAGCCATGCCGGTATTTCGGCATTTAGCAGAATATAACAGATTTATAAACATATACTAACAAACAATCCAAATGGTGTGAGAATGTTACACACCTGATTAATACGTAGGACTACCCTCTATGTCGATACCCTCGCTAATCGGATCTACGGCCCTTTGTCTACAACTTTGCTCAAAAGCCGGAAGAACGCAAAGATAAGGCCTCTCCTATATTCGGCCAAAGGTTGGTGTTTTACCCGAATTATATGCTTAAATTAACAGATCTCCTTACCTTGAAATCCCGAAAGTGATACAATCCAAGGGCTACTGAACTCTGGCTTAGAAATCTAAGCGATTGAATCCCCTTCAAATCTCGAAATACCGCAAACGATAGAAAACACCCGATTAGTTAACCATATATCCATTCGGCTAAGATCTCTAAAAGCCAGAAAAGAATACACAAATCGACATTTACCTCTACAGATGATTTTGGCTACCCCATTACAGAAAGATTCGGCAATCCCAGAAGAAGATCGAAGCGTAGAAGAGTATAGATCTAGGAATTTCGGCTTTTAAGAAAATCCCAAAAAGATGAACTAGATGTGTTTTTTTGGCTTTTTAGAAGAATTGAATGAGGAGTTTCGATTTCTGGCAGAAAAAGAGAAGAAGAAAAGAAAACAAGAAAGAGGCTTGGAGATTTTGGCTAGGAAGAAAAAGAATGGAAACAGATTTCGGCAGCAGAGAAAACTGGAAGAAAGCTTTCAGAAAAACTCACAAAATTTCGGCATTTTCTTCCCCTAACTAGTTGTCCCCCCCTTTACACACAGAGTCCAAATTTCGGTCACCTCTAGCCTCCTGGATAACCTCTCATCTTTTCCCTTATCCTTATCAGAACTCACATCCAAAAGAGTCCTACATCACCCCACTCCTTCCCCTTTCTTCTCTGCTCATTATCCACTTAAATAAAACATTAAAAATCCCTAAATTTTAGCCTTGTTGCCGTCCCCCCTAGCTCTCCTTGGGCTGTCGAAATTAGCCCAATTTCTTGGGCTCTAAGCGGCCACACTGAGGCCCCCTTCTTTTGCCTATTGGTGCCACTTATAGCTCCCTCCTACTGCGCCTCTTGTTCCTGGGCCACAAGCCCATTATGCCTATTTCACTCTTAATACTTTATTTAAACCCCATAGTCCCTAAACAAAATATTTAGCCAAGACCTCGGCCCATTCCCGAGCCCAATTTGCACCTCTAATACTTAAATTAACACATTAAACGTATCCACACATTAAATGCATAGGCCCAAAAATTTAGGATGTTACAGTTCTACCCCCTTAAGGAAATTTCGTCCTTGAAATTTCCAACTAACTACTATCATGCTACCCATGTGTCACAACTATGCTTCCGCTGCGAACTCTGATTCTAAAGTCAAAAGAGACACTTAGGATAATATGGTAGAGTACGCACCGGTATTCACATCTGGAGCGTCCTCGTCCCCTTGGCGACGTGTTGCATAGACCAAAGCTGGCTGCCTCGCCTCCGCATAACCTGGACCTCCACTTGGTGCTCTACGACCATGTCCTGTGCCACTGCCACCATTGGCTTGACCACGGCCCATTGGTGGTTGTTGACCACCTCTTCCCGGCTGATCAGAACCTCATTCAGCGGGTTGTACCTGTTCCACCTGTGGACAATCTCTCACCATATGATCCATAGATCCACACCTAAAGCATCCACTAGTTCTCCTTCTGCACTCCCCGTAATGTACTTTCCCGCACAAGTTACATGATCGATTCTGACTCCAGTAGTAGATGTCGGAGCACGAGCTGGCCCATCAAACCTAGGCCTTTTCTGAAAACTCCCAGATGATACCGACGACCCAAAATTTCTCTCATTCCTGTTCCGATCCTTATCTTTATTTTGCTTCTCAGTCTGCTTCACCTCCTCAGATATTTTAGCTTTCTCGACCAGAACGGCAAAGTCCCTTTCTCGTTGCGGTGCTATCAACACTCTCAACTCATCCCGCAATCCATCTTCGAACTGTACACAACGCTCATAGTCAGTCGCTACAATTCCTCGAGTGTAACGGCTCAAACGCAGAAATTACGCCTCATACTCGGACACAGATTTACTTCCCTGCACCAAATTCAGAAATGCCTTCCTCTGTGGATCTACATAGCTGGCCCAATGTACTTTCCCTGAAATGAATCCTTAAAGAAATCCCAGTCAATCCGGTCTATGGCAGTACCCTTCTTTACCGTGAGCCACCACTGATAAGCCTCGTCTCGAAGAAGAAACACGACCCCCTTCAACTTCTCCTCTACAGTGAAGTCAAGGTCATCCATTATACGCTCACTTGCCTCTAACCAATACTCAGCTGTATTAGGGGCTACGCCAGAAACACCCCTAAACATCTCTGCTCCGTTGGCTCGGAGTCGTTCCGACATAGATTTCTGAGCTCCTAAACTCGTGCCTGCCCCAGCAACTCTTTCGAGGACCCACAACATCGCCTGAGATACCGCATCATCTCCGGGTGCCTGGTCCCAAAATTCTCCCTCCACAGCCGGCATATCCGGTATCTCATTTCCTAACTCGTGGCCAGACCCTGCTGGCTCTGACACGGTCATCCTACCCCTACCACGACCACACGGTAGACGTCCTCGACCCCTTGTACTCATTCTTCTAATTAACATTTATCTGATTAGAAATTTTTATGAATTAATAGTTTTCTTCCACTAATTAAGCACGAACAGTCTTATGAATAGTAGTTTAAGAGTAGTTCTTTCGAATTCGGAATCACATCCACAAGTTTCAGTCTCAAGTTCACATCTTCTAGTCCTAAGAAGCACATACGTTCAATCATCAACCATCCACATACAAGTAGCATCCACGAACTTACATTCATCATGTAGGGGTGTCTTCATCGTTTCACTACCCAGGGGTATTTTCGTAATTTATCCTACAGGGGTATTTTCGTAATTTTCCAAAATAGGGTTCCTTTGTGAAATAAGGTAATTTTGCATTTTGGGGGTATTTTGGCAATTTGAAAAACTGGGGGTATTTTTGTAATTTTTCCAACCGGGGTGTTTCGAAATATATATATAATTTTTAAAACTAGGGACATCTCAGTAATTTTGTGAAAATTAGGTGGCTGGTCCCTTTCGGGTTTTAGTTATAGATTTTGGCCCGTCAACAAATCCTCGTGGCTAGGGTGAATAGTCACTACGCACCAGGTAGGATTCCAGCGAAGAGGAGGTGAGTCACTAGGACTGCTTAAGTACTAGGCTCTTCCGGATCTAATCCTAGACATGCGCATGCCTGTTGCCACACCCTAGTCTTGCGACTTGTCTACAGGTTTGTTCGGTTGGATTAAGTCTTATGTAATTGAGAGTTGTTTAACTAGGCCTAAGGTCCACCAAGCTCTAATTAAAATAATCTACGTCCCTTAAAGCCCATCAAGCCCACATATATATATATAACACACAGTGAGTTCTGAATACTTACCTGGCGGATTTGGGCTGGAGACGCAGGTGCCATGCCGAGAAAACCATCCTGTGTTATTTATAAACATGCATGTTTTCAAAAACCCAACTTTAGAAAACGTTTTGAGCCCAAACCCCCAAAGCTGAGTTTTAAACTTGACTCTGATACCAATTTGTAACACCCCAAACCCGGCCCAAACACCATGACCGGATCTGGCATGTCACTTAAGGAGATTTTAAAAGATGTTGCAATTTCGGAAAATATTTTTCTTAAGTTTAACACTTTATTCGAGAAAACTAAATGGTTGGATGATTTGTAAAAGATATACATTTTATATTTATGCCTTAGTGGATTAAAAACCGAAATTTGATACATGCCTTAACTTAATTAAAACGTAAAATGTAAATGTCTAATAATAATAAAAGCCCAAAACAAACGAAAATATGAAGCTAGTGGCCCATGGCCTTATTACAATGAATTTTAAACCCACTGATTAAAAATATTAAAAATAAATAAACTAGTAAAGTCTTTTGCTGAATCAAAATAATCCCTCGCATGGCCACCTTGCGCTCTTCTCCAACCCGGTCCGATGCACTAGGTGCTACCTGAAAGATGTTAAATAATGGGGTGAGTCGCGAGACTCAGTGTGCAACCCTCGTGCACCATCAAATTGGGCCTTAGCCCCACAGAACAGATAAAAGAGTATAATATATCAGAAAATATGCAAAGCCCAACCCAATCCTAGGTTTCCATCCGCTACACACCACCCTTACCTGCCAATTACACCATTGGGGATTTCTACAATCAACCCACACCGCTACACACCATCGATGGTAGTCATGCTGCAGATAGCTACTCATCGTCAGATCATGGCAATAGCCACTACAACAGATCATGGCATTAGCCACTACAACAGATCATGGCAAAAGCCACTACAACAGAACACTTCCCCTTTCATCAATCACCCAACCCCACGCAATCACAGAAACTGGCATACATGTTTATCATACCAAATCGATAGAAACATTCACTTTAGAATGACAGAGATCACTAACTTGGTGATTCGCCTTTACCCTCCTCGGGTTTTCAACAGCCATGCCGGTATTTCAGCATTTAGTAGAATATAACAGATTTATAAACATATACTAACAAGAAATCCAAATGGTGTGAGAATGTTACACACCTGATTAATACGTAGGACTACCCTCTATGTCGATACCCTCGCTAATCAGATCTATCGCCTTTGTCAACAACTTTGCTCAAAAGCCTAAGAACCTTGAAGATAAGGCCTCCTATATTCGGCCAAGGGTTAGTGTTTTACCCAAATTATATGCTTAAATTAACAGATATCCTTACCTTGAAATCCTGAAAGTGATACGATCCAAGGGCTACTAAACTCTGGCTTAGAAATCTAAGTGATTGAATCCCCTTCAAATCCCGAAATACCGCAAACGATAGAAAACACCCGATTAGTTAACCATATAGCCATTCGGCTAAGATCTCTAAAAGCCGAAAAGAAATACACAAATTGACATTTACCTCTACAGATGATTTTGGCTACCCCCTTGCAGAAAGATTCGGCAATCCCAGAAGAAGATCGAAACGTAGAAGAGTATAGATCTAGGAATTTTGGCTTTTAAGAAAATCCCAAAAAGATGAACTAGATGTGTTTTTTCAGCTTTTTAGAAGAATTGAATGAGGAGTTTCGGTTTCTGGTAGAAAAAGAGAAGAAGAAAAGAAAACAAGAAAGAGGCTTGGAGATTTCGGCTAGGAAGAAAAAGAATGGAAACAGATTTTAGCAGCAGAGAAAACTGAGAGAAAGCTTTCAGAAAAACTCACAAAATTTCGGCATTTTCTTCCCCTAACTAGCCATCCCCCCCTTTACACACAGAGTCCAAATTTCGGTCACCTCTAGCCTCCTGGATAGCCTCTCATCTTTTCCCTTATCCTTATCAGAACTCACATCCAAAAGAGTCCTACATCACCCCACTCCTTCCCCTTTCTTCTCTACTCATTATCCACTTAAATAAAACATTAAAAATCCCTAAATTTTAGCCTTGTTGCCGTCCCCCCTAGCTCTCCTTGGGCTGCCAAAATTAGCCCAATTTCTTGGGATCTAAGCGGCCACACTGAGGCCCCTTTCTTTTGCCTATTGGTGCCACTTATAACTCCCTCCTACTGCGCCTCTTGTTCCTAGGCCACAAGCCCATTATGCCTATTTCACTCTCAATACTTTATTTAAACCCCATAGTCCCTAAAAAAAATATTTATCCAAGACCTCGGCCCATTCCCGAGCCCAATTTGCACCTCTAATACTTAAATTAACACATTAAATGTATCCACCCATTAAACGCATAGGCCCAAAAATTTAGGATGTTACAATTCTAGAGCTCAAGGAATTTGTGGTGCTCATTGAGAGAGCTTGCAAGGCTGAGGAATTGGCCAAAGAGAAAAGGAAGGCTGATATTGAGTCTCGTGACTCAAGGAAAAGATAGTTGGGAAAATCATTTCAGTCCTCATCCAAGAAATCGAGAGAATTCACTACCCGATCAAATGCTTCAGCGGAATTCTCGAGTAGAAATAAGAATAAGCAGTACACAACGTCTAAAGCTCAAACCACTTCTATTGCGAGTGTTGGTAGTGCTCGACGAAATAAAACCTGAGTGTTCGCAGTGTGGTAGACGACATTTCGGTGAGTGTCGAGGAAATGATAGAGGCTGTTTCAAGTACGGTTCACTAGACCACTTCATTCGAAACTATCCTGAGATGGATGAGAAAGACAGAAAGCAAGATGTGCAAGTGAGTAATGCTCCTTCTAGAGGTAGACCACAGAAGAACCTGGGATGTGGGGCTAGTAGTAGAGGTGCGCCTAGAGATTTCACTGTGAGATCAGAAGATAAAGCTCCTGTAAGGACTTATGCCATTTGCGCTTGTGAAGAGGCTTCATCCCCAGATGTGATTACATGTACTTTTTCTCTTCATGATATCTCTGTTGTTGCTTTGATTGATCCGGGGTCTACCCATTCGTATGTTTGTACGGAATTAGTGTTTAGTATGAATATGCATGTTGTGTCTACCGAATTTGTGGTAAAAGTGTCAAACCCTTTAGGCAAGCATGTGTCTATGTTGCACCATTATCGTTCTGACCCTTCACACGTTATTTCACCAGCAAAGGTTGAAATTCGACCGGATATGACCTATGGTGAAGAGCCGGCTAAGATTTTAGATCGAGAGGTCAAGCAATTGAGAAATAAAAGTATAGCACTCGTGAAAGTACTATGGAATACACATGGGGTTGAAGAGGCCACATGGGAGGCTGAGGAGACTATGAGAGATCACTACCCAAACCTTTTTAACGGTAAGATTTTCGGGGACGAAAATCCCTAAGGGGGAAGAATTGTAACATCCCGAATTTGGGCCTAGTTGAAATAGTGGTTTTGGAACCACTAATCCGAGGCCGGAGAAATTATTTTTTAATATTATTTTATGTGTTATAGCATGATTATATGAGTACATGAAAATTTTGGTGAATTAATTTTAGTGATTACTTGCTTAATTTTGAAAAAGGACTAAATCGCATAAAGTGCGAAAGTTTTGTTCTACAAGCTAAAGGTGTTAAATAGCTATGTAACACTAAAGTAGAGGTCCTTATTGAGTAAATAAACCAATAAAATTATGGTGGCTGGACATGGAATTTTTAATTGGAGACAAAGTCATAAAAATGGTCAAAATTAGGTGACATTAGATGACTTGTTTAATAAAAAAAATAAAACAAAAAGAGAGAAGGCTATCATCTTCTCTTCACCACTGAAACTTTTAGCAAAAAATGGGGGTTTTGAGAGCTCAAATTTTAGCCAAGCTTTTCTCTTGCAAGTAAGTGATTTTGGTGGTTGTTTTTGTTATTTTTTGTGTTTTAGGAACCCTATAGCTTAATCTAGCTAATGAGGGGACTATTTTGCAAAATGGTTGAGAGTCTAGGGTCTTGCCATGAGAGTATTTATATAGTTTGCTGAAATTTTATGAAAGAAAATGAAATTTGGTTGTTTAATAAACAACTTTTGTGAAAGGATTTTTCATGAAAACACCTAAAATTGACCTTATTGTAAAAGTTATAAAAGGGGTAGAAAATGTGTGAAATGATTGGATTTGTAAGTTGCTATAAGCTGAAAATAGATTCGGCTAGGCTTGGTTAATGAGGAAATTTGATAAAAATTGTTTTACGAGCCTAGGGGAAAAATCGTGATTATGCAAAAGTCTAAGGGCAAAATGGTAATTTTGCCAAAGTAGAAATTTTGGAATGTCTTGATTAATGTGGTGATTTAATGAGGAAATTCTATCATTATAGATCAAGAAAAATAGGATCCAGACTTAGACTGGGGGAAAACCAAGCTATTGGACTAAATTGAACTAGTCGCCCATATTTTTTATACCGAGGTAAGTTGTACATAAATAATACAAATCTATTGTTATTATGCATTAAACAATTAATATTGCATAAAATGTTTGATTATTGTTACGAATATGCATGACAAAATTTGAGGTGGTATACTCCCGGTTGAACCTTAGGAATAGATTGGATATCCATGCCATGGCATCGGCGTTGATATGTGTGCTAGTGTAAGACCATGTCTGGGACATGGCATCGGCCTCGACATGTAAGCCAGTGTAAGACCATGTCTGGGACATGGCATCGGCATTTTACCCTCTTGTGTGAGGCTTATCGGATATCCTTTAGTATTCCAAATGGTTCCACGGGTTATTTAAGCTTATGATAAAGATATGAAAGGATATAATCATGTTGTGAGTGGTACAGGTTCTTACTCGAAACTCATGAGTTATGAGCTTAGTTATGATGCCTTAATGGTAAAGGTGAAATTGAGTAAGTTCTATCTATGAGAATGATTTCGGGACGATCTTGTAATCTTTGGCTTATACTTGTGATGTGTAAATATGTAGTAAATCTACCATTGTTAAATCAAGAATGTTGTGCTAGTTTATAATATGCTATGTGTTTAAAGATGCATCGTTGATGTTGTTACTTATTTACATGCAACTTACTAAGCTTTATGCTTACTCCCTTTCCTTTCCATTTTCTTATAGTATCGCCAAACTAGCTCGAGGATCAAAGGACGTTGGAGGCTCGATCACACTATCAATCTGAACATTTGGTATAATTAGATTTATCATTTTGAGTATGGCAAGTATAGCGACTTGGTCTTTTGTCAAGTGTCATATTGTTTTGGCCAAATGTGTTGGCTTGTCTTGAAGATTGATCATTTTGTATAAGGCCATGGATGATGGCTAATACTTGTTATTGATATATGTAGATGATGATGTTTTTCATGAATGTGCAATTTGCATGGTGAAATATATGGTGTGGTAATGCATGAATGAGTAAGTCGCATGATTGGATTGATAAAGTATGTGTTAAGTTTTGCATGTGAATGGAGTGTAGTGGCCTTGATGTGTGTATGCCTTGGTTGTTGCTAATTTTGTCAGATGTTTATGTGTGAATTGGTGTTACTTGATGTGGCTTATGTTGGTGCAAGTAAGGGTGGAAAAAGGGCTTGGTAAATAGCCTTGTTTTTTGTCCACACGAGTAGATACGTGGGCGTGTGTCCAGGCCGTGTGTGACACACGATCTGCCCCATGGGCATGTAGTTTGGCCGTGTGTCCCCTGCACCTTAATTTGGTAAAATAGAATGCCCAGTAGTAACCACACGGGCTGAGGCACGGCCGTGTGTCTCAACCGTGTAGATGACACGGCCATAATACATGGGCATCTGCCCAGGCCTTGTAAAGTTTGCACCTTAAATGCGAAATTATATTCGCCACACGGCCTAGCACACGGGGTGTGCCTTGGCCGTGTGACCCTAAAATGTTGCTGACGTCAGAAATAGAATGTCAAGGTTTTAACACACGGGCTGAGACACGGGCGTGTCATGGCCTTATGAGGGACACGGGTGTGTGCCAAGCCGTGTGAAAACCCCTGTAGGTTTGAATTGAAAACTAAATCCACATGAGCAAGGGACACGGGTGTGTCCCTATATGCTTAGGCCGTGTGAGTTACACAATCCTTCAACATGGCCATGTTATTAGGTCACACGGGCGTGTCTCCCTTCCACACAGGCGTATGCCCCTGTTTTTAGAAACATTTTCCAAAGTTTTTTTAAAAGAACTCGATTTGGTCCCAAATCATTTCTAAAGTGTGTTTTGGGCCTCGTAGGCTTATATTAAGGATTTTAAGACAAACTTTGAAAAGTTTTAAATTTGAACGAAATTTCATAACTGGGAAGTGTTTGTAGCATGTTATTAAGTTAAGTAACAACTCGTACCTTGTTCGGGCATAGGATACAGATAAGGGGTGTTACATTTAGTGGTATCAGAACTATGGTTTAGTCGATTCTAGGACTAACCCAGCATTTGTACGAGTCTAGCTATACATGCCATATTTGAATTATGATAGTGTGATGATTCCTGACAATTTAAAATGTGTTTTTATATAGTAAATGGATCCCGACAGAGCTGTGGCGGATGACGTCAAAAGTAATGCGTCGACTCCCGCAGAAGGGACAGCGCCAGTCAAAAATGGGCCCGTGACACAGAGTCAGGGCGAAGGGGCCAGAGAAGCCTTCCTCCATATGATGAATGCCTGGTATTTGGAGTTTGTTCGTGCTAACCCAAACGCTCCACCTCCTCCACCCCCTCCAATCCCTCAGCCTGCCCCTACAGCTCCCCAAGTAGTGGAAATGATTAGAAGGGAAAAACCTCCGGTAGACAGAATTCAAAAGCAAAGGGCTGAGGAATTTAGAGCGAATATAGATGATGAGCCAGAGAGGGAAGAATTCAGGCTAGAAAATACCATTAGGGTATTCGATGAATTGTCTTGCACACCTGAAGAGTGCATGAAGTGTGTTGTGTCACTCCTACGAGACTCGGCCTACCAATGGTGGAACACCCTTGTGTCGGTTGTACCAAGGGAAAGGATTACATAGGAGTTTTTCCAAGAGGAATTCTAAAAGAAGTATATTAGTCAGAGGTTTATAGACCAGAAGAGGAAGGAATTTCTAGAATTGAAGCAAAGCCGAATGACAGTAACGGAGTATGAGTGTGAGTTCGTGAGGCTAAGAAAATACGCTAGGGAGTGCATATCTACTGAAGCCATCATGTGTAAGAGATTTGAGGACGGATTGAATGAAGACATTCGTCTTTTAGTTGGCATTCTAGAGCTCAAAGAATTTGTGGTGCTCGTTGAGAGAGCTTGCAAGACCGAGGAATTGGCCAAAGAGAAAAGGAAGGCTGATATTGAGTCTCGTGACTTAAAGAAAAGACAGTTGGGAAAATCATTTCAGTCTTCATCCAAGAAATCGAGAGAATTCACTACCCGGTCAAATGCTTCAGCGGGATTCTCGAGTAAAAATAAGAATAAGCAGTACACAACGTCTAAAGCTCAAACCACTTCTATTGCGAGTGTTGGTAGTGCTCGACGAAATAAAACCTGAGTGTTCGCAGTGTGGTAGACGACATTTCGGTGTGTGTCGAGGAAATGATAGAGGCTTTTTCAAGTGTGTTTCAAGAAAAACAAGATCCGGACTTAGACTGGGGGAAAACCAAGCTATTGGGCTAAATCAAACTAGTCGCCCATATTTTGTACACCGAGGTAAGTTTTACGTAAATAAAACAACTCTATTGTTATTATGCATTAAACAATTGATATTGCATAAAATGTTTGATTATTGTTATGAATGTGCATGACGAAATTTGAGGTGGTATACTCCCGGTTGAACCTTAGGAATAGATTTGATATCCATGCCATTGCATCGGTGTTGATATGTGTACTAGTGTAAGACCATGTCTGGGACATGGCATCGACCACATTATGAGAGCCAGTGTAAGACCATGTCTGGGACATGGCATCGGCGTTGATATGTGTGCTAGTGTAAGACCATGTCTGGGACATGGCATCGGCCACATTATGAGAGCTAGTGTAAGACCATGTCTGGGACATGGCATCGGTGTTGATATGTGTGCTAGTGTAAGACCATGTCTGGGACATGGCATCGGCCTTGAGACGAGAGCTAGTGTAAGACCATGTCTGGGACATGGCATCGGCATTTTACCCTCTTGTGTGAGGTTTATCCGATATCCTTTAGTATTGCAAATGGTTCCACGGGTTATTTAAGCTTATGATAAAGATATGAAAGGATATAATCATGTTGTAAGTGGTACAGGTTCTTACTCGAAACTCATGAGTTATGAGCTTAGTTATGATGCCTTAATGGTAAGGATGAAATTGAGTATGTTCTATCTATGAGAATGATTTTGAGACGATCTTGTAATCTTTGGCTTATACTTGTGATGTGTAAATATGTAGTAAACCTACCATTGTTAAATAAAGAATGTTGTGCTGGTTTATAATTTGCTATGTGTTTAAAGATGCATGGTTGATGTTGTTACTTATTTACATGCAGCTTACTATGCTTTATGCTTACTCCCTTTCCTTTCCATTTTCTTATAGTATCGCCAAGCTAGCTCGGGGATCAAAGGGCGTCAGAGGCTCGATCACACTATCAATCTGAACATTTGGTATAATTAGATTTATCATTTTGAGTATGGCATGTATAGGGACTTGGTCTTTTGTCAAGTGTCATATTGTTTTGGCCAAATGTGTTGGCTTGTCTTGAAGATTGACTCATTTTGTATAAGGCCATGGATGATGGCTAATACTTGTTATTGATATATGTAGATGATGATGTTTTTCATGAATGCGCAATTTGCATGGTGAAATATATGGTGTGTTAACGCATGAATGAGTAAGTCACATGATTGGATTGATAAAGTATGTGTTAAGTTTTGCATGTTAATGGAGTGTAGTGGCCTTGATGTGTGTCTGCCTTGGTTGTGGCTAATTTTTTCAGATGTTTATTTGTGGATTAGTGTTACTTTATGTGGCTTATGTTGGTGCAAGTAAGGGTGGAAAAAGGGCTTGGTAAATAGCCTTGTTTTTTGTCCACACGGGTAGACACACGGGCGTGTGTCTAGGCAGTGTGTGACACACAGTCTGCCCCATGGGCGTATAGTCTGGCTGTGTGTCCCCTGTACCTTAATTTGGTAAAACAGAATGCCCACTAGTAACCACACGGGCTAAGGCACGGCCGTGTGTCTCAACCGTGTGGATGACACGGCTATAATACATGGGCATGTGCCCAGGCCATGTGAAGTCTGCACCTTAAATGCGAAATTAAATTCGCCACATGGCCTAGCACACGGGCGTTTTCCTTGGCCGTGCGACCCTAAAATGTTGCTGACGTCAGAAATAGAATGTAAAGGTTTTAACACACGGGCTGAGACACAGGCGTGTCATGGCCATGTGAGGGACACGGGCCATGGACACGGGCGTGTGCCAGGCCGTGTGAAAACCCCTGTAGGTTCGAATATAAAAATAAATCCACAAGAGCAAGGGACACGGTTGTGTCCCTATATTCGTAGGCCGTGTGAGTTACACGGTCCTTCAACCTGGCCATGTTATTAGGTCACACGGGCATGTCTCCCTTTCACACGGGCGTATGCCCCTGTTTTTAGAGACATTTTCCAATGTTTTTTTAAAGAACTCGGTGTGGTCCCAAACCATTTTTAAAGTGTGTTTTGGGCCTCGCAGGCTCATATTAAGGATTTTAAGACAAACTTTGAAAATTTTTAAATTTGAACAAAATTTCATAACTCGAAAGTGTTTGTATGCATGTTATTAAGTTAAGTAACGCCTCGTACCTTGTTCCGGCATAGGATACGGATAAGGGGTGTTACATAAGCCGTGGAAACCTTGTGCTTCTCTCCATGTTTGTCAAGTAACCATTTCAACCACTTGTTCACAAAATGGGACCCTTGTTCACTAATGATGGCTCGTGTGGTTCCAAACCTTGTGAACACATGCTTCTGCAAAAACTTCATCACCACCTTAGCATCGTTTGTCGGATATGCTTCAGCCTCAATCCGCTTAGGCACGTAGTCTAAGCTACCAAGATGTACTTGTGACCAAAAGACGAAGGGAAAGGACCTAGAAAGTTAATACCCCAAACATCGAACAATTCTACCTCAATGATGTTTGTTCGAGGCATCTCATTTCTGTTGGTGACATTTCCAACCCTTTGACATCTATCACAACTCTTTTCGTAAGCATATGCGTCTCTAAATAGTGTTGGTCAAAAGAACCCGACTTGTAATACTTTGGCCGCAGTACGTGTACCTTCGAAGTGTCCCTCACTCGGAGCTGAGTGACAATGATATAGAATCTTATGTACTTTATCTTTTCCCACGCACCTCCTGATCATTTGATCTACACACTTTTTAAACAAGTATGGTTTTTCTAAGAAATAGTACTTCACATCGTGAAGAAACTTTTTCCTTTGATGATATGTCTTATCAATCAGCATCAAACCACAAGCTAAATAGTTAGCAATATCAGCAAACCAAGGGGTATTATGGGCATGATTTACCTTCAGTATGTGTTCATCTGGAAATGTTCCCTGAATGGGTATAAGTGGAGAATTCCCTTCTTACAGCTCCAATCTGGACAAGTGGTCTGCTACTTGGTTTTGTACTCCCTTTCGATCTTGAATTTCTAAATCGAACTCTTGAAGTAGAAGTACCCATCGAATCAATCTCGGCTTAGTGTATTTCTTGCCAAGCAAATACTTAATCGTCGAGTGGTCCGTATAGACAGTCACCTTGGTACCTACAAGATAAGATCGAAACTTGTCAAAAGAAAACACAATAGCAAGTAACTTTGTAACAGTTGGAGAAAATTATTTTCATGATATATTATGAGTTAGAACATAATAGCATATGAACATGACAATTTTGGTACTTTAATTTTAGCGAATTCATGTTTAATTGCAAAAAAGGACTAAATCGCATAAAGTGCGAAAGTTCCATTCTACATGCTAAAAGTACCATATGGCCATGAATTATTAATTGGGGGTCTTTAAAAGGCAATTTAGCCTTTTGAAGAGGCTTGGTCGGCCATAAGAAAGCATGGGAGACAAGATTTTCAATTAGTGTCAAAGTTAGTATTAGTAGGTGGACTAATTTGACTTGTAATAATAAAATAAGGAGAGAAAAGATATCATCTTTTCCCCTATCATCTTCCACCGAAATTTTGTAGCATAGAAGGGGTAGAAACCTTCAAAAATTTCAGCAAGCTCTCATCTACTCAAGTAAGTGTTCTAGTGAACTTTTCTTGAAAATAATTGTACTTTTGAGACCCCTAAAGCTTAAGCTTTCAAATGAGAGGACTATTGTGCAATGTTGTGAAAGGTTTAGAGTTCTACCATGAGAGATACCTTAGTTATTTGCTGCATTTTTTATGGAAGGACTTGAGTTTTAGTTACTAGATGAAAACTTTTAAAAAGGGTGTTAGCATGAAAACACCAAATAGGACCTTAATGAAAAGGTTATAACTTTTGTAGTAAGTATGTAGAATATTGATTTTTGATAATAGCTTTAAGAGCATTAAATGTTTGCCTAGGCTTATGGAGGATAAAAATGTGATTAGGATTAATTTTCGAGCCTAGCGGCAAAATGGTCATTTTGCCAAAATCTAGGGGTAAAATGGTAATTTTACCTAAGCATAATTATTGAGATGCTTATGTTAATGTAATGATTAAAATGAGATAATTTGCTTTTATAGAGAAAGAGGAGACGAGAATTCGCCTCGATCGGGGATAGGACAAAATCGTGGACTAAACCGAAGAACTAGCTCATTTTGAAAACGAGGTAAGTTGTGTGTGATTTTTAATACAATATTGTATTAGCATAATTGAGAATGCTTGATGTCTTATTGATGCATGACACTTCAATAAATTGAGAAGTTTATATGAATGTGATATTGAAGTTCTAATGGACCATGAGGTATACGAAAAATACTATCATCCAATGTGAGTGCCAGTGTAAGACCATGTTTGGAACATGGCATCGGCGTTGATACGAGTGCCAGTGTAAGACCATGTTTGGGACATGGCATCGGTGTTGATACGAGTGTCAGTGTAAGACCATGTTTGGAATATGGCATCGGCGTTGATACGAGTGCCAGTGTAAGACCATGTCTGGGACATGGCATCAGCCACATTATGAGTGCCAGTGTAGGACCATGTCTGGGACATGGCATCGGCGTTGATACGAGTGCCAGTGTAAGACCATGTTTGGAACATGGCATCGGCATTGGGACAAGAGCTGGCGTAAGACCATATCCGGGATATGGCATTAGCACATAGAGGTAATTCCCTATAAGACCATGTCCGGGACATGGCTTAGGTATCTAGAAGAGACTTCATGTAAGACCACTTAGAGAATGTGATATTGACCTTATACTTATCATAGAGATATGAATGAATACAAGTTTTATTGAATGAGTCATGAGAAATTGGCTCTATATGTGTTACGATAAACGTTAGATATGGGCGATTGTAAGTAAGGATTGTCAAGAGGTCCTGGTTTGTATAAAATTATCTAAAACTATGGATGAATTATTCTTTTATAAGGAGTATGATTTCTAATTATTATCATGCAACTTACTAAGCTTATTGCTTACCCCTTTTCATTGCCCTTCTTTCTTATAGTATTACCAAGATAACTTGAAGATCGTAGACGCAGGGATTCGAAGATCACACTATCAACAACACTTTGGTATAACAATTTTAGACTTGTTTTGAATATGGCAGGTATAAGACTTGGGTATTTTGTCAAGTTGTAATTGTTAGTTAAAGTGTTGACCGTAAGACATTTTGTAAATGATTTCTTGAGCTAGGCAAATATTTGGCAAACTCTTTGTTTTTCAATGAAGATGAAATTAATGAAGTGTAAGCCTCTTTTATTATTCTTTAGTATTTGGCTAGGTAATGGGCCAAAATTGTCTATGTATGTATGTTTATTGAAGTCAATGAAGTATGTAGTATTGTCTATGAGATGCATTGAATTGAGTTTGAGTTGATCTTGATTTCAGGGTGGCAAATGGCTTGGTAAATAGCATTTAAGTGCCCACACGGTTAGACGCATGGGCGTGTGTCTAGGCCGTGCGTACCTCGCACCATAATGTTATCGATCGGGATATACCACGGTCATATCCCACGGCCGTTTGTATGAGTCGTGTATGACACACAGTTAGGACACAGGCGTGTTCAGTCGTGTGGATTTAATCGATGTCGACCACGGTTGGGCAAAGACAGGCGTGCCTTGGCCGTGGGCAAATTGGCGAGAATGCACAGGCTTTTGGGCACGGATCGGGGGACATGGGCGTGTGTGTCTATACTGCAGGCGTGTCTAATCATGCACGGCCATGTGAATATAGTCAGTAACTCCCCACGGTTTGTAGGCATGGGCGTGTCTAAGGGTACACGGGCGTGTTCTAAGTCACATGGACGTGTGAACCCTATTTTAAAGAAAAGTTTTCGATTAAGTTTCGAAAGTTATTGGTTATGTGCCTAAGGCCTTGTAGGACCATGAAATGTATGATTAGACTAAAAAAGAGAAGTTTTTATGTCTGAAGGAAATTTTTCCACCTATAAGAGAATGTTTAAGTGAATCCAAGTATGGTAATGTCTCGTATCCAGCCCTAGCATCAGTCTCGGGTACAGGGTGTTACATTTAGTGGTATCAGAGCTATGGTTTAGTCGATTCTAGGACTAACGTAGCATAAGTACGAGTCTAGCTATACATGCCATATGTAAGAGTGTCTGAATAATGATAGTGTGTTGGCTCCTGACGTATAAATTTGTTTTTTATGTAGTAAATGGATTCTGATCCAGACCGAACTGCAGCTGATGATGCTACGAGTAATGCGCCGACTCCCGCTCAAGGGACCGCGCCAGCTAATAGTAGACCCGAGACCTTGGGTCAGGGAGATGAGGCTCGAGAAGCTTTTCTCCACATGATGAGCAACTGGTATACTGAGTATACCCGAGTAAATCCCAATGCTCAGCCCCCTCTGCCCCCTCCTATCCCTCAACCCGCTCCAGTAGCTCCTCAAGTGGTTGAGGTGGCGAGGAGAGAAAGGCCTCCGGTGGATAAGATCCGGAAGTAAGGAGTCGAAGAATTTCGGGCGAATAAGGATGATGACCCAGAGAAAGTAGAATTTTGGCTCGAAAATACCATTCGGGTATTCGATGAGTCATCCTGCACTCCTAAGGAGTGCTTAAAGTGTGCAGTATCTCTCCTGAGAGATTCAGCCTACCGATGGTGGAGCACCTTGGTGTCGGTGGTACCGATGGAGAGAGTTAGCTGGGAATTCTTCCAAGAAGAATATCAGAAGAAGTATATCAGCCAAAGATTCATCGACCATAAGAGAAAGGAATTCTTGGAGTTGAAGCAAGGCCGTATGTCAGTAACCGACTATGAACGGGAGTTCGTCAGACTTAGCAAGTATGCACGAGAGTGCGTGTCTACCGAAGCCATCATGTGCAAGAGGTTTGAGGACAGATTAAATGAAGATATCCGCTTGTACGTGGGAATTCTCAAATTAAAGGAGTTTGTAGTGTTGGTGGATAGGGCCTGTAAAGCCGAAGAGTTGGCTAAAGAGAAGAGAAAAGCAGAATACGAGTCTCGTGACTCGAGGAAGAGACAATTGAACAAGTCTCACCTATCCTCATCCAAGAAAGCAAGGGATTTCACTACTCGATCAGTCACTTCTGCGGGGTTTTCAACCCGAAATAAGGGCAGGCAATTCTCGGGATCAAAAGGGAAAACTACATCAGTTGCTAGTGTGGGCAACGTCTGTCCAAATAGACCGGAGTGCCCTCAGTGTGGCGGGCACCATTTTGGTGAGTGCCAAGCTAATGAAAAAGGTTGTTTCAGATATGGGTCCTTGGACCATTTTATTAGAAACTGCCCTGAGGTAGATGTGAAAGGAAGGCCTCAGAATGCGAGATCGGGAAGTACCCCTAAGGGAAGACCATTGAAAAATCCGAGGAGTGAGATGGGAAACAAGAATCCACATAAGGAATGAGCTGCTACAGTTAAGGGTAGAGCACCGGCGAGGACTTATGCCATCCGTGCTCGTGAAGAAGCGTCTTCCCCCGACGTAATCACGGGTATCTTTTCTCTTCATAATACTCGTGTTATAGCTTTAATTGACCCGGGATCTACCCACTCGTACATATGTATGAAACTAGTCTCTAGCATGAGTATGCCTATAGAGTCTACTAAATTCATCATAAGGGTTTCAAATCCCCTAGGTAAGTGCGTGTTGGTTGATAGAGTTTGTAAAGGGTGTCCTTTGATAATTAAGGGTCATTATTTCCCTGTCGATCTTATGATATTACCGTTTGACGAGTTTCATGTCATTCTCGGGATGGATTGGTTAGTTACTCATAATGTAATTGTGAATTGTGGGAGGAAGCATATAGAGTTGAGAGATGAAAGCAGTAATCTTATTTGTGTTGAGTCGGATAAATTGGATAGTTCACCAATAGTGATATCGACCATGTTAGCTCATAAATATCTAAGGAAGGGGTATGAGGCTTATCTTGCCTTTGTGTTAAACACTAAAGAGATTGATTCAAAAATTGAGTCGGTACCCATAGTATGTGAATACCTAGATGTTTTCCTGCAAGGGTTGCTGTGGCTACCTCGGGAGAGAGATTGAATTTGGAATTGAGCTAGTTAGAGATGCATCGCCACTATTTCTATTGCTCCGTATAGAATGGCTCCAACCGAACTAAAAGAGCTAAAAGCACAGTTGCAAGAATTAATGGATAAGGGTTTTGTGAGGCCGAGTTTTTCTCCATGGGGCACTCCCGTTCTATTCGTGAAGAAGAAAGATGGTTCCATGAGACAATGTATAGATTATCGACAACTCAACAAGGTGACTGTGAAGAATAAGTATCCGTTGCCGAGAATTGACGATATATTTGATCAGTTGAAGGGAGCTACAGTATTTTCGAAGATAGATCTGAGGTCAGGGTATTATTAGTTGAGAGTCAAGGACTCGGACATACCGAAAACCGCATTTAGAACTAGGTACGGCCACTATGAATTTTTGGTCATGCCTTTTGGTCTAACGAATGCCCCCGCTATCTTCATGGATTTGATGAACCGAATTTTTTGACCGTATTTGGATAGATTCATTGTGGTCTTCATCGATGACATACTGATCTACTCTCGAGATGAGAATAATCATGTTGAGCACTTGAATATAGTTCTACAAGTTTTAAGAGAGAAACAATTGTATGCTAAATTCAGTAAGAGTGAATTTTGGCTCAAGGAAGTGGGATTTTTAGGGCATATTGTCTCGGGAGATGGGATAAGAGTCGACCCGAGTAAAATCTCGGCAATTGTCGAATGGAAACCGCCAAGGAGCGTAACTGAAGTAAGGAGTTTCCTAGGCCTAGCAGGCTATTATAGGCATTTTGTCAAAGGGTTTTCTATGATAGCTACACCAATGACGAGGCTTCTGCAGAAAGATGTAAAGTTCGACTGGACGAAAAAGTGTCAATATAGTTTCGAGAAATTGAAGACACTGTTGACTGAGGCTCCTGTATTAGTGCAACCTGAGCCGAGAACAGAATTCGTGGTTTACAGTGATGCGTCTCTGAACGGTTTAGGCTGTGTACTTATGCAAGAGGGTAAAGTGATTGCATACGCCTCTAGAGAGTTAAAGCCGCATAAGAAGAACTACCCGATTCATGATTTAGAGTTGGCCGCAATCGTGTTTGTGTTGAAAATTTGGAGGCATCATTTATATGGTGAAAGGTGTCGGATTTTCACCGACCACAAAAGCCTAAAATATTTGATGACCTAGAAGGAATTAAATTTGAGGCAACGAAGATGGCTAGAATTGATTAAAGATTATGAACTAGTAATTGACTATCATCCGGGAAAGGCTAATGTAGTCGCTGACGCTTTGAGCAGAAAATCATTGTTTGCATTAAAAGCTATGAGCACCCAGATGACCTTGTTAGATGATGGTTCCCTATTAGCTGAGTTGAGGGCTAAACCATTATTCTTCCAAGAGATTTGTGAAGCTCAGAAGGACGATAACAGTTTGCAAGCCAAAAGAGCTTTATGTGAGTCGGGCGTTGAGTCAGACTTTCGAGTAAATCTTGATGGATGTTTGACATTTCAAGATCAGGTCTGTGTACCCAGGAATGATGAGCTTATTCGAAAAATTTTGCAGGAAGCTCATAACGGATGTTTGAACGTGCATCCAGGCAGCACAAAGATGTACCAAGATTTGAAGAAATGGTACTGGTGGCTAGGTATGAAGAAAGATATTTCTGAGTTTGTAACAAGATGCCTGATTTGCCAACAAGTGAAGGCTGAACATCAAGTACCTTCGGGTTTACTTTAGCCTATTATGGTTCCTGAGTGGAAGTGAGACCGTATTTCTATGGATTTTGTGATGGGCTTACCGTTGACTCCCAAGAAGAAAGATGCAGTTTGGGTAGTGGTAGATAGACTCACTAAGTCGGCCCACTTTATACCAGTGCGAGTCGACTACTCACTCAATAAATTGGCAGACTTGTACATGTATGAGATAGTGAGACTTCACAGCGTACCATTGTCAATCATTTTAGATAAGGATCTGAGATTTACATCACGGTTTTGGAAAAAGCTGCAAGAAGCTTTGGGCACAAAATTGAGTTTCAATACTACCTTCCATCCCCAAACCGACGGGCAGCCAAAGAGAACAATTCAGATACTAGAAGACATGCTTAGATGTTGTGTTTTGGAATTCCACGGTAGTTGGGAGAAATACTTACCATTGGTGAAATTTGCCTATAATAACATTTTTCAGTCAAGTCTGAAGATGGCGCCTTATGAAGCATTGTATGGACGTAAGTGTCGAACTCCCTTGTATTGGTCAGAACTCAGAGAGAAACAGATACACGGGGTTGATTTTGTTAAAGAAACTGAAGAGAAGGTAGAAGTGATTCGTAACTGCCTGAAAGCCGCCTCAGATAGACAAAAGTCATATTCAGATTTAAGGAGGAAAGAGATAGAGTACGAAGTTGGTGATAAAGTGTTCCTAAAAGTATCACCTTGGAGGAAAGTCCTCAGATTTGGACGGAAGGGCAAATTGAGTCCGCGCTTTATCGGACCTTATGAAGTTATCGAAAGGATAGGACCGGTAGCTTATCGACTAGCTTTGCCGCCTAAGTTAGAAAAGATTCATGACGTCTTCTATGTATCTAGGTTGTGCCGATACCGTTCAGACCCTTCACATGTTATAGAGCCGACAGAGGTAGAGATACAATCAGATTTGACTTATGGTGAAGAACCAATTAAAATATTGGCTCGTGAGGTCAAGCAGTTAAGAAATAAAAGCATAGCCCTAGTGAAAGTCCTATGGCAAAGGCATGGAATAGAAGAGGCCACATGGGAGCCCGAGGAAATGATAAGAAACCAATACCCCAACCTTTTCACTGGTAAGATTTTTGAGGACGAAAATCCTTAAGGGGGGAGAATTGTAACAGTCTGATTTAGGGGCTAGTCGGAATAGTGATCTCGGGATCACTAATCTGAGATTGGAGAAAATTATTTTCATGATATATTATGAGTTAGAACATAATAGCATATGAACATGACAATTTTTGTACTTTAATTTTAGCGATTTCATGTTTAATTGCAAAAAAAAGACTAAATCGCATAAAGTGCGAAAGTTCCATTCTACATGCTAAAAGTACCATATGGCCATGAATTGTTAATTGGGGGTCTTTAAAAGGCAATTTAGCCTTTGGAAGAGGAATGGCCGGCCATAAGAAAGCATGGGAGACAAGATTTTCAATTAGTGTCAAAGTTAGTAGTAGTAGGTGGACTAATTTGACTTGTAATAATAAAATAAGGAGAGAAAAGATATCATATTTTCCCCTATCATCTTCCACCGAAAATTTGCAGCATAGAAGGGGTAGAAACCTTCAAAAATTTCAGCAAGCTCTCATCTACTCAAGTAAGTGTTCTAGTGAACTTTTCTTGAAAATAATTGTACTTTTGAGACCCCGAAAGCTTAAGCTTTCAAATGAGGGGACTATTGTGCAATGTTGTGAAAGGTTTAGAGTTCTACCATGAGAGCTACCTTAGTTATTTGCTGCATTTTTTATGGAAGGACTTGAGTTTTAGTTACTAGATGAATAACTTTTAAAAAGGGTGTTAGCATGAAAACACCAAATAGGACCTTAATGAAAAGGTTATAACTTTTGTAGTAAGTATGTAGAATATTGATTTTTGATGATAGCTTTAAGAGCATTAAATGTTTGCCTAGGCTTGTGGAGGATAAAAATGTGATTAGGATTAATTTCCGAGCCTAGGGGTAAAATGGTCATTTTGCCAAAATCTAGGGGTAAAATGGTAATTTTACCTAAGCATAATTATTGAGATGCCTATGTTAATGTAATGATTAAAATGAGCTAATTTGCTATTATAGAGCAAGAGGAGACGAGAATTCGCCTCGATCGGGGAAAGGACAAAATTGTGGACTAAACCGAAGAACTAGCTCATTTTGAAAACGAGGTAAGTTGTGTGTGATTTTTAATACAATATTGTATTAGCATAATTGAGAATGCTTGATGTCTTATTGATGCATGATACTTCAATAAATTGAGAAGTTTATATGAATGTGATATTGAAGTTCTAATGGACCATGAGGTATACGAAAAATACTATCATCCAATGTGAGTGCCAGTGTAAGACCATGTTTGGAACATGGCATCAGCGTTGATACGAGTGCCAGTGTAAGACCATGTCTGGGACATGGCATCGGCCACATTATGAGTGCCAGTGCAAGACCATGTCTGGGACATGGCATCGGCATTGATACGAGTGCCAGTGTAAGACCATGTTTCGAACATGGCATCGGTGTTGATACGAGTGCCAGTGTAAGACCATGTCTGGGACATGGCATCGGCCACATTATGAGTGCCAGTGTAGGACCATGTCTGGGACATGGTATCGGCATTGATACGAGTGTCAGTGTAAGACCATGGTTGGAACATGGCATCGGCGTTGGGACAAGAGCTGGCGTAAGACCATATCCAGGATATGGCATTAGCACATAGAGGTAATTCTCTATAAGACCATGTCTGGGACATGGCATAGGTATCTAGAGGAGACTTCATGTAAGACCACTTAGAGAATGTGATATTGACCTTATACTTATCGTAGAGATATGAATGAATACAAGTGTTATTGAATGAGTCATGAGAAATGGGCTCTATATGTGTTACGATAAATGTTAGATATGGGCGATTGTAAGTAAGGATTGTCAAGAGGTCCTGGTTTGTATAAAATTATCTAATACTATGGATGAATTATTCTTTTATGAGGAGTATGATTTCTAATTATTATCATGCAACTTACTAAGCTTATTGCTTACCCCTTTTCATTGCCCTTCTTTCTTATAGTATTACCAAGATAACTCGAAGATCGTAGACGCAGGGATTCAGAGATCACACTATCAACAACACTTTGGTATGACAATTTTAGACTTGTTTTGAATATGGCAGGTATAGGACTTGGGTATTTTGTCAAGTTGTAATTGTTAGTTAAAGTGTTGACCGTAAGGCATTTTGTAAATGATTTCTTGAGCTAGGAAAATATTTGGCAAACTCTTCATTTTTCAATGAAGATAAAATTAATGAAGTGTAAGCCTCTTTTATTATTCTTTAGTATTTGGCTAGGTAATGGGCCAAAATTGTCTATGTATGTATGTTTATTGAAGTCAATGAAGTATGTAGTATTGTCTATGAGATGCATTGAATTGAGTTTGAGTTGATCTTGATTTCAGGGTGGCAAATGGCTTGGTAAATAGCCTTTAAGTGCCCACACGGTTAGACGCACGGGCGTGTGTCTAGGCCCTGTGTACCCTGCACCATAATGTTATGAGTCAGGATATACCACGGTCATATCCCACGACCATTTGTATGAGCCGTGTATGACACATGATTAGGACACGGGCGTGTTCAGGTCGTGTGGATTTAATCAGTGTCGACCACGGTTGGGCAGCGCGGGCGTGCCTTGGCCGTGGGAAAATTCGCAGAATGCCTGGGTTTTTAGGCACGGACCGGGGACATGGGCGTGTGTGTCTATACACGGGCGTGTCTAATCATGCACGGCCGTGTGAATATAGTCAGTAACTCCCCACGGTTTGTAGACATGGGCGTGTCTAAGGGTACACGAGCGTGTTCTAAGTCACATGGGCGTGTGAACCCTGCTTCAAAGAAAAGTTTTCGATTAAGTTCTGAAAGTTATCGGTTATGTGCCTAAGGCCTTGTAGGACCATGAAATGTATGATTAGACTAAGAAAGAGAAGTTTTTATGTCAGAACGAAATTTTTCCACCTATAAGAGAATGTTTAAGTGAATCCAAGTATGGTAATGTCTCGTATCCAGCCCTAGCATCAGTCTCGGGTACGGGGTGTTACAAACTCTTTCTCTATTACCGTATAATTCAGTTGAGCTCCTGTCAGAGCCCGACTCGCATAGTAGATGGGATGAAAAACTTTGTTCTTTCACTGACCCCTGACAGCTCCAATCGCAAAGTCACTTGTGTCACACATCAATTCAAATGGCAAATCCTAGTCTGGTGTAACGATTATGGGTGCCGAAACTAGTCGACTCTTCAAATCGTTGAAAGCTCTTAAGCACTCTTCATCAAATTTGTAGGTCGTGTCCTTCTCCAATAATTTGCATAAAGGTTTAGCATATTTTGATAAGTCCTTGATGAATCTTTGATAGAAATCGGCATGGCCCAAAAAGCTCCTAACACCCTTTATAGATGTCGGAGGTGGGAGTTTCTTAATAACATCTACCTTTTTCTTTATCTACCTCGATTCCATGTCTCGTTATCTGATGCCCTAGAACAATACCTTCTCGTACCATGAAATGGCACCTTTCCCAGTTAAGTACAAGGTTTGTTTCTTCGCATTGCCTCAGTACCTTGGCTAGATTGGCTAGGAAATCATCATATGTATCTCCGAGTATTGAAAAATCATCCATAAAGACTTCTGATCGTTGTTTTATGCGATGTCAAAGTCTTAAAATTTATAATGAGAATGATCGAACCTGGAAACTAACTATGACAACGATTTGAGGCAAGCGCACCTATCGAACAGTAGTATAGTTAAGGCAAGACCAGATTGTCGAACCCAAAGGAACTAAAAGTACTAATACTAACTTTCTTTTTATTATCTAGCCTAAAGTAAAGGAAATTGGTTGTTTAATCTAAATTAACTAACTACTAAACTAAAAACTCTAAGACAAAGAAGAATGAATTTGGGGAAAATACTTGTGGGAAAAATCAATTGATTAAGACGATACCCAAGGAAGAATCTACCTAGACTTCACTTGTTATCTAACTCTGAACCAGACGATTTATTCACTTGACTTGATCCGTAGGATTCCCTAATGTATATTAGACCCTCTCTCGAGGCGAATAACGTCTAACCCTAGGTTAATTAATTGAAATCTCTTTCTAATTAAAACCCCTAGAATTGCATTAACTCGATCTATGGACTCCCATATTAGGTTTCACCCTAATCCGGCAAAATCTCGTCACCCTATCTCTAGGCGTGCGATCAACTCCGCTTAACTATGCTAGATCTACTCTTAGGCAGGGACTTTTGCTCCACCACCTAAGCACATCAAACTTGAATTAATACCCCAGAAATATCAACACAAGAATTAAGAACACATAATTAAGAACAAATCAAGTATTTATCATATAGTTCAGCAAACGATAACAAGATTCATCTTAGGTTTCATCCCCCTCAGGTATCTAAGGGTTTAGTTCATAATAATAAAAGAAAACATCTCAGAAGAAAAGATAAAACAAAACATAAGAAATCCCTAAAACCCCCTGAAGGAATTGAAGGAGAGATCCTCAGTCTTGAGTATGATTCCGGCTTCTTGAGATGAATCAACTGGCTATCTTCGAGTAAATCCCCACAAATCTGCCTCCTTCGGCCTAGTTGGATGCCCCCTTACTAAAGTCTTGGGTCCCTCCTTTTAGGTCATACTTAGGGTGTTTATATAGGCTTCGAAATGTGTTACTTCGCCTCTAAGTATCCTAATCTGAGTGAAATTTCTCTTTGTCATGGCAGGGGCACGGCCATGGCACACGCCCGTGTGAATCGTGGCCAGGCCGTGTTTGAGGCTGCTGAAGGAGCACGGCCCTGTGGTCTCGGGCCTAGGCCGTTTCAATTTCGTGATATGGCCCATTTACTCTGTTTTAGGCCCGTTTCTCATTCTTTTCATCCTCCGGTGCTTTCCTGAGTATAAAACATGAAAACAAAGGATTAAGAGCACCAAATTACATAATTCAAGGCTTAAATCATCCAAAAGCATGCTAAATGTGGGCTTAAAATATGTTACTATTTACAGGTTATCGACTTCCAAATACATCTCAACCATGTCAGTAAAAATAGACATCATACATATTTGAAATGTAGCAGGTGCATTACATAAACCAAATGGCCTGCGCCTAAATGCAAATGTACCGTACGGGTAGGTGAATGTTGTCATGTGCTGATCTTCTAGTTCTACTATAATCTGATTATACCCCGAGTATCCATCGAGAAAACAGTAAAAGTCTCACGCTGCGAGTCTATCCAGCATCTGGTCCAAAAACGGCAAAGGAAAGTGATCTTTCCTAGTTGCCTTGTTCAGCTTCCTGTAATCGATGCAAATTCTCCATCCCGTAACCATTCTAGTCAGTATCAACTCGTTATTCTCGTTTTCAATGACTGTGATACCTCCTTTCTTTGGATGGACCGGACTTACCCATGAACTATCTGAGATGGGGTAGATAATACTTGCATCTAACCACTTGATAATTTCTTTCTTGACTACGTCCTTCATGATGGGGTTCAGTCTTCATTGTCCATCAATCGTCCCTTTTTCGCCATCTTCCAGGATAATCTTGTGCATGCATACAAATGGACTAATTCTGCGAATATCGACTATGGTCCATCCGATAGCCTTCTTGAATTGTTTCAACACTAGGATGAGTTTCTCTTCTTGCTCAGTAGTTAATTCTGCTGAAACAATCACAGGCAGAGTAGAAGAGTTACCTAAATAAACATATTTCAAATGTGAGGGAAGTACCTTCAGTTCTAATTTAGGAAGCTCATCGATTAACGCTTTTGGTTGGGCATAATACCTTTTCTCTAACTCCAAAGATTCAAAGCAGGATTGCGGATTAAATCCCCTTTGATTAGCTTCTAACAAAGCTAAGTCTTCATCCTCCTCTTCATCATTTTGAGGACCTGATGTCAAAATTCATTCCAATGGGTCCTCAACATAGTTGACTTCCTTCTCCACGATTAAATCCTCTAAATTGGACACTGCAGAACAATCATCAATTGTGTCAGGAAATCGGATAGACTTAAAAACGTTAAATGTTACCTGATCATCCTGAACACCCATAGTAAGCTCGCCCTTCTGCACATCAATAAGGGTCCTTCCGGCTGCTAAGAATGGTCTTCCTAGGATGATTGACACCTCTTTGTCTGCTTCAAAGTCTAGAATCACAAAGTCAACAGGAAAGATAAATTTGTCTACACATACCAATACGTCCTTGATTTTTCCTTCTGGATGTGCTAAGGATCGATAGGCTAATTGAAGTGTAACTGTAGTCAGTCTAACTTCACCCATCCCCAACTTCCCAAATATTGACATGGGCATCAGGTTGATACTCGCACCCAAATCACATAGTGCCTTACCATAATATGTTGCACCAATGTTGCAAGGTATGGTAAAACATCCAGGATCCTTCAACTTTGGGGGTAGTTTGTTCTGAAGATATGAACTGCATTCCATTGTCAAGGCTACCGTTTCAAATTCTCCAAGTATTCGTTTTTTAAACAGGATATCCTTCATGAATTTGACGTAGTTTGGCATTTGTTCAAGTGTTTCAACCAACGGGATGTTGATATGAAGTTGCTTGAGTACGTCTAGGAACTTCTTGGATTGAATTTCCTGCTTCTGCTTCTGAAGTGTTTGAGGGTAGGGTGGTGGAGGTTTCTTTACTAAAACTGGTTGATTCGTCTTCTGTGGTAATTCTGCATCTAATGGAGTTGTTATTTGATCAAAATTAGCTGGTTCTAAAGTTACCTTGTCGGATTTTGTAGATTCTGGTTCTTATGAAACAAGAATTTCAACACTCGGTTGAACTTCTTTTGAGTCTTGAGCGTCAGCTAGCTCCTTCTCAACTTCAACAGAATTGGGCTCTAAAGTCTTTCCACTCCTCAATTTCAATGCTTTATAATGCTTCTTCCCTGGATTCCTCGGATTCTCCGTATCACTAGGTAAAGCACCTTGTGGTCGGTTTCTGAGTTCAGTTGCAAGCTGGCCCACTTGATTCTCCAAATTCCTTAGAGTAGCATCATTTTTTGCCATGTATTCCTTCAATAGATTCTCTAGGCTATTGGATGGTTTAGCTTGGGTTGGTTTCTGAGCTTGTTCTGAAAAACTAGGTGGCTGGGTCGATCTAGGTTGGACATAATTGTTACTGGGTCCTGCCCCTTGGTTACTCCAGGAAAAAATTGGGTGGTTTCGCCATGATAGGTTATAGAAATTGGATTGCAGCCCTTGCCTTCCTCGATTTTGGTTCTGGTTACCCATGTAATATACGAATTCTGGGATCGATGGACATTCTTCGAACAAATGTCCTTCCCCGCAATAAACACTGGCTACATTTTCAAATTGGTTTGTTGGCTATGCTACAAAACTATTACACCCATTAGTGTTAAAATTTTTAAGGATTGATGATATTGAGGATACTTGAGATGCGAGTGAAGTGAGAGTGTCTACTTCATGTATTCTAGCGACTCGTCTTTCTGACGATGCTCGATTGGTTGGCCATTGATAATTGTTGCTGGAAATCCTCTCAATGATTTTATAAGCCTCATTATAAGACTTAGAAAGGAGAGCACCATTAGCAGAAGCGTCCACTACCATCCTCGTTTGAGCGTTGAGACCATTCTAAAATGTCTCAAGTAGGATGCAATGTGGGATTCCGTGATAAGGGCACTTCTGTAATAATTCTTTGTACCTTTCCCATGCCTCATACAAAAACTCATCATCCATTTGTTGGAAAGTAGTGATCTCGTTCCTCAACTTAGCATTCTTGCTAGGCGGGAAATACTTCATAAGGAATCCTTCTGCTAACTCTTGCCATGTGGAAATTGAGTTTGGTGGCAATGTAACTCCCTGAATTTTTGGGCCTAGATTAATTGGGCTTTGGGCTTTGGGCTTTGGGTCTCAGAAATGTTTTAAGTGAACGAGAAAATGACAATTGGCATGTGGGCTTTGAGGGTTAGTGAATTTAGAGTGTCTAGGGGTGTTGGAGATGTCCCGGGATCAAGTAAGGGTATAGGAAAAATTTTGGTTTTACCCCAAGGGAATTGTGACTTCTGTTAGTAGGCATTTTAGAAAAATGAAGAAGAGAATGACACAAAAGGAGCTTGTGGTGAAGTGGCAAAGTGGCGCCACTTAGGGAGCAGGGAGGTGGCATCATTAGCAAGCAAGGAGTCTAAGGTTCGAGTAGTGGCATAGTATTTTATTGGGGTATTTATTTTGCTGTCAGGATGGCTAGAGTTTGTGTTGCAGTGAAAGTCTGATGGATGAGAGGTTTGAAATGGTCATGGAGAGATTGTAGGAAGAGATCGTGGAGAAAAATTAGGAGATGAGATATGTGGAAGAGGTGGAGCCGAATTGGGAATATGGGGGTAGGAAATTCGGCTATAGGCTATATATAGGTGCCGATTTGGGAATTCTAGGGTAATGCCAATTTTTTTTTTCCTTTAGCTGAATTCCTCATTTTTTGAGTTGCCGAAACACTTTTTTTCTCTAAGTAATCAGAAGCCGAATCTTCCATACTTATTCTTCTCAAATTATCTTTTGATTCACCTTTGGTTTTAGTCGATTCCTTCTTCTCTTCTTCTTCTTATTCGTGCCGAATAACCCCTTCCACTATACTAATCTCAAAAACCGAATACCTCTTGGGTCGATTGCTTCTTGGGTAAGTATTCTCTATTTTGGTTTAGGTGTTGGCCGAATGGTCATAAGTAGGGAATGGGGGGACTTGTGTTGGATACAAGTCACCTATTATTCTGTTTTTAATGATTAAGATTGATGCAGATTTAGGAGATACGCGTGAGTAGTGATTAAAGAAGAGCTATTAAGGCTTGGTGTTTCAGGTAAAGTTAAGGTGAGACTTCGGCTTTTTGGTAAAGTATTCGATAAGTATATGTGATTAATCATTGAGTGACATTGTTTGTAGGATCGTGGCTAAGGAGATCGCAGCGCGTTTTGTTATCAGGTGTGTACATACACTATACACACACAACGGATTGGGAAATCCCGAAAGTTTGGCTTCGGTAGTCTTACAAGTGTACGAACATTCGTCTGAGGGAAATGGAATCGATACGTTATCAGAAGCCCCATGAGGGATCTCATGGACTTGGGCCGTGTTTTGGCCAATCGAGCCAGAATGGGCAAAAGGGCCCGATGGCCCGTAGGCTCAAAATAGGCAAATTTGATGATTTGGTAATAAGTGATGAGCTAGTCATGCTGGTTACATGGCTTGGATGTGATTGGGCCAGGTGGGCCATATGAATGTGATTTGGGCCTAATGGGCCATACGAATGAGATTAGGCCTGGTGGGCCATATAACCGTATGTGAATTTGTTTGGGCTTTGAAAGGAGTCTTGGGCTTAGTATGTGGTAAGTTGCTTGACCTTGCATAAAGCTTAAATAATTAACTAATTGTGACCATGGACAAGTTATAAGGTTAAGGTGTGGCAATGGGTATATGCATGTCTAGGATTGGATCTAGGGGGAGCTTGGTACTTAAGCGGTCTTAATGACTCACCTCCTCTTCTCTGGAATCCTACCTGGTGCATAGTATCTGTTCACTTTAGCCAATGAGGACTCGATAACGGTCCAAGGTAAGTAATAGACCCATAACACTGAGAAATGACTGAAATGCCCCTAAGGGCGAAAATGACCAAAATGCCCCTATGTGTTGAATGTAAGACTTATGGATGTTACATGTACATTTGCTGCATTCATATAATATTCTGTTTAGGTTGCATATGGGTTGGGAATTATGGAACGGAGGAAGTATATGAGGATCGCATGGTTGCTTGACAACTGTGGATCCACCGATGGCTTCTTAAGCCCATTATATGATAAGCAGCTTTGCTGCAATGTTAGGTAGTACCGCAACCGGGCTACCCTTGAAGTGTATCGGATGGGTGGGTCGGTTTAGAAATCCCCATAGATGTGTTTCAGTTGGACGGAGACAAAGTGTATCAGATGGATTATTTGGGGAGGGTTTGCACAGCATTGCATGTATGATATTATTATGTTGATAATATGATATGTATGTTATTTGTTTGTCGAGGGTCGTATACACTGAGTTTTCAAAAACTCACTCCCTCTTTTATTTTTCTCAGGTGATCCTCAGTAGGCAGTTCGACGGATGGAGGGACTCAGAGGTGGCCAACTAGCAAGACGATTAGACCTGTTTATCTTAATATCTAAATTCTGGATTTTAAGTTATTGATTTTAAGTTAATTGATTTCAAATTGTATAAGGCTTTCCCTCTAGTTATTATTCCATTACTTTCACTATGCATTGAAATTTTGAAACGGAACCTGGATTTATTTCTTTTAAACGTATTTCAAGGTTTTTGAAAATAATTGTGTTTTAAGAACGAGCTTCCGCTAGTAACAAGGAAGTGGGTTTTGGCTACACCTCGTTTTGAAAGCAAACAGGATTTTACTTAACTTTTCTCTAGAAGGGTTTTCAATGAAAACAAGGTTTTCGCAAAAACACTTCAATGTGACCCGCCGGATTCGGGCCTAACTTCTAGGCCGGGTTTGAGGTGTTACAGGCAATGAGTTCAACCAGGCTCGAGCTCTGCCCCTTAATGAATATGGGAACAGCTTCAATCGTAATGCATCTTCGGGGACTCCGGCTAACTTGAAAGAATCGCTTACCTCTATAAACAGTCTTAAGTGTAGGTGAGGATCTTTGGTAGGCATTTAGTGGAATTGGCCCACTGTCTGAAGCATCTGGAACATGACTGACTTCAGCTCGAATTGTTGTGCCTCAATTTTTTGTCTCCTAATACCTGGATTAAGATCATGAGATACTGGCACGGCATACTGTCTTATAGCTCTATCCCTATCATCAGCAATAAGGATAGGATTTTGAGCAGGGTTTGCTCTGTTTCCTTGATTCGAATTTTCGAAGTTCATCTCTTCGGTCCTTCTCTGACTTGCTTGTCTTCTTCGCTGTCGAAAAGTTCGTTCAATCTCAGGGTCTATAGGGAGTAAATTCAATAATTCCGTCAATACTCAAACACCGGAAATAATCACAAAAAAATTAATTAATTTAAAATTTAAACAAAAAATTAAACCAAAATGCAAAACTAACAAATTCACAAATAATGACTTTTTTAAAACACAGTCCCCGGCAACGGCGCCAAAAACTTGGAACGACATAAATGTGCAAGTGTACACAATCACAACAAGTAATAAAGTGACAAGTAAATGTCGAGTTATCGTACCCACAGGGACTGTGAAAAGAATTATTTATGAATGCTATTTAAAACACTTTGGTGAAGAAAACTATTTTGTTTGAAGAGGGTGATTAAAAACTAAGATTTTAAACTAAGTAAACTAAATAAATAAATCTCAAATGCACGATTTCAAAATACAATTTTAATCAAGATGATATAATTGTGTTAAATTAATTACATTTCTTAACTTAGAATTATTAAACTCATGTTTATATTGTTAATAATAAATTCACGGCAACTCGGTAATTTGCTAACTTATGAACATACTCACCTACCAAAATCCATTCATTTCTTGACTATATCCCTATGTCAATTCAACCGATTAAACAAATCTTAATAGGCAAATATGTTACTGCACATACATACTTTTTAAATTTAAATAATCTCTTGTACATATCCCTATATCAGTTCAAACAATTAACTTGATTTAATAAGCACATAGAAGACTATGTGAGGTAACAAAGTATCCTTACCTTGAAATAGTTTAATCACAATAATCTTGCAAGTTATGCAAGGCAAATGTATCGTCAGATACCGTTGCTACTTTAACCCTCAGCTACCTTAGATGATTAAACATGCACTGATTAAGTACTGTGTCCATTAATTACAATTTCAATCCGTTTAAATACTTAATTCATTAGCTACCTCACAATTGTAATGCAAGAATAACTTAGTCATGATTTTACTTAATCAAGCATCTTACCGAGGCCTATAACAACATAAACACAATTTTAACAAGTTTAGCAAATGAAATGCAATCAACCTAACACGAATTAAATTCAAGCTAAAATGATTAAATTAACCATTCCAACAACATAAATATTCATAGATATGTTCATCATAACAACAAAAAAGATTAAAGAGATAGGGAACAAGAATCAAATCTGTTGTTTTTTCGTGGCTTGACTAGTTTGCTCCGTTCTTCCTTCTCCGTTGTCCTCACCGACCAAGGCTTCTATGAACACTTAATTTCTGCTCCAAATGGTTGATGAATGCCCCTTTTCCAAGAGGAGAAATCGACAAGAGAGCAAGGGAATTTGGAATGGAAAAGAAGAGAGAAAGTGGAGAGAAGAGAGAAAAGATGTGAATGCTTGAGGTGTGTTTCAAATGAATAGCTTAAGGGGGTTTTTATAGCTGAAGAGGGCTGCTAAAAATAGCTAAAATTAGCAGCCAAAGAGCCCTCCCTTGGCCGGCCACACATGTGGCAAGTTTGATGATTTCAAACTTGCTAAATTAAGCTTGGGGCAAATCTAGAAAGCCACCAATTGTGGAGGGGTTTGAATGCAACTTGAACAAGTCTTCAAGGGCCTCTTTGCAAGCTTAAATAATTAGCTAATAAGCTGATTTGGGTCAGCTCTTGGGATAGTTTTTGTACTGTCCATTTCTTGATCGGTTCGGTTCACATGGTTCAGTTCAACTGGACCACTTTTTCATAATTAATTAATAATAATTTATTAACTCAAATTAAATTAGATATAAAATTAAAATTAATTATATTATGAATTAATAAATATAATTTTGGACCATCTTAGGCTGAAATTTAGTTCGCCTCGATACTTCAAATTGCTTCTCGATTTTGTGCTTCTAGCAGTGTCTACCGAGCCATTTTTCGCCCTTTTTGAAAATCTGTCGAAATTAACCAAAATTCATCAAAATTAATTATAAAATTAATTAAAATTCAACATGTTCATATTTTAAGTACAGTTTAATTATTTTATAAAAATTAATTATTTTTCGACAGAATTTTATCGAAACTGCATGAATTTAAGTTAAAAAGGGCATGAAAAAGTGTGTAAATTTTCGTGTTTCCAAGAATTCCCTTCTTGCGGCTCCAATCCGGACAAGTGATCTGCTACTTGATTTTCTACTCCCTTTCGATCTTGAATTTCTAGATCGAACTCTTGAAGTAGAAGTACCCACCGGATCAGTCTCGGCTTAGCGTCTTTCTTGGTAAGTAAATACTTAATTGCCGAGTGGTCTGTATAGACAGTCACTTTGGTACCTACAAGATAAGATCAAAACTTGTCAAAAGCAAACACAATAGCAAGTAACTCTTTTTCTGTTACCGTGTAATTCAATTGAGTTCCTGTCAGAGTCCAACTCGCATAGTAGATGGGATGAAAAACTTTGTTCCTTCCCTGACCCATGACAGCTCCGATCGCGAAGTCACTTGCATCACACATCAATTCAAATGGAAAATCCCAGTCTGGCGTGACTATTATGGGTGCCGAGACTAATCGACTCTTCAAATCGTTGAAAGCTTTTAAGCACTCATCATCAAATTTAAACGTTGTGTCCTTCTTCAGTAATTTGCATAAGGGTTTAGCAATTTTGGAAGATTCTTTGATAAATCTTCGATTGAAACCGGCGTGGGCCAAAAAGCTCCTAATACCCTGTACAGATGTTGGAGGTGGGAGTTTTTCAATAACATCTACCTTTTCTTTATCTACCTCGATTCCATGTCTTGTTATCCGATGCCCTAGAACAATACCTTATCGTACCATGAAATGGCACTTTTCCCAGTTAAGTACAAGGTTTGTTTCTTTGCATCGCCTCAGTACCTTGGCTAGATTGGCTAGGCATTCATCATATGTATCACTGAATACTGAAAAATCATCCATAAAAACTTCCAAATAATTCTCAACCATGTCAGTAAAAATAGACATCATACATATTTGAAATGTAGCAGGTTCATTACATAAACCAAATGGCATGCGCCTAAATGCGAATGTACCGTACGGGTAGGTGAATGTTGCCTTGTGTTGATCTTCCGGTGCTACTGTAATCTGATTATACCCCGAGTATCCATCGAGAAAATAGTAATAGTCTCGCCCGCGAGTCTATCCAGCATCTGATCCAAAATGGCAAAGGAAAGTGATCTTTCCTAGTCGCATTGTTCAGCTTTCGGTAATCGATGCAAATTATCCTTCCCGTAACTGTTCTAGTCGGTATCAACTCGTTATTCTCTTTTTTAATGACCGTGATACCTCCATTGTTCGGAACACACTAGACCGGACTTACCCATTAACTGTCTGAGATGGGGTAAATTATACCCGCATCTAACCACTTGATGATTTCTTTCTTTACAACGTCCTTCATGATGGAGTTCAGTCTTCGTTGTCCATCAATCGTCCCTTTCTCACCATCTTCTAGTATGATCTTGTGCATGCATATAGATGGACTAATACTTCGAATATCGGCTATGGTCCATCCAATAGCCTTCTTGAATTATTTCAATACAAGGATGAGTTTCCCTTCTTGCTTATTGGTTAATTCTGCTGAAACAATCACAGGCAAAGTAGAAGCATTACCTAAATAAACATATTTTAAATGTAAAGGAAGTACCATGAGTTCTAATTTAGGTGGCTCCTCAATTGACACTTTTGGTTGGGTATAATCCCTATTCTCTAACTCCAAAGATTCAAAACAGGATTGCAGATTAAATCCCCTTTGATTAGCTTCTAGCAAAGCTAAGTATTCATCCTCCTCTTCATCATTTTGAGGGTCTGATGTCAAAATTTGTTCTAATGGATCCTCAACATAGTTGAGTTCCTTCTCCAAGATTAAATCCTCTAAATCGGACACTACATAATAATCATCAATTGTGTCAGGAAATTGCATAGACTTAAAAATGTTAAATGTTACCTGATCATCCTAAACACGCATAGTAAGAACGCCCTTCTGCACATCAATAAGGGTCCTTCCGGTTGCTAAGAACGGTCTTCCTAGGATGATTGGCACCTTTTTGTCTGCTTCAAAGTCTAGAATCACAAAGTCTGCAGGAAAGATAAATTTGTCTACATGTACCAATAAGTCCTCGATTTTTCCTTCTGGATGTGCTAAGGATCGATCTGCTAATTGAAGTGTAACCATAGTCGGTCTAACTTCACCTATCCCTAACTTGCTAAATATTGACATAGGCATCAACTTGATACTCGCTCCCAAGTCACATAGTGCCTTACCATGATATGTTGCTCCAATGTTGCAAGGTATGGTAAAACATCCAGGATCCTTCAAATTTGGGGGTAGTTTATTCTGAAGATATGCACTGCATTCCTTTGTCAAGGCTACAGTCTCAAATTCTCCAAGTCTTCATTTTTTAGACAGGATATCCTTCATGAATTTGACGTAGTTCGGCAGTTATTCAAGTGCTTCAACCAATGGGATGTTGATATGAAGTTGCTTGAGTACGTCTAAGAACTTCTTGGATTGAATTTCCTGCTTCTTCTTCTGAAGTCTTTGAGGGTAGGGTGGTAGAGGTTTATTTACTAGAACTGGTTGATTCGTCTTTTGTGGTAATTCTGCATCTAACGGAGTTATTAGTTGACCAGAGTTAGCTGGTTCTGAAGTTACCTTGTCAGATTTTGTAGATTCTGGTTCATGTGAAACTGGAATTTCAACACTGGGTTGAACTTCTTTTGAGTCTTGAGCATCAGCTGGCTCCTTCTCAACTTCGACGGAATTGGGCTCTAAAGTCTTTCCGCTCCTCAATGTCAACGCTTTACAATGCTCCTTCCCTGGATTCCTCGAATTCTCCGTATCACTAGGTAAAGCACCTTGTGGTCGATTCCTGAGTTCAGTAGCAAGCTGACCCATTTGGTTTTCTAGATTTTTCAATGTAGCTGCTTGGCTTTGAATTAAGGCATCATTCTTCGCCATGTATTCCTTTAACAAAATTTCTAAGCCATTGGATGGTTTAGCTTCAGTTGGTTTCTAAACTTGTTGGGGAAAACTAGGTGGCTTGGTCGATCTAGGTTGGGCGTAAGTGTTACTGGTTCCAGCCCCTTGGTTACTTTAGGAAAAATTCAGGTGGTTTCGCCATGATGGGTTATAGAAATTGGATTGCAGTCCTTGGCTTCCTCGATTTTGGTTCTGGTTACCCATGTAATATATGGATTCTGGGTTCGATGGACATTCTTTAAACAAATGTCCTTCCCCACAATAGACACAGGCTATATTTTCAAATTGATTTGGTGGTTGTGCTGCAAAACTATTAGACCCATTAGTAGTAAGATTTTTTAACATTGAGGATATTGATGATACTTGAGATACGAGTGAAGTAAAAGTGTCTACTTCATGTATTCCAGCAACTCGTCTTCCTGACGCTGCTCAATTGGTTGGCCATTGATAATTGTTGCTGGCAATCCTCTCAATGATTTCATAAGCCTCATTATAAGACTTAGATTGGAGAGCACCGTTAGCAGAAGCGTTCACTACCATCCTCGTGTTAGTATTGAGACCATTATAAAATGTCTCATGTTGGATGCAATGTGGGATTCCATGATGAGGGCACTTCCGTAATAATTCTTTGTACCTTTCCCATGCCTCATACAAGGACTCATCATCCATTTGTTGGAAGGCAGTGATCTCATTCCTCAACTTAGCATTCTTGCTAGGCGGGAAATACTTCATGAGAAATCATTCTGCTAACTTTTGCCATGTGGAAATTGAATTTGGTGGCAATGAGTTCAACCAGGCTCGAGCTTTTTCCCTTAGTGAATACGGGAACAATTTCAATCGTAATGCATCTTCGGGTACTCCGGCTAACTTGAAAGAGTCACTCACCTCCATAAATAGTCTTAAGTGAAGATGAGGATCTTAAGTAGGCATTCCACTGAATTGGCCCAAAGTTTGAAGCATCTGGAACATGACTAGCTTCAGCTCGAACTGTTGTGCCTCGATTTCGGGTCTCCTAATACCCGGATTAAGATCATTAAACACTGGCACGGCATACTGTCTTAAAGCTCTATCCCTATCTTCAGCAGTAAGGATAGGGTTTTGAGCAGGGTTTGCTCTATTTCCTTAATTCGAATTTTCGAAGGTCATCTCTTCGGTCCTTCTTTGACTTGCTTGTCTTCTTCGCTGTAGAAAAGTTCGTTCAATCTCAGGATCTACAGGGAGTAAATCGATAATTCGGTCAATACTCATAAACACCTGAAATAATCACAGAAAAAGTAATTAAGTTAAAATTTAAACAGAAAATTAAACCAAAATGTAAAACTAACAAATTCACAAATAATGACTTTTTAAAACAGTCCCCGGCAACAGCGCCATAAACATGGAACGACAGAAATGTGCAAGTGTACACAATCGCAACAAGTAATAAAGTGACAAGTAAATGTCGAGTTATCATACCCACAGGGACTGTGAAAAGAATTATTTATGAATGTTATTTAAAACACTTTGGTGAAGAAAATTATTTTGTTTGAAGAGGGTGATTAAAAACTAAGATTTTAAACTAAGTAAACTAAATAAATAAATATCAAATGCACGATTTCAAAATATTATTTTAATTAAGATGACATAATTGTGTTAGATTAATTACATTTCTTAAATTAGAATTATTAAACTCATGTTTAAATTGTTACGAAGAAATTCACGGCAACTCGGTAATCTGCTAACTTATGAACATACTCTCCTACCAAAATCCATTCATCTCTTGACTATATCCCTATGCCAATTCAACCGATTAAACAAATTTTAATAGGCAAATATGTTATTGCATATACATACTTATTAAATAGAAATAATATCTTGTACATATCCCTATGTCAATTCAAACGATTAATTAAATCTAATAAGCACATAAAAGACTACGTGAGGTAACAAAGTATCCCTACCTTGAAACAATTTAATCACAATAATCTTGCAAGTTATGCAAGGCAATTGTATCGTCAGATACCGTTGCTAATTTAACCCTCAGCTACCTTAGATGATTAAACATGCACTGATTAAGTACTGTGTCCATTAATTACAATTTCAATCCGTTTAAATAATTAATTCATTAGCTACCTCACAATTGTAATGCAAGAATAACTTAGTCATGATTTTACTTAATCAAGCATCTTACCGAGGCCTATAACAACGTAAACACAATTTTAATAATTTTAACAAATGAAATGCAATCAACCTAACACGAATTAAATTCAAGCTAAATTGATTAAATTAACCATTCCAACAACATAAATATTCATAGATATGTTCATCATAACAACAACAAAAATTAAAGAGATAGGGAACAAGAATCAAATCCGGTGTTTTTACGTGGCTTGACTAGTTTGCTCCATTCTTCCTTCTCCGTTGTCCTCGTCCACCAAGGCTACTATGAAAACTTAGTTGTTGCTCCAAATGGCTGATGAATGCCCCTTTTCCAAGAGGAGAAATCGGCAAGAGAGCAAGGGAATTTGGAATGGAAAAGAAGAGAGAAAGTGGAGAGAAGAGAGAAAAGATATGAATGCTTGAGATGTGTTTCAAATGACCAGCCTAAGGGGTTTTTTATAGCTGAAAAGGGCTGCTAAAAATAGCTAAAATTATCAGCCAAATAGCCCTCCCTTGGCCGGCCACACATGTGGCAAGATTGAAAGTTTCAACTTTGCTAATTTAGGCTTGGGGCAAATCTATAAAGCCACCAATTGTTGAGGGGTTTGTTTGCAACTTGAACAAGTCTTCAAGGGCCTTTTTGCAAGCTAAATAATCAGCCAATAAGCTGATTTGGGTCAGCATATGGACGATTTTGGGCTGTCCACTTCTTGGTCGATTTGGTTCACTCGGTTCGGCTCAATTAAACCACTTTTTCATAATTAATTAATAATAATTTATTTAACCCAAATTTGTAACAACCCGATTTATACCCTAGTCGGAATAGTGGTTCGGGACCACAAATCTGAGTCAGAAAAAAATATTTTAATATTATTTTCCGAGTCTACAGCATGTGAATTGGTATGTGTGAAATTTCAGTGATTTAATTTGATCGTTTGTGTGCTTAATTTGCAAAATTGACTAAATTGCAGAAAATGCCAAAGTAGCCTTCTATTTAATTAAGTGTTGAATTGATGTGTTTTTATAATTAAGAGGTCCTTATGTTGTTATTATAACATAAACTTGAAAGTGAACAATTATGGCCATCCATTATATGTTTATAAATGTTTTAAACCAAGGTTAAAATTCGTATTTGATAATCAATGTTAATATAATTAAAATAAAAACAATTTGATGGCCATTATCATCATCTTTTCAACGAATTTGAAAGGAAAAGAAAGGGTTTAAAGCATTCGGCCATTGATAAGCTTAATTGAGGTGTGATTTTTGATCCGTTTTCGATAATTTTTACGTTTTTGTGATTGTTGCTTTGTTTTCTATCAAGCCCATGATTTAATTCATGAAATTGATGATGATTTTGAGTTATGCCATTGCTGATGTTGTGAGCTTTGTGATGTTAAATGGTGAAATATGGAAGCTTGATGTTAAATATATATGTTTTGTATTGGGATTTTTGATGTAATTGATTATTATGTACTAATTTGTGAAAATGAGAAATTGAATGACTAAAATGTGAAATAAATGAAATATGTGGGCTTATTTGAGCCAAGTGTATATTTGGCCAAGTTATAGTGTAATTAAATTTTGTATATTTGTGATTTTGTGAATAAGGGACTTAAATGTCAAACTGTGAAAATGTGAGGGTTAATTTGTAAAATGCCCTAAATATGTGTAAATGGATTGAATTGAATGATTTGGTGAATAAAAGAGTCAAATTTGAATGTGTATAGATCAATAACCAAAGAAAACAGAATTAGATTGGGGGAAATCGAAAGTAGTTGAATAGCCGTTCGTTTCTGTTCTTTCCCGTACGAGGTAAGTCTATATACAAATTGAAACACCCCAAACCCGGCCCACAAGCCCCGACCGGATCTGGTATGTTCCTGGAGTAAAACAGTTCAAAACCTGTTTGTTTCTTTGGAAAACTTTGGGTGATTTAGGAGAAAATTTTGGATTGGGTTCAAATTGAAAACATCGTTATTCTCGAAGATTAGGCTTTATTAAGACTTTATTGTTATATTTCAAAACCACAAGTTAAAGGAAAAAGTCAAGTTTTTAGAGTTTACTATTGCACGATGTATTCCATGTTTCTATGCTACGTCGTTACCGATCGAATCCATCTCATGTAGTGCCAGTTGAGGAGGTGGAGCTAAGGCCAGATTTGTCTTACGAGGAAGAGCCGATTCAGATTTTGGAACGAGATGTGAAAGTGCTACGAAGGAAGTCAGTTCCTTTAGTCAAAGTGTTATGGCGTAATCATGGATCGGAAGAAGCTTCTTGGGAGCCGGAAGAAGCAATGCGATAGCAATACCCTCACCTATTTTAGCCTGGTAATTTTGAGGACAAAATTATTTTAAGGGGGTAGAACTATAATATCCGGGATTTAGGGCTTGTGCATTTTTACTTAAATATATGTGGAGGCATGCCTGTGTGTGTGTTGAATGTGTTTTATGAATTTTGGGAACTTCAGAGTGTAGGTGAATGCCTTAGAAAATATTGTATTTTAAGTTTTAAAGAGGAGCTAAGCTTGATAGGCCTTAAGAGAAATTGTAAGGGAAATTGCACATAAGAATCAGCTTGTTAAAGTGGCAAGGAGGCGCCACTTAGAGCCTTAGTAAGTGACGCCGCAAGCAGTGAAAAAGGGCTTAGGTTCGAGTAGTAAGGGACGCAAATAGGAGTTTTATTTTGCAGCAAGGATGAGCAGTGGTGGACGGCAATGGGACACTTGATGGATGAGCATTTGATCAAGTCAAATGCATTCAAAATTCGGCTAACGTAGGAAGATAATTGTTGATTTATTTAAATTATTTTAAATGGGTAAAGAAGAGAGAAAAAAGGAGAAAAAGGAGGAAGCTGATAAGGGAAGGAGAGTTGGCCGGCCAAGGGATACTTTGGATGTCAATATTCGGTCATGGGAAAGGGGGGGAAAACCGAATGTGCATAGTAAAGTTTAGGCATTTTTCTTGTGCACTTTTCCTCCCTAATTATCTTCTTCTTTTCTCTTTTATTTCTGTTATAGCTGAAACTTCTTCACCCTCATCAGTGCCGCAACTCTCTAAGTTCAAACTCCTCTTCACTTCTCTTCTTTTCTTTTTGTTTATGTTGGCCGAACCCTCCCCTTGACACAAAAGTTGGATCGTATCCAATCTTAACCTTCATTCTTCTTCTCACAATTCTCCAAAAGCCGAAAGTAAGTTTTCCTAGCCATAGCCGATTATTCATTAAACTTCATAAGTCGAAACATATTGATCAACATCTAGCCTATATAGCCGAATCTCTTTGTGATTTCAAGCAAGGGTGCAGTCGATTTCATCATTAGGGGTAAGATCAAATGTTATTCGATTTTCATTCCTTTTTCTTTTAGCTGAAATCTAGGAACTAATCCCATTAATGCACTTTGGCCGAAACTTTGAAGGAGGAATTCGGGATTTGGTTGTTGTCGACTACGAGGAGGAGATCATTCGGGATTTCAAAATCTAAGGTAAGAAAAGTGTGGTTTAGGCCGAAGGCCATTTATTCAAATGTTGGAATCAGATATAACATACACCATGTAGGTATTGCGACATCTTCAAAGACAAGGGATAAATTCGGGGTTTAGATCCGCAAGGTAAGAGAGTGTTAACATTCGGCCAAGGCTATATTTAGTGATTATTTGAGTGGCCGATTCTAACTTTGACTGTTTAGGGAGGAGTACAATCCGATTCGATAGACTTTCGGGATTTCAATGAAAGCATTAAGTAAACCAGGTGTGTACCCCACACTAACTCTTAATAGATTTATGGCATCAATTTAATATATGTGTTTATAGTAATGTGAAAAGTGGGCAAAGGTACCATGTGATGGTACAAAGTACTCAGGTAAGTAACCTTAACATTATGTTAATAAATGATATGAATAATATTATGATATGAATATTTGGAATATGGTACATATGTGAATATCGATAAGAATGTGGAATAAGGCATAAGGCATGATATTGCATATTCTGTGTGACATGGGGCATATGGGTTATATGGAAAGGGAAGTGATCTCGGTGGTTTATACCACAATATTCGAATGTGGTGACTCATGTCACGAAATCGAATGTGGTAACTTATGTCACAAAATAATGTCCTGGTGGCTATGCCACAAAAGTTATAAGGGCGATGAGCAAGTAAATGCGCAATGGCGCGCTTCGATGATGTGTAGCGAATGGAGGGTCGACTTAGTAGTCCCCACGGTGTGATGGTTGGTACGGGTGATGTGTAGCGGATGGTTATCTAGGTATGGGTTGGGTTTGCATCATTATTTCTATCTCATTATATATACGTATGATATGATATGATATGCCGAATCGTTGGGACTTAGTGTTGGTTATACACACTTGAGCCTGTTTGACTCACCCGTTGTGGGATATTTTTCAGTGTGACACTCAAGAATTGACCGGGTCGGCAGGAGCTTAGTGGTGGCCATGTTCAACTCGGACTTTATTTTAATTTTGGACTTTTTATTTCTAAGTATTTTGGATTTATTCGGGTTTTGTTTTAATGTAATAAGGCCATAGCTATAAACCTGATTATGCATGCATTTTTATTTATTTTATTATGATACAATTTTTATCAATTTAAAGTTTAAGCAACTTTTCTTAAAAATAAATCTTTAAATGTTTTAACACCTAACACAAATGATTTTCAATTTAAATAGTAAACTCTAAAAACTCGACTTTTTCCTTTAACTTATGGTTTTGAAATATAACAATAAAGTCTTAATAAAGCCTAATCTTCGAGAATAACGATGTTTTCAATTTTAACCCAATCCAAAATTTTCTCCTAAATCACCCAAAGTTTTCCAAAGAAACAAACAAGTTTTGAACTGTTTTACTCCAGGAACATACCAAATCTGGTCGGGGCTTGTGGGCCGGGTTTGGGGTGTTTCAGCTTGGTATCAGAGTCCAGTTTTAAACTCTCAGCCTTGGGTTTAAAGCCCATAACATTTTCAAAATCGAGCCCAAATAAGTTTTGTGAAAATTTTCGTGAAATGAGCAGGTTTTCTGGCATGGCACCTAAGTCTCCGACCCGAAGTCCACCAAGTAAGTACCCCTAACCGTTGTGTGAATTAATGTATTATTTGTATATGGGTATAACGGGAATGTAGATTAGTATATTAACTTATGGAACCCTAGGATTAGTTTACCCCAACACAAGAACTACATAAAATTTAAGGCCTAATTAAACAAACCTGTGACTTAGTCGCCGAGTTAGGGTGTGGCAACCATTGTGCGCATGTCTAGGATTGGTTTCATGAAGAGCCTGGTATTTAAGCAGTCCTAGTGACTCACCTCCTCTTCACTCGAATCCTACCTGGTGCGTGGTAAAGGTTCACCCTAACCAAGAGGACTCATTCACAAGCTAAACTCAATAATTAAAACCCGAAAGGGACCTGCTACATTGTTTTATAAATCTTAGTTTTAAAATCACCAAATTACCCCTTTGATTTGTAAAAACTATTTTAGACCTTAAAAAGAAAATTTTTCGAAATATTCCCAATTTACAAAAATTTACTAAAATACCCTTGGTTTATGAAATTACCACACTACCCTCAATTTTTCTAAAATATTCTTACTTTACAAAAATACCAAAAACCCCTATTTTGCAAAACATCAAGATACCCTGGTTTAGAAATTACCAAAATACCTCTATAGGACAAATTACAAAAATACCCCTGGGATTTAAACGGACAAAAATGTACAAGTGATGAATGTGTGTAGTAGATACTACTGAATGAAGGTGCTTCTTTCTCTGAACTAGGATAGAAGACTTGAAACAAAACTCTGAAATGATCGAAAGAACTACTACTAAACTTCCTTACATAAAACTTGTTCGTGGATAATTAGTGGAACAAAGACTAATGCATAAAACTTTCTAAAACAGATTAAATCGCGATCGTAGACATGAGTTCTAGGGGACGTGGTCGTAATGTGCGAGGGCGTGGTGGAGGCAGAATGGCCGTATTGGAGCCCGTTAGGTCAAACTGTAGTGGTGAATAGAATATTTCGCAATGTACCTCTAGAGATTCAGGGAGTGATATTCTCTGACGACTTGATGGAACTACCTTTCGGAGAATTTGATCTCATACTTGGCATGGATTGGCTAGTGGAACATCGGGCTATATTGGATTGTGCAGCTAAGCGAATGGAGTTAAGGACCCCGGAGGATGAGGAGATAATTATGATAGGAGAAAGAAGAAACTATTTGGCTAATGTAGTTTCAGCATTAAAGGCGGATAAGATGGTTCGGAAAGGGTGCGTGGTATTTTTGACTTTCGTCAGTGCGTTGGATGCAAAAGAAGAGGGAGTTAGTGGAGTTAGAACAGTAAGGGAATTTGTGGATGTTTTCTCGGAGGATTTACCTGGAATACCCCCGGATAGGGAGGTGGAGTTCGGAATTGATTTGTTGCCTAAAACGGCGCCAGTATCTATCGCTCCGTATAGGATGGCACCAAAGGAGTTGGTTGAGCTCAAGGCTCAAATTCAGGAGTTGCTTGACCGTGGGTTCATTCGACCCAGTGTGTCTCCATGGGGAGCACCGGTCTTGTTTGTGAAGAAGAAGGACGGGACTATGCGTATGTGCATAGATTACCGTCAGTTGAATAAGCTGACCATCAAGAACAAGTACCCGTTGCCAAGGATAGACGACTTGTTCGATCAGCTTAAGGGAGCCGCGGTGTTTTCGAAGATAGATCTAAGGTCTGGGTATCATCAGCTTAAGGTGAAGGAGGTGGATATCCATAAGACAGCTTTTCGGACAAGATACGGGCATTTTGAGTTCGTAGTAATGCCGTTTGGATTGACGAACGCCCCAGCCACGTTCATGGATATGATGAACCGCGTTTTTCAACCCTACTTGGATCGATTCGTCGTTGTGTTCATAGACGACATCCTAGTGTATTCTAAGTCGGAGGAGGAACATGACGAGCATCTCCGGATAGTGTTGCAAGTGTTAAGGGAGAAGAAGCTCTATGCCAAATTCAGCAAGTGTGAATTTTGGCTGAAGGAGGTTGCATTCTTAGGGCATGTGGTGTCTGCAGAAGGGATAAGGGTGGATCCTAGGAAGATCGAGGCAGTGCTAGATTGGAAACCACCTAAGTCGGTGGCAGAGGTTCGCAGTTTCTTGGGATTGGCAGGCTACTACAGAAGGTTCGTGGAAGGGTTCTCATCAATAGCTGCTCCTTTGACGAAGTTGTTGAGAAAGGAGGTACCTTTCGTATGGATAGATAGGCAACAGGAGAGCTTTGAGAAGCTTAATAGGGTTTTGACTGAAGCTCCGATTTTGATTCAACCTGAGGCAGGGAAGGATTTCGTGGTGTATTGTGACGCTTCTCATACAGGATTAGGATGTGTTTTGATGCAAGGCGGGAAGGTAGTCGCTTATGTGTCTCGACAATTAAGGCCACATGAGGTTAACTATCCGACGCATGACTTGGAATTGGCGGCGGTGGTCTTTGCTCTTAAGGTATGGAGGTACTATCTATATGGAGAAAAGTCAGTGATTTACATAGACCACAAGAGCCTTAAGTATCTGTAGACTCAGAAAGAGCTGAATCCGAGACAACGAAGGTGGGTGGAGTTATCGAAAGACTACGATTGTTCTAAAGAATATCATCCGGGCAAGGCGAATGTAGTGGCAGATGCCCTAAGTCGGAAAGTAGTGTCGGATGTGAGAGCGATGTTCGCACATCTAAGCTTGTATGACGATAGAAGTTTGCTGGCGGAATTGCAAGTTAAGCCGACGTGGTTGAATGAGGTGAAAGAAGGACAGTTGGCAGACGATGATCTAAGTGCTAAGTTGCGACAAGTGCAGAGTGGGGAGTTAGAGGATTATGGTGTTAACAGCGATGGAGTATTGTGTTTCAAATGTAAGGTCTGTATGCCTAAGGATAAGGAGTTAAGGCGGAGAATTCTTCAGGAATCGCATAGTAGCCCTTATGCTATGCATCCTGGAGGTAGTAAGATGTACCGAGATCTAAGGGAACAGTTCTGGTGGCCTGGTCTTAAGAGGGAAGTTACTGAATTTGTAGGAAAGTGCTTAACGTGTCAGCAAGTTAAGGCTGAACACCAAGTTCCATCAGGATTGCTTCAGCCGATAAAGATTCCGCAGTGGAAGTGGGAGAGAATCACCATGGACTTCGTTAGTGGGCTTCCCCTTACGCCTACTAAGAAGGACTCGGTATGGGTGATAGTGGATCGATTGATAAAGTCCGCGCATTTCTTACAAGTGCGGGTTGATTATTCTTTGCAGAAGTTGGCGAGGTTGTATGTGGCTAAAATTGTAAGGTTGCATGGAGTGCCAATGTCGATTATATCAGATAGGGATCCAAGGTTTACGTCTCGGTTCTGGAAAGCACTACATCAAGCTTTGGGCACCAGATTAGACTTCAGTACGACAGTTCATCCACAGTCAGACGGCCAGTCTGAGCGAGTGATCCAAGTGTTAGAGGATATGCTGAGGGGCTGTGTGATAGACTTCAGTGGAAGTTGGGAAGAATTTTTGCCTCTAGCAGAATTTGCTTATAATAACAGCTATCAAACCAGTATTCGGATGGCACCGTATGAAGCACTGTATGGACTGAGGTGTCGCACTCCTACGTGTTGGACAGAATTAGGAGAACGTCAAGTTTTGGGTCCAGAGATTGTGGCAGAATCCAAAGAAAAGGTTAAGATAATTCAGGCACGATTAAAGGAGGCATCTGACAGGCAGAAGTCGTATGCAGATCTTAAGCGAAAGGAAATAGAATTTGCTGTGGGAGATCGGGTGTTTCTTAAGGTTTCGCCTTGGAAGAAGGTGATGAGATTTGGTCGCAAAGGGAAATTAAGTCCAAGGTTTATAGGACCTTATCGGGTATTGAAGCGAGTTGGTCCAGTGGCATACCAGTTAGAGTTGCCTCCGGAGTTGAAGCAGATGCACGATGTATTCCATGTTTCTATGCTACGTTGTTACCGATCGAATCCATCTCATGTAGTGCCAGTTGAGGAGGTGGAGCTAAGGCCAGATTTGTCCTACGAGGAAGAGCCGATTCAGATTTTGGAACGAGATGTGAAAGTGCTACGAAAGAAGTCAGTTCCTTTAGTCAAAGTGTTATGGCGTAATCATGGATCGGAAGAAGCTTCTTGGGAGCCAGAAGAAGCAATGCGGCAGCAATACCCTCACCTATTTTAGCCAGGTAATTTCGAGGACGAAATTATTTTAAGGGGGTAGAACTGTAATATCCGGGATTTAGGGTTTGTGCATTTTTACTTAAATATATGTGGAGGCATGCCTGTGTGTATGTTGAATGTGTTTTATGAATTTTGGGAACTTCAAAGTGTAGGTGAATGCCTTAGAAAATATTGTATTTTAAGTTTTAAATAGGAGCTAAGCTTGATAGGCCTTAAGAGAAATTGTAAGGGAAATTGGACATAAGAATCAGCTTGTTAAAGTGGCAAGGAGGCGCCACTTAGAGCCTTAGTAAGTGACGCCACAAGCAGTGTAAAAGGGCTTAGGTTCGAGCAGCAAGGGACGCAAATGGGAGTTTTATTTTTCAGCAAGGATGAGCAGTGGTGGACGGCAATGGGACACTTGATGGATGAGCATTTGATCAAGTCAAATGCATTCAAAATTCGGCTAAGGTAGGAAGATAATTGTTGATTTATTTAAATTATTTTGAATGGGTAAAGAAGAGAGGAAATAGGAGAAAAAGGAGGAAGCTGATAAGGGAAGGAGAGTTGGCCGGCCAAGGGATACTTTGGATGTCAATATTCGGTCATGGGAAAGGGGGGGAAAACCGAATGTGCATAGTAAAGTTTAGGCATTTTTCTTGTGCACTTTTCCTCCCTAATTATCTTCTTCTTTTCTCTTTTATTTTTGTTATAGCCGAAACTTCTTCACCCTCATCAGTGCCGCAACTCTCTAAGTTCAAACTCCTCTTCACTTCTCTTCTTTTCTTTTTGTTTATGTTGGCCGAACCCTCCCCTTGACACAAAAGTTGGATCGCATCCAATCTTAACCTTCATTCTTCTTCTCACAATTCTCCAAAAGCCGAAAGTAAGTTTTCCTAGCCATAGCCGATTATTCATTAAACTCCATAAGCAGAAACCTATTGATCAACATCTAGCCTATATAGCCGAATCTCTTTGTGATTTCAAGCAAGGGTGCAGTCGATTTCATCATTAGGGGTAAGATCAAATGTTATTCGATTTTCATTCCTTTTTCTTTTAGCCGAAATCTAGGAACTAATCCCATTAATGCACTTTGGCCGAAACTTTGAAGGAGGAATTCGGGATTTGGTTGTTGTCGACTACGAGGAGGAGATCATTCAGGATTTCAAAATCTAAGGTAAAAAAAGTGTGGTTTAGGCCGAAGGCCATTTATTCAAATGTTGGAATCGGATCTAACATACACCATGTAGGTAGTGCGACATCTTCAAAGACAAGGGATAAATTCGGGGTTTAGATCCGCAAGGTAAGAGAGTGTTAACATTCGGCCAAGGCTATATTTAGTGATTATTTGAGTGGCCGATTCTAACTTTGACTGTTTAGGGAGGAGTACAATCCGATTCGATAGACTTTCGGGATTTCAGTGAAAGCATTAAGTAAACCAGGTGTGTACCCCACACTAACTCTTAATAGATTTATGGCATCAATTTAATATATGTGTTTATAGTAATGTGAAAAGTGGGCAAAGGTGCCATGTGATGGTACAAAGTACTCAGGTAAGTAACCTTAACATTATGTTAATAAATGATATGAATAATATTATGATATGAATATTTGGAATATGGTACATATGTGAATATCGATAAGAATATGGAATAAGGCATAAGGCATGATATTGCATATTCGTGTGACATGGGGCAAATGGGTTATATGGAAAGGGAAGTGATCTCGGTGGTTTATACCACAATATCTCGAATGTGGTGACTCATGTCACGAAATCGAATGTGGTAACTTATGTCACAAAATAATGTCCGGGTGGCTATGCCACAAAATTTATAAGGGCGATGAGCAAGTCGCTCTACAATGATCGCCTTCGATGATGTGTAGCGGATGGAGGGTCGACTTAGTAGTCCCCACGATGTGATGGTTGGTACGGGTGATGTGTAGCGGATGGTTATCTAGGTATGGGTTCGGGTTTGCATCATTATTTCTATCTCATTATATATACGTATGATATGATATGATATGCCTGAATCGTTGGGACTTAGTGTTGGTTCTACACACTGAGTCTGTTTGACTCACCCCGTTGTGGGTTATTTTTCAGGTGACACTCAGTAACGGACCGGGTCGGCAGGAGCTTAGTGGTGGCCATGTTCAACTCAGACTTTATTTTAATTTTGGACTTTTTATTTCTAAGTATTTTGGATTTATTCGGGTTTTGTTTTAATGTAATAAGGCCATAGCTATAAACTGATTATGCATGCATTTTTATTTATTTTATTATGATACAATTTTTATCAATTTAAAGTTTAGGCAACTTTTCTTAAAAATAAATCTTTAAATGTTTTAACACCTAACACAAATGATTTTCAATTTAAATAGTAAACTCTAAAAACTCGACTTTTTCCTTTAACTTATGGTTTTGAAATATAACAATAAAGTCTTAATAAAGCCTAATCTTCGAGAATAATGATGTTTTCAATTTGAACCCAATCCAAATTTTTCTCCTAAATCACGCAAAGTTTTCCAAAGAAACAAACAAGTTTTGAACTGTTTTACTCCAGGAACATACCAGATCCGGTCGGGGCTTGTGGGCCGGGTTTAGGGTGTTTCACAAATAAATGTGTTTGAATTGAATTATTATTGTTTATTTGTGAATGAATTTCGATATATGGCAATTTGAGCTGAACATGTGAAATTTGGGAAAGTTCGGGTAATGTAACGACGTCCGAAAAGCCCTGTACGAACCTTAGGAAGTAGTTAGGATATGTATGTCATGACATAGGATTTCGATATGAGTTATCGTGTAAGACCACGTCTGGGACGTTGACATCGATTTGTGATTTACGTGTAAGACCCTGTCTGGGATATCAGCATCGTATATGATTTCGTGTAAGACCCTGTCTGGGACAGAGGCATTGATATTTAATTACATGTAAGACCACGTCTGGGACGTTGGCATTGTACGAGCTTTCTGAGCTATCCGAGTATCCTTATTGGTTCCGAACGATTCAACTGGCATTCTGAGAAATGAATGAGTATGCGAATGTGCATCCGAATTCCGGTATGTATGTATGTATATGAAAGGTTGCAATGGAAGATAAGTATGAATATGATCATTTGATATGTGAGCTACATGAAAATGTGATATGTTTATAAGCAGGTGGTTATGATCAATTGAGTTAGATGAGAAATATGAATTTGCTATTGTGTTATGCCATAGTTCATATGAATGAAATAGTTTATAATTGTTGATGTGACAAGTTTATTTGTATATGGATTACTAAGCTTTTGAAAGCTTACTTTTTGTGTGTTTGCATCATTTTATAGATTATCGAAGCTACTAGGAGCTCGGGGATCGTCAAGGATCATCATCACACTATCGAACTATATTTTGGTACCTTTTGAAAATGTACATATTGAAGTATGGCATGTATAGGCTAGAAATGTTAAGATATGTTTTGGGACATGTATATATAGCCATGTGATATGGCTTGATAATGAATGTGATTATGGGTGAGTTTAGTCCATGCTATGTGATGCAAAATGTAACAGTCCGGTTTAGACCCTAGTCGGAACAGTGGTTTCGAGACCACAAATCCGAGTCAGTAAAATATCTTAATATTATTTTCTGTGCCTTTGATATGTGATTAAGCATGTGTTAAAGTTCCGTAAGTTAATTTGTCCGTCTGTATGCTTAAATTGAGAAAAGGGTTAAATTGCATTAAATGCAATATTTGCATGCTATTTGTTAAAGCACCTATGTGTTGTGGCCTTTAAATGTTGTGGCCTTATGAGGCAATTAATACATTATTTAGTTAGTGGTTAGTTAAATGACAAAATAACCTTATTATATACATGTTTTATTTGTTAAATGGAAGGTTAATTTAGTAAAAGAATAAATAATGTATTTCATATTAAAAAAAAACAAATTGAAAGCTATGTTCATCTTTTGTTGTTATGATCGAAAATAAGAAAAAGACAACAAGGGTTTGAGCTTTGCATATTCGGCTACTTACAAGTCAAATTCAAGGTTTGTTTTTAATCGGTTTTCGATAATTTCTACGTTTTTGTAATCGTTGCTTCGTAAACTTTGAAACCCAAGTTGATCGTTATGTCAGAGTATTAAAAATTTATATAAAGAATGATCGAGCCTAAAAACTAACTATGACAACGATTGAGGCAAGCGCACCTATCGAAAAGTAGTATAGCTTAGTGGCAAGACCGGATTTTTGAACCCAAAGGAACTAAAAGTACTAATACTAACTTTCTTTCTATTATTTAGCCTAAAAATTAAAGGATTTCTTATTTAACTAAAATTAACTAACTACTAAGCTAAAGATGCTAAGACAAAGAGAATGAATTAGGAAAATACTGGTGCGAAAAAACCAATTGATTAAGACAATACCCGAGGAAGAATCCACCTAGACTTCACTTGTTATCTAACTCTGAACAAGATGATTTATTCACTTGACTTGATCCGTAGGATTCCCTAATGTATATTAATACATCCGTCGAGGCTACTAACGTCTAACCCTAGGTTGATTAATTAAAATCTCTTTCTAATTAAAACCCCTAAAATTGCATTAACTCGATCTATGGATTCCCATGTTAGGTTTCACCCTAATCCGGCAAAATTTTGTCACCCTATGTCTAGGCGTGCGAGCAACTCCACTTAATTATGCTAGATCTACTATTAGGCAGGGACTTTTGCTCCCCCACCTAAGCACATCAGTACTTGAATCAATATCCTGGAATATCAAAGCAAGAATTAAGAACACATAATTGAGAACAAATCAAATATTTATCATATAGTTCAGCAAACGATAACAAGATTCATCTTAGGTTTCATCCCCCTCAGGTATCTGAGGGTTTAGTTCATAATTATAAAAGAATACATCTCAGAAGAAAATATAAAACAAAACATAAGAAAAACCCTAAAACCCCCTAAAGGAATTAAAGAGAAGATCCTCTGTCTTGAGTATGACTCCGGCTTCTTGAGATGAATCAACTGGCTTTCTCTGAGTAAATTCCACAATTCTGACCTCTCTGGCTCGGCTCTTTGGCCTAGCTTGACGCGCCCTTTGAAGGTTGGTCTCTAGGGTGTTTATATAGGCTTTTGGAATGACTTTCTTTGCCTCTAAGTACCCTAATCCAAATAAAATTCTTCTTTGTCACGTCAGGGACACGCCCATGGCACACACCCGTGTGAATCGTGGCCAGGCCGTGTTCGAACTCTCTTTGAAGCACACAGTAGTGTGGTCTTGGGCCCAGGCTGTGTCGATTTCGTGATATGGCTCATTTACTCTATTTTAGGCCCGTTTCTCGTTCTCTTCATCCTCCGGTGCTCTCCTGAGTATAAAACATGAAATTAAAGGATTAAGAGCACCAAATTACATAATTCAAGGGATAAATCATCCAAAAGTATGCTAAATATGGGTTTAAAATATGTTATTATTACGGTTTATCAAATACCCCCACACTTAAGCTTTTTCTTGTCCTCAAGCAAAATTCTCAACTCACAATTAAAACAAACTTCCTCGATTCATAATATTCATCAATAATGTTTTGTCATAATTCACAGATAATTTATACATGGATAATTCAACTCAAAGAGTCCTAAAGATTCAAACAATCTAAGTCATACATTTTTGTAGCATGAAAACGTAGGTGTTTTCCCTCTTCTAAATAATTACCTCTGATTCAAAATCGACAAGGATTGACATCCTCAATAAAGATTCACTCAAATCACTCAAGGTGTTTAAGGTTCAAGAAAAAGCACTTATAAGTCAAACATGAAAAGTTAATCCCATAGGCTTGCATAAAAATCAAATCTCCACCACTATAATATGAGATGATACACAGATCATAAGGTCTTTAACAGGGTTGTAACGGGGCTTGGGTTAAAGGTGTGTATAAAGGCTAAATTAGAGGGTTAGAATCGAGATTGACTTGACAAATTACCTAACTAGAAAAATGAGCTAATAATTACATCAACTAAAAACTTGTAATACTAATAATACGAGCTTTTTCTTCAAGATGTGGAATTTAAATATGTAAGCTCACTTACTAATAAAACTAATAATGAATATACTTCGTCGTTTTTTTTTTAGAACAAATCATTAAATATTTACAATAATAAAAAAGTACAACTGAAATATAGAACATAGTTAGGCAACTGCTCAAAATCAAATCTCGACAAAAAGGGTAGTCAAGAAGAATGGTGATAACAAATACAAAGGGTTTTGGTTTAAAATTAGCGGGTGAGTCAATAAAAAGGGTTGTTTAGGATCAAATGAGTTCACTAGGGGTTAATTATGAAGGTAGGCTTTTTAGTGGAGTAAGTGGGTTAAAACCTAGGTGCCTTTATCATCTCAGTATATCAAATCAAAAGTGTGGTCTCGACATGTATAATCGAAGCAAGTTCTAGAATAACAAATCAATGTTGACACACTCATAATCAATAAAGTGAGCAAGAAAAAGAATATATGCTCTAAAAGGCTCAAAATCTAACAAAAATTATGGCTTTTTGACATCAACCTTGTAAATTTCAAATTTCAAGGTAATAACTAGATTCAGGTAGACAACCTAAAAAATTTTTTAATTACGAAAAATAGACTTATCCTGCTTGATTCTCTAGTTTCCTCTGATTTAAATCATCACTGCACAATTATCAATGACTTAATCCAAAACATATCAATAAAAATCATAAATCAAAGGAAATTTCATTTTAACAGTAATATGAGAAATTTTACTTAAGAACAAGACATAATTCAGGATTTGAGAATAATGAAAAAAGTTAGGCATTTTTAAGATTCACCCTCCACACTTAAGACGTACATTGCCATCAATGTACAAAGATATATAAAAACAATATAGTAGAAAATCAAAAGATAGGGATAGGGGTGAAACTCCCTGAATTCTGGATGGCTTCCTTGAGTTGGGAGTGGTCGTGGTGTGTTGGCCGCCCACTATTATTGCGGTAGATGAAGAAATTGGGTGGCCCGTGAAGAAATAGCCAGGAAATAGTAAGACAAATTTAAAATAAACTAATTGTGTATTTAAAGACAAGAAAGGTAAAGAGAAAGAAAATAGAAAGTAAAATAAAATTAAAAGAATAGATAACTGGACTGAAAAGTCCTTACTGTTAGATGGTTCGCGAGGTGGGTGTGATTTCTAAGGCCGTGGTGTGTGATTCCCAAGCAGCCTGAAGAACCTAAAAACAAGAAACTAAAATAAGATACACTAAATTTAGTGGAAGAAAAGTTAAGATAAGAAAAATAAAAGAGAAGAGAAAATAAAAATAAAAACTAAATGGCCTCAAATGTCCTTGGCTTGTGGAGTTAATGAAGCGACCGGCATGAACTTATGTAGGTCGGTCTCGCAGAGGGAGACTGTGCTAGGATCCTTTCCCTTCTTCGACATGGATATGGTGTACATCTAGAGTTTGGAAAAAGGGCCAAGGAAGGAGAATATGGAAGGGGGGTCTGAGAATGTATGGAAGAAGGGGAATGTGAGTAGTTGAGAAGAGGGAGGGGTGGTTTAAATAGAGTTTTGATGTCTGGTACATCCCCACGCCCGTGTTCCATAGGCGTGTTGGGTCACACGGCCCTTATCGCACGGTCGTTTTTTGTTTCAATCATTTCTCCCACGCCCGTTTTGTGGTCACCACGCCCATGTTTGATAAAACAGTGTCGACCACGGCTGTATCGCACGGCCATGGTGTTTAATTGGAGCCCGTGTGACTTCCCTTAGTGTCGGCCACGGCCATATCACACGGCCGTGGCAATTTATAGTCGTCCGTGATCTGGGAATCTTTCGTCATTGGCTTGTACTACCTCTGCTATGTTAGTACAAAGGTCCGTAGTATCCACACGGCCACGGCCACGGCCGTGTGTAAGGCCGTGTGGTATGGAAATCTGCACTTGGTTAGTTTATAGTTAGGTACTGAAAAGGAAAAATAAAAGTAAAAGATAGAAAAAATGTAAAAGTTAATGGGGTTAGTGCTCGGGTTGCCCCCCGAAAAGCGCTCATTTAAAGTCTTAAGCTAGACTTACCTCTCATTCGCATAGTTAGGGTGGTTTGAAGAGTTGAACATCCTTCCTCATGCTATCTGTCCTATTATCAGTATATAGTTCAAGTCGAGGGGCGTTTATTTTAAAAGTGCCAAACATAGGATTACTTACCTCGACTGTTCCGTATGGGAAAACATTGATTACCTTAAAAGGGATTTCTTTGTTTATATTAGGGTCAGGAGGAGATATTCGAGGGTCTGCTATATCTAACAATACATGATCTCCGATTTTGAATTTGTCTGTCCCATAGAGTGACTTTGGTTCTGCTTCGTGTATCCCTAGTTTTTCCTTGAAATGTGTCTTCCACTCGTCTAGTTCATTGATCTGAAGCCTTCGTTCCTCCTGAGTTATTTCTTTGTTGGTATGAGGTCTAGGGTCTGGTCAGTTGTGTTGTTTTGTGTTGTTTCCTGTGAAGAAGGTTGAACAAATTGGTTATCAATTGAATTAATTTTCTCACCTTTATCACTTGATGTCCTAGCTGAGTCAAGGGCTTGAAGAGTGACTGTCTCATCACCTACACGAAGTATGAGTTCTCCTGCATCAATATCAATTTTTGTTCTGGCAGTTGCTAAAAAGGGTCTTCCCAAAATTAAAGGGATCGTGTTGTCCTCATCCATGTCTAAAACGACAAAGTCTACTGGGAAAACAAATTTGTCAATCTTTACGAGTACATCTTCAATTATACCCCTAGGAATTCTAATAGTTTTATCAGCTAATTGAATGCTCATCCTAGTTTGTTTGGGTTTCCCTAGACCTAGCTGTTTGAACATTTTATAAGGCATGACATTTATGCTTGGCCCTAAATCAGCTAAAGCATTATCAATAGTTAAACTACCAATTAAGCATGGAATTGTAAAACTCCCTGGATCTTTTAATTTTCGCGGTAATTTATTTTGCAAAACTGCTGAGCACATTGCGTTTAGCTCCACGTGTGATGCTTCGTCTAACTTCCGTTTATTTGTCAACAGCTCCTTTAAAAATCTCCTGAAATCAGGCATCTGCGAAAGAGCTTCAAGAAACAGTAAGTTAATATGTAATTTCTTTAAAAGTTTAAGAAACATACCGAACTATTCTTCTGTGTCGTCTTTCTTCAATGCATCGGGGTATGGTATACGAGGTTGGTACTCTTTAATTATCAGTTTCGGCTTATCATGACTTACCTCGTTCTTACCTTCCTCTACCATATTCTCTTGGCTTACCTTAGGCTCCTCTAACCCTACACTTTTCTAAGCTATTATGGCTTGAAGTTGCTCTTTTGGGTTAGTTTCTGTGTTGCTCGGTAGGCTTCCTTGCGATCATTCGGAGATCAGCTTAGCAAGTTGCCCTAACTGGTTTTCGATGCTTGTTGATTTTTAAGTGTTGTCTCGGTGTTTTGAAACAAGTTTTTGACACCGCTATGAATTTTGTCAGCATCTCCTCAAGGTTCGGCTTCTTTTCCTGTGGGAAGGGCTGTTGTTGGAAGTTTGGAGGGGTTTGTTGTCTCTGATTTCCTTGACTACCCCATGAAAAATTGGGGTGGTTCCTCCAACCTGGATTATAAGTGTTACTATAAGGGTTATTTTGAGGTTTAAAATTGTTACCCATATAGTGAACTTGCTCGTTTTCAACGCTCGGGTTGTAAGGTGGATATTTTGTGTTGTTCATCCCTCCTCCATTCGTATCGCACTGCATAACTGGATATACCTGCAAAGAACCACATAAACCATCAACCTTTTTATTTAACATCTCTACCTGATTTGATAGCATGGTTACTGCATCGAGGTTGAAAACACTGGCTGCTTTCGTTGGCTTTGTCCTTGTGACTTGCCACTGATAGTTATTCAGTGACATCTCTTCAATAAATTCGTAGGCAGCCTCAGGTTTTTTGTTATTCAGGGTTCCGCCGGTGGCTGAATCAATCAATTGTCTGGTTGAAGGATTCACACCGTTGTAAAAAGTTTGGACTTGTAGCCACAAGGGTAATCCATGGGGTGGGCACCTTCTCAGTAGATCTTTGTATCTCTCCCATGCATCGTAAAGTGTCTCTAAATCCATCTGCACAAAAGAAGAGATATCATTCCTTAACTTGGCCGTTTTGCCCGGTGGAAAATATTTTAATAAAAATTTTCTGGTCATTTGATCCCATGTAGTGATTGATCCTCGTGAAAGAGAATGTAACCACTGTTTAGCTTTATTCCTCTGAGAAAAGGGAAATAACTGAAGATGTATGGCATCATCAGTAACGCCATTTATTTCTAAGGTATCACAGAATTCTAGAAAATTTTCTAAGTGTGTGTTAGGATCTTCATCCTACAAACCATCAAACTGAACAAACTGTTGTATCATCTGTATAGTGTTAGGTTTTAGTTCAAATTTATTTGCAGCAATAGCAGGTCTAACAATACTTGACTCAGTTCCTGCTAAATTAGGTTTAGCATAATCATACATAGTTCGAGGAGCATGATTTTCGGCCACCTCTGGAGGTAGCGGATTATTCTCAGCCATCTCTTTGGTGGTATTGGTTTCGTCTTCTCGCTCTTCTTGTATTTAATTTAAGCTTCGCCTTATTTCTCTACGATTTCAGTGAACGGTACCTTCAATATCACTATCGTAAATTAGGGGTCTTGTAGGGTTCCTTCTCGTCATAAACTAGAGGTACCTACTAGGAACAAAATAAAAGAAAGAATATTAGCAATGTTAAAAAAAATAGAATAAAAGTAAATTGCAAAAAAATAAAAATGGCTAAAGTAATAAAAATTGAGCGTTCTTAATATTTTAGTTCCCCGGCAACGGCGCCAAAAACTTGATCGTTATGTCAGAGTCTTAAAAATTTATATAAAGAATGATCGAGCCTAGAAACTAACTATGACAATGATTGAGGCAAGCGCACCTATCGAAAAGTAGTATAGCTTAGTGGCAAGACCAGATTGTCGAACCCAAAGGAACTAAAAGTACTAATACTAACTTTCTTTCTATTATTTAGCCTAAAAATTAAAGGATTTGTTATTTAACTAAAATTAACTAACTACTAAGCTAAAGATGCTAAGACAAAGAGAATGAATTGGGAAAATACTTGTGGGAAAAAACCAATTGATTAAGACAATACCCGAGGAAGAATCCACCTAGACTTCACTTGTTATCTAACTCTGAACCAGGCGATTTATTCACTTGACTTGATCCGTAGGATTCCCTAATGTATATTAATACCTCCGTCGAGGCTACTAACGTCTAACCCTAGGTTGATTAATTGAAATCTCTTTCTAATTAAAACCCCTAAAATTGCATTAACTCGATCTATGGATTCCCATATTAGGTTTCACCCTAATCCGACAAAATTTCGTCACCCTATGTCTAGGCGCGCGAGCAACTCCGCTTAATTATGCTAGATCTACTCTTAGGCAGGGACTTTTGCTCCACCACCTAAGCACATCAGTACTTGAATCAATATCCTGGAATATCAAAGCAAGAATTAAGAACACATAATTAAGAACAAATCAAGTATTTATCATATAGTTCAGCAAACGATAATAAGATTCATCTTAGGTTTCATCCCCCTCAGGTATCTGAGGGTTTAGTTCATAATTATAAAAGAATACATCTTAGAAGAAAAGATAAAACAAAACATAAGAAAAACTCTAAAACCCCCTGAAGGAATTAAAGAGAAGATCCTCCGTCTTGAGTATGACTTCGGCTTCTTGAGATGAATCAACTGGCTTTCTTCAAGTAAATTCCACAATTCTGACCTCTCTGGCTCGGCTCCTTGGCCTAGCTAGACGCGCCCTTTGAAGGTTGGCCTCTAGGGTGTTTATATAGGCTTTTGGAATGGCTTTCTTTGCCTCTAAGTACCCTAATCCAAATAAAATTATTCTTTGTCACGTCAGGGACACGCCCATGGCACACGCCCGTGTGAATCGTGGCCAGGCCGTGTTTGAACCTACTGAAAGAGCACGACCATGTGGTCTTGGGCCCAGGCCGTGTCGATTTCGTGATATGGCCCATTTACTCTATTTTAGGCCCGTTTCTCGTTCTCTTCATCCTCCGGTGCTCTCGTGAGTATAAAACATGAAATTAAAGGATTAAGAGCACTAAATTACATAATTCAGGGGATAAATCATCCAAAAGTATGCTAAATGTGGGTTTAAAATATGTTATTATTACGGTTTATCACATGTCATAATTTTGAGAATTGATAATGTTTTTTAATTGAGCTCTTGATGAATTTATGGGATTTATGATGTTTGATGATGGAATTTGGAAGATATATGTTTGATTAACATAGTTTGTCATTGGAGTTTTTGTGATTTTGAGTAATTTGGATTTAATTGAGAAAATGAAATTTTGAAGGATTGATTTGTGAAATAAATGAAATGTATGGATTAATATGAGCATAGTGTGTATACGGCTAAGCATGGGTATATGATAATTTTATGTATTTTGTGATTTTGTGAATTAAGGACTAAAATGTCCAAATGTGAAAATGTGAGGGCTAATTTGCAAATTGCCCTAAATATGTGTTCTTGGATTGAATTGAATGAATTAGTGAATAAATGGATTAAATTTTAATATGTATAGATCAAGAACCGAAGGAAACAGACTTAGATTGCGGGAAAGTGAAAGTAGTCGAATAACCGAATCCGATCAACTATCCGAACCCGAGGTAAGTCGATATACAAATAAATGTATTTTAATTGACTTATTTGTGAATAAATGAAATTTGAATTGCTATGAATAATACTCGAGATGATGAATATATGGATTTCGAGAAAGTATCGAGAGATGGTTAATGTTCGAGAAGTCCCGTCTGAACCTAGGAATAGGTAGGATAGTATATGTCATGACATAGGTGTCCGATATGTGATATCATGTAAGACCACGTCTGGGACGTTGGCATTGATTCGAGGTTTCGTGTAAGACCACGTTTGGGATGTTGGCATCGATTTGAGATTTACGTGTAAGACCATGTCTGTGACATTGGCATCGTACTTGATTCGTGTAAGACCCTGTCTGGGACAGTGGCATCGATATCTGGTTACATGTAATACCACGTCTGGGATGTTGCCATTGTACGACTATTTCGAGCACTCTGAGTATCCTATTTAGTTCTGAACGGTTCAACGGGCAAGTCCGAGAAGTGAACGACTATGTGAGTTGTATATCCGTTTCAGGTACGTTTGAATAATACACTATGTGTGTATGTAAGGTAACTGTTTATATGAACTTACTAAGATGAATATGTGTATGGAAATGATGAGATAATATGTGAATATATGCTTGAATGAGCTATGTGTATATGTGATAATTGAGTTGAGAATTGTGGCAAGCTATGGCTAAGAAAATGGGCCAAAGAATATGTGATGAATTTGCATTGAGAAATCATTAATGTCATTGTATCAATGTGGTTATGAGCATTTTATGCTAAGTTTATTTGTATATGGCTTACTAAGCCTTTGAAAGATTACTCTGTGTATGTGTTTGCTCTATTTTATAGATCGTCGAAGCTACTGAAGGCTCGGGGATTGTCGAGGATCGTCATCACACTACTCAAACTTGTTTTGGTACTTTGAAAATGTGTATATAGTTAAATATGGCATGTATAGGCTAGTCATTTTGGATTATGTTTGAAATGTGTATAAATAGCCGTGAGATGTTTCTAGATAAATGTTGGTAATATGCATGAGTGAGTATGATATATGATTGATAATTTGGTATGGCTTGATAGCTAATGAAATGGCCAAAACTATGGTAAGCATATGAATGCATTATGAGTATGTATGTTTGAGCAAAGGAATGATTATATGAAAGGTAAATGTAGATGAATCATGCTTGAATGCATATGCGTTTTAGTTGTGCAAATTGGTATGAATGGAAATGAGGTTGGATGTAAAGATTTGTTGATTAATTTGACATGTATTTGGATGGAAATTGTGCATGAAATGAATTGGGATATTGCTTGTAGGATTGACCCAAGTGTGGGTGGCATTTTGGCCTTGCAACTGGCCAGGTTTGCATACACGGCTGTGGTACACGGGCGTGCCTGGTGGCCGTGTGAATAAGTCAGTAGCTAGCCTAATTTTACACGGCCATGGCACACGGGCGTGTCTAGTAGCCGTGTGGATAAGTCAGTATACATGCTCTGTTTTGGCACAGCCAGGACACATGGGTGTGTCTAGTAGCCGTGGGAGGCACACGGTCTGCCTACACGGGCGTGTGACCTCTGTAACTTAGAAAAGTTTTTAAACTTTTGAGAAATTCCATATGTGTTCGGTTTAGTCCCGACCCTATTCTAAAGCATGATTAAGGTCTCGTTGACCTATAAAAGGGACACTTTGATTGTGAGTGATGACTTATATTATGAAACATCTGTAAAAGTTCAAGATCTGTCCAGTAATGCCTTTAACCCTAATTCGGCGACGGATACGGGTTAGGGGTGTTACACAAAAGTTGGTATGTTTTGATGTGCTCATGAATGGTTAATCTGGTGGGTGTTATGGCTAATTTTTGGAAATTGATATAGTGAGAAATGCTATGAATTGTAATGGATTTATATGACGTATGAATCACATGTCTTTGATGCGAGGTTGGTATTTGAAATTGGTATGATTGAGCTGGATTTTTCATATGGAAATGAATGATGTTGTTATTGTTCAAATTATGCATAATTTGGTATGTTTTGGCTGCCTTTGGGGCATGAATTGATGCTTGTTTGATGCTTATAGGTATGACTCAAAATGGGTGGCATATTGGCCTTGCAAATGGCCTATACTTGCCCACATGGTTGAGCACACGGGCGTGTGTCTCGACAGTGTCTTTTACTGCTCCAATTCGAAGCAAGCCAGACTTGCACACGAGCCAGACACACGGGCGTGTGACTGGCTGTGTGAATCAAGTCAGTGCTGCACACGGCAAGACACACAGACGTGTGACACGCTGTGTGATCCAAGTCAGTTTTGCACACGGGCTGAGACATGATCCAAGGCACGGCCGTGTAAGGCACACGGCCTAGCCACATGGGCGTGTGCCCTGTTTTAAAAGAAAAATTTTCTAAGTTTCGCAAAGTTTCCGTATGAGATCGGTTTAGTGCCAAACCCTCTCTAAAGCATGTTTAAGGTCTCGTAGACTTTCTAAAGGGACTATATGTGTATGAATCATTATGAAATGATGATGTATGATTGATCTTGTGAAATGAGAGTAATATGTTCCGATATGTCCGGTAATGCCTCTTAACCTTAGTCCGGCGACGGATACGGGTTAGGGGTGTTACAATTTTATTGGTATCAGAGCTACGGTTTAGTCGATTCTAGCACTAACGTAGCGTATGTTAGTCTAGCTATACATGCCATATATTTGAACTGTGATAGTGTCATGAATCCTAACAAATAAAAATGTGTTTTTCGTATAGTAAATGGATCCCGAACGAGCCGTAGCTGACAATGTTGAAAGTAATGCACCCACTCCCGCTCAAGGGGCAGTGCCTTTTGATTCGAGAAATGTATCTAGTGACCTCGAGGGAGAGGTAAAGTAAGCCTTCTTCCAAATGATGAATGAGTGGTTCACTCAGTATGTTAGAGCAAATCCGGCTGTTCCTCAACCTTCGCCCCCACCTAATCCCCCTCAGACTCCTATTGTACCTCCGGTTATGAATCCGAATCTGTTGAATAAGCCTCTGGTCGATAAAATCTGTAAATATGGGGTCGAAGAGTTCAGGGCCACTAATGATGATGATGCTGAGAGAGCTGAGTTTTGGCTTGAGAATACGATTCGAGTATTTGATGAGATGTCATGTACCCCTAATGAATGTGTGAAATGTGTCGTTTCTTTGTTGAGAGATGCAGCTTACCAATGGTGAAACTTTGACTTCCGTTGTTTCAAAAGAAGGAATTACCTGGGATTCCTTCCTGACCGAATTTCAAACGAAATACATCAGTGAGAGATCTATAGATCAGAAACGCAAAGAGTTTCTTGAATTGAAATAGGGCCGTATGTCTGTTACAAAATATGAGTGAGAATTTGTGAGACTGAGCCAGTATGCACGAGAATGTGTCTCGACTGAGGCAATACTGAGTTATATATTTGTGATATTGTGAAACTGCACGGGGTGCCACTATCTATTACGTCTGACAGAGATCCGAGGTTTACTTCGCGGTTTTGGAAGAAACTACAAGAGGCTTTAGGTACGAAATTGCACTTCAATACTGCATTTTACCCACAGACGGATGGTCAATCCGAGCGGATTATTCAGATACTCGAGGATATGTTGAGATGTTGGATTCTTGATTTTGAAGGTACGTGGGAACAGTATTTGCCATTGATTGAATTCGCGTATAATAATAGTTTTCAATCGAGCATTAAAATGGCACCGTACGAAGCCTCATATGGTCATAAATGCCGAACACCACTATTCTGGTCAGAGCTCAGCGAGAATAAGATTCAGGGGTTGATTTGATTAAAAAGACTGAACAGAAAGTAAAAGTGATACGAAATAGTCTGAAAGCAGTGTCTGGTCGACAGAAATCATATGCAGATTCGAAACGAAAAGATATTGAATTCGAGATCGGTGATAAAGTATTTTTGAAAGTGTCTCCGTGGAAGAAAATACTCCGATTCGGCAGAAAAGGCAAATTGAGTCCAAGATTCATCGGGCCGTATGAAATTATCGAGCGTATTGGGCTAGTTGCTTATAGACTGGTTCTACCATTTGAGCTAGAAAAGATTCACAATGTGTTTCATGTAACGATGCTTCGACGATACAGATCAGATCCCTCGCATGTAATTTCTCCGTCTGAGATAGAGATTCAGTCTAACATGACTTATGAAGAAGAACCGATCCGTATCTTAGCTCATGAGGTTAAAGAATTGAGAAATAAGAAAATTCCGTTAGTAAAAGTATTATGGCATCGACACGTGGTCGAAGAAGCTATGTGGGAACCCGAAGATGCTATGAAAGAACAATATCTGAATCTGTTCAATGGTAAGATTTTCGGGGACAAAAATCCCTAAGGGGGAGTTGTAACAGCCTGGTTTATACCTTAGTCAAAATAGTGGTTTCGGGACCATAAATCCGAGTCAAAAAAATATTTTAATATTATTTTCTTAGTCTACAGCATGTGAATTGGTATGTGTGAAATTTTGGTGATTTAATTTGATCGTTTGTGTGCTTAATTTGCAAAAAGGACTAAATTGAAGAAAATGAAAAAGTAGCCTTCTATTTAATTAAGTGCTGAACTGATGTGTTATTATAATTAAGGGGTCCTTATGTTGTTATTATGCCATAAACTTGAAAGTGGACAATTATGGCCATCCATTATATGTTTATAAATGTTTTAAACCAAGGTTAAAATTGGTATTTGATAATCAATGTTAATATAATTAAAATAAAAACAATTTGATGGCTATTATCATCATCTTTTCACCGAATTTGAAAGAAAAAGAAAGGGTTTAAAGCTTAGTTTCATTCGGCCATTGATAAGCTTAATTGAGGTATGATTTTTGATCCGTTTTCGATAATTTTTACGTTTTTGTGATCGTTGCTTTGTGTTCTATCAAGCCCATGCTTTAATTCATGAAATTGATGATGATTTTGAGTTATGCCATTGTTGATGTTGTGAGCTTTGTGATGTTAAATGGTGAAATATGGAAGCTTGATGTTAAATAAATATGTTTTGTATTGGGTTTTTTGATGAAATTGATTATTATGTACTAATTTGTGAAAATGAGAAATTGAAGGACTAAAATGTGAAATAAATGAATTATGTGGGCTTATTTGAGCCAAGTGTATAGTCAGCCTAGTTATAGTGTAATTAAATTTTGTATATTTTGTGATTTTGTGAATTAGGGACTTAAATGTCAAAATGTGAAAATGTGAGGGTTAATTTGTAAAATGCCCTAAATATGTGTAAATGGATTGAATTGAATGATTTGGTGAATAAAAGAGTCAAATTTGAATGTGTATAGATCAAGAACCAAAGAAAATGGAATTAGATCGGGGGAAATCGAAAGTAGTTGAATAGACGTTCGTTTCCGTTCTTTCCCGTACGACGTAAGTCTATATACAAATAAATGTGTTTGAATTGAATTATTATTGTTTATTTGTGAATGAATTGTGATATATGGCAATTTGAACTTGATAAACCGTAATAATAACATATTTTAAACCCACATTTAGCATACTTTTGGATGATTTATCCCTTGAATTATGTAATTTGGTGCTCTTAATCCTTTAATTTCATGTTTTATACTCAGGAGAGCACCGGAGGATGAAAAGAACGAGAAACGAGCCTAAAACAGAGTAAATAGGCCATATCATGAAATCGACACGGCCTGGGCCCAAGACGACACGGCCTGGGCCCAAGACGACACGGCCGTGCTCCTTCAGCAGGTTCGAGCACGGCCTGGCCACGATTCACACTGGCGTGTGCCATGGGCGTGTCCCTGACATGACAAAGAAGAATTCTATTCGGATTAGGGTTCTTAGTGGCAAAGAAAGCCATTCCAAAAGCCTATATAAACACCCTAGAGGCCAACCTTTAGGGGGCGTCCAGCTAGGCCAAGGAGCCAAGCCAGAGAGGTCAGAATTGTGGAATTTACTCGAAGAAAGCCAGTTGATTCATCTCAAGAAGCCGGAGTCATACTCAAGACGGAATATCTTCTCTTTAATTCCTTTAGGGGGTTTTAGGGTTTTTCTTATGTTTTGTTTTATCTTTTCTTCTGAGATGTATTCTTTCATAATTATGAACTAAACCCTCAGATACCTGGGGGGGATGAAACCTAAGATGAATCTTGTTATCATTTGCTGAACTATATGATAAATACTTGATTTGTTCTTAATTCTTTCTTTGATATTCCAGGATATTGATTCAAGTACTGATGTGCTTAGGTGGTGGAGCAAAACTCCCTGCCTAAGAGTAGATCTAGCATAGTTAAGCGGAGTTGCTCGCGCGCCTAGACATAGGGTGACGAAATTTTGTCGGATTAGGGTGAAACCTAATATGGGAGTCCATAGATCGAGTTAATGCAATTCTAGGGGTTTTAATTAGAAAGATATTTCAATTAATCAACCTAGGGTTAGACGTTGGTCGCCTCGAGAGAGGGATTAATATACATTAGGGAATCCTACGGATCAAGTCAAGTGAATAAATCGTCTGGTTCAGAGTTAGATAACAAGTGAAGTCTAGGTGGATTCTTCCTTGGGTATCGTCTTAATCAATTGGTTTTTCTCACGAATGTTTTCCCAAGCTCGTTCTCTTTATCTTAGCATCTTTAGCTTAGTAGTTAGTTAATTTTAGTTTAAACAACAAATTCTTTAAATCTTAGGCTGAATAATAGAAAGAGAGTCAGTATTAGTACTCTTGGTTCCCTTGGGTTCGACAATCCGGTCTTGCCAATAAGCTATACTTCTATTCGATAGGTGCACTTGCCTCAATCGTCGTCACAGTAAGTTTCCAGGCTCGATCATTCTTTATATAAATTTTTAAGACTCTGACATATACGATCAAGTTTTTGGCGCCGTTGCCGAGGAACCAAAATATTAAGAACGCTCAATTTTATTTACTTTAGCCATTTTTTATTTTTGCAATTTACTTTTTGATCGTTGTGTTTATGCGATGTCAAAGTCTTAAAATTTATAATGAGAATGATCGAACCTGGAAACTAACTATGAAAACGATTTGAGGCAAGCGCACCTATCGAACAAAGAGTATAGTTAAGGCAAGACAAGAATGTCGAACCCAAAGGAACTAAAAGTACTAATACTAACTTTCTTTTTATTATCTAGCCTAAAATAAAGGGAATTTGTTGTTCAATCTAAATTAACTAATTATTAAACTAAAGACTCTAAGACAAAGAAGAATAAATTTGGGGAAAATACTTGTGGGAAAAGCTAATTGATAAAGACAATACCCAAGGAAGAATCCACCTAGACTTCACTTGTTATCTAACTCTGAACCAGACGATTTATTCATTTGACTTGATCCGTAAGATTCCCTAATGTATATTAAACCCTCTCTCGAAGCGAATAACGTCTAACTCTAGGTTGATTAATTGAAACCTCTTTCTAATTAATACCCCTAGAATTGTATTAACTCGATCTATGGAATCCCATATTAGGTTTCACCCTAATCCGGCAAAATCTCGTCACCCTATCTCTAGGCGTGCGATCAACTCCGCTTAACTATGCTAGATCTAATCTTAGGCAGGGACTTTTGCTCCTCCACCTAAGCACATCAAACTTGAATTAATATCCCAGAAATATCAACACAAGAATTAAGAACACATAATTAAGAACAAGTCAAATATTTATCATATAGTTCAGCAAACGATAACAAGATTCATCTTAGGTTTCATCCCCCTCAGGTATCTGAGGGTTTAGTTCATAACGATAAAAGAAAACATCTCAGAAGAAAAGATAGAACAAAACATAGGAAATCCCTAAAACCCCCTGAAGGAATTGAAGAAGAGATCCTTCGTCTTGAGTATGATTCCGGCTTCTTGAGATGAATCAACTGGCTATCTTCGAGTGAATCCCCACAAATCTACCTTCTCTAGCCTAGCAAGACGCCCCCTGACAAAAGCCTTGGTCTCTCCCTTTTAGGTCATACTTAGGGTGTTTATATAGGCTTTGGAATGTGTTTCTTTGCCCCTAAGTATCCTAATCCGAGTGAAATTTCTCTTTGTCACGGCAGGGGCAAGGCCATGGCACACGCCCGTGTAAATCGTGGCCAGGACGTATGGAGTCCGTTGATGAGGCACAGTCGTGTGGTCTTGGGCCCAGGCCATTTCGATTCTGTGATGTGGCCCATTTGGCCCGTTTTAAGCCCGTTTTCTTGTTCATTTCATCCTCCGGTGCTTCCCTGAGTATAAAACATGAAATCAAAGGATTAAGAGCACCAAATGACATAAAATAAGGGATAATTCATCCAAAAACATGCTAAATGTGGGATTAAAATATGTTACTTTTACGGTTTATCAAATACCCCCACACTTAAGCTTTTGCTTGTCCTCAAGCAAAATTCTCAACTCATAATTAAAACAAACTTCCTCGATTCATGATATTCATCAATAATGTTTTGTCATAATTCACATATAATTTATACTTAGATAATTCAACTCAAAGAGTCCTCAAGATTCAACCAATCTAAGTCATACATTTTGTAGCATGAAAACATAGGTGTTTCCCCTCGTCTAAATAATTACCTCTGATTCAAAATCGACAAGGATTGACATCCTCACTAAAGATTCACTCAAATAACTCGAAGTGTTTAAGGTTCAGGAAAAAGCATTCATAATTCGAACATGAGAAGTTAATCCCATAGGCTTGCATGAAAATCAAATCTCCACCACTATAATATGAGATGATACACAAATCAAAAGGTCTTTAACAGGGTTGTAACGGGGCTTGGGTTAAGGTATGGATAAAGGCTGAATTAGAAGGTTAGAATCGAGATTGACCTGACAAATTACCTAACCAGAAATATTGAACTGAATATAAGTAATTACATCAATTGAAAACTAATAATACTTATAATACGAGCTTCTTCTTCAATATTTGGAATTCAAACGTATAAGCTCATTTAATCACGAAACTAATAATGAATATACTTTGATTTTTTTTGTATTTTTTATTTTAAGAACAAGTCATAATTACATAATAAAGGATAAATTACTAAACTAAAGATCATAGTTAGGCTACTGATCAAATCAAATCTCGATATAAGGGTAGTTAAGAAGGATGGTGATAAAAAATATAAAAGGGTTTTGGGTTAATATTAGCGGTTGAGTCAATAAAAAGGGTTGTTGGGATTAAACGGGGTTCACTAGGGGTTAATTGTGAAGGTAGGCTTTTAGTGGAGTAAGTGGGTTAAATCCTAGGTGCCTTCATCATCTCTGTATATCAAATCAAAGGTGTGGTCTCGACATGTATAATCGATGCAAGTTCTAGAATAACAAATCAATGTTGACACACTCATAATCAATAAAGTGAGCAAGAAAAAGAATATATGCTCTATAAGGCTCAAAATCTCACAAAAATTATGGGTATTTTGATGTCATTCTTGTAAATTTCAAACTCCAAAGTAATATTCAAATTCAGGTAGACAACCTAGAAAAATTTTTAATTTTGAAAAATAGACTTATCATGCTTGATTCTCTAGTATCTTAAAGTATAAATCATCAATGCACAATTAACTATGACTTAATCCAAAACATATCAACAAAAATCATAAATCAAAGGAAATTTCATTCTAATCATAATATGAGAAACTTACTTTAAGAAACAAGGCATAATTCAGGATTAATATTGTTGACACCTCTTCATACTTAAGAAAAAGAACTAACTCAGGGATTTGAGAATAATGAAAAAAGTTAGGCACTTTTTAGGTTTACCCCCCCCCACACTTAAGATGTACATTGCCCTCAATGTACAAAGATAGATATAGATATAGAAAATCAAAAGATAGGGTTAGAGGTGAAACTCCCTGAAATTTTTTATGGGGTCACAATATTTGGGCTGCGTTGGAGGAAGACATTTGTAACACCCCATACCCAAGTCCGAGACTGAGACTGGATACGAGACATTACCATACTTGATCTTAAGGAAACATGAACTTACGGGCTGTAAAATTTTGTTTCGAAACAGAAACTCCTCTTTCTTAATCAAAACATACATTTCATGGGCCTACGAGGCTTTAGACATCTATCCGGAAACATTCGAAACTCAATCGGGAACTTTTCCTTAAAACAGGGGTCACACACCCATGTGACTTGGGACACGCCCGTGTACCCCTAAGACATGCCCGTGTCTTCCACCCGTGGTCGACACTAACTAATTTCACACGGCCTTGACACGCCCGTGGCTTTGGCCCGTGTGCTAAACTTTGGCATTCTAACTTATCCACACGGTCCATACACACGCCCGTGTACTTCAGCCGTGTGACAATCCAATTTACAAGTGCAAGGTGCAGACTTCACACGGCCAGGGCACACGCCCATGTGCTAACCATGTGTCAGACACGGCCTAAACATACGGCCGTGGGACTAACCCCTAGCCTATTCTGACTTATGGTAGTAAGGTGCAGGAGATGCACGGCCTAGACACACGCATGTGTGTCCATTCGTGTGGGCACATGTGGGCTATTTACCAAGCCAATTGCCACCCTGAATCATGATCAATCTCATACTCAATTCAACAACTCAAATTACTACATCTTTCATGAACAACACTACATGATTCATTGATATCAATAAACATACATACTTAGTCAATCTTGGCAAATCGCTTAGCCATATACAAAAGAATAATGAACTTGATAGCCCATACTATTGCCCCTTTTTTAAGACATATTCTCAAATTGAAATGTTTCCTATACATGCCATACTTAATATGAACAACTTGGCTATACCAAAATAGTGATTGATAGTGTGCTTCGAGCTCCGATGACGATGATCCACGAGATTAGCTTGGCGGGACTACATGGAAAGAAAGAAATAAAGACGTAAGCACTTAGCTTAGTAAGTTTGCAAATAATGCACATAGAAACATACTCGCTTAACATAAACCATTTGGCATCATAAATTTCAGCTATTAAAGCTTACTTACTCTTACCGATTATTACATATCTCATGATTCTTACTAGTCTCATGCTCGTGAGGTTAACAAGGTACCTGTATCACTTGATCGCATAGATCAGTATACTTTACTATAATAATCATAATCTCTAATTCATCATTCATAACATGAATAATACTCATTTTCAACTTGATAATAGCTTTACTTATTTTGCCCGATGAATTACTATGAATAACCGAGGATACTGAATCTCATCTCACATATAACTCGATGCCAAAGCCGTATCCTAGATATGGTCTTACATGGGATCTCTCATCTTGGTATCGATGCCATGCCTTGACATGGACTTACACAAAGTCTTACTTATATGTTCCCTTGGGAACTTACCATTGCCATGTCTTGACATGGTCTTATTTGGTATCTTTACTCGTGAACTGGTCAATGCTGAGCCTTGGCTTGGACTTACATGAAATCTCTATCTCATGATAACTTTTCAATGCCAAGACTTGTCTTGGACTTACATGACATCTTTGCTTGGAGACTCACCAATGCCATGCCTTGGCTTGGGCTTATATGGGCCTTCATCTCATAATAACTCTTCAATGCCAAGACTTGTCTTGGTCTTACATGATAACTTGCTTGATTGCCGATGCCATGCCTTGGCTTGGTCTTATACGGACTTTCTTGTCTCATGTGATAGATCGAGTATCCTAAGTAATTCAACTTCAATCGGGACTTTCTCATGCTTAATCTCATTGATTTCTTTGTTAACATATCATTAAACATTTTCATGGTAATATTGTACATTATACTAAGCAATTCAATGATATTAGTCATAAAGCTTAGAAATCATACAAACTTACCTCAATGTACAAAATGTATGTAGAAATGCAATTTAGTCCTCGACTTTGTTCTTACCTCGGTTTCGATCCGGGCTTCATTTTTCTTGATCTATAATAATAATTTAACTCATTTAATACTCATATTGACTAAATTGACTCTTAACACATACTTTGGCAAAATTACTATTTTGCCCTAAACTTTCTCATAATTACACTTTTGCCCCAAGGCTCGTAAAGTGATTTTCATTCAACTTTCTAATACTTCATGCTTAGCTGATTAATAGTCTCAACTATTGCAATATCAAATTCTTACAATTTCTACCATGCATGACAAATTTCATAAATTTTACAAACTAGTCCATACTAGCATTTCTCATGAAATTCATTTAGAAAAAGATGTTTATCTAACATCAATCTCTCATAATCTTCCATAAAACATCATTTTACAAACATATCAATCTCGAATTTATGGTCTCGCACCACTAATCCGACTAGACCCTAAATCGGGCTGTTACAATTCTCCCCTATTAGGGATTTTCGTCCTCAAAAATCTTACCAGCAAATAGGTTTGGGTACTGGTTTCTCATGCTCTCTTCTGGTTCCCACGTAGCTTCCTCTATCCTATGTCTTTGCCACAACACTTTCACTAGGGAAATACTTTTATTTCTTAGCTGTTTGACTTCCCGAGCTAAAATCTTAACTGGTTCTTCACCATAAGTCATGTCAGGATGAATCTCTATCTCTGACGGGGTAATTATATGTGAAGGGTCTGATCGATAGTGTCGCAACATGGACACGTGAAACACATCATGTATCTTTTCTAACTCTGATGGCAAAGCCAATCGATAAGCTACCGGCCCAACTCTCTTAGTAATCTCGTATGGTCTGATAAAACGTGGACTCAACTTGCCTTTACGGCCAAATCTGAGAACCTTTCTCCATGGTGACACTTTCAAGAAAACTTTATCCCCAATCTGATACTCTATCTCTTTTCTTTTTAAATCCGAGTAGGATTTTTGCCTGTCAGAAGCAGCCTTTAAACTTTCTTGAATTACTATCACCTTCTGTTCGGTTTCTCTAACCAAATCAACCCCGTGAATCTGGTTTTCCTTGAGTTCAATCCAATATAAAGGCGTTCGACACTTACGCCCATATAAAGCCTCATAAAGCGCCATCTTCAAGCTCGACTGAAAACTATTATTGTAGGCAAATTCTACTAATGGGAGAAACTTTTCCCAACTACCTTGGAATTCAAGAATACAACACCGGAGCATATCTTCGAGTACTTGTATTAACCTCTCTGACTGACCGTCAGCTTGAGGATGAAAAGCTGTACTAAAACTCAATTTTGTACCCAATGCCTCTTGTAACTTCTTCCAAAATCTGGAAGTGAATCTCGGACCTCTATCCGATATGATTGACAAAGGAACTCCATGAAGCCTTACTATTTCTGAAACATACAAGCTTGCCAACTTGTCGAGTGAGTAATCCACTCGTACGGGTAGAAAATGGGCTGACTTCGTGAGTCTATTAACTACAACCCATATAGCATCTTTCTTACTCAGTGATAACGGTAAACCCGTTACAAAATCCATGGTGATACGGTCCCATTTCCATTCGGGAACCAAAATGGGTTGAAGCAAACCCGAAGGTACTTGGTGTTCAGCCTTTACTTGCTGACAAATCATGTATTTGGAAACAAATTCTGAAATATCTTTCTTCATTTTCGGCCACCAATACTATTGCTTCAAGTCATTATACATCTTGGTACCACCCGGATGTATAGATAAATATCCGTTATGTGCCTCATGCAAAATTCTCTGAATAAGCTCTTCCTTTCTTGGTACACAAACTCTATCTTTAAACATCAACCATCCATCAGAATTAATCTGAAAGTCGTATTCAACACCTGACTCGCACTGAGCTCTCTTTGCTTGCAATTCGCTATCTTCTTTCTGAGCCTCAAAGATCTCTTAGAGGAATACTGGTCCAGCTCTCAACTCAGCTAGAATAGAACCATCATTGAATAAAGTCATCCGTGAATTCATTGTCCTTAATGCAAATAGGGACTTTACGCTTAAAGCATCGCGACCACATTCGCTTTCCCGGATGGTAGTCAATGACCAACTCATAGTCTTTTATTAACTCTAACCATCTCCGTTGCCTCAAGTTCAACTCTTTTTGCGTCAACAAGTATTTTTGAATTTTGTGATCAGTGAAAATTCGACATCTTTCACCATATAAATGGTGTCTCCAAATATTCAATGCGAAGAATATGGCAGCCAACTCTAAATCGTGCGTCGGATAATTCTTCTCATAAGGCTTTAGCTGTCTTGAGGCATAAGCAATCACTTTTCCTTCTTACATAAGTACATAGCGTAATCCGTTTAAGGATGCATCGCTGTATATCACAAACTCATTCCCTGTCTCGGGTTGTACTAAAATCGAAGCTTCTGTCAATAATGCCTTTAGTTTCTTGAAACTTTGATGGCATCTTTCTGTCCACTCAAACTTCACATTTTTCTGTAACAATTTCGTCATCAGAGTTGCAATAATGGAAAACTCCTTGATGAATCGTCTATAATAGCCAGCTAGGCCTAGAAAACTTCTAATCTCAGAGACATTCCTAGGTGGATTCCAGTCCATTATGGCCGAAATCTTACTTGGATCTACTCGAACTCCTTCTCCTGAGATAATATGTCCTAGAAATCCTACTTCCTTGAGCCAAAATTCACTTTTACTGAACTTGGCATAAATTTAATTTTCTCGTAGAGTCTACAAGATCGTTCGTAGATGCTCAGCATGTTCATTCCTATCTCGAGAATAAATCAATATGTCATCGATAAAAACAACTACAAACTTGTCGAGGTATGGCCTGAAGATACGGTTCATTAAGTCCATGAATACCGCAGGATCATTGGTCAATCCAAAGGGCATGACTAAAAATTCTTAATGCCCATACCTCGTTCGAAAAGCGGTCTTGGATACATCTGAATCCTTTACTCTCAACTGGTAGTACCCAGATCTCAGGCTATCTTAGAGAACACAGTGGCCCCCTTCAATTTATCGAACAAATCATCGATCCTTGGCAATGGGTACTTGTTCTTTACTGTCACTTTATTAAGCTAACGGTAATCTATGCACAATCTCATGGTGCTATCTTTCTTTTTCACAAATAAAACTGGAGCACCCCATGGAGAACAACTTGATCTTGCAAAACCTTTATCTGTCAAGTCTTGCAACTGTGACTTCAACTCTCTCAACTCCGATAGAGCCATTCTGTAAGGAGTAATAGATATTGTTACAGTACCAGGAGCTAGCTCAATGCTAAATTCCTCGGGGAAAACATCCAAGTACTCATATACTATCGGTATTGACTCGATCTTTAACTCTGTTTCTCTATCATTCATTAGAAAGGCCAAATATGCCTCATACCCTTTTCTTATGTATTTCTATACTGTCATATGAGAAATCATTACCGGTGATCTACCTTGTTCGTCTGGTTCTACATGGAGAGTGTCCCCATTCTCATATCTCATCTCAATATATTTCTTCCCACAATTTACTATTACATCATGAGTGGTCAACCAGTCCATACCAAGAATGATGTCAAACTCATCAAATGGTAACAACATAAGGTTTGCTTTAAAATAATGACCTCTAATCATCAATGGGCAATCATTACATACTTTATCGACCAGCACACTTTGGCCTAATGGATTAGACACTTTAATCACAAATTCTGTAGACTCTATAGGCATACTCATACTGGATACTAGTTTCATGCAAATGTAAGAGTGTGTGGATCCGAGATCTATTAAAGTAATAACTTTAATATCATGAAGAGAAAAGGTACCCGTAATAACATCAGGAGAAGATGCCTCTTCGTGAGCACGAATGGCATACGTCCTTGCAGGTGCCCTACCCTCGGGTCTCGCAACCTACTCTTTAGGGTTACCTCTACCACTTGCTCCACTATCCGGGTTCTTCTGCGGTCTTCCTCTGACCATACTCCCAGATCTCGGATTCTGAGTTCTCTCTTCTTTCATCATCTCAGGACAGTCTTTTATAAAGTGGTCTTGGGAACCACATCTGAAGCAAGCATTTTCATGCGCTCGGTACTCACCAAGATGACGTCTACTGCTCTGTGGGCATTCCGGTCTATCAGACCGAATGTTCCCCACACTAGCAACTGAAGTAGTCTGTGCCTTATTTCCCGAATATGATTTACTCTTATTTCTACTTGAAAACCCGGTAGATGAAGCTGATCGGGGGGAAAATTCTCTTGGCTTCTTAGAAGAAGATTGGAATGACTTATTCCACTGTCTCTTCTTCGAGTCACGAGACTCAATCTCAACCTTCTTTTTCTCTTTTACTAGTTTTTCGGCTTTACATGCCCTTTCTACTAGCACAACGAATTCCTTCAGTTCTAGGACAGCAACAAACAACTTGATGTCCTCATTTAGCCCATCTTCGAATCTCTTGCTCATGATGGCCTCGGTGGATACACACTCTCGAGCGTATTTACTGAGTCGTACAAACTCACGCTCATAATCAGTTACGGACATATTGCCTTGCTTCAGTTCTAGAAATTCCTTTCTCTTCTGATCGACAAATCTTTGACTGATATACTTCTTTCTAAACTCTTCTTGAAAGAACTCCCACGTGATCTTTTCTCGTGGTACCACTGACACTAAGGTGTTCCACCATTGGTAAGCAGAATCTCTTAAAAGAGAGACTACACACTTCATGCATTCTTCAGACGTGCATGACAATTCATTGAATACCCTGATGGTATTTTCCAACCAGAACTCGGCCTTTTTCAGATCATCATCCTTTCTGGCCTGGAATTCTTCTGCCCCATGTTTCCTGATCCTATCAACCGGTGGCTTCTCTCCTCTTACCACCTTTACTACTTGAGGGGCTACTACGATAGGTTGAGGAATAGGCAGGGGTGGAGGGGTTTGAGCATTCGGGTTCGTGCGAACGAACTTCGTATACCACGTGTTCATCATATGGAGGAATGCTTCTCTAGACTCTTCTTCTCCTCTCTGACTCACCATGGTGGGTCTATTCTCATTCTCGTTAGGCACCGTCCCTTCAGCGGCAGCCGGTGCATTACTTTCTACGTCATCCGCTACAGCTCTTTCGGGATCCATTTACTATATGTATAAACATAATTTAAGTCGTCAGGAGTCGTCACACTATCATTATAAAAATATTCTTACGTATGGAATGTATAGCTAGACTCGTGCTCGTGCTACATTAGTCCTAGAATCGACTAAACCGTAGCTCTGATACCATTAAATGTAACACCCCATACCCAAGTCCGAGACTGAGACTAGATACGAGACATTACCATACTTGATCTTAAGGAAACATGAACTTATGGGCTGTAAAATTTTGTTTCGAAATAGAAACTCCTCTTTCTTAATCAAAACATACGTTTCATGGGCCTACGAGGCCTTAAACATCTATCCGGAAACATTCGAAACTCAATCGGGAACTTTTCCTTGAAACAGGGGTCACACGCCCGTGTACCCTTAAGACATGCCCGTGTCTTCCACCTGTGATCAACACTGACTAATTTTACACGGCCTTGACACGCCCGTGGCTTTGGCCCGTGTGCTAAACTTTGGCATTCTGACTTATCCACACGGTCCATACACACGCCCGTGTACTTCAGCCGTGTGACAATCCAATTTACAAGTGCAAGGTGCAAACTTCACACGGCCAGGGCACACACCCATGTGATAACCGTGTGTCACACACGACCTAAACATACGGCCGTGGGACTAACCCGTAGCCTATTCTGAATTAAGGTACTAAGGTGCAGGGGACACAAGGCCTAGACACACGCCCGTGTGTCCATTCGTGTGGGCACATGTGGGCTATTTACCAAGCCAATTGCCACCCTGAATCATGATCAATCTTATACTCAATTCAACAACTCAAATTACTACATCTTTCATGAACAACACTACATGATTCATTAATATTAATAAACATACATACTTAGTCAATCTTGGCAAATCGCTTAGCCATATACAAAAGAATAATGAACTTGATATGTAACACCCCTCACCCGTGTCTAACTCCGGGACAGGGTTCGAGGCTTTACCGGACTTAAACATTCACAATCGTACAAATCAGGTTACCAAATTTTGCCCAAAATTAAAACTTTTCAAACACATGCATTTGACCTTGTCATCTATTTAATCACTTATACCACATAACAAGACATTAACACATACCATGGACAAATAGGCTTACAAGCCAAAATCATCATAAGCCACATCTCATGGCTATAATCAACAAATCAATATAAGCCAATACAATTGACTAATTACAACAACATCCATCATAGAAAAACTAAGTCCCTATACATGCCACTCACTTGAAAACAGTTAACATACACATGTCAATACTCCAAGGATAATGGCTCGATAGTGTGATGCTGCCTCCGACGATCTCCAACCCTGAGCTGACCTGACAAAGCTAAAAGAAATGGAAAGGAGGGAGTAAGCTTTACGCTTAGTAAGCTCGCATGAAAATAATATGCAATGGGATAACATGCTATTTTCATATTCTTTCTATTTATTCAAATTCCAGTTAAGCTATTTTCTTCAGTCACAGTCATTAAATTATTTATATCTGGAGCTACGGAACTCCAAATTAAGATATGTTAATTTTTCCTGAAACTAGACTCATTTATCTTTTTAACATAAAATTTTCAGAATTTTCGACTTATCCAATTAGTACAGTTTATTCATTAAAGTTTCCTCTATTTTACTGTTCGACTATTCTGACCTCTCTTCACTACGAATTAATTTCATCCTCGTACAGAGTTCATATGACCTTATTATTTTATTCATTTGAAAATATACTCATTCAGGATTTCAAGAATATAAATTATATCCCATAATTATTTTTTTACAATTTTTAATGATTTTTCCAAGGCAGGATAGGGGATCGCATAATCATTCTAAACCAGTCTCACAGAAATTAAAATATCTCAAAATATATGAATCATTTCTTTGCTATGTTTATTTTATATGAAAATAGACTCAATAAGATTTAAATAAATATCTCATCCAACTTATAATTCAATTTATACTATTTTTCGTGATTTTTCAAATTCACGTCACTGCTACTAGCCAAAGCAGTTCTATTGTAAATTTTTGCTCTCTCTCACTTTAGTTGTGTTCATCACTTGCCTATACCAATCTTTCCACTTTCCGATTACATATCGAGCATATTGTTCATACGTACATTTGCCACATTTCTCAATTGGTCACATTCACACTTGCACTTATTCATAACATGATCGTATTCAATTACACTTAGTCGTTACACAATCACGTGTATTTTCACTTAGTCAATTTCCCGTTGAACTCATCGGAATAATAACAGATACACGGTGGCCTGCACATAGTACCACCTTTGTAGCCGAAGCTATCTGGTGCACATAATAGCCTGCACTTAGTACTACACATGTGACCAAAACCATCACTTACACATAGTGGCCTGCACTTAGTACCACACATGTGATCGAAACTATCTGCACGCATAGTAGCCTCGCACTTAGTACTACACATGCGACCTATCCGTCTGTACACGTAGTAGCCTGCACTTAGTACTACACACGTGACCTAAAACCATCTCGTAGCTCTCTTGTACACATAGTGGCCTGGTACCTCATTCGTATCTTTTCTATTCCGAAGGTTCAACTGGGAATTCTCACTTTTCAACATTTTACCAATTCATAAATTTTCATGCCATCATTTTATACAACTATCATACATTCATAAAACATGCATTTAGGCATATTATGGGTTTACTTTAGGTTATTCGAACTTACTTGTCGAAATCTCACAGTACAACCGTGTAGCAACTCATACAACCCATGTAATATTAATTTAACATTCAATTCATGTAACATTAATTTGCCATTCAATTTCTCATAACACAACAAACATCACATTTTCCATACCATACATACCATCCATCAACTTCTCCTAAACATATTAAATCATACAATTTATGCCATATCAATAGAGAATTACAATTCAAGCATGATGCTGCATTATCATTAACACACGAACTTACCTCAGACACGAAAATGACAAATTTCCCAATTCGGTCCACAACCTCGATCTAAGACCGAACCTCATTTTCCATGATCTATAATATCACAATTAGCTCATTTATTAGTCACATTATTCAATGTGACCCAAAAATAATATATTTTACAATTTGCACTTTGACCCCTAAACTTCCACATATTTGCATTTTTGCCCCAATACTCGAAAATTAAACTTCAGCCTTTATTCTTATGTTTTATAATATGCTGATCATTTTTCCCTTCTATGGCAACATCAAATTCTTACTCTAACATACACTTATGAACAATAATAATTTTTACCGATTATGCCGTTTCACTCGTTTTTACTGAAAATCGCTTATCAAAAGTCGTTTAACATAATTCTAAGCTTCATATTCTGTCATAAAACATCAAAATACACACTTTTCACCTATGGGTAATTTTCCAAATATAAACCCTAGCTCGAATTAACGGTAGAATTAGCTTAATCGAGTTACCGGGATTCTAAAAACGTAAAGAACATGAAAAACGGGACTAGAACAGACTTACTATGAAGCTTGGAAGATGAAAAAACCCTAGCCATGGTGTTCCCTTGCTACATTCGGCCATGGAGAAAAAAAATGAAGAAGATGATAGCTTATTTCATGTTATTTTGTCTTTATTCATTAATTAAGGCATTTTACCAAAATGCCATTAAATACCTTACTTACTAACCATGTCTATTTTTGTCCATCAAACTTTAATGGTCTAATTGCTATTTAAGGACCTCTACTTTAAACCCCCATTTCAATCATGTACTTTATGAACTAGAACACATATTTTGTAATTTATTCAATTTAGTCCTTAAAGTCTAATCGAGCACCTTAGACATATAATTTCTTCATGAAATTTTTACACAAGCATATAAACATATCATAGACCTTATAATAATCATAAAATGATTATTTCTACTTCAGATTTGTGGTCTTGAAACCACTGTTCCGACTAGGTCCTAATTTGGGATGTTACATGATAGCCCATACTATTGCCCCTTTTTAAGACATTCTCAAAATGAAATGTTTCCTATACATGCCATACTTAATATGAACAACTTGGCTATACCAAAATAGTGATTGATAGTGTGCTTCGAGCTCCGATGACGATGATCCACGAGATTAGCTTGGTGGGACTACATGGAAAGAAAGAAATAAAGACGTAAGCATTTAGCTTAGTAAGTTTGCAAATAATGCACATAGAAACATACTCGCTTAACATAAACCATTTGGCATCATAAATTTCAGCTATTAAAGCTTACTTACTCTTACTGATTATTACATATCTCATGATTCTTACTAGTATCATGCTCGTGAGGTAAACAAGGTACATGTATCACTTGATCGCATATATTAGTATACTTTACTATAATAATCATAATCTCTAATTCATCATTCATAACATGAATAATACTCATTTTCAACTTGATAATAGCTTTACTTATTTTGCTCGATGAATTACTATGAATAACTGAGGATACTGAATCTCATCTCACATATAACTCGATGCCAAAGCCGTATCCTAGATATGGTCTTACATGGGATCTCTCATCTTGGTATCGATGCCATGCCATGACATGGACTTACACAAAGTCTTACTTATATGTTCCCTTGGGAACTTACCATTGCCATGTCTTGACATGGTCTTATTTGGTATCTTTACTCGTGAACTGGTCAATGCTGAGCCTTGGCTTGGACTTACATGAAATCTCTATCTCATGATAACTTTTCAATGCCAAGACTTGTCTTGGACTTACATGACATCTTTGCTTGGAGACTCACCAATGCCATGCCTTGGCTTGGGCTTATATGGGCCTTCATCTCATAATAACTCTTCAATGCCAAGACTTGTCTTAGTCTTACATGATAACTTGCTTGATTGCCGATGCCATGCCTTGGCTTGGTCTTATACGGACTTTCTTGTCTCATGTGATAGATCGAGTATCCTAAGTAATTCAACTTCAATCGGGACTTTCTCATGCTTAATCTCATTGATTTCTTTGTTAACATATCATTAAACATTTTCATGGTAATATTGTACATTATACTAAGCAATTCAATGATATTAGTCATAAAGCTTAGAAATCATACAAACTTACCTCAATGTACAAAATGTATGTAGAAATGCAATTTAGTCCTCGACTTTGTTCTTACCTCAAGTATCGATCCGGGCTTCATTTTTCTTGATCTATAATAATAATTTAACTCATTTAATACTCATATTGACTAAATTTACTCTTAACACATACTTTGGCAAAATTACTATTTTGCCCCTAAACTTTCTCATAATTACACTTTTGCCCCAAGGCTCGTAAAGTGATTTTCATTCAACTTTCTAATACTTCATGCTTAGCTGATTAATAGTCTCAACTATTGCAATATCAAATTCTTACAATTTCTACCATGCATGACAAATTTCATAAATTTTACAAACTAGTCCATACTAGCATTTCTCATGAAATTCATTTAGAAAAAGATGTTTATCTAACATCAATCTCTCATAATCTTCCATAAAACATCATTTTACAAACATACCATACATGGGTAGATTTTTAAACATGCATCTTAGCTCATCTTATAGCTAAAAATAGCTAATTCATGTTACGAGAACTCCAAAAATACGAAGAATATTAAAAACGAGGCTAGGATGCACTTACTATGAGCTTGAAAAATTGAATAAACCCTAGCTATGGAGTTCTTCAAAGTTTCGGCCAAGCTTGAAGAAGATGAACATAAATTTTGACTTATTTCATCCTTTTTAATCAATAAAAAGCCAAATGACCAAAATGCCCTTTTTACTAAACTTTCAAATATTACTAACTCATGTCCATTTTTGTCCAAAAATTATAATTTGGGAAAATTTCTACTTAAGGACTTATAATTACCAATCCAAAGCTATTTTTACAAAAAGCTTCTAGAAACTCATATCTTGCAACTTTTGCAATTTAGTCCTAATGGACCCTTTAATGGAAATTTCATAAAATTTCCACATGAAACTTTCGTAATATCATGCAAAAATTTCAAATACCTTAAAAGCTTATTTTACTAACTCAGATTTATGGTCTCGCACCACTAATCCGACTAGACCCTAAATTGGGCTGTTACAACATTTCTGTAGGGGTAGATATTAGGGTCGTTGTGGCGTGATTCCCAAGCAGCCTGAAGAACCTAAAGCTAAGAAACTAAAATAAAATAAACTAAATTAAGTAGAAGAGAAGTAAAGATAAGGAAAATAAAGGAGAAGAGTAAAGGAGAAGAAGAATTAAATGGTCTCAAAGACCCCTGGCTTGTCGAGTAAATGAAGTGGCCGGCATGAACTTATGTAGATCGGTCTCCCACAGGGAGACTGTGCTTGGATCCTTCCACCTCTTCGACATAAATGTGGTAGATCAAGGTCTTTGTTAGAAGAAGAATGGGAAAAATGAAAGGGGTGGGGGGTTGAAAGTGAGTAGGGGAGAAGAAAAAGGAGGGGGTTTAAATAGATTTTTAGGCCTGGCACGACCCCACGCCCGTGTACCATGGGCATGTTGAATCACACGGCTGCCTCGCACGGCCGTGTTGTGCTTCGTTCGTTTCTCCCACGACCGTGTTCACATTGCCACGCCCGTGTATAATCTATCAGTGTTGGGTACGACGGCATCGTACGGTCGTGGCGGGGTAGTTGGGTCCGTGACTCGAAGATATGAACCGTCCTGACTCGTACCATCTCTGCCATGTCAGTACGGAGATTCGGTGCATCCCCACGGTCGTGTGTAAGGCCGTGTGGTATGGAAATTGGCCTTAGGTTAGTTTATAGTTAGTTGCTAAAAAGGAGAAATAAAAGTGAAAATAAAATACAAAGAGTAGTAGAGTTAGTGCTCGGGTTGCCTCCCGAGAAGCGCTCGTTTAAAGTCTTAAGCTAGACTTGTAACAGCCCGATTTAGGGCCTAGTCAGAATAGTGGTACGAGACCACATATCTGAGTTAGTAAATTGAGTTCTTAATGTTTATGACATGTTTGCATGATAGTATTAAAGTTCCATGTAGAAATTTTGTGAAATTGACATGGAATAATCAAATGGGACTAAATTGCAAAAGTTGCAAAATATGAGTTTCTAGAAGCTTTTTTATGAAATAGCTTTAGAATATTAATTAGAAGTCCTTAAATAGCAATTTGCCCAAATTATAATTTTTGGACAAAAATGGAAATGAGTTAGTAAATTGTAAATTTTTAAAGAGAAGGGCATTTTGGTCATTTACCAATTAAATGATTAAAATAGGAAAAAGATGATAAAAAATTCATTCATCTTCTACCTTGGTGCCGAAAATTTGAAGAACCCCATAGCTAGGGTTTGTTCATCTTTCAAGCTTGCTAGTAAGTTCATGTTAGCCCCGTTTTTAATATTCTTCGTATTTTTGAAGTTCTCGTATTATGGATTAGCTATTTTTAGCTATAAAATGAGCTAAGATGCATGTTTAAAAATCTACCCAATAGTGACATGCTTGTAAAATGATATTTTATGGAAGTTTATGAGAGTTTGATGTTAGATAAACATCTTTTCCTTAGTGAATTTCATGAAAAATGACAGTATGGACTAATTTGTAATAGTTATGAAATTGGTCATACCTATTAGAAATAGTGAGAATTGATGATTGTTATAGTAGAGAAAATGAATCAGCTAAGCATGATGTTTAAGAAAGTTAAATGAGAATCATTTTACGAGCCTAGGGGCAAAAGTGCAAATATGAGAAAGTTTATGGGCAAAATAGTAATTTTGCCAAAGTATGAGTTAAGAGTCAATTTAGTCAATGTGAGTATTAAATGATCTAATTATTATTATAGATCAAGAAAAACGAAGCCCGGATCGAAACTGAGGCAAGAACAAAGTCGAGGACTAAATTGCATATCTACACACATTTGGTATATTGAGGTAAGTTTGTATGTTTTCTAAGCTTTATGATTAATATCATTGAATTGCTTAGTATAATGTAGAATATATTTTAATTTCATGAGATTGTTTAATGCTATGTTAAACAAAGAAATCAATGAGATCAAGCATGAGAAAGTCTCGATTGAAGTTGAATTACTTAGGATACTCGATCTATCACATGAAATGAGAAAGTCCGTATAAGACCAAGCCAAGGCATGGCATCGGCAATCAAGCAAGTTATCATGTAAGACCAAGACAAGTCTTGGCATTGAAGAGTTATTATGAGATGAAGACCCATATAAGCCCAAGCCAAGGCATGGCATTGGTGAGTCTCCAAGCAAAGTTATCATGTAAGTCCAAGACAAGTCTTGGCATTGAAAAGCTATGAAGAGATAGAGATCCCATGTAAGTCCAAGCCAAGGCATGGCATTGGTGAGTAACAAGAAAGATTTCATGTAAGTCCAAGCCAAGGCTCGGCATTGACAAGTAAAGATACGAAGTAAGACCATGTCGAGACATGGCAATGATAAGTTCCCAAGGGAACTCATAAGGAAGACTTCGTGTAAGCCCATGTCAAGACATGGCATCAATACCAAGTAAGAGATCCCATGTAAGACTATATCAAGGATATAGCATTGGCATCAAGACACATGTGTTTTGAGATTTAGTATCCTCTGTTATTCATAGTAATTCATCGGGCAAAAGAGTAAAGATTAAATGAGTAAGTAAGAAAGTTAAGTAAGTAAAGTTATTATCAAGTTATGCTAGTCAGAGTTAATTAAGAGTATTATTCATGATATGAATGATGAAGTTGAGATTATGCTTATCATAGTAAAGTATACTTGATCTATGTGATCAAGTGATACAGGTATCTTGTTACTGCATTTGAGCATGAGAATAGTAAGTACCATGAGATATGTAAGAATCGAGTAAGAGTAAGTAAGCTTAAATACTTGAGATTTCATAATGCCATTGTTTATGATGAATGGTTAATGTTAAGCAAATATATTGCTATGAGAATTACATGCAAACTTACTAAGCTAAATGCTTACGTCCTTTATTATTTCTTTCCATGTAGTCCCGCCAAGCTAGTCTCGTGGATCATAAATCACCGAGCTCTGAGCACACTATCAATCGCTATTTTGGTATAGCCAAGTTGTTTATATTAAGTATGGCATGTATAGGAAACATTTCATTTTGAGTTATGTTTTAAAACTAGCCAAGGTGTTGGCTATCAAGCTTAGTATTCTTTTTGTATATGGCCAAAGAGATGAGTCATGAATGATTAGGTATGTATGTTTTAATCTATCAATGAAGTATGCATCCTTGTTCATGTTAGATGTAATACTTGAGTTGCTGAATTGAGCATGAGTTTGGTCTTGATTTCAGGGTGGCAATTGGCTTGGTAAATAGCCTCTAAGTGCCCACACGGATGGACACACGGGCATGTGTCTAGGCCGTGTGCACCTTGAACCTTTGTATATTAAGTCAAAATAGACCACGGGCTAATCCCACGGCCATTTGTTCAGACCGTGTGTGATACACGGTTAGAACATGGGCGTGTGCCCCGGCCGTGTGAACAAGTCAGTATATCAAGGTATAGCACACGGTTTTAGTCCACGGGCGTGTCAAGACCGTGTGAGATTAGTCAGTGTCGACCACGGTTGGGAGACATTGGCGTGTCTTAAAGGTACACGGGCGTGCCACAAGCCACATGGGCGTGTGACCCCTGTTTCGAGGAAAAGTTCTCGATTATTTTCCGAAAGTTCCCGGATATGTGTTTAAGGCTCATAGGCCCATGATATGTACGTTTTGACTAAGAAAGAAGAGTTTCTATTTTGGAACAAAATTTTACAGCCCGTAAGTACATGTTTAAGTGAGTTCAAGCATGGTAATGTCTCGTATCCAGTCTTAGCCTTGGACTCGGGTATGGGGTGTTACATTTAGTGGTATCAAACCTACGGTTTAGTCGGTTCTAGGACTAACATAGCACAAGCACGAATCTAGCTATAAATGCCATACGTAAGAATGTTTTTATAATGATAGTGTGACGACTCCTGACGACTTAAATTATGTTTATACATTTAGTAAATGGATCCCGATAGAGCTGTGGCGGATGACATAGAAAGTAACGCGCCGGCTCCCACTGAAGGGACGGTGCCGAACGAGAATGAGAATAGACCCACTACGGTGAGTCAAGAAGGAGGAGAAGAGGCTAGAGAAGCCTTCCTCCATATGATGAATACATGGTATACGGAGTTCGTTCGTACGAACCCGAATGCGCAACCCCCTCCACCCCCACCTATTCCTCAACCTATCCAAGTAGCCCCTCAAGTAGTAGAGGTGGTAAGAGGGGAGAAGCCTCCAATTGATAGAATCAGGAAACATGGGCGAGAAGAATGCAGGCTAGAAAAGATGATGATCAGGAAAAGCTGGACTCGGTTAGAAAATACCATCGGGGTATTTAATGAGTTGTCATGCACATCTGAGGAATGCATGAAGTGTGTAGTCTCTCTTTTAAGAGATTCTGCCTATCAATGGTGGAACACATTGGTGTCTGTGGTACTGAGAGAAAAGGTCACATGGGAATTCTTCCAAGAAGAGTTCAAGAAAAAGTATATCAGTCAAAGGTTCATGGACCAAAAAAGAAAGGAATTTCTAGAGTTAAAGCAAGGCAAGATGTCTGTGACTGATTATGAGTGTGAGTTTGTACGGCTCAGCAAATACGCTCGAGAATACGTGTCCACCGAGGCCATCATGAGTAAGAGATTTGAATATGGGCTAAATGAGGACATCAAATTGTTTGTTATTGTCCTAGAACTGAAGGAATTCGTTGTGCTAGTAGAGAGGGCTTATAAAGCCGTAGAACTAGTAAAGGCGAAGAGAAAGTCTGAAATAGAGTCTCGTGACTCTAAAAAGAGACAGTGGAATAAGTCATTCCAATCCACATCCAAGAAGTCAAGAGATTTCTCCACCCGATCGGCTATTTCCACTGGGTTTTCAAGGAGGGACAAGAGTAAGCAGTATTCGGGAAGTAAGGCACAGACAACCTCAGTTGCTAGTGTGGGGAACATCCGATCGGATAGACCCGAATGCCCACAGTGTGGTAGACATCATTTTGGAGAATGTCGAGCACATGAAAATGCATGTTTCAGATGTGGTTCCCAGGACCACTACATAAAAGATTGTCTAGAGACAATGAAAGAAGATAGAGCTCAGAACCCGAGATCCGGGAGTGTAGTCAGAGGAAGACCGCAAAGGAACCCAGGAAGTGGGGCAAGTGGAAAGGGTAACCTTAGAGAGCAGGCTGCGAGACCCGAGGGTAGGGCGCCTGCGAGGACTTATGCCATTCGCGCTCGCGAAGAGGCATCTTCTCCTGATGTTATTATGGGTATCTTTTCTCTTCATGATATTAAAGTTATTGCTTTAATAGATCCCGGATCCACACACTCTTACATTTGTATGAAACTAGTATCCAATATGAATATGCCTATAGATTCTACAAAATTTACGATTAAGGTGTCTAATCCTTTAGGCAAGAGTGTGTTAGTTGATGAAGTATGTAAAGATTGTCCATTAATGATTAGAGGTCATTACTTCAAAGCAAATCTTATGTTGTTACCATTTGATGAGTTTGACATCATTCTTGGTATGGATTGGTTGACCACTCATGATGTAATAGTTAATTGTGGGAAGAAATATATTGAGACGAGATGTGAGAATGGGGATATTCTCCATATAGATTCAGATGAGCAAAGTAAATCACCGGCAATGATTTTTCACATGACGGCACAGAGATACATAAAAAAGGGGTACGAGGCATATTTGGCCTTTGTAATGAATGATAAAGAAACATAGTTAAAGATTGGGTCAGTACCGATAGTATGTGAGTACGTGGATGTTTTTCCCAAAGAATTACCAGGACTACCCCAGTAAGAGAGATTGAGTTCGGCATTGAACTAGCTCCGATCTTGTACCAATATCTATTACTCCTTATGAATGGCTCCAACGGAGTTAAAGGAGTGAAGTCACGCTTGCAAGAGTTGTGAGATAAAGGCTTTGCTAGGTCAAGTTGTTCTCCTTGGGGTGCTCCAGTTTTATTTGTGAAAAAGAAAGATGGCACCATGAGATTGTGCATAGATTACTGTCAGCTTAATAAAGTGACGGTGAAGAACAAGTACCCATTGCCTAGGATCGATGATTTGTTCGATCAATTGAAAGGAGCCACTGTGTTCTCCAAAATAGACTTGAGATCAGGGTACTATCAGTTAAGAGTAAAGGAATCAGATGTGTCTAAGATAGCTTTTCGAATAAGGTATGGGCATTATGAATTTTTAGTCATGCCTTTTCATTTGACCAATGCTCCTGCGGTATTCATGGACTTAATGAACCGCATTTTTAGACCATACCTCGACAAGTTTGTAGTCATTTTCATTAACGACATACTGATTTATTCCCGAGATGAGAATGAGCATGTTGAGCACCTACGGACAGTTTTACAGATTCTACGTGAAAATCAGTTGTATGCCAAGTTCAGTAAAAGTGAATTTTGGCTCAAGGAAGTAGGATTTCTGGGACATATTATCTCGGGAGAAGGAGTTCGAGTAGACCCTAGTAAGATTTCGGCTATTATGGACTGGAAGCCATTGAAGAATGTCTCTGAGGTTAGAAGTTTCCTAGGCCTAGCCGGATATTATAGACGATTCGTCAAGGGCTTTTCTATTATTGCAACCCCGATGACTAAATTGTTATAGAAAAATATAAAGTTTGAGTGGACAGAAAGATGCCAACAAAGTTTCGAGAAACTGAAAGCAATGTTGTGAAGCTCAGCTTTTAGTACAACTCTGAGGCAGGGAAAGAATTTGTGATTTACAGCGATGCATCCTTAAATGGATTAGGCTGTGTACTTATGCAAGAAGGAAAAGTGATTGCTTATGCCTCAAGACAGTTGAAGCCTCATGAGAAGAATTATCCGACCCACAATCTAGAGTTGGCTGCCATAGTCTTCGCATTGAAGATATGGAGACACCACCTATATGGTGAGAGATGTCAGATTTTCACCGATCACAAAAGTTTGAAGCACTTGATGATGCAGAAAGAGTTGAACTTAAGGCAGCGGAGATGGTTAGAGTTGATAAAAGACTATGAGATGGTCATTGACTACCATCCCCGGAAGGCGAATGTGGTCACCGACGCTTTGAGTAGAAAGTCCCTATTTGCATTAAGGGCAATAAATTCACGGATGACTTTATCCACTGATGGTTCTATTCTAGCTGAGTTGAAAGCTAGACCAGTATTCCTCCAAGAGATTTTTTAGGCTCAGAAAGAAGATAGTGAATTGCAAGTCAAGAGAGCTCAGTGCGAGACAGATGTTGAGTCTAATTTTCAGATTAGTCCCAAAGGAAGTCTAATGTTCAAAGATAGAAGTTGTGTATCGAGAAAGGACGAGCTTATTTAGAGAATTTTGCATGAGGCACATAACGGATGTTTATCTGTACATCCGGGTAGTACCAAAATGTTTAATGACTTAAAGAAACAGTATTAGTGGCCGAGAATGAAGAAAGATATTTCAGAGTTTGTTTCCAAATGCTTGATTTGTCAGCAAGTAAAGGCTGAACACCAAGTACCTTCGGGTTTGCTTCAACCCATTTTGATTCTGAAGTGGAAATGGGACCGTATTACTATGGATTTTGTAACGGGTTTACCATTATCTCCGAGCAAGAAAGATGTTGTATGGGTTGTAGTTGATAGACTCACAAAGTCAGCTCATTTCTTACCTGTACGAGTTGATTACTCACTAGACAAGTTGGCAAACTTGTATGTGTCAGAGATAATAAGGCTTCACGATGTTCCGTTGTCAATTATCTCAGATAGAGATCCGAGGTTCACATCTAGATTTTGGAAGAAGTTGCAAGAGGCCTTGGGTACAAAGTTGAACTTTAGTACCGCTTTTCATCCTCAAACTGACGGTCAGTCGGAGAGGTTAATTCAAGTACTCGAGGATATGGTCAGATGTTGTATTCTTGAATTCTGAGGCAGTTGGGAAAAGTTTCTCCCATTGGTAGAGTTTGCCTACAATAATAGTTTTCAGTCAAGTTTAAAGATGGCGCCTTATGAGGCTCTGTATGGGCGTAAGTGTAGAACGCCTTTATTTTGGATTGAACTCAAGGAAAACCAAATTCACGGGGTTGATTTGGTTAGAGAAGCTGAAGAGAAAGTGAAAGTGATACGAGAATGTTTAAAAGCTGCATCAGATAGACAGAAGTCCTATTCAAACTTAAAGAGAAAAGAGATAGAGTATCAAGTCAGAGATAAAGTTTTCTTGAAAGTGTCACCATGGAGAAAAGTTCTCAGATTTGGCCAGAAAGGCAAGTTGAGTCCACGTTTTATTAGACCGTATGAGATTACCGAGAAAGTTGGGCCAGTAGCTTATCGATTGGCTTTGCCATCAGAGTTAGAAAAGATTCACGATGTGTTTCACGTGTCCATGTTGCGACGCTACCGATCAGATCCTTCACATGTAATTACCCTGTCAGAGATAGAGATTCATCCCGACATGACTTATGGTGAAGAACCAGTTAAGATTTTAGCTCGGGAAGTCAAGCAGCTAAGAAATAAAAGTATTACCCTGGTAAAAGTATTGTGGCAAAGGCATGGAATAGAAGAAGCTACGCGGGAACCAGAAAAGAGCATGAGAAACCAATATCCAAACCTGTTTGCTGGTAAGATTTTCGAGGACGAAAATTCCTAAGAGGGGGAGAATTGTAACAGCCCGATTTAGGGCCTAGTCGGAATAGTGGTGCGAGACCACATATCTGAGTTAGTAAATTGAGTTCTTAAGGTTTATGGCATGTTTGCATGATAGTATTAAAGTTCCATGTAGAAATTTTGTGAAATTGACATGGAATGATCAAATGGGACTAAATTGCAAAAGTTGCAAAATATGAGTTTCTAGAAGCTTTTTGTATGAAATAGCTCTAGAATATTAATTAGAAGTCCTTAAATAGCAATTTACCCAAATTATAATTTTTGGACAAAAATGGACATGAGTTAGTAAATTGTAAATTTTTAAAGAGAAGGGCATTTTGGTCATTTACCAATTAAATGATTAAAATAGGAAAAAGATAATAAAAATTTCATTCATCTTCTTCCTTGGTGCCAAAAATTTGAAGAACCCCATAGCTAGGGTTTGTTCATCTTTCAAGCTTGCTAGTAAGTTCATCTTAGCCTCGTTTTTAATGTTCTTCGTATTTTTGAAGTTCTCGTATTATGAATTAGCTATTTTTAGCTATAAAATGAGCTAAGATGCATGTTCAAAAATCTACCCAATAGTGACATGCTTGTAAAATGATATTTTATGGAAGTTTATGAGAGTTTGATGTTAGATAAACATCTTTTCCTTAGTGAATTTCATGAAAAATGATAGTATGGACTAATTTGTAATAGTTATGAAATTGGTCATACCTATTAGAAATAGTGAGAATTGATGATTGTTATAGTAGAGAAAATGAATCAACTAAGCATGATGTTTAAGAAAGTTAAATGAGAATCATTTTACGAGCTTAGGGGCAAAAGTGCAAATATGAGAAAGTTTATGGGCAAAATAATAATTTTGCCAAAGTATGAGTTAAGAGTCAATTTATTCAATGTGAGTATTAAATGGTCTAATTATTATTATAGATCAAGAAAAACAAAGCCCGGATCGAAACCGAGGCAAGAACAAAGTCAAGGACTAAATTGCATATCTACACAAATTTTGTATATTGAGGTAAGTTTGTATGTTTTCTAAGCTTTATGATTAATATCATTGAATTGCTTAGTATAATATAGAATATATTTTAATTCCATGAGATTGTTTAATGCTATGTTAAACAAAGAAATCAATGAGATCAAGCATGAGAAAGTCTCGATTGAAGTTGAATTACTTAGGATACTCGATCTATCACATGAAATGAGAAAGTCCGTATAAGACCAAGCCAAGGCATGGCATCGGAAATCAAGCAAGTTATCATGTAAGACCAAGACAAGTCTTGGCATTGAAGAGTTATTATGAGATGAAGACCCATATAAGCCCAAGCCAAGGCATGGCATTGGTGAGTCTCAAGCAAAGTTATCATGTAAGTCCAAGACAGTCTTGGCATTGAAAAGCTATAAAGAGATAGAGATCCCATGTAAGTCCAAGCCAAGGCATGGCATTGGTGAGTAACAAGAAAGATTTCATGTAAGTCCAAGCCAAGGCTCGGCATTGACAAGTAAAGATCTGAAGTAAGACCATGTCGAGACATGGAAATGGTAAGTTCCCAAGGGAACTCATAAGGAAGACTTCGTGTAAGCCCATGTCAAGACATGGCATCAATACCAAGTAAGAGATCCCATGTAAGACTATATCAAGGATATAGCATTGGCATCAAGACACATGTGTTTTGAGATTTAGTATCCTCTGTTATTCATAGTAATTCATCGGGCAAAAGAGTAAAGATTAAATGAGAAAGTAAGAAAGTTAAGTAAGTAAAGTTATTATCAAGTTATGCTAGTCAGAGTTAATTAAGAGTATTATTCATGATATGAATGATGAAGTTGAGATTATGCTTATCATAGTAAAGTATACTAATCTATGTGCTCAAGTGATACAGGTATCTTGTTACTGTACGAGCATGAGAATAGTGAGTACCATGACATATGTAAGAATTAGTAAGGGTAAGTAAGCTTAAATACTTGAGATTTCATAATGCCATTGTTTATGATGAATGGTTAATGTTAAGCAAATATATTGCTATGAGAATTACATGCAAACTTACTAAGCTAAATGCTTACGTCCTTTATTCTTTCTTTCCATGTAGTCCCGCCAAGCTAATCTCGTGGATCATCGTCACCGGAGCTCGGAGCACACTATCAATCGCTATTTTGGTATAGCCAAGTTGTTTATATTAAGTATGGCATGTATAGGAAACATTTCATTTTGAGTTATGTTTTAAAACTAGCCAAAGTGTTGGCTATCAAGCTTAGTATTCTTTTTGTATATGGCCAAAGAGATGAGTCATGAATGATTAAGTGTGTATGTTTTAATCTATCAATGAAGTATGCATCCTTGTTCATGTTAGATGTAATACTTGAGTTGCTGAATTGAGCATGAGTTTGTTCTTGATTTCAGGGTGGCAATTGGCTTGGTAAATAGCCTCTAAGTGCCCACACAGATGGACACACGAGTGTGTGTCTAGGCTGTGTGCACCCTACACCTTTGTATCTTAAGTCAGAATAGACCACGGGCTAATCCCACGGCCGTTTGTTTAGACTGTGTGTGATACACGGTTAGAACATAGGCGTGTGCCCCGACCGTGTGAACAAGTCAGTATAGCAAGGTATAGCACACGGTTTCAGTCCACGGGCGTGTCAAGACCGTGTGAGATTAGTCAGTGTCGACCACGATTGGGAGAAATGGGTGTGTCTTAGGGGTACTCGGGCGTGTGACCCCTATTTCGAGGAAAAGTTCCCGATTGTTTTCTGAAAGTTCCCGGATATGTGTTTAAGGCCTCATAGGCCCATGATATGTACGTTTTGACTAAGAAAGAAGAGTTTCTATTTCGGAACAAAATTTTATAGCCCGTAAGTACATGTTTAAGTGAGTTCAAGCATGGTAATGTCTCGTATCCAGTCTTAGCCTTGGACTCAGGTATGGGGTGTTACAAGACTTACCTCTTGTTCGCATAATCAGGGTGGTTTGAGGAGTTGAAAGTCCTTCCTCATGCTATCAGTTTCATTATCATGACAGAGTTCAAGTCGAGATGCGCTTATATTGAAAGTTCCAAGAATAGGATTACTTACCTCGACTGTTCCATATGGGAAAACACTGATTACCTTAAAAGGGATTTCTTTGTTTGTGTTAGGGTCAGGAGGAGATATTCGAGGGTCTGCTTTATCTAACAATACTTGATCTCCGATTTTGAACTTGTCTGCTTCGTGGAGTGGCTCTGGTTCTGCTTCGTGTATCCCTAATTTTTCCTTGAAATGCGTCTTCCACTCATCTAGATCATCGATCTGAATCCTTTGTTCCTCATCAGTTATTTCTTTGTTGGAACGGGGTATATGATCGGGTTTAGTTGTATTCTTTTGTGGTGCTTCCTGAGAAGATGGGTTAACCGAATGGTTATCAATAGAATTTACTTTCTCACCTTGATTACTCGATGTTCTAGCCGAATCGAGAGCTTGAAGAGTGACTGTCTCATTGCACCGCACGAAGTGTGAGTTCTCTGCATCAATATCAATTTTAGCTCGTGTTGCTAAAAATGGTCTTCCTAAGATTAAGGGGATACTATTGTCCTCATCCATGTCTAATACGACAAAGTCTACTGGGAATACGAATTTTTCAACTTTTACGAGTACATCTTCAATTATACCCCTAGGAATTCTAACAGTTTTATCAGCTAATTGAATGCTCATCCTAGTTTGTTTGGGTTTCCTTAGACCTAGTTGTTTAAACATTTTATAAGGCATGACATTTATGCTTGCCCCTAAATCAACTAACGCATTATCAATAGATAAACTACCAATTAAGCATGGAATTGTAAAACTCCCTGGATCTTTTAATTTTCGTGGTAGTCTATTTTGCAATACTGCCGAGCACATTGCATTTAGTTCCACATGTGATGCCTCGTCTATCCTTTACTTTTTCATCAACAGCTCTTTTAAAATTTTCCTAGAATCTGGCATCTGCGAAAGAGCTTCAAGTAACAGTAAGTTAATATGTAATTTCTTTAAAAGTTTAAGAAACTTACCGAACTGTTCCTCTGTGTCGTCTCTCTTTAATGCTTCGGGATATGGTATGCGAGGTTGGTACTCTTTAATTACCGATTTTGGCTTATTATTACTTACCTCAACCTTACCTTCTCCGACCACATTCTCTTGCCTTGAATTGGGCTCGTCTAACCCTTCACTTTATTGAGCTGTTATCGCTTGGATTTGCTCCTTTGGGTTAGTCTCAGTGTTGCTCGGTAGTCTTCCCTGTGGTCTCTTAGAGATCTGCTTAGCAAGTTGTCCGATTTGATCCTTGAGCTCCTGTATCGATGCTTGTTGGTTTTTAAGTGTTGTTTCTGTGACTGCTATGAATTTTGTCAGCATCTCCTCAAGGTTCGGCTTCTTTTCCTGTGGGTAGGGCTGTTGTTGGAAATTTTGGGATGGTTGTTGCCTTTGATTCCCTTGACCACCCCATGAGAAATTGGGGGGGTTCTTCCAACCTGGATTGTAAGTATTACTATAAGGGTTATTGTTAGATCGAAAATTGTTACCCATATAGTTCATTTGTTCGCTCTCCATGACCTGTCAGTAGGGTGGGTACTCAGGATTCGCCACGCCTCCACTTGTTTCGCACTGCATAACTGGTTGTACCTACGAGGAACCGTAAACACCATCAAATTTTTTATGTAACATCTCTACCTGATTTGATAGCATGGTTACTGCGTCGAGGTTATAAACTCCGGCTGCTTTTATTGGCCTTGTCCTTGTGACTTGCCACTGATAGTTATTCAGTGACATTTCTTCTATAAACTCGTAAGCTTCTTCAGGAGTTTTGTTATTCAGAGTTCCGCCGGCGGCTGAATCGATTAATTGCCTTGTTGAAGGGTTAACACCATTGTAAAAAGTTTGGACCTGTAGCCACAAGGGTAATCCATGATGTGGACACCTTCTCAGCAAATCTTTGTATCTCTCCCATGCGTCGTAAAGTGTCTCTAAATCCATCTGCACAAAAGAAGAGATATCATTCCTTAACTTGGCCGTTTTGGCCGGTGGAAAATATTTTAATAAAAAAATTTCGGTCATTTGATCCCATGTAGTGATTGACCCTCGGGGAAGAGAATGCAACCACTGTTTGGCTTTATTCCTCAAAGAAAAGGGAAATAACCGAAGGTGGATGGCATCGTCAGTAACGCCATTTATCTTGAAATTATCACAAAATTCTAGGAAATTTGCCAAGTGATTATTTGGATCTTCATCTTGCAAACCATCAAACTGAACAAATTGCTGTATCATCTGAATTGTGTTAGGTTTCAGTTCAAAATTATTTGCAGCAATAGTAGGTCTAACGATACTTGACTCAGTTCCTGTTAAACTAGGTTTAGCATAATCATACATAGTCCGAGGAGCATGATTTTCAGCCATCTCTTGAGGTGGCGGATGGTTTTCAGCCATCTCTTCGGTGGTAGCAACTTCGTCTTCTCGCTCTTCTTCTATGTAGTTTAAGCTTCGCCTTATCTCTCTACGATTTCTGTGAACTATGCTTTCAATTTCACTGTCGTAAAGTAGAGGTCCTGTCGGGTTCCTTCTAGTCATAAACTAGAGGTACCTGAAAGGAATGAAAGAACAAAAAATTAAAAACAGACTAAGAAATAAAAGTAAATTGCCGAAAATAAAAATGGCTAAAGTAATAAAAATTGAGTTTTCTTAATATTTTAGTTCCCTGGTAACGGCGCCAAAAACTTGATCGTTGTGTTTATACGATGTCAAAGTCTTAAAATTTATAATGAGAATGATCGAACCTGGAAACTAACTATGACAACGATTTGAGGCAAGCGCACCTATCGAACAGTAGTACAGTTAAGGCAAGACCGGAATGTCGAACCCAAAGGAACTAAAAGTACTAATACTAACTTTCTTTGTATTATCTAGCCTAAAATAAAGGGAATTTGTTGTTTAATCTAAATAAACTAATTATTAAACTAAAGACTCTAAGATAAAGAAGAATGAATTTGGGGAAAATACTTGTGGGAAAAGCCAATTGATAAAGACAATACCCAAGGAAGAATCCACCTAGACTTCACTTGTTATCTAACTCTGAACCAGACGATTTATTCATTTGACTTGATCCGTAAGATTCCCTAATGTATATTTAAACCCTTTCTGGAAGCGAATAATGTCTAACCCTAGGTTGATTAATTGAAATCTCTTTCTAATTAAAACCCCTAGAATTGCATTAACTCGATCTATGGAATCCCATATTAGGTTTCACCCTAATCCGGCAAAATCTCGTCACCCTATCTCTAGGCGTGCGATCAACTCCGCTTAACTATACTAGATCTACTCTTAGCCAGGGACTTTTGCTCCTCCACCTAAGCACATCAAACTTGAATCAATATCCTGGAAATATCAACACAAGAATTAAGAACACATAATTAAGAACAAGTCAAATATTTATCATATAGTTCAGCAAATGATAACAAGATTCATCTTAGGTTTCATCCCCCTCAGGTATCTGAGGGTTTAGTTCATGACGATAAAAGAAAACATCTCAGAAGAAAAGATAGAACAAAACATAAGAAATCCCTAAAACCCCCTGAAGGAATTGAAGAGGAGATCCTCCGTCATGAGTATGATTCCGGCTTCTTGAGATGAATCAACTGGCTATCTACGAGTGAATCCCCACAAATCTTCCTTCTCTGGCCTAGCAAGACGCCCCCTGACAAAAGCCTTGGGCTCTCCTTTTTAGGTCATACTTAGGGTGTTTATATAGGATTTGGAATGTGTTTCTTTGCCCCTAAGTATCCTAATCTGAGTGAAATTTCTCTTTGTCACGACAGGGGCATGGCCATGGCACACGCTCGTGTAAATCGGGGCCAGGCCGTGTGGAATCCGTTGATAAGGCACGGCCGTGTGGAATCCGTTGATAAGGCACGGCCGTGTGGTCTTGGGCCCAGGCCGTGTCGATTCCGTGATGTGGCCCATTTGGCCCATTTTAAGCTCGTTTTCTTGTTCTTTTCATCCTCTGGTGCTTCCCTGAGTATAAAACATGAAATCAAAGGATTAAGAGAACCAAATGACATAAAATAAGGGATAATTCATCCAAAAACATGCTAAATATGGGATTAAAATATGTTACTTTTACGGTTTATCACTTTTATTTTGTTTTTAACTTTGCTAATTTTTCTTCTTTTATTTGTTCCTTGCAGGTACCTCTAGTTTATGACTAGAAGGAACCCGACAGGACCCTTAATTTACGACAGTGATATTGAAGGTACCATTCGTAGATATCATAGAGAGATTAGGCGAAGCTTAAATTACATAGAGGAAGAGCAAGAAGACGAAACCAATACCACCGAAGAGATGGCTGAGAATAATCCGTTACCTCCAGAGGTGGCCAAAAATCAGGCTCCTCGAACTATGTATGATTATGCTAAACCTAATTTAACTGGAACTGAATCGAGCATTGTTAGACCTATTATTGTTGCAAATAATTTTGAACTGAAACCTAACACTATACAGATGATACAACAGTTTGTTTAGTTTGATGGTTTGCAAGATGAGGATCCTAACACACACTTAGCAAATTTTCTAGAATTTTGTGATACCTTAAAAATAAATGGCATTACTGATGACGCCATACGTCTTCGGTTGTTTCCCTTTTCATTGAGGAATAAAGCCAAACAGTGGTTGCATTATCTTCCCCGAGGATCAATCACTATATGGGAACAAATGACCGAAAAGTTTTTATTAAAATATTTTCCGCCAGCCAAAACGGCCAAGTTGAGGAATGATATCTCTTCTTTTGTGCATATGGATCTAGAAACTCTTTATGACGCGTGGGAGTGATACAAGGACTTATTGAGAAGGTGCCCTCACCACGGGCTACCTCTATGGCTATAGGTTCAAACCTTTTATAACGGTGTAAACCCTTCAACCAGGAAGTTGATTGATTCAGCTGCCGGCAGAACCCTGAATAATAAAACACCTAAAGCAGCTTACGAATTTATAGATGAGATGTCACTAAATAATTATCAGTGGCAAGTCACGAGGACAAAGCCCACGAGAGCGGCCAGTGTTTTCAACCTCGACGCAGTAACCATGCTATCAAATCAGGTAGAGATGTTAAATAAAAAGATTGATGTTTTGTGTGACTCTTTGCAGGTACAACCCGTTATGCAGTACGAAGCAAGTAGAGGTATGGTGAATCTTGAGTACCCACCCTACAGACATGGCATAAAAGGTAAACAAATGAACTATGTAATTAATAATTTTAGATCTCAAAATAATCCTTATAGCAATACTTACAACCCAGGTTGGAAGAACTACCCCAATTTCTCATGGGGTGGTCAAGGAAATCAAAGGCAACAACCCCCTCCAAACTTCAAAAAACAGCCTTACCCATAGGAAAGAAGCCGAACCTTGAGGAGATGCTGACGAAATTCATAGCAGTGCCAGAAACCCGCTTTCAAAACTTCGAGACAATACTTAAAAATCAACAAGCATCGATTCAAGGAACCAAGAACCAGTTAGGACAACTTGCAAAGATCATATCAGAACAACCACAAGAGCAAGTGAAGGCAGTAACATTAAGGAGTGGGAAGGAATTGGTTGAAACAAAGAAGAAGATGCCACAAGAAACTAGTAAAGAAAAAAATAAGGAAATCGAGAAAGTAACACCGGGACATGAAGAATTTAAGCCGTCGATCCCATATCCGACAAAGTTGAAGAAAGACCACTTAGACGCACAATACGGTAAATTTCTTGAACTTTTTAAACAGTTACATATTAACTTACCTTTTGTTGAAGCTATTTCACAGATGCCGACGTACGAAAAATTCCTAAAAGAGCTTCTAACAAATAAAAGGAAGTTTGAAGAGATATCAACAGTGGAACTCAATGAAGAATGTTCAGCCATCATCCAAAACAAGCTACCGACCAAATTGAAAGATCCAGGAAGTTTCACTATTCCCTGTTTAATTGGTAGTTTGAACATAGAGAAAGCATTAGTTGATTTAGGTGCCAGTATTAATTTAATGCCTTATAAAATGTTTAAGCAACTAGGTCTAGGGGAACCAAAACCCACTAGGATGAGTGTTCAGTTAGCTGCCATATCTATTAAATATCCTAGGGCAATTATTGAAGATATTCTGGTAAATGTTGATAAATTTATATTCCCTGTTGATTTTGTTGTGCTTGACATGGATGTGGACGTTGATGTACCTCTAATTTTGGGACGACCTTTCTTAGCTACTGCTAGGGCTGTTATTGATGTAGGTGATGGTAAACTCGCACTAAGGGTAGGCAACGAGGAAATTATTTTTCAAATTTACGATGCTATGCGATATTCTAGAGAACAAGATGATTCCTGTTATTTTCTTGACGCCATTGATCATTTTATTCAAGATTCTTTGCAGGAAATCATACAGGACGACACGATGGAACTGTGTCTTACCCAAAGTGAGGGGGTAGATGATGATACCGATGAGCTGAATTCTAATACATCTTTCTCTAGACAAAAAGAAGAGGGTATTGAAATCAATGACGAACTAAAACAAAAACCTTATATTGATGAGCCACCGAAATTGGAATTAAAACAGCTGCCAAAACACTTAGAATATGCATTCCTCGGAGATAATTCTACGTTACCAATAATCATCTCTTCAGAACTAGAACCCAAAGAGAAAGAAGAGTTGCTAAAGGTACTAAGGGAACATAAAAGAGCTATAGCTTGGAAATTTTTTTACATTAAAGGAATAAGTCCATCATTCTGCACCCATAAAATTTTAATGGAAGATGAGTATAAACTGTGTGTGCAACCTCAGAGACGGTTGAATCCCAACATGAAAGAAGTTGTTAAAGCTGAGGTAATTAAACTTCTAGATGCTGGAATAATTTATCCTATTTCTGACAGTACTTGGGTAAGTCCTGTACAGGTCGTTCCAAAGAAAGGAGGCATGACTGTTGTAGCCAACGATTGATCCCCACAAGAACAGTCACAGGTTGGAGAGTCTGTATTGACTATAGAAAGTTGAACGGTGCCACCAGAAAAGATCACTTCCCTTTGCCCTTTATTGATCAGATGTTGGAAAGATTATCTGGGTATATGTACTACTGCTTCTTGGACGGACTCTTCGGCTACTTCCAAATCCCAATAGCTCCTGAGGATCAAGAAAAGATGACATTTACATGTCCATACGGTACGTTTGCCTATCGTAGAATGCCTTTTAGATTATGTAATGCTCCTGTTACTTTTCAGTGCTGCATGCTGGCCATCTTTGACGAACTTGTGGAAGACATTATGGAGGTATTTATGGACAACTTTTCGGTATTCGGTAATTCTTTCCATCTTTGCCTTAAAAATTTAAAGCGAGTTCTGATGAGATGTGAGGAAACGAACCTTGTTTTAAATTGGGAAAAATGTCACTTTATGGTTCGAGAGGGGATTGTGTTAGGACATAAGATTTCTAGTAAAGGGATTAAGGTAGACAAAGCAAAGGTTGAAACCATAGAAAAATTACCTCGTCCTAGTTCAGTTAAGGCTATTAGAAGTTTTTTAGGACATGCTGGATTTTATAGAAGATTCATTAAAGATTTCTCTAAAATAGCTAAGCCTTTGACAAAATTACTAGAAAAAGATGTACCTTTCAATTTTGACCAGGGATGTTTAGATGCCTTTAATATCCTCAAAGATAAACTAATAAATGCTCCGATTATAATTGCACCTGATTGGAATCTACCCTTTGAACTAATGTGTGATGCAAGTGATTTTGCAGTAGGTGCAGTTTTGGGACAGTAAAGAGACAAGCACTTTCAGCCAATTTATTATGCTAGCAGAATATTGACGTCCGCACAGGAAAACTACACTACCACAGAAAAATAATTGCTAGCTGTAGTTTTTGCATTTGATAAATTTAGACAGTATTTGATATTATCAAAAGTTGTCGTTTACACTGACCATTCAGCTCTTCGTTATCTTTTAACTAAATCTGATGCAAAACCTTGACTCATACGATGGATCTTACTCTTCCAGGAATTTGATTTAGAAATTCGAGATAAGAAGGGAGCTAAAAATTTTGCAGCAGATCATCTTTCTAGGCTTGGAAGTCCACATATCGAAGAACTAGATGAGAGCAAGATAAACGACTCGTTTCATGAAGAACAACTATTCACCATATCTAACTTTGAGGTACCTTGGTTTGTAGATATTGCGAATTATTTAGCTGCTAACATCCTTACAAAAATGCTAACACATCATCAAAAGAAGCGATTCTTTGCTAATGTGAAAAACTATTTTTGGGAGGATCCTTTTCTTTTCCGTATATGTGCAGATCAAGTAACTCGGAGATGTGTTATAAAAGCAGAAGCAAGCAAAATCCTAGAACATTTCCATTCAAGACCTTCAGGAGGACATTACAGCGGGATTAAGACAGCACATAAAACGCTCGAATCAGGTTTTTATTGGCCAACCTTGTTCAAAGATGCCAACAGGTATGTTGCTTCATGCGACAGATGCCAAAGAACATGTAATATTTCTAAATGCGATGAAATGCCTCAAACATACATGCTATCATGCGAAATTTTTGATGTATGGGGTATTGATTTTATGGGCCCATTCCCTAGTTCATTTGGGAATAAATACATCCTAGTAGCAGTAGATTATATGTCAAAATGGGTAGAAGCCCAGGCTTCACCCACTAATGATACCATAATGGTGGTGAAATTTCTCAAAAAACTTTTCTCTCGATTTGGAACACCCAGAGCAATTATTTGTGATAAAGGTACTCATTTTTGTAATACACAATTTGACAAGGTCTTGAAAAAATATGGAGTACACCACAGAACATCTACCCCTTATCACCCTCAAACCAGTGGACAAGCGGAAGTAGAAAATCGAGAACTTAAGTGTATTCTAGAGAAAATGGTAGAATCAAACAGGAAAGATTGGGCATTAAAAGTAGACGATGCGTTATGGGCCTATAGAACAGCATTTAAGACTCCCATAGGAACATCCCCATATACAAACTTGTCTATGGGAAGAGTTGTCATTTACCATTTGAGTTAGAACACAAAACCTTCTGGGCTATAAAATTCTTGAATTACGATCATAAAACCGCAGGTGAGAAGAGGATGATGCAGTTGAATGAGCTAGATGAATGGCGAGCTGAGGCCTATGAGAACTCACGATTATATAAGGAGGCGACAAAGCGACGCCATGATGCTCGTTTAAAGCAGTCAAAGCAATTTGAAGTAGGAGATTTAGTCCTATTATACAATTCAAGGCTCAAATTGTTTCCTGGGAAGCTGAAATCAATATGGTCAGGTCCATTCATAATCAAAACTATTTTTCCATACGGCACAACCGAGGTAACTCATCCAACTCATGGCACATTCTAGGTAAATGGTCACAGATTAAAAATTTATAATGGTGAAGCTTTTGGGGATATAAGAGAGGAACTTTGGCTCTAAGAGCCTCAATTTAGGAATGAAAACAGGGTAAGTCTTGCTTAAGACTTTAAACGAGCGCTTCTCGAGAGGCAACGCAAGCACTAACTTCACTAATGTTATTTTTTCAATTTTTAGCACCTAACTGAAAACTAACAAATGTATCAAGCGCAGGATTTTTCACACCACACAGCCTTGCACACGACCGTGGTTGTGGCCGTGTGGACACCACAAATTGGTACATGGGCGTTGCGGAGACCGTACAAAAACAGGACAAAAATTTATACGATACACGGGCTCCGACTAAGGGACACGGCCATGCGACACGGCCGTGGTCAAAACTATGTAATCGACACGGGTGTGCGACACGCCCGTGTATCCAAATCGTGGTGAACATTGAGTAACCAACACGGGCATAAGCCACGCCCGTGCCCTAGAACCGTGGACGACACTGACTTACGAAGCACGGGTGTATGACAGAAAACACGGGCGTACAGAATGGCCGTGTGGCATAACACGCTCACGAAACACGAGCGTGGAACACGGCATAAACGCGCCTAAAATTTAAATCCTCGAAAAACACGGGCTGAATAAAGGGAACACGGGCGTGGCTATTGACCGTGTGCCCTATCGCCTATTTAAAGACCACCAAGCCCGTCTTCCCCAAATTTCCCCCCATTTCAAACCCTAGCCGTTTTTCTCTCTAAAACCACCACCACATTTCCAACCACCAGCATAATCCTCCCCTCCCTTAACTCTCCATACCCCGTAGCTCCTTCTCTTGTCCACATACACATAGGAAACAAGTCTACGCCCGTGCCAACAGGATACACGCCCATCCACAGACGCGACAAAGCTGTGTACCCCATTTTTTTCGCAGCACACGCCCGTGTATTGCCCTTCAGCGCCCGTGCTCTTCCCAACTGCGCCGCTTCTCTCCAATCACTCCACTGGTTACCCCTATTTTTACATTTCTTAGAACTATTTTATCACTAGAATACTCTTTAGTTGTTATCTAGTTTATGGTTATTGTTTAGGATTAGTTATATTCACTATTAGATTGATTAGTCATTTAAATCCTTGTTTAAATATTTATATAAAACTTAGACTATTCTTTTTGAGATTTCTTTTTCCTTGCTATATCTTTGAATTCTTAACTGTTATGCGACATATCTTGGCTAAAACCGCTACTTGAATCGTTGAATATATGTTATTTCTAGGAACACAATGTCATCGTCTCGAGGCAAGAAAACCGCAGTCCCTAGTTCAAAAAAATGAAAGGGACCCGGCTCGTCTTCAGCCAGCGCATCCGCCAAAGTGCGCCACCCATTCCTACAATTCCCTCCAGGACCCTAGGAGGATCTTTATAAGATACTTCGCGCACGACCCCTTCGCATAGGGAGATGTATTGATTGGGCAGCCTTGGAGTAGGTCCAATTAGCCGACGACATAAGGGCTCTTCTGACTATCGATCCGTGGGACCAGTTCTTCCAAATCATCGAGCCCATATATCTAAAGCTCACTCTGGAGCTCTGTTCCACGTTCCACCTTCAGAAGATAATGACGAGTCACGATGACCGCGACACGATCTAATTTTGTCTCGGAGGCATTGTACGAGAAATGAATGTGCCGTAATTTGGGGCCGCATTGGGACTCTATACAGATGACTTTATGGAAGAACATGATCTCTCAGAGCTCCATCGTCATATCCATAACACCCCTGCTAGATGTTGGTACAATATAGCACCCAACTCCCCCACTTATGACCCCAGTCGCTCCAAGGCGACGGCTCTCGCCCCATCCCTCAGGTACGTACACGCTATTTTAGCTCATACACTGACAGGTAGGTGAGAAAGCACCAGTGTCGTCGACACTCATGACGCCTATTTCCTATGGTACATGGCAAACGGGCACGTGTTCGACCTAGCCTATTTCATAGCTCGTGCCATTCAACATCAGACGGAGCAACATAGGAGAGGGGTCATATCTATGGGCCCATACGTCACGCGCTTGGCTCGACAATTCGGGCTCTCAACATCGCCGCCGTGTCTCTCACTCACATTGATAGGTCAGATGTCCCCACAGGGCATCCAGACAATGCTACATATAAGGATGATCAAACGTAGATGTGAGACTGACCCTCCCCAATATCGACTAGCACCTCCCACCGGTGAGGAGGATCCGGCAGACATTACTAAAGATGTCCCCCCAGCACAGGAAGCACCACAACAGAGCCATCGCCCAGTTCATTCGGCTGCTTCACTCTCAGACATTTCTGCACGTCTCACTCAGTTCAAGCATTACTGTACGCAGCAATTCAATAACACCGCTCGACGATTCGACGGCATTGAGGCGACTCTTCAGCAGATCTGTCATCACTTTCACATATCGCCGCCTCCACCACCTCGCGATTCAGGAGATGACGAGGACCTCTGAGTCCTTTTCTTCTCATTTTTGTTTTTAATTTTATCTTTAGTTTCTCTTTACTTTTATTTCTTTTGGCTTCCATTTTTAGTTTATTGTCCTAAAAACTTCACTAGTATAATTGATTTAATTTCATCACTAGCTTTCTAACTCTAAGCTTCTGTAACATCATCTATAAAATTTAATTGATGACTTTGCAGAGTAAACAGATTAAATATACTACTCAAGAAATGAAAGAGTCACTTATCCTTAGTCATCGCACTCATCATGAAACGTCATCCAAGGAATCCATCCAAAAATTCAGGGAGTTTCACTCCTCTCCACATCTTTTGATTTTTCTACCATATTGTTTTATACATCTTTGTACATTGAGGGCAATGTACATCTTAAGTGTGGGGGGTGAATCTTAAAAGTGCCTAACTTTTTGCATTATTCTCAAATCCTGAATTATACCTTGTTTCTTACGTAATTTTCTCATATTACTATTAAAATGAAATTTCCTGTGATTTATGATTTTTATTGATATGTTTTGGATTAAGTCATAGTTAATTGTACATTGATAATTTAAACTTTAAGATACTAGAGAATCAAGCATGATAAGTCTATTTTTCAGAAATTAAAATTTTTTTAGGTTGTCTACCTGAATCTAATTATTACCTCGAAGTTTGAAATTTACGAAGTTGATGTCAAAAACCCATAATTTTTGTGAGATTTTGAGCCTTATAGAGCATATATTCTTTTTCTTGCTCACTTTATTAATTGTGAGTGTGTCAACATTGATTTGTTATTCTAGAACTTGCATCGATTATACATGTCAAGACCACACCTTTGATTTGATATACTAAGATGATAAAGGCACCTAGGTTTTAACCCACTTACTCCACTAAAAGCCTACCTCCATAATTAACCTCTAGTGAACCCCTTTAATCCTAACAACCCATTTTATTAACTCACCCACTAATATTAACCCAAAACCCTTTGTATTTGTTATCACCATTTTTTCTTGACTACCCCCATATCAAGATTTGATTTGATCGGTTACTTAACTAGTTTCTTTATATCAGTTGTTAAATTCTATCTTACTATTATTACTTGATTTGTTCTTTAAAAAAATCGAAGTATATTCATTATTAGTTCTATGTTCTATGAGCTTAAAACAGTTAAATTCACATCTTTAGAAGAAGCTGGTGTTATTATTAGTATTATGAGTTTTCAATTAATGTTATTATTTACTATTAGTTCATTGTTTCTAGTTAGGTAATTTGTCAGGTCAGTCTCGATTCTAACCCTCTAATTTAGCCTTTATCCACACCTTTAACCCAAGCCCCGTTACAACCCTGTTAAAGACGTTTTGATTTGTGTATCATCTCATATTATAGTGGTGGAGATTTGATTTTCATGCAAGCCTATGGGATTAACTTTTCATGTTTGACTTATGAGTGCTTTTTCCTGAACCTTAAACACCTCGAGTGATTTGAGTGAATCTTTAGTGAGGATGTCAATCCTTGTCGATTTTGAATCAGAGGTAATTATTGAGAAGAGGGAAAACACCTACGTTTTCATGCTACAAAAATGTATGACTTAGATTGTTTGAATCTTTAAGACTCTTTGAGTTGAATTGTCCATGTATAAATTACCTCTGAATTATGATGAAACATTATTGATGAATATTATGAATCGAGGAAGTTTGTTTTAATTGTGAGTTGAGAATTTTGCTTGAGGACAAGCAAAAGCTTAAGTGTGGGGGGTATTTGATAAATCGTAATAATAACATATTTTAAACCCACATTTAGCATACTTTTGGATGATTTATCCCTTGAATTATGTAATTTGGTGCTCTTAATCCTTTAATTTCATGTTTTATACTCAGGAGAGCATCGGAGGATGAAAAGAACGAGAAACGGGCCTAAAACAGAGTAAATGGGCCATATCACGAAATTGACACGGCCTGGCCACGATTCACACGAGCGAGTGCCATGGGCGTGTCCCTGACGTGACAAAGAAGAATTCTATTTGGATTAGGGTACTTAGAGGCAAAGAAAGCCATTCCAAAAGCCTATATAAACACCCTAGAGGCCAACCTTTAGGGGGCGTCCCGCTAGGCCAAGGAGCCGAGCCAGAGAGGTCAGAATTGTGGAATTTACTCGAAGAAAGCCAGTTGATTCATCTCAGGAAGCCGAAGTCATACTCAAGATGGAGGATCTTCTCTTTAATTCCTTTAGGGGGTTTTAGGGTTTTTCTTATGTTTTGTTTTATCTTTTCTTCTGAGATGTATTCTTTCATAATTATGAACTAAACCCTCAGATACCTGTGGGGGATGAAACCTAAGATGAATCCTGTTATCGTTTGCTGAACTATATGATAAATACTTGATTTGTTCTTAATTATGTGTTATTAATTCTTGCTTTAATATTCCAGGATATTGATTCAAGTACTGATGTGCTCAGGTGGTTGAGCAAAAGTCCCTGCCTAATAGTAGATCTAGCATAGTTAAGCAGAGTTGCTTGCGTGCCTAGACATAGGGTGACGAAATTTTACCGGATTAGGGTGAAACCTAATATGGGAGTCCATAGATCGAGTTAATGCAATTCTAGGGGTTTTAATTAGAAAAAGATTTCAATTAATCAACCTAGGGTTAGACGTTGGTCGCCTCGAGAGAGGGATTAATATACATTAGGGAATCCTACGGATCAAGTCAAGTGAATAAATCGTCTGGTTCAGAGTTAGATAACAAGTGAAGTCTAGGTGGATTCTTCCTTGGGTATTGTCTTAATCAATTGGTTTTTCTCACGAGTGTTTTCCCAAGCTCGTTCTCTTTATCTTAGCATCTTTAGCTTAGTAGTTAGTTAATTTTAGTTTAAACAATAAATTCTTTAAATCTTAGGCTAAATAATAGAAAGAGAGTCAGTATTAGTACTCTTGGTTCCCTTGGGTTCAACAATCTGGTCTTGCCACTAAGCTATACTACTGTTCAATAGGTGCACTTGCCTCAGTCATCGTCACAGTTAGTTTCCAAGCTCGATCATTCTTTATATAAATTTTTAAGACTCTGACGTATATGATCAGAGCTGAACATGTGAGATCCGGGAAAGTTCAGGTAATGTAACGACGTCTGAAAATCCCCGTACGAACCTTAGGAAGTAGTTAGGATACGTATGTCATGACATAGGATTCCAATATGAGTTATCGTGTAAGACCACGTCTGGGACGTTGGCATTGATTTGTGATTTACGTGTAAGACCTTATCAGGGATATCGGCATCGTGTATGATTTCATGTAAGACCCTGTCTGGGACAGATGCATCGATATTTAATTACATGTAAGACCACGTCTGGGACGTCGGCATTGTACGAGGTTTTCGAGCTATCCAAGTATCCTTATTGGTTCTGAACGGTTCAACGGGCATTCCGAGAAATGAATGAGTATACGAATGTGCATCCGAATTCCGGTACGTATGTATGTATATGAAATTTGGCAATGGAAGATAAGTATGCATATGATCATTTGATATGTGAGCTACATAAAAATGTGATATGTGTATGAGCAGGTGGTTATGATCAATTGAGTTAGATGAGAAATATGAATTTGCTATTGTGTTATGCCATAGTCCATATGAATGAAATAGTTTATAATTGTTTATGTGATAATTTTATTTTTATATGGTTTACTAAGCTTTTGAAAGCTTACTTTTCTGTGTGTTTGCATTATTTTATAGATTATCGAAGCTATTAGGAGCTCGGGGATCGTCGAGGATCATCATGTAACATCCTGAAATTGGGCCTAGTAGGATTGGGCCTTGAGCTTTAGGAAAAATTTGAGTATTATTTTTGTGTTGGCTCGGGTAGGAATTTTGTGTGTTAGCATAGTCTTGTGAAGGCTTGATTTTATTTAGGAAGTTAGATAATTTTTAGTATGGTTTATTTAATGAAGTGGATTAAGTGAGCTTAGCACTTAAGTTAATTTAAGTGTTAAATTCTAACACATGAGGAGTTAGTGGCATAGTGGATAAGGAGCTTGAAAGGTTACTTGAGGGAAGTGGTTCGAGTTGCTTGGAAAGCATTTTGAAGACTTTATTTTTGTATCCTAGCATTGATGGACGGTCAAACTCTAATTATGATAGGTTGGACCTTAAGTTTTTGGTAAGTTGAATATTGGTTTAAGGAAAGCTTGAAATAGGGGATAAGAATCTTAAAGTTAAGTAAGGTTTAGGGGACAAAAGGCTTGAAGAGTGGATGATGTTTTGGAAGCTTTTCCATGGTCATTTGACCATGAACCTAGACGGCATAAGGGGCTAAAGGGGTTGGTTTAATTGGGACGGAGATTAAGGGGATGATAGGGAAGAAATGAGGAGGAAAAAGGGGGATTGTGTTGGCTTGTGAGTTGGCCGAATGTTGTTAGGTGGTTTGGGGGAGGATATTTGGTCAACCTTTGGCATTTGTGCATCTTTTGGCATTGTTTTCTTTCTCTCCAAAAACTCCCCTCTTTGGCCGAATGTTTTTGTGCATTTTGTGCAAATTTTGCTTTTGGTTTAGCCTTCATTTTGTTTGAACCAAAAATGTTATTTCCTTTCTCTGTACTTTGCTCTTGAAACCGAAACCTCACTTGGCTTTTTGTGCATTTTCTTTTGGCAAATAAGTGTTTGGCGAATCTCTCTCTCACATATCTCACTTTTCTTCTTTTGATATTGATTCATAATCACATTTTCTTTTATACTCTCTCTTGGCCGAATCCTTCTCCTTCTCAAGTTCCATTTCTTTTTCATCCATTTCCATTCTATTTCTCTTTCTCCACTCTAGTCAAATCCTTTTGTTATTACAAATCAACCATAGCCGAAATTCCCTTCACCATTTAACCATATTGCCGAAACTTCCCACTCTCTTTTTGAATTGTCTTGGCCGAATATCAACAAGGGTAGGTCTTCATTTGGTTTTCTTCAATCGGTCTTGAAAGATAGACTCTTTGGGACTTTGGAAGCAATCGTTCTAAGCCTCAATTCTTTGACAACCGTTTTGGGGTAAGTCAAGTAGTAAGGATCTTTATACTTGTTATATCGTTTTAGATGGACTACTAATCGATTACATTTTTTTGGGGACTCTATCTCTCGCTTATTATATTTTTCTCGTGAATGTTAGATTTTGGGGCAATCAAGAATGGGTTCGAAAAGAGCGATTAATAGTGTTTGGAAGAAGGGTGGATCTGCTATACCCTCAAATTTCAAACGAAGCGGGTCGTGGTCGGCGATTCGAGACTTTCCACCGGATGTGGACCTCTCGTTTCGGTGATAATCATTTATTTGAAGTCGTCCGTACCCCCGAGCCATTGTTTGTTTGTGGTTCTTCATCGGGTTATGAACCATCAATCGGAGAGAAATCGCCTATAGTTGTTATTAGAGATTCCGAGAGGTATCGACGAGCGGGAAAGTTTAGTTATCACTTTTATCGTGTGTGTAGCTTACACTAAACTTCTAATAGATTAATAGCATTATTGATAAAAGTTGTTAATAAAGAAATATGAATGATTATGGCTTCGGGTATCATTCAATGGTACAGTGAATCGAGGTACGTTATCCTTTAGTACTATGTATGATTCTAATATGAAACAAATTCGATATTTGATTATGATTTTGATATAATGTACATGGCATGATATTCAGATCGTTAATAATGCTATAAGCATGAATATGAAATGTGTATGATTCCGTTATGAATTTGGGGTTATATGGTATGATATTGAAATAATATGTTATTGCATGGGCATATGGGCAATATTGAAAGGGGAAGTGTTCCGGTGGTTTTACCACATTATCCGGTGACTGGTCACGATATTATGAATTCGGTGACTTCGGTCACGATATTATGAATCCAGTGACTCTGTCACAATTATCTGGTGGCTATGCCACGATTATAAGGGCGATGTGCATGTTGACTGCAAAGAATCGCTTCGATGGTGTGTAGCGGATGGAGGGTCGATTTAGTAATCCCCACGGTGTGATTGGTAGGTACGGGTGGTGTGTAGCAGATGGATATCTAAGTTGGGTTCGGGATTGCATTTCATTTATATGTATATGTGATTTAATCATATTATTATTGATTTGTTATATTATGGACTTTGTTACTATGATCGATTGGACTTTTAGTGTACTGTTACACATTGAGTCTGTTGACTCACCCTTCAGTGGGACATCTTTTCAGGTGATTCGTGAGATCGCGGATGTGGAGCCGGATGAACTCGAGGAGGCCACGCAATAAAATTTGATTTTTACAAGAACTTCCATTTGGGTACCTTATTATACTTTAATTTGGGTTTTCATATTTTATAGATTTGTAATAAGGCCTCTTTAATTATGGTTTTGGATTATTTATATGCTTTGGGATTTATTCTAAACATGTTTAAGTATATCACTTGATTAATTTAATAATTGAGCTAAAGTTTTCTAAACTATAAAAACGCTATGGTATTTTATCTTACCATCAGGTAATCTAAATTGTTGATAATAAAATTATAAATTAAGTGTTTTCTACAACTTAAATCATTTCCAAAATTTTAAGTTTCTACATTCAAATGCAAACGGTTTCAAAGTATTAATTCGAGTTATCTTAAAATGAAACAAATGTTTTCTAACCTATGATTTATCCATTTAGTTTAAAAGTTTTATTTATGGAATTTCAAAATAAATTTCCAGTTTTAACTTATTAAACATCTGATTTCTACAAATATAGAATTACAAAGAATTTTTCACTAATATTTAATCGCTATCTCAATTTTCTTCGAAACGTTTTTCTTCGTAGCATGCCAAATTCGGCCGTGGCGTATTGACTGGGTTTGGGGTGTTACACATCATCACACTATCGAACTATATTTTAGTACCTTTTGAAAATGTACATATTTAAGTATGGCATGTATAAGCTAGAAATGATAAGATATGTTTTGGGACATGTATCTATAGCCATGTGATATGGCTTGATAATGAATGTGATTATGGGTGAGTTTAGTCCATGCTATGTGATGCAAAATTTTGTATGTTTTGATGTTCTCATGAATGGTTAATTTGGTGGGTGTTATGGTTAATTTTGGGAAATTGAAATAGTGAGAAATGCTATGAATTGTAATGGATTTATATGATGTATGAATCACATGTCTTTGATGAGAGGTTGGTATTTGAAATTGGTATGATTGATCTGGATTTGGCATATAGAAATGAATGATGTTGTTATGGGTCAAATTGTGCATAATTTGGTATGTTTTGGATGCCTTTGGGGCATGAATTGATGCTTGTTTGATGCTTGTAGGTATGACTCAAAATGGGTGGAAATTTGGCCTTGCAAATGGCCTATAATTGCCCACATGGTTGAGCACACGGGCGTATGTCTCGACAGTGTCCTTCACTGCTCTAATTCAAAGCAAGCCAGACTTGCACATGGGCCAGACACACGGGCGTGTGACAGGCCATGTGAATCAAGTCAGTGTTGAACACGGGCAAGACACACGGATGTGTGACAGGCCATGTGATCCATGTCAGTTTTGCACACGGGCTGAGACATGATCCAAGGCACGGCCGTGTGAGGCACACGACCTAGCCACATGGGCGTGTGCCCTGTTTTGAAAGAAAAATTTTCTAAGTTTCACAAAGTTTCCGTATGTGATCGGTTCGGTCCCGAACCTTCTCTAAAGCATGTTTAAGGTATCGTAGACTTTCTAAAGGGACTATATGTGTATGAATCATTATGAAATGATGATGTATGATTGATATTGTGAAATGAGAGTAATATGTTCCGATATGTCTGGTAATGCCTTTTAACCTTAGTCCGGCGACGGATACGTGTTAGGGGTGTTACAATTTTATTGGTATCAGAGCTACGGTTTAGTTGATTCTAGGACTAACGTAGCGTATGTTAGTCTAGCTATACATGTCGTATATTTGAACTGTGATAGTGTCATGAATCCTAACAAATAAAAATGTGTTTTTTGTATAGTAAATGGATCCCGAACGAGTCGTAGCTGACGATGTTGAAAGTAATGCACCCACTCCCGCTCAAGGGGCTGTGCCTTCTGATTCGAGACATGTATCTAGTGACCCCGAGGGAGAGGCAAAGCAAGCCTTCTTCCAAATGATGAATGAGTGGTTCACTCAGTATGTTAGAGCAAATCCGGTTGTTCCTCAACCTTCGCCTCCACCTAATCTCCCTCAAACTCCTCTTGTACCTCCTATTATGAATCTGAATCTGTTGAATAAGCCCCCGGTTGATAAAATCTATAAATATGGGGCCGAAGAGTTCAGGGCCACTAATGATGATGATGCTGAGAGAGCTCAGTTTTGGCTCAAGAATACGATTTGAGTATTTGATGAGATGTCGTGTACCCCTGATGAATGTGTGAAATGTTTCGATTCTTTGTTGAGAGATGCAGCTTACCAATGGTGAAACTTTGACTTCTGTTGTTCCAAAATAATGAATTACCTGGGATTTCTTTCAGACCGAATTTTGAAAGAAATACATCAGTGAGAGATTTATAGATCATAAACACAAAGAGTTTCTTGAATTGAAACAGGGTCGTATGTCTGTTATAGAATATGAGCGAGAATTTGTGAGACTGAGCCAGTATGCACGAGAATGTGTCTCGACTGAGGCAATAATGTGTAAAAGGTTCGAAGATGGCTTGAATGAAGATATCCGTTTGTTAGTCGGAATTCTGGAAATAAAAGAATTCGTTGTGCTTTTTGACCGAGTGTGTAAAGCTGAAGAACTCGAGAAAGAGAAAAGAAAAGCTGATTTGGAAGCTAGAGAGGTGCAAAAACGAACAAAGAGTAAGTCATATCAGTCGGCATCAAAGAAATTTTGAGATGATTATAGCCGTTCAAAGACTAACATGGGATATTCGAGTAAAGATCGTACAAGATCACATTCGAGCCTGCGAGCTCCAGCCACTTCGATTGCAAGTGTTGGAAATGTCAGATTTGAGCGACCTGAGTGTAAACATTGTGGTAAAAGACATTCGGGTAATTGTCGATTAAATGATCAAGCTTGTTTCAAATGTAGATCTTTAGATCACTTTATCCGAGACTGTCCCGAGTCTGTTGAACAAGAGATTGTATAGAATTCGAAGTCGAATAATGCTTCAGCTAGAGGTAGACCTCCCAGAAACACGGGAAATGTGAGTGGTAGCCAGAGAGCTATGAAAGATGCAGTTGCGAGATCTGAGGCGAGATCGCTTGCCAAAGCTTATGCTATTCGAGCTCGTGAGGAAGCTTCGTCTCCAGACGTCATTACCGGTACATTTACACTTTATGATACTTCTATGTTTGCATTGATAGACCCATGATCTACTCATTCATATATATGCATGAACTTAGTATCCAGTAAGACTTTGCCTATAGAGTCTACTGAATTTGTAATTAGAGTATCGAACCCCTTAGGCAAGTGTGTTCTGGTTGACAAAGTGTGCAAGAATTGTCCATTGATGTTTCGAGATATCTGTTTTTCGGCTAATCTGATGTTATTACCCTTTGATGAATTCGATATAATTCTTGGTATGGATTGGCTAACATTGCATGATGCTGTTGTGAATTGCAAACGGAAGACTATTGATTTGAGAAGTCAGAATGACGAGATAGTCCGAATTGAATCAAGTGATTTAAATGGATTATCGACCGTAATATCTTCGATGAAAGCACTGAATTCTGTGAAAAAAGGATGTGAAGCTTATATTGCGTATGTGATTGATACGAAAGTGACAAAAAAGAAAGTTGAATCAGTGTCTGTGGTTTGTGAGTTCCCTGATGTGTTTCCTAAAAAATTACCGAGATTACCTCCGATACGAGAAGTTGAGTTTGGCATTGAGTTAGTGCCGGGGACAACCACTATTTCAATAGCTCCGTATAGAATGGCTTTGACGGAATTGAAAGAATTAAAGTCTCAGTTGCAAGAATTGACAAATAGAGGTTTCGTACGATCGAGCTTTTCTCCTTGGGGCGCTCCCGTTCTATTTGTGAAAAAGAAGGATGGCACGATGAGAATGTGCATTGATTACCGTCAGTTAAAAAAAGTGACTATTAAGAACAAATATCCTCTGCCCAGAATCGATGATTTGTTCGATCAGCTAAAAGGAGCTGCTGTGTTTTCAAAAATAGATCTGAGATCGGGATACTATCAGTTGCGAGTAAAAGATTCAGACATTCCGAAAACTGCTTTCAGAACGAGGTACGGGCATTATGAATTTTTTGTTATGCCTTTCGGACTAACAAATGCTCCTGCTGTCTTTATGGATTTGATGAACAAAATTTTCAGACTTTATCTAGATCAATTTGTTGTTGTATTCATTGACGACATTTTGATTTATTCGCGTGATGAAATTGAGCATGCCGAACATTTGAAAATTGTGCTACAAACTCTGCGTGATAAGCAATTGTAGGCAAAGTTTAGTAAATGTGAGTTCTGGTGGCGCGAAGTTGGCTTTTTGGGACATATTGTGTCAGCATCCGGTATACGAGTTGATCCGAGCAAGATTTCAACTATTTTAGAGTGGAAGCTTCCGAAAAATGTGTCTGAAGTTCGCAGTTTTCTGGGACTTGCTTGTTATTACCGACGGTTCGTAAAAGGCTTTTCGATGATTGCAACTCCGTTGACGAGATTGCTTCAGAAAGATGTGAAATTTGAGTGGTCTGAAAAGTGTCAGAAAAGCTTTGATAAGTTGAAAGCCCTTTTGACTGAATCTCCAGTTTTGGTACATCCAGAATCGGGTAAAGAGTTTGTGATTTTTAGTGATGCTTCATTAAATGGTCTGGGTTGCGTCTTGATGCAGGAAGGCAAAGTTATAGCTTATTCTTTGAGACAATTGAAACCACATGAAAAGAAAGAATTATTCGACACACGACCTTGAGTTAGCTGCAATTGTGTTTGCTCTAAAAATTTGGCGCCACTATCTTTTCGGTGAAAAATGTGATATGTTTATGAGCATGTGGTTATGATCAATTGAGTTAGATGAGAAATATGAATTTGCTATTGTGTTATGCCATAGTTCATATGAATGAAATAGTTTATAATTGTTTATGTGATAATTTCATTTTTATATGGCTTACTAAGCTTTTGAAAGCTTACTTTTTTTTGTGTTTGCATTGTTTTATAGATTATCGAAGCTACTAGGAGCTCCGGGATCGTCGAGGATCATCATCACACTATCGAACTATATTTTGGTACCTTTTGAAAATGTACATATTGAAGTATGGCATGTATAAGCTAGAAATGTTAAGATATTTTTTTGGACATGTATATATAGCCATGTGATATGGCTTGATAATGAATCTGATTATGGGTCAGTTTAGTCCATGCTATGTGATGCAAAAGTTGGTATGTTTTGATGTGCTCATGAATGGTTAATTTGGTAGGTGTTACGGTTAATTTTGGGAAATTGAAGTAGTGAGAAATGCTATGAATTGTAATGGATTTATATGATGTATGAATCACATGTCTTTGATGTGAGGTTGGTATTTGAAATTGGTATGATTGAGCTGGATTTTGTATATAGAAATGAATGATGTTGTTATGGGTCAAATTGTGCATAATTTGGTATGTTTGGCTGCCTTTGGGGCATGAATTGATGCTTGTTTGATGCTTGTAGGTATGACTCAAAATGGGTGGCAATTTGGCCTTGCAAATTGCCTATAATTGCCCACACGGTTGAGCATACGGGCGTGTGTCTCGACAGTGTCCTTCACTGCTCCAATTCGAAGCAAGCCAGACTTGCACACGGGCCAGACACACGGGCGTGTGACAGGCCGTGTGAATCAAGTCAGTGTTGCACACGGGCAAGACACACGGATGTGTGACAGGCCGTGTGATCCATGTCAGTTTTGCACACGGGCTGAGACATGATCCAAGGCACGGCCGTGTGAGGCACACGGCCTAGCCACATGGGCGTGTGCCCTGTTTTGAAAGAAAAATTATCTAAGTTTCGCAAGGTTTCCGTATGTGATCGATTTGTTCACGAACTGTAACACCCCTTACCCGTATTCTACACCAGAACCGGGCCTGAGGCATTACCGAGTTAAAACCACTTGATCGCCACTTAGGCTCAACGTGACTACTCTCAATAGCTGGATGTACCTGCGTAGAACCATACCAACCATCATATTTTTTACTCAAAAGATCTACCTGGTTAGATAACATGGTGACCGCGTCAAGGTTGAAAACATCCGCTTCTTTATTAGGCATTATCCTCATGTCTTGCCATTGATAATTATCCAGTGACATCTCTTTGGTTTCTGCGAGTTGTATGTTTTATTTCACTGTCAAAAATCAAGGGTCCTGACGGGTTTCTTCTAGTCATAAACTAGAAATACCTGCCAGAAGCAAAGAAAGAGAAAATTTAGCAAAGTTAAAATAAAATAAAAATAAATTGTAAATAAATAAAATGGCTAAAGTAATAAAAATCAAGTGTTCTTAATATTTTAGTTCCCCGGCAACGGCGCCAAAAACTTGATCGTGTGTCAGAGTCTTAATATTTATATAATAACTGATCTAGCCTAGAAACTAACTGTGACAACGATTGAGGCAAGCGCACCTATCGAACAGTAGTATAGTTTAGTGGCAAGACCGGAATGTCGAACCCAAAGGAACCAAAAGTACTAATACTAACTTTCTTTCTATTATTTAGCCTAAGAATTGAAGTGAATTATTGTTTAATCTAAATTAACTAACTACTAAGCTAAAGACGCTAAGACAAAGAGAATGAATTGGGGAAATACTTGTGGGAAAAACCAATTGATTAAGACAATACCCAAGGAGGAATCCACCTAGACTTCACTTGTTATCTAACTCTGAACCAGACGATTTATTCACTTGACTTAATCCGTAGGATTCCCTAATTTATGTTAATACCTCTCTCGAGGATACTAACGTCTAACCCTAGGTTGATTAATTGAAATCTCTTTCTAATTAAAACCCCTAGAATTGCATTAACTCGATCTATGGACTCCCATATTAGGTTTGACCCTAATCCGGCAGATTTTTGCCATCCTATGTCTAGGGTTGCGATCAACTCCGCTTAACTATGCTAGATCTACTCTTAGACAGGGACTTTTGCTCCACTGCCTAAGCACATCAATACTTGAATCAATACCCTGAAATATCAAAGTAAGAATTAAGAACAAATCAAGTATTTATCATATAGTTCAGAAAACAATAACAAGATCCGTCTTAGGTTTCATCCCCCTCAGGTATCTGAGGGCTTTAGTTCATAATAATAAAACAATACATCTCAGAAGAAAAGATAAAACAAAACATAAGAAAACCCTAAAACCCCCTGAAGGAATTGAAGGAGAGATCCGCCGTCTTGAGTATGATTTCAGCTTCTTGAGATGAATCAACTAGCTTTCTTCGAGTAAATCCCACGATTCTGACCTCTCTGGCTTGGCTCCTTGGCCTAGCTAGACGCCCCCTGACCAAAAGCCCTCTAGGGTGTTTATATAGGCTTTTGGAATGGCTTTCTTTTCCTCTAAGTACCCTATTTCGAGTGAAATTCTTCTTTGTCACGGTAGGGACACGCCCGTGTGGCACGCCCATGTGAATCAAATTGTAGACCGTGGTTGGGTCTGCTAGGGAGGCACGGCCGTATGGTGAAACCCCAGGCCGTGTTGATTTCCTACTTTGGACTATTTGGCCCGTTTTAAGCCCGTTTTCCATTCTTTTCGTCCTCCTATGCTCTCCTGAGTATAAAACATGAAATTAAAGGATTAAGAGCACCAAATTCCATAATTCAAGGGATAAATCATCCAAAAGCATGCTAAATATGGAGATAAAATATGTTACTATTACGGTTTATCACAGAGTCTTTAGACCCACCTCTACCACTAGTCCCACCTCTCGGGTTCCTTGGTGGTCTACCCCTTGCAGACACATCGCTAGGTCTTGTCTCTTGCTTCACTTCCTTGTCATCCCTCTCGGGGCAATTTCGAATAAAATGGTCGGGGGAACCACACTTATAAAAACTTCGGTTGTTTCCCCAACACTCTCTGGTATGATACCAACCACAACTTGGACACTCCGGTTTGTTCTTCGGATTGCCCATACTTTCCATCAAGGTGGCTTGAACTCTCGAACCCGAACTAGTGTTGTCCAAGTCTCGATGTGAATATCCCATTGGTGTTTTCGTCCGAGAATATCCCATCTTCAAACCTTTTACACAAGATGGTCTCCATCGACACACATTCTTGCGCGTACTTGCTAAGCCTAACAAATTCGCGCTCATATTCTACTACTGTCATTCTTCTTTGCTTCAACTCAAGGAATTCCTTCCATTTCCGGTCAGTAAACCACTGGCTTATATACTTCTTCCGAAACTCTTCCAGAAAGAAGTCCCATGTCACTCGCTCCCTCGGGACTACCGACGTCAACGTATTCCACCAATGGTATGTCGAGTCCCTCAGCAAAGATACGACACACTTCAGGTTCTCTTCAGGTGTACAAGAGAGTTCATCAAATACTCTCATTGAGTTCTATAGCCAGAACTCTGCCCTCTTGGGGTTATCATCTACCTTAGCTCTAAACTCCTCAGCCCCGTGTTTCCTAATCTTATCCACCGGGGGTTTCGATATCCTCACTACATCAATACCTTGAGGATCCACTGGAATTGGTTGAGGTATAGGAGGAGGTGGAGGAGGTTGAGCATTAGGGTTCGCTCGAACATAATCCGAGTACCAATTACTCATCATCTGGAGAAAGGCTTCCCAAGCCTCTTCCCCTTGACCCTAACCTCGGGTCCACTTTCAACAGCGCGGTTCCTTGCGCAGAGCGGTGCATTACTAGTCGCTTCATCGTGATCGATTGATCAGATCCATATACTATATAAAACAAGGTTTAAAATCATCAGAAACCATCACACTATCATTGTACACTTATGGCATGTATAGCTAGACCCTTACACCCGCTACGGTAGTCCTAGAACCGACTAAACCATAGCTCTGATACCACTAAATGTAACACCCCTTACCCGTATTCTACATCGGAATCGGGCCCAAGAAATTACCGAGTTAAAACCACTTGATCGCCACTTAGGCTCAACATGACTACTCTCAATAGCTACCACAAATACCTCATTAAGGACCTACGGGGTCTTAAACATACATACGAGAGCTTCCGAGGCTCTACCAAAACTTTGTCGATCTCAAAATTTCTTTCACTTAGACAAGGAGTCACACGCCCATGTGGAATGGGACACGCCCGTGTGCCCTCAAGACATACCCGTGTCTTCCACCCGTGGTCGACATTGACTAAATTCACACGGCCTGGACACGCCCGTGTTATCCACCCGTGGTGAACACTGACCACTTTACACGAACTAGGCACACGCCCGTGTGGCTAGTCCGTGGTCTATTCTGACTTAAAATGCTAACATGCAGGGGACACACGACCAAGTCACACGCCCATGGGCTGACCGTGTGTCACACATGGCCTAGACACATGCTCGTGTGTCTACCCACATGGACAAGAACAAAGCTATTTGTCATGCCCTTCTCACCCCTCTAGCAGACACAACAAGTAATCATTCAACACATCCATAACTAACTCATAATGAACATAATCTTACATGGATAAATACATCTTTTCATATAATAATGTAGCCATCAACTATGGCATTATACAAAATAGATTATCCATCTAAAGGTCAACACATCTTAGCCAAAACAAAAAAAATACCCTAACGTGTCTAGCCTCTATACATGCCATATACAAAACATTAAGTCCAATGTACCAGAGTGTGCTGATAGTGTGGGCGATCTTCCGATTAATCCGCGTATCACAATTCAATCCTTGTTCTCTATAAGACAAGGGAAAAGAAAGGAGTAAGCTTTGAGCTTAGTAAGTTTACACATAAACAATTTAAGCATTCTAGTATAAGCTAAACAACAATTAGCATTATACTAACATATGTAATTCACATCCACTACTATGCTTACTCTTTCTATTCCTTAACACATCTCCAACACATCATGAGTCACATACTCATAATCATTGACATGCACCCCTGCACTCAATAGCACATTTACTCAAAATACAACACATCATTATTTCTCAATAATACATCCACGCAGCTAAATTACTCGGTGGTTTCGCACTTAGCCCACCACAATCAGATCATAAGGTAGTATCGCACATAGCCTACCACAAGGGATAATTATAGTGATTCCGCACATAGCTCACTAAATAATATGCTTAACAATAGTATCGCACACAGCACATTATTGTTAAGTATCAAGGTGGTATCACACTTAGCCCACTATCAAGCATTATCACTACACATTCACATGTCTACTTTGTAATACATTCATCCATTCATAACTACTATCTCATTCATTCCACTAGAATCGAATATGTTCTCAATCATGCTACACATTAGCTAGCATTAACAATGTATACGCATAAATGCATCATTCATACGTAAACTAACCTCGGTACTCAAAAAGTATAGAGATGTGCAATTTAGTCCACGACCTTGCCATTGCCTCTGTAATGATCCGGGCTTCGTCTTTCTTGATCTAAAATGATAAATCAACCCGTTCAATACACACATTGACTATATTGACCCTTATCTCATACTTTAGCAAAATTACCATTTTGCCCCTAAACTTTCTCATATTTACACTTTAGTCCCAAGGCTCGTAAAGTGATTTTCATTCAACTTTCTAGCCTTTCATGCTTAGCCGAGTCATTTACTCAACTAAAGAAATCATCAATTCTCACTAAATCACTCATGTATGACCAATCTCAAGACTTTCACAAACTAGTCCCTACATGCATTTTTCATGGAATTCACTTAGCAAAAGATGTTTCTACTACATCAAGCTTTCATATTATTCCATAAAACATCAAAATACATGCATGTCATACATGGTTACATTTTTGAACATCAATCCTAGCTCAACATATAGCTAAAAATAACTTACTCATGTTACTAGGACTTCAAAAATACGAAGAATATTAAAAACGGGGCTTGGATGCACTTACTAGCAAGCTTGAAAAATTGAAGAACCCTAACAATGGCTCCCTTCAACTTTCGGCAACTTGGAGAAGAAGATGAATGAAATTCTATCATCTTTTCCCATTTTTAATCATTTAATTGATAAATGACCAAAATGCCCTTTCTCACTAAACTTTCCAATATCATCCACTCATGCCCATTTTTTTCCAAAAATTAGAATTTGGGAAAATTACTATTTAAGGACCTCTAATTGATAATCCAAAGCTATTTCATACAATTAGCTTCTAGAATCTCACATTTTGCAACTTTTGTAATTTAGTCATTTTGGACAATTCAACCGCGATTTAACAAAATTGCTTCATGAAACTCCCTCACTAACATGCAAACATAGCATAAACCTCTAAACTCATACATATACCTCAGATTTGTGGTCTCGCACCACTATTCTGACAAGGCCCTAAATCGGGATGTTACATGAACCCTCTCTAAATCATATTTAAGGTCTCGTAGACTTTCTAAAGGGACTATATGTGTATGAATCATTATGAAAGGATGATGTAAGATTGATATTTTGAAATGAGAGTAAAATGTTACGATATGTCTGGTAATTCCTTTTAACCTTAGTCCGGCGACGGATACGGGTTAGGGGTGTTACAATTTTATTGGTATCGGAGCTACGATTTAGTCGATTCTAGGACTAACGTAGCGTATGTTAGTCTAGCTATACATGCCATATATTTGAACTGTGATAGTGTCATGAATCCTAACAAATAAAAATGTGTTTTCCTTATAGTAAATGGATCCCGAACGAGCTGTAGCTGACGATGTTGAAAGTAATGCACCCGCTCCCGCTCAAGGGGAGTGCCTTCTTATTCGAGAAATGTATCTAGTGACCCCGAGGGAGAGGCAAAGCAAGCCTTCTTCCAAATGATGAATGAGTGGTTCACTCAGTATGTTAGAGCAAATTCGGCTGTTCCTCAACCTTCGGCCCCACCTAATCCCCCTCAGACTCCTATTGTACCTCCGATTATGAATCCGAATCTGTTGAATAAGCCTCTGGTCGATAAAATCTGTAAATATGGGGCCGAAGAGTTCAGGGCCACTAATGATGATGATGCTGAGAGAGCTGAGTTTTGGCTCGAGAATACGATTGGCGTATTTGATGAGATGTCGTGTACCCCTGATGAATGTGTGAAATGTGCTATTTCTTTCTTGAGAGATGCAGCTTACCAATGGTGAAACTTTGACTTCCGTTGTTCCAAAAGAACAAATTACCTGGGATTTCTTCCAGATCGAATTTCAAAAGAAATACATCAGTGAGAGATTTATAGATCAGAAATGCAAAGAGTTTCTTGAATTGAAATAGGGTCGTATGTCTGTTACAGAATATGAGCGAGAATTTTTGAGACTGAGGTAGTATGTACGAGAATGTGTCTCGACTGAGGCAATAATGTGTAAAAGGTTCGAAGATGGCTTGAATGATGATATCCGTTTGTTAGTCAGAATTTTGGAAATAAAAGAATTTGTTGTGCTTGTTAACCGAGCATGTAAAGCTGAAGAACTCGAGAAAGAGAAAAGAAAAGCCGATTCGGAAGCTAGAGAGGTGCGAAAACAAACAAAGAGTAAGTCATATCTGTCGGCATCAAAGAAATTCTAAGATGATTATAGCCGTTCAAAGACTAACGTGGGATATTCGAGTAAAGATCGTGCAAGATTACATTTGAGCCTTCGAGCTCCAGCCACTTCGATTGCAAGTGTTGGAAATGTCAGATCTGAGCGACCTGAGTGTAAACATTATGGTAAAAGACATCCGCGTAATTGTCGATTAAATGATCAAGCTTGTTTCAAATGTGGATCTTTAGATCACTTTATCCGAGACTGTCCCGAGTCTGTTGAACAAGAGATTGTACAGAATCCGAAGTCGAATAATGCTTCAGCTAGAGGTAGACCTCCCAGAAACACGGGAAATGTGAGTGGTAGCCAGAGAGCTATGAAAGATACAGTTGCGAGATCTGAGGCGAGAGCGCCTGCCAGAGCTTATGCTATTCAAGCTCGTGAGGAAGCTTCGTCTCCAAACATCATTACCGGTACATTTACTCTTTATGATACTTCTGTGATTGCATTGATAGACCCAGGATCTACTCATTCATATATATGCATGAACTTAGTATCCAATAAGACTTTGCTTATAGAGTCTACTGAATTTGTAATTAGAGTATCGAACCCCTTAGGAAAGTGTGTTCTGGTTGACAAAGTGTGCAAGAATTATCCGTTGATGTTTCGAGATATCTGTTTTTCGGCCAATTTGATGTTATTACCCTTTGATGAAATTGATATAATTCTGTGTATGGATTGGCTAACATTGTATGCTGTTGTTGTGAATTGCAAACGGAAGACTATTGACTTGAGAAGTCAGAATGATTAGATAGTCCGAATTGAATCCAGTGATTTAAATGGATTATCGACCGTAATATCTTCGATGAAAGCTTTGAATTATGTGAAAAAGGGATGTGAAGCTTGTATTGCGTATGTGATTGATACAAAAGTGACAGAAAAGAAAGTTAAATCAGTGTATGAGGTTTGTGAGTTCCCTGATGTGTTTCTGAAGAATTATCGGGATTACCTCCGATACGAGAAGTTGAGTTTGGCATTGATTTAGTGCCGGGGATAACCCCTATTTTAATAGTTTCGTATAGAATAGCTCCGACAGAATTGAAAGAATTGAAGTCTCAGTTGCAAGAATTGACAAACAGAGGTTTCGCGCGACCGAGCTTTTCCCCTTGGGGCGCTCCCGTTCTATTTGTGAAAAAGAAGGATGGCACGATGAGATTGTGCATTGATTACCGTCAGTTAAACAAAGTGACTATTAAGAACAAATATCCTCTCCCCAGAATTGATGATTTGTTCGATCAGCTAAAAGGAGCTGCTGTGTTTTCAAAAATAGATCTGAGATCGGGATACTATCAGTTGCGAGAAAAAGAAGTTGCGAGAAAAAGAGTCAAACATTCTAAAAACTGCTTTCAAAATGAGGTACGGGCATTATGAATTTTTAGTTATGCCTTTCAGACTAACAAATGCTCCTACTGTCTTTATGGATTTGATGAACAGAATTTTCAGACCGTATCTAGATCGATTTGTTGTTGTATTCATTGACGACATTTTGATTTATTCGCGTGATAAAACTGAGCATGCCAAACATTTGAAAATTGTGCTACAAACTCTGCGTGATAAGCAATTGTATGCAAAGTTTAGTAAATGTAAGTTTTGATTGCGCGAAGTTGGCTTTTTGGGGCATATTGTGTCAGCACCAGGTATACGAGTTGATCTGAGCGAGATTTCAGCTATTTTAGAGTGGAAGCCTCCGAAAAATGTGTCTGAAGTCTGCAGTTTTCTGGGACTTGCTGGTTATTATCGACGGTTCGTAAAAGGCTTTTCAATGATTGCAACTCTATTGACTAGATTGCTTCAGAAAGATGTGAAATTCGAGTGGTCTGAAAAGTGTCAGAAAAGCTTTGATCAGTTGAAAGCCCTTTTGACTGAAGCTCCAATTTTGGTACAGCCATAATAGGATAAAGAGTTTGTGATTTTTAGTGATGCTTCGTTAGATGGTCTGGGTTGCGTCTTGATGCAGGAAGGCAAAGTTATAGCTTATGCCTCGAGACAATTGAAACCGCATGAAAAGAATTATTCGACACACGACCTTGAGTTAGCTACGATTGTGTTTGCTCTAAAAATTTGGCGCCACTATCTTTTCGATGAAAAATGTCATGTATTTTCAGATCATAAAAGTTTAAAATATCTGATGACTCAGAAAGATTTGAATCTGCGTCAGAGAAGATGGTTAGAATTGTTAAAAAACTACGAGCTAGTTATAGATTATCATCCAGGAAAAGCAAATGTTGTTGCTGATGCTTTGAGTTGGAAATCACTTTTTGTGCTACGTGCGATGAACGCTCATTTAGTTCTGTCTGATGATTATTCACTTTTGGCTGAATTGAAAGCAAGACAGTTGTTTTTACAGCAGATTTGTGATGCTCAAAAAGTTGACAATGAAATGCTAGCGAAACGAGTTCCGTGTGATTTGAACTCTGATTCAGAATTTTGAGTTGATTATGATGATTGTCTGAGATTCTGAGATTGGATTTGTGTTCCGAGAAATCTAGAGTTGATTCAGTTAATTTTTAAAGAAGCTCATTGCAGTCGCTTATCGTTTCATCCGGGAAGTACAAAGATGTATAATGACTTGAAACAGTTTTACTGGTGGTCTGGAATGAAAGAGATATTTCTGACTTTGTTACGAAATGTTTGATCTGTCAGCAAGTTAAAGCTGAACATCAGGTGCCGTCCGGTTTGTTACAACCGATTATGATTCCCGAGATGAAATGGGATAGAGTGACGATGGATTTTGTTTCAGGTTTGCCATTAACTTTGAGGAAGAAAGATGCAATCTGGGTTATAGTTGATAGATTGACAAAATCAGCTCATTTTATTTCGGTGAGAACAGATTATTCGCTTGATAAGTTAGCTGAGTTATATATTTGTGATATTGTGAAACTGCACGAGGTGCCACTATCTATTGTGTCTGACAGAGATCCGAGGTTTACTTTGCGATTTTGGAAGAAACTACAAGAGGCTTTAGGTATGAAATTGCACTTCAGTACTGCTTTTTACTCGTAGACAGATGGTCAATCCGAGCGGATTATTCAGATACTCGAGGATATGTTGAGATGTTGCATTCTTGAGTTTGAAGGTACATGGGAATAGTATTTGCCATTGATTGAATTCGCCTATAATAATAGTTTTCAATCGAGCATTAAAATGGCACCGTACGAAACTTTATATGGTCGTAAATGTCAAACACAACTATTCTGGTCAGAGCTCAGTGAGAATAAGATTCAGGGGTTGATTTGATTAAAGAGACTGAACAGAAAGTAAAAGTGATACGAAATAGTCTAAAAGCAGCGTTTGATCGATAGAAATCATATGCAGATTTGAAACGAAAAGATATTGAATTCGAGATCGGTGATAAAGTATTTTTGAAAGTGTCTCCGTGGAAGAAAATACTCCGATTCGGCAGAAAAGGCAAATTGAGTCCGAGATTCGTCGGGCCGTATGAGATTATCGAGCGTATTGGGCCGGTTGCTTATAGACTGTTGCTACCATCTGAGCTAGAAAAGATTCACAATGTGTTTCATGTATCGATGCTTCGATGATACAGATCATATCCCTCGCATGTAATTTCTCCATCTGAGATAGAGATTCAGTCTGACATGACTTATTACGAAGAATCGATTCGTATCTTAGCTCATGAGGTTAAAGAATTGATAAATAAGAAAATTTCGTTAGTAAAAGTATTATGGCATTGACACGGGGTCGAAGAAGCTACGTGGTAACCCGAAGATGCTATGAGAGAACAATATTCGAATCTGTTCAATGGTAAGATTTTCGGGGATGAAAATCCCTAAGGGGGAGTTGTAACAGCCCGATTTATACCCTAGTCGAAATAGTGGTTTTGGGACCATAAATTCGAGTCAGAAAAAAATATTTTTAATATTATTTTTCGAGTCTACAGAATGTGAATTGGTATGTGTGAAATTTCAGTGATTTAATTTGATCGTTTGTGTGCTTAATTTTCAAAAAGGACTAAATTGCAGAAAATGAAAAATCAGCCTTCTATTTAATTAAGTGCTGAATTGATATGTTTTTATAATTAAGGGGTCCTTATGTTGTTATTATGCCATAAACTTGAAAGTGGACAATTATGGTCATCCATTATATGTTTATAAATGTTTTAAACCAAGGTTAAAATTGGTATTTGATAATCAATGTTAATATAATTAAAATAAAAACAATTTGATGGCCATTATCATCATCTTTTCACCGAATTTGAAAGAAAAAGAAAGGGTTTAAAGCTTAGTTTCATTCGCCAATGATAAGTTTAATTGAGGTATGATTTTTGATCCGTTTGATAATTTTACGTTTTTGTGATCGTTGCTTTGTGTTCTATCAAGCCCATGCTTTAATTCATGAAATTGATGATGATTTTGAGTTATGACATTGTTGATGTTGTGAGCTTTGTGATGTTAAATGGTGAAATATGGAAGCTTGATGTTAAATAAATATGTTTTGTATTGGGATTTTTGATGAAATTGATTATTATGTACTAATTTGTGAAAATGAGAAATTAAAGGACTAAAATGTGAAATAAATGAAATATGTGGGCTTATTTGAGCCAAGTGTATATTCGCCAAGTTATAGTGTAATTAAATTTTGTATATTTTGTGATTTTGTGAATTAGGGAGTTAAATGTCAAAATGTGAAAATGTGAGGGTTAATTTGTAAAATGCCCTAAATATGTGTAAATGGATTGAATTGAATGATTTGGTGAATAAAAGAATCAAATTTGAATGTGTATAAATCAAGAACCAAAGAAAACGAAATTAGAACGGGGGAAATCTAAAGTAGTTGAATAGCCGTTCGTTTCCGTTCTTTCTGTTATGAGGTAAGTCTATATACAAATAAATGTGTTAGAATTGAATTATTATTGTTTATTTGTGAATGAATTGTGATATATGGCAATTTAAGCTGAACATGTGAAATCCGGGAAAGTTTCGGTAATGTAACGACGTCTGAAAAGCCCCGTACGAACCTTAGGAAGTAGTTAGGATACGTATGTCATGACATAGGATTTCGATATGAGTTATCGTGTAAGACAACATCTGGGACGTTGGCATCGATTTGTGATTTACGTGTAAGACCATGTTTGAGACATCGACATCGTATATGATTTCGTGTAAGACCCTGTCTGGGACACAGGCATCGATATTTAATTACATGTAAGACCACGTCTAGGACGTTGGCATTGTACGAGGTTTCCAAGCTATCTGAGTATCCTTATTAGTTCCAAACGGTTCAACGGGCATTCCGAGAAATGAATGAGTATACGAATGTGCATCCGAATTCCGGTATGTATGTATGTATATGAAATTCGGCAATGGAAGATAAGTATGAATATGATCATTTGATATGTGAGCTACATGAAAATGTGATATGTTTATAAGCAGGTGGTTATGATCAATTGAGTTAGATGAGAAATATGAATTTGCTATTGTGTTATGCCATAGTTCATATGAATGAAATAGTTTATATTTGTTTATGTGATAATTTTATTTTTATATGGCTTACTAAGCTTTTGATAGCTTACTTTTCTTGTGTTTGCATTGTTTTATAGATTATCGAAGCTACTAGGAGCTCGGGGATCGTCGAGGATCATCATCACACTATCAAACTATATTTTGGTACCTTTTGGAAATGTACATATTGAAGTATGGCATGTATAGGCTAGAAATGTTAAGATATGTTTTGGGACATGTATATATAGCCATGTGATATGGCTTGATAATGAATGTGATTATGGGTGAGTTTAGTCCATGTTATGTGATGCAAAAGTTGGTATGTTTTGATGTGCTCATGAATGGTTAATTTGGTGGGTGTTATGGTTAATTTTGGGAAATTGAAATAGTGAGAAATGCTATGAATTGTAATGGATTTATATGATGTATGAATCACATGTCTTTGATGTGAGGTTGGTATTTGAAATTGGTATGATTGAGCTGGATTTTGCATATAGAAATGAATGATATTGTTATGGGTCAAATTGTGCATAATTTGGTATGTTTTGGTTGCCTTTGGGGCATGAATTGATGCTTGTTTGATGCTTGTAGGTATGACTCAAAATGGGTGGCAATTTGGCCTTGCAAATGGCCTATAATTGCCCACACGGTTGAGCACACGGGCACGTGTCTCGATAGTGACTTTCACTGCTCCAATTCGAAGCAAGCCAGACTTGCACACAGGCCAGACACACGGGCGTGTGACAGGCCGTGTGAATCAAGTCAGTGTTGCACACGGGCCAGACACATGCGCGTTTGACAGGCTGTATGATCCAAGTTAGTTTTGCACACGGGTTGAGACATGATCCAAGGCACGGCCATGTGAGGCACACGGCCTAGCTACATGGGCGTGTGCCCTGTTTTGAAAGAAAAAATTTCTAAGTTTCGCGAAGTTTCCGTATGTGATCGGTTTGGTCCCGAACCCTCTCTAAAGCATGTTTAAGGTCTCGTAGACTTTCTAAAGGGACTATATGTGAATGAATCATTATGAAATGATGATGTATGATTGATATTGTGAAATGAGAGTAAAATGTTCCGATATGTCCGGTAATGCCTCTTAACCTTAGTCCGGCGACGGATACGGGTTAGGGGTGTTACAAAATTTAATTAGATATAAATTAAAATTAATTAAATCATGAACTAATACACATAATTGGATCGACATAGGATGAAAATTAATTCGCCTTGATACTTCAAATTGCTTCTCGATTTTGAACTTCTAGCAGTGTCTACCGAGTCGTTTTTTGTCCTTTATGCAAATCTGTCAAAAATTGATCAAAATTAATCAAAATTTATTATAAACTTAATTAAAATTCAACATGTTCATAATTTAAGTGCAATTTAATTATTTTATAAAAATTAATTATTTTTTGACAATAATTTTGCCGAAACTGCATGAATTTGAGTTAAAAAGGGCATGAAAAAGTGTGTATATTTTCGTGTTACCACTCATATTTCAATGTATCAATTATCACATATCATCATTTTCATGTATTTCAGGTAGATACATGTAATAACTCATCTCTTATTCATAATCTTCTCATGTCAAGAGTTTTACCCGTTGAATTAATTTGGAATATCGATGGATACACCGGTAATACGCTCGAGGTGTACAAATCAGAATCCGTCAATTCACGTCCATTAGTACGCATAAGGTATAATTTCAAAGAGTACACTCTCAAGCCACACATGTATACAGCAGGATTACCAGTCCAGGCTAAATCTTTTTTATGACATACGCTCTAAGGAGCTTGATCTGGATTACTCGTCCGGGCTAAATCCAATTCATAATATATGCTCGAGAGGACTCACATCAGGTGATAAACCGTAATTTATACATATATTAATCCCACATTTAGCATGCTTTTTGGATGATTTCTCCTTTGAATTGTGGAATTCGATGCTCCTAATCCTTTAATTTCATGTTTTATACTTAAGGGAGCATGGGAGGATGAAAAGAACGAGAAACGGGCCAAAAACGGACCAAATGGGCCAAAGTAGGAAATCAACATGGCCTGGAGGTAGCCATACCGCAGTGCCCCTTTAGGAGGCTCGACCACGGCCTGAATTCGATTCACATGGGCGTGTTGCACGGGCGTGTCCCTGCCGTGACAAAGAGGAATTTCACTCGGAATAGGGTACTTAGAGGCAAAGAAAGTCATTCCAAAAGCCTATATAAACACCCTAAAGGCCAACCTTGAGGGGGTCGTCCAGCTAGGCCAAGGAGCCAAGCCAGAGAGGTCAGAATTGTGGGATTTACTCGAAGAAAGCCAGTTGAGTCATCTCAAGAAGCCAGAATCATACTCAAGACGGAGGATCTCTCCAAAAATTCTTTCAGGGGGTTTTATGGTTTTCTTATGTTTTGTTTTATCTTTTCTTTTGAGATTTATTCTTTTATGATTATGAACTAAACCCCTCAGATACCTGAGGGGGATGAAACCTAAGACGGATCTTGTTATTGTTTTCTGAACTATATGATAAATACTTGATTTGTTCTTAACTATGTGTTCTTAATTCTTGTTTTGGTATTTCAGGATATTGATTCAAGTATTGATGTGCTTAGGTAGTGGAGGAATATGCCCTGTTTAAGAGTAGATCTAGCATAGTTAAGCGGATTTGATCGCAACCCTAGAGATAGGATGACGAAAATCTACCAGATTAGGGTCAAACCTAATATGGGAGTCCATAGATCGAGTTAATGCAATCCTAGGGGTTTTAATTAGGAAGAGGTTTCAATTAATCAACCTAGGGTTAGACGTTAGTAGCCTCGAGAGAGGTATTAATATAAATTAGGGAATCCTACGGATCAAGTCAAGTGAATAAATCGTCTAGTTCAGAGTTAAATAACAAGTGAAGTCTAGGTGGATTCTTCCTCGGGTATTGTCTTAATCAATTGGTTTTTCCCACAAGTATTTTCCCTAATTCATTCTCTGTGTCTTAGCATCTTAGCTTAGTATTTAGTTAATTTTAGAATAAACAACAAATCCCTTAATCTTTAGGCTAAATAATAAAAAGAAAGTCAGTATTAGTACTTTTGGTTCCTTTAGGTTCGACAATCCGGTCTTTCCACTAAGCTATACTACTGTTCGATAGGTGCACTTGCCTCAATCGTGGTGATTGTTAGTTTTTAGGCTAGATCATTCATTATATAAATATTAAGACTCTCGACACACACGATTATGTTTTTGGCGCCGTTGCCGGGGAACTAAAATATTAAGAACGCTTACTTTTTATTACTTTAGCCATTTTTATTTTTGCGGTTTACTTTTATTTTGATTTTAAATTTGCTAATTTTTCTCTTTTATTTTGTTCCTAGCAGGTACCCCTAGTTTATGACTAGAAGGAACCCGACAGGACCTTTAATTTACGACAGTGATATTGAAGGTACTGTTCACAGAAATAGTAGAGAAATAAGGCAAAGCTTAAATTACATAGCAGAAGAGCAAGAAAACGAAACCAATACCACCGAAGAGATGGCTGAAAATAATCCGCTACATCCGGAGGTGGCCGAAAATCATGCTCCTCGAACTATGTATGATTATGCTAAACCTAATTTAACAGGAACTGAGTCAAGTATTGTTAAACCTGCTATTGCTGCAAATAATTTTGAATTGAAACCTAACACTATACAAATGATACAATAGTTTGTTCAGTTTGATGGTTTGCAGGATGAGGATCCTAACACACACTTAGCAAATTTTCTAGAATTCTGTGATACCTTCAAAATAAATGGCATTTCTGATGATGCCATCCGTCTTCGGTTATTTCCCTTTTCTTTGAGGAATAAAGCCAAACAGTGGTTGAATTATCTTCCACGAGGGTCAATCACTACATGGGACCAAATGACCGAAAAATTCTTGTTAAAATATTTTCCACCGGCCAAAACGGCCAAGTTGAGGAATGATATCTCTTCTTTTGTGCAGATGGATCTAGAAACACTATATGATGCTTGGGAGAGATTCAAGGATTTGTTGAGAAGGTTCCCTCACCATGGGCTACCTTTGTGGCTTCAGGTTCAAACCTTCTACAACGGTGTGAACCCCTCAACGAGGCAATTGATCGATTCAGCCGCCGGTGAAACGCTGAACAACAAAACTCCTGAAGCAGCCTACGAGTTTATAGAATAGATGTCACTGAATAACTATCAGTGGCAAGTCACAAGGACAAGGCCAACAAAATTAGCCGGAGTTTTCAACCTCGACGCAGTAACATGCTATCAAATCAGGTAGAGATGTTAAATAAAAAGATTGATGGTTTATGTGGTTCTTCGCAGGTACATCCAGCTATGCAGTGCGATATGAATGGAGGAGGGTTAAACAATACAGAATATCCACCTTACAACTCGAGCGCTGAAAATGAGCAAGTTCACTATATGGGTAACAATTGCAGATCTCAAAATAACCCTTATAGTAATACCTATAATCAAGGTTGGAGGAACCACCCCAATTTTTCATGGGGTGGTCAAGGAAATCAAAGACAACAAACCCCTCCAAACTTCTAACAACAGCCCTACCCTCAGGAAAAGAAGCTGAACCTTGAGGAGATGCTGATAAAATTCATAGCGGTGTCAGAAACACGTTTCCAGAACACCGAGACAACACTTAAAAATCAACAAGCATCGATTCAAGGGATCGAGAACCAGTTAGGGCAACTTGCTAACCTGATCTCCGAACGACCGCAAGGAAGCCTACCAAGCAACACTGAGACTAACCCAAAGGAGCAAATTCAAGCCATAACAGCTCATGATAGTGTATGGTTAGATTATCCAAATTTAAGGCAAGAGAATGTGGTAGAGGAAGGTAAGGTTGAGGTGAACCATTACAAACTAAAAACGGTAATTAAAGAGTATCAACCTCGTATACCATATCCCGATGCGATGAAGAAAGACAACACAGACGAACAATTCGGTAAATTTCTTAAACTTTTAAAGAAATTACATATTAACTTACCATTTCTCGAAGCTCTTTCGCAGATGCCAGATTCAAGGAAATTTTTAAAAGAGCTTTTGACAAACAAACGGAGGCTAGACGAGGCATCACATGTGGAGCTAACCGCAGTGTGCTCAGTGATTCTACAAAACAAACTACCACGGAAATTAAAAGATCAAGGGAGTTTTATGATTCCTTGTTTAATTGGTAGTTTATCCATTGATAATGCTTTAGCAGATCTAGGGGCGAGCATCAATGTCATGCCTTATAAAATGTTTAAACAGCTAGGTCTAGGGAAACCCAAACAAACTAGGATAAGCATTCAATTAGCTGATAAAACTATTAGAATTCCTAGGGGTATAATTGAAGATGTACTTGTGAAAATTGATAAATTCGTATTCCCAGTAGACTTTGTTGTTTTAGACATGGATGAGGACAATACGATCCCTTTAATTTTAGGAAGACCCTTTTAAGCAACAGCTAGAACTAAAATTGATGTTGGTACAGGTGAACTCATGCTCCGTGTGGGTGACGAATCAATCAGTCTTCAGGCCCTTGACTCTGCTAGGACATCAAGTAATCAAGGTGAGAAAATTAATTTTATTAATGACCATTCAGTTAAACCTTCTTTTTAGGAAGCACCACAGAACCACACATCTGAGCCAGATCCTAAACATCATGACAACAAAAAAGTAATTCATGAGGATCAAAGGCTTAATATTGATGAACTAGACGAGTGGAAGACACATTTCAAGGAGAAATCAAAATCACACAAAGCAAAACCAAGGGAACCCCCAAATGAGCTTAAAGGAACAGCGAATCACTTCAAAATAGGAGATCAGGTATTGTTGGATGAGAAATACCTTCGAATCGCTATCTCAGACCGTAATACAAATGAAGAAATCCTTTTTACGGTACTGAATGTCTTCCCATATGGAACAGTCGAGGTAACTAATCCTGAATTCGGAACTTTTATGGTAAACACCGCTCGACTCAAACCATATATTGTTAGAATTGATAGCAGGGAAGAGGAGTTTCAACTCCTCAAACCACCATGATCGCGAATGAAAGGTAAGTCTAGCTTAGGACTTTAAACAAGCGCTTCTCAGAAGGCAACTCGAGCACTAACCCCCTTTATTTTCATATATTTGATTTTTAGTACATAACTAAATACTAACCAAAGTAAATAAAGCATAGGTTTCCATGCCACACGGCCTTGCACACGGGCGTGGCCGTGGTCGTGTGGGAATCACGGATTTACACACTGGCATGGCAAAGGTCATACGAGCCAAGGAAGAAAAATCCCCAGATCACGGACGGCTATAAATTGCCACGGCCGTGCGATATGGCCGTGGCTGACATTGAGGAAGTCACACGGGTATGAGACACGTCCGTGCTTTGAGGCCGTGGCCGACACTGAGAAAGAGACATGGGCGTGGAACCCTCTACATAGGCGTGGGAGAAACGAACGAGCCACCACACAGTCGTGCGATACAGCCGTGCAACGCAACACGCCCACGACACACGGGTGTGGGGATGTATCAGACCTGGAATCTCTATTTAAAAACACCCCTCTCCATTTCCCACCTACTTCCTATTCCCTTTCTTCCATACCCTTTTCAGCCTTCCCCTTTCCATTTCCTCTCATTCTCCTGTCCCAAACTCTCTATTTTCACCTTACCCATGGAGAAGAAGCGGAAGGACCCTAGCACAGTCTCCCCGTGCGAGACTGATCTATATAAGTTCATGCCGGCTGCTTCATCGACCCAACAAGCCAATGACATTTGAGTCCAATCATTTTACCTATGTTTTTTCTCTTCTCCTTTATTTTCCTTCTCTTTGAATCTCTTCTGCTTAATTTAATTTATTTTATTCTAGTTTTTGGGTTTTAGGTTCTCCAGGCTACTTGGGAATCACCCCACAACGACCACAGGCACCGCCGCCACAGGAATGTATTCCTCCAACTCGGCCCGAACTTCCCCGATTTTTTTCTCTGACTCCATCCAAAATTTAGGAAGTTTCACCTCTTTCCCTATCTTGTGCTTTTATTATTACAATTGTTATATTTGTGCATTTACGAAAATGTACATCTTAAGTGTGGGGGGTGAATTTTATCGTGAAAAGTGCCTAACTTGTTTTCATTATTCTTAAATCCCTGAATTATGTCTTGTTTTTAAGTAATTTTCTCATGTTACTATTAGAATGAAATTTCCTTTGATTTATGATTTTCATTGATATGTTTTGAATTAAGTCATAATTAATTATGCAGTGATGATTTAAACTTTAGGAGACTAGAGAATCAAGCATAATAAGTCTATTTTTCAGAATTAAAAATTTGTTAGGTTGTCTACCTGAATCTAATTATTACCTTGAAGTTTGAAATTTACAATGTTGATATCCAAAGCCCATAATTCTTGTGAGATCTTGAGCCTCTTAGAGCATACATTTTTCGTGCTCACTTTATTAATTATGAGTGTGTCAACATTGATTTGTTATTCTAGAACTTGCTTCGATTATACATGCCGAGACCACACCTTTGATTTGATATACAGAGATGATAAAGGCACTTAGGTTTTAACCCACTTACTCCACTAAAAGCCTACCTTCACAATTAACCCTTAGTGAACCCCTTTTGAATCCTAACAACCCTTTTTATTGACTCACCCAGTAATATTAACCCAAAAAACCCACTTTGTATTTGTTATCACCATTTCTCTTGACTACCCCTATATCGAGATTTGATTTGATCAGTTACGTAAATATTTTCTTTATTTAAGTTATTAAATTCTATCTTATTATTATTGTACTTGATTTGTTCTAAAAAAACGAAGTATATTCATTTTTACTTCTTTGTTATTGGAGCTTAAGCAGTTAATTTCATTATCTTTAGAAGAAGCTCATGTTATTAGTATTAATTTTTCAATTGATGTAATTATTCAGTATTAGTCCGACTTTCTAGTTAGGTAATTTGTCAGGTTAATCTCGATCTAACCCTCTAATTCAGCCTTTATCCACACCTTTAACCCGAGCCCCGTTACAACCCTTTTTAAAGACCTTTTGATTTGTGTATCATCTCATATTATAGTGGTGGAGATTTGATTTTCATGCAAGCCTATGGGATTAACTTTTCATGTTTGACTTATGATTGCTTTTTCCAGAACCTTAAACACTTCGAGTGATTTGAGTGAATCTTTAGTGAGGATGTCAATTTTTGTCGATTTTAAATTAAAGGTAATTATTTAAGTAAGGGGAAACGCCTATTTTTCGTACTATAAAAACTATGACTTTGATTGTTTGAATCTTTAGGAACCTTCTGGTTAAATTATCAATGTATGAATTACCTATGAATTATGATGAAACATTATTGATGAAGGTTATGAATTGAGGAAATTTGATTTTAATTGTGAATTGAGAATTTTGCTTGAGGACAAGAAAATGCTTAAGTGTGGGGGTATTTGATAAACCGTAATTTATACATATTTTAATCCCACATTTAGCATGCTTTTTGGATGATTTCTCCTTTGAATTGTGGAATTCGATGCTCCTAATCCTTTAATTTCATGTTTTATACTTAGGAAAGCATGAGAGGATGAAAAGAACGAGAAACGGGCTAAAAACGGACCAAATGGGCCAAAGTAGGAAATCAACACGGCCTGGAGGTAGCCACACGGCCGTGCCCCTTTAGCAGGCTCGACCACGGCCTGAATTCGATTCACACGGGCGTGTTGCACGGGCGTGTCCCTGCCGTGACAAAGAGGAATTTCACTCGGAATAGGGTACTTAGAGGTAAAGAAAGTCATTCCAAAAGCCTATATAAACACCCTAAAGGCCAACCTTGAGGGGGGTGTCCAGCTAGGCCAATGAGCCAAGCCAGAGAGATCAGAATTGTGGGATTAACTCGAAGAAAGCCAGTTGAGTCATCTCAAGAAGCTGGAATCATACTCAAGACGGAGGATCTCTCATTCAATTCCTTCAGGGGGTTTTAGGGTTTTCTTATGTTTTGTTTTATCTTTTCTTCTGAGATGTACTCTTTTATGATTATGAACTAAACCCCTCAGATACCTGAGGGGGATGAAACCTAAGACGGATCTTGTTATTGTTTTCTGAACTATATGATAAATACTTGATTTGTTCTTCACTATGTGTTCTTAATTCTTGTTTTGGTATTTCAGGATATTGATTCAAGTATTGATGTGCTTAGGCAGTGGAGGAATATTCCCTGTTTAAGAGTAGATCTAGCATAGTTAAGAGGAGTTGATCGCAACCCTAGAGATAGGATGACAAAAATCTGCCGGATTAGGGTCAAACCTAATATGGGAGTCCATAGATCGAGTTAATGCAATCCTAGGGGTTTTAATTAGGAAAATATTTCAATTAATCAACCTAGGGTTAGACGTTAGTAGCCTCGAGAGAAGTATTAATATAAATTAGGGAATCCTATGGATCAAGTCAAGTGAATAATCGTCTGGTTCAGAGTTAAATAACAAGTGAAGTCTAGGTGGATTCTTCCTCGGGTATTGTCTTAATCAATTGGTTTTTCCCACAAGTATTTTCCCAATTCATTCTTCTGTGTCTTAGCATCTTAGCTTAGTAGTTAGTTAATTTTAGAATAAACAACAAATCCCTTAATCTTTAGGCTAAATAATAAAAAGAAAGTCAGTATTAGTACTTTTGGTTCCTTTGGGTTCGACAATCCGGTCTTGCCACTAAGCTATACTACTGTTCGATAGGTGCACTTGCCTCAATCATGGTGATAGTTAGTTTCTAGGCTAGATCATTCATTATATAAATATTAAGACTCTCGACACACACGATCATCAGGATTACCCGTCCGGGCTAAATCCTTTTTGAAATGAGGTCAATAGGATTACTCGACTGAGCTAAATCCCACCAACAACAAATGCAGGGCCTCATTCATTTCAGGAAATCACATATCCATCGATTTTCCATTTATTCATACGGTATGTAAAATGTTTCAAGCATTATCAGGCATGTGATCAATCTCATACATTTTTACATTCATACAATTCAAGTGTTCACATTCAACTCAAGCATAAAATTTACATTTTTATCATTTATCATTTATCGAGCATTATTGTTGATCGGGCACATTTCATTTATCAGGATTTGATGAATGTGTGATCATTTCACATAATTAAGGCATTTATACAATTCACAAACACAACATTTAATTCAAGCATAAAAATATATACAATTTAGTTACACGAACTTACCTCGACAAATGTTCGTGTACATAAATCTACTAATCCGACATTTTCCTCTTTCCTCGTTCTAGCTACAATTTTTTTCTATCCGGATCTATACGAGTAAATTTAATATTAATTTACCACATTTCACATTCAAGTGGACTCAAATTTCATCCTAGGCAAAATTACCATTTTGCCCCTAACTTTTCCATAAATTCCATTTTCGTCCCTAGGCTTGGAAAATCAAACTTGTGCAAATTACTCCCTATTTCAAGCCTAACCAAAGCCCCATTACAAAATTTACAGCACATTTATTCATAAAATTTCATAATTTTTCCTTCAATTTCACAAGTTTACATTTTAGTCCCTAAATCATGTTTTCATCAAAAATCACTTCGTAAAAGTTGTTTATCTATCAATAATCTTTCATTTTCTACCATAAATTTCTAATTTACAGCATATACATCCATGACCCCTTTTTCATCTTGATAACTTTTCAATTTGATCCCCCAAATAGATAGTTTAAACTATCCCGATTCCAAAAATATCAAAATTACTAAAAACGAGATAAGGAAACTTACCCAATTTGGCCATGAAACTTTCTTCTCTCTCTCCCAGGGTTTCCATGTTTTATTTTGGGGAAAAAGATGAGAAAATAAGATGATATCTTTTTTATCATCTTTTAATTAATTAAAATTTTCACTTTCCAATTTAGTCCTTACCCTTTTTCTATATTTCCTTGGATGAGTCACCAAGTAAAATCTACATACTTTTCTTAATGGTCTAATTACCATATAAGGACCTTAATTTTTGAATTCCAAAGCTATTTAATCCTTATAGCTACTAGAATTCAACTTTCGCATTTTATGCAATTTAGTCCTTCTCGTAATTAAGCACTCAATCAATAAAATTTTCGTACCAAAATTTTCACATGTCATATCTATCATAATACGGACCATATAATAAAATAAAAATAATTTTATTTTCGGCTCAGATTTGTGGTCCCGAAACCACTATTCTGATTTCAACGAAATTTGGGCTGTTCCATTTACCGCTGGCAGACTTATTCTTTATCTAAGCCATACGTAAGTGCTTTATGGTGACGACCCTCATTGGTATGCTCTTGATTTTTGTCAAATTCCAAATTTCCCTTTTTCCCTCGACTTGTTCAACATTCTCGATTTTCACTACATGGTTAAACCATCTACTGGGTTGCCCTATAGTTGAGGCGGCTTTGCACTTTACTATTCTAGTTCCCAATTATCAATCGATTGATGGTAACATTTAATTCCTACAAATCCATATTCCTTATTGCCTTTCAGCAAATTTTCGCCATTGTAGTCTTTGGTGGACAACTTTGGGTCACTTATTCTTAGTTAAGTTACTCACCTCTTAGCAGATGTTCAGGCCTTCTCTGCTACTTGTCTATTTGGGCTGTCAATACCTCTTAGTGGTCCTTAGCAGACCTACTAGGTACTAGATGCCCCTTTTTACCCGAGTTTTCAAGCACACTATCCATGAACCCTGTTACTCTTTTCTTGAGTTATATATAAATTTTCTTTTCCTCATTTAGACAACTTTCAGGTTGCTTGTCCTAACGAACCTTTACTCATTGCCAAAGCTGAAATTTGACCTTGCACAACCCAATTCTCATATTTAACATCTTGGCAGACTATTCATTGTTTAATGTCTTGTCGGAATCTTCCGTTTTAAGGTCCAGTCTGACTATCCGGTGTTTAATGTTCTGTCAGACTATCTCGTGTTTTATATCCTATCGAATTGTCACGTGTTTCGTGTCCCGTCGGACTATCCCAAGTTTAATGTCTCGTCGAACTATCTCATGTTTAATATATCATTGGAATATCTCGTGTTTAATGTCCCATAGGACTATCGGAGGATGTCATAACGTCTTTCAGCTATGGTCATAGTCTTATTTACCATGATACCATAGTGTTTTTTAGGCATGGTCTTACTCATTTTTGTCATTATGCCATAGCATATTTCAACTATGGTCTTACTTATTTTTATCCTGATGCCATAACATCTTTCAGCTATGGCCATACTTGTAACGCCCCGAATTTGGGCCTAGAAGGAAATAGGTCTTGAGCGTGGGAACACATAAAAATTTATGTGTGCAAGAAAATGACATAAATGATTGTCTGCTTCAGTCGTTAAGTGATTTGGAGTGTTTATGAGTGTCTGAGAAGTCCTGGGATCAAACCTAGGCTCTAGCAAAATTTTAGTTTTTTTCTCTTAAGTGAACCTTGGCGTTAGCTGGAAGGCCTTATAATTATTTATGGTTAAAATATGACAAAGGAAGCATGTGGTCTAGTGGCAAGGTGGCGTTAGGAGTATGCATGTGGTCTGAGGTTCAAGTCATGGCGTGTGCAGAATTTTTTTGTTGTTCCTTGAATAAACCTGGATATTGGCGTGAAGGCTTTATAAAATATTGAGGATACTTTATGACATAAAAAGCCTATTGGCTTGATGGTAAGCAACGTGATAAAGCTTCAAAGGGGGATTGTAACACCCCTAACTCGTATCCGTCGTCGGATTAGGGTTAAAGGTATTACCAGACAGATCAGAAATGTTTACAGACATTTTGTAATACAAGTCAACGATTTCAATCACTGTGTCCCTTAGATAGGTCACCGAGACTTTAAGCATGCTTTAGAGGAGGGTCGAGACTAAACCGAACACATACAAAAGTTCTCAGAAATTTAAAACTTTTTAAATACTACAGAGGTCACACGCCCGTGCAGTCAGGCCGTGTGTCTCCCACGGCTACTAGACACACCCATGTGTCCTGGCCGTGCCAAAACAGGGCATGTGTACTAACTTATCCCCACGGCCACCAGGCACGCCCGTGTACCATGGCCGTGTACTCTTATGCTATATACTGACTAAATCCCACAGTCACTAGGCACGCCCGTGTGCCACAACCGTGTCCACTTAACAGGCTCTTTGCAAGGTCAATATGCCACCTACACATGTGTTTACTCTACAAGCTAAATACCAAATCATTTTATGAGTAATTAACAACCAAAGACATGTCAAATGATCAAATATTATTCACAACCAAACTCATTTCTAATCATGCCAATTTGCACAACTAAATCATACATATACATAAGCATGGTTTAACCACATTTACCCTTCATAGAAACATTCTTTTGATCAAACATGCATACTCATAATGCATTCATATGCTTACCATAACTTTAGCTAATTCCTTGGCTATCAAACCATACCAAACTAAGCATTTTATAACACATTTACTCATGCATATTACCAACACTTACTAAGCCACATCTCATGGCTACTTTATACACATTTCAAAGACAATCCGAAGTGACTAGCCTATACATGCCATATCTAGCTTTATACATTTCCAAAAGATACCAAAATTAGCTTAGGTAGTGTAATGATGATCCTCAATGGTCCCGAGCCTTCAGTAGCTTTGACGATCTATAAAACAGAGCAAACACACACAGAGTAAGCTTTCAAAAGCTTAGTAAGCCATATACAAATAAACTTAACATAAAATGCATATAACCATATTGGCATAATGACATTATTGGTTCTCAAAGAAAATTGATCACATAAATTCTTTGGCTCACTTGCTTAGCCATATCTTACTAATTCCTTCAACTCAAATATCACACATACACATGGCTCATTCAAGAATAACTTCTCATATAATCTCATCAGTTCATATACATAATCATCATAGTAAGTTGATATAGATACTTACCTTTCATACACACTTAATGTACATACCAAACGTACCTGAAACGGATATACAATTCACATAGTCATTTGTATCTCAAATTTGCCCGTTGAACCGTTCGAAATCTAATAGGATACTCAGAGAACTCGGAATGGTCGTACAATGCCAACGTCCCAGACGTGGTCTTACATGTAATCATATATCGATGCCACTATCCCAGACAGGGTCTTACACGAATCAAATACGTTTCCGATGTCCCAGACATGGTCTTACACGTAAATCTCATATCGATGCCAACGTCCCAGATGTGGTCTTACACGAAATCTCAAATCAACGCCAATGTCCCAGACGTGGTCTTACATGATATCACATAACAGAAACCTATGTCATGACATACGTAAAACCTATATATTCCTAGGTTCACACGGGACTTCACGGACTTTATCAGTTTATCGACTTATTAGCCAACTCAAATTTCACATACATTCCATCCTAATGGATAATCATAGTATTTCACATATCATATACATTCAAATAATTCAATGCAAATACATTTATTTGTATATCGACTTACCTCGGATTCGGATATTCGTTCAGACTCAGTTATTCGTCTAACTTTGCTTTCCCGCGATCTAAATCTATTTTCCTCGGTTCTTGATCTATACATATTCAAATTTCACCCTTTTATTTACCAACACATTAAATTCAATCCAAAATCACATATTTGGGGCAATTTGCAAATTAGCCCTCATATTTCACATTCAGACAATTTAGTCCCTATTTCACAAAATCACAAAATACACCAAATTTCAAGTTACCCATGCCTAGCCTAATTTTCACATGCTTCATATTAGTCCATATATTTCATTTATTTCATAATTTAGTCCTTCAAAATGGTACTTTCACAATTTAGCCCTAATTAGCTAAATTCATCAAAAAATCAAGAACAACACATGTTCATTAAACACATATCTTTCATTTTTCACTATCAAACATCATTAAACACATGAGTTCATCAAAGGCTCATTTCAAAAACATCATCAATTCTCAAAATTAAGACATGGGTTTCAAAGTATTTGAAGCAACGATTACAGAAACGTAGAAATTATCAAAAGACGATCAAAAACATACCTTGAATCAAAGACTTTAATAGCCGAAACCTAGCTTAGAGATTTTCTTTCTTTTTCTTCAAACTTTCGGCACCCAAAAGATGATAACATTCATCTTTTCATGTGTTTGTTTTATTACAAACATATTAATATATATTTTACCATATTAACCTTTCCATTAATAATAAAAACAAACATACATTAAGGACATATTTGTCCAACACCATCCACTAACTTATAAAGTGTTTTAATTGCCTCATAAGGCCACAAAATTCAAAAGCCACAACACATAGGTACTTTACCAAATAGCATGCTAGTTTGCATTTAATGCAATTTAACCTTTTTCTCAAATTAAGCACACAGACGGACAAATTAACTCACGGAACTTTAACACATGCTTAATCACATATCATGGACACAGAAAATATATTAAAATATTTTTCTAACTCAAATTTGTGGTTCTGAAACCACTGTTCCGACTAGGGTCTAAACCGAACTGTTACAGGGATGGTGTCTGAGTCACGCCTGGAGCGAAGAAATATTTATTTTGCTAACATGGGACGGAAAGTGTTGGAAGTAGATTCAAACTCTGTTGAGTGAAAGTTTGAACTGGTCTTGGAGTTGTTATGGAGGATATCAAGGAGTAAATCAAGGAGGGATAAGAAGAGTGATTTGTGGAGATTTTTAAGGAATTTGAAGTGTGAGGGGAGTTGTAGCCGAATTGGGTGGCTTGAGTAGGTAAATTCGGCTAGGGGAAAATAAGGGGGCAATTTCGACTTTAGTGGTTCTCTCCTGACATTTCTTTGTTTCGATTTTGGGGGTGTTGAAGGGAGAGTTTTGCCGAATTTTCTTTGTGAAGTTTTAATTTTTTCCATTCAGGGACTTCTTGTCGGGTTGGGCGTCGATTCTTTTATTTTCTCCCTTTCTATATTTGTCGAATAGGTAATCTTCTTCTTGTGGTCTCACTTTTTGTTTTCTGCCGAACACCATTTTTTTTCTGTTTCCTCTACTCTCTTAGCATTTCCAAATGCACCTCTCTTCTCTCCCCCATTATTCTTCAATTTTCTCGCATATCCAAATCTTCTTTTCTCTCCCTCTCTCACCCTTGGCCGATTATGGTTTCACCCCTTACCCTTATTCTTTTCAGGTTCCCTCTAGTGGCCGTTTCTTCTTGTCTTTCTTCCTCCCTTGTTCAACTCTGTCATTTGATTGATAGCCTGGTGATTGTGGACCTATTGTTAGTGCCGATTACCACCATCTTATGTCCACTGTGCTGAATCTGCACTGCTGCACTCCTTGCTTCTTTTGATTCTTGTGGGTTCTTCGTTGCACGATATCGGTAAGTGTGTTTTGCTAAGGATCAATTGTTTTCATGGATATATATATTAATGGTTGATTCGTTTTGTGTGTAGATATTAATCCAAGAGTGGGTAATCACTTTTGATCAACAGTTAGTTGCAAATACCTGTTGGTTCAAGCAGGGTTGGTATTTGTGGATTGTTCACGTTTTTCGAAAACAGGTCTTTATCTATTTTTCGTAAATGATAGTCGGCTTAAAAGCTGAAAAGGGTGTGTAATCGTATACCCTATTTCTGTTGATCGGCCTAAAGCCGAAAGTGTGTGTACACACACTCCACTCCAATTGTAGATCGGCAAATGCCAAAATCCCGAAATTCTGAATTGCCAAAAAGCCGAAAATACGGCAACGGTTACCATACGAGCGCACGAATGCTCGTGTGGGAAAGTTGATACAATGACGGAGGCCACCACGAGCGATCTCATGGTCTTGGGCCGTTTTTGGGTCAAATGGGCCGAAATGGGCTATGTGGGCCCAATAGGCTCGCGGGCCCACATGACCAACTTCATGAACTTATGTGAAATGATGAGCTCGACCATGTCATTCACATGGCTAAGGGAAATTTTGGGCTTAGCGGGCCACACGAGCGTGTGGGCCCCACTTGGGCCCTACTTTTGGCTTTGGGCCCAACTATACCTTTTGATTGCTAAAGGTCGCACAAGTCGTGCGGATCGACTGTGGACCTATTGATGAGTTGATACACATACTTGGGCCCCAGTGTGAGAAAATGACCGTAATGCCCCCGTAGGGTAAAATGACCGTAATGCCCCCGTAGGGTAAAATGACCGTAATGCCCCCGTAGGGTAAAATAACCGTAATGCCCCCATAGGGTAAAATGATCGTAATGCCCCTGTAGGGTAAAATGACTATTTTGCCCCTCAAGGGTAAATGTCTGACTTGTGCTATGATTTGACTGACTTGACTGTGATTGTATGACTTTGATTTGATTGACTTAACTGGGAATGATATGGTGATTTGTGGGCCAGACATTCTGCATACATGACATACTACATGGGGTTGGGATATTAGTTACGGAGGAAGTACTGTTTTGATAGGGTCGTACGGGTCACACAAGATGAATGTGGACCCAGTAATGATCTGTTAAGGTCGCTCGGGTCACACGAGACGACTGTGGACCTACCGATGGCTTTAAGCCAGTTAATCTGATTATGGCTCTGTGCCAACCTAATTATGGCTCTGTGCCATCTTGATTATGACTTTGTGTCGATCATATTTATCCATGGTTGTGTGCCGATCGTAATTATTGATGACTTTGTGTCGATCATACTTACCCATGGCCGTGTGCCGGTTATATTACCGTAGTTGATGGCTATCTACCAATCTTATTACAGTTACCGATGGATATATGCCTATTATGAGACCGTTACTGAAGGCTTAAAGCCGCATATATACTAGCAGCTTTGCTATGATTTTGATTAGTGATGCAACCGAACTAACACTGTAAGTGTAGGGATGGCGTAGGTGATTTATTCCCCAAAAGTAGTGCAGGGTTGGACGGAGGCAAGTGCAGGGTTGGATGGGTTTGCATGCATCATGCATCATTCATACCGAGATCAGCATCGTGATGGGCTAGGCCCAATTGATTCTCATTATGGGTGTGACCCAAATGATATTGTTTTGGGCTTTGGCCCACATATACTCTGGCCCGAACCTTAGTGTTATTCTTGTTAAAGGGCTCGTGCCTGCATCGATTCTATTTACGTATCTCGATTGTTTCTTTAATAGGGGATTACACATCGAAGTTTTTCGTAAACTCACCCCATTTTTAACCTTTCGAGTAATCCCCAGCGTTAGACGATTTGAGTCATGCGAGGACTTGGAGAGGGCCACACAAGCGCACATGTTTTATTACATTTTGCTCATTTACTTAAGCACTTTGATTTTGATTCGGGTTGTAATAAGGCCTCTATAATTTCTGGATTTTAAATTTGGGATTTTATTGATTGTGATTTATATCTACTAGAAGTAGAACACGGTTTTCCAAAATAATAACATTTTCAAACACTACATTTCCGCAACTCAATTTTTAAATATCACGTTTTTGTAAATCATTTGTTTTAAATTAAGCTTCCATAACAAATAAGGTTTTAAAGGTAATAACTTTTTAAAAGGGAATAACTTTTTAATAAACCACGATTGAAAATAAACAAATGCAAACTGAGGTTTTGTACAAGTTTTAAATGGCAAGAAGTTTGAAATTTCAAGAAGGGTTTTCAATGAAAACATGGTTTTCAAAAACACTTCAATGTGACACGCCAGATTCGGCCATAACATCTAGGCCGAGTTTGGGATGTTACAATGCTTTTTTTTGGCGTATAGCCTCTGATAGGCCCCATGGCCTAGCCATGATATTTTTTTTACCTTCCCCATCACATTCCCTCCATTCCTCCATTCGTTGTCCTATACCTTGATGCACAAATAATGCAGTGTCCCCTCCCCAAGGCCTAAAGCATTGCCCATCACAGTTTGCACTCAACAATATCGTAAGGAGGTATCTAATGTAACAACCCACTTTCAATGGTGTCAAAAACAGTGGTTTTGGGACCACAATTCTGATGAGTGGGTTATTTTTTTAATATTTATTTAAAATCTATGATATTATATTAGGGTCGTATTAAAGTTTCGTAAAGAAATTTTGAAGTTTAAATGGTTAATAAGGTAAAAAGGACTAAATTATAAAGGTTGCAAAAGTGGGTTTCTATTAGTCAAAAGTGGGTTAATTTGCAAAACTGTTAAAGGTTGAGAGACTTTCCATGGTTGTTTTTGAATTTTTTTTGAATTTATTTGATAGATTATTAATCTTGGTTGTTAAACAAACTTGTTTTGTTAAGTGATTTTTGATGAATTTTGAAATAGGGATTAAATTGTTGAAAGTGTAAATCCATGGGTTTGATTGTGAATTGTTGGAAATTATGCGTTGTTCCAAGGTCCCTTGTAGCATTGGTTAATATGGATTTAGGTTAAAATGATTAATATTCAAGTTATGAGCTTAAGGACTAATTTGTGAAAAGTTAATATATTAGGGGTAATTTCATAATTTTACATAAATATGACTTATGGATTGAATTGAATGCTTGAAGTACTTAATTGAATGAAATTATCTATTTAGATCAAGATAAGCTACAACTGGACTTAAATCGGGGAAAAGCAAAAGCTTTGGACTAGAGTTCAACTCGACTATTACGACCATAGTTATCGAGGTAAGTTTGTATGAATTGTAATCGTATTAATGATAGTTAAATTGTTTATCTTCTATATCGTGTTAATATAAACGGACTTGAAAATTCATATACATTAATGCTTTGAGTAATTGACGGATAAATAATCCCATTTGAACCTTAAGAATTCTTAGAATATGAATAACATATCATTAGGGATTTCATGTTTCGGGTGTTGGTCTTGAATGTCCCACCGATGGCTGAGGTCCTGCATTTGTTGTGGATTCTCCACAGCTCGTGTGAGCAGCATTGTGTACCTAACATTTTGACCCATAGCTCGTGTGAGCAGGCTTATTTCACATCTTGTGTGAACATTATTGAAAAGGAAAGGTTACGATTATATGGAAAGGCACACTATGTGTTAGCATTCTCGAGTATTCGATGTAATTCTAGATGGTTCAACGGGTAAGTAAAGGAAATGACATGGTATGTATACAATCGAAATGGTTCATGATCTTATGAAAAGGTTGATAAGTTAACTGATGTGTATATGAAATCTACTTATGATATGTTTAAACTCATATGTATAATATATGAACTTACTAACTTGTGAGTTTAATGGTGCTTGTATAGGGTTTTACTAAGCTTATGGTATTGGTAATGATATTATACTTATTCTATAAACTATGCTAAAGAAATGGTAAGTTTTGTTTGAGTTGATATGAGCTTACTAAGCACTAGTTGCTTACGTAATTACTTTCCTTTGTTTCATAGATTATCGAAAGCTCGATCAGTTGGAAGCTTGATAGAGATCTATCACACTATCCATCAACTATTTCGGTAGTTTTTTTTATTATTTTGGCCAAGGTTATAAATGGAATTTATAGGAATTTGTGTAATGGTAGTTTTTGACTGTGTTAATGGTCAATTTGGTGTGTATTTGCTTTTGATGTTCACATTTTGTTGATGGACTTTAATGCCTTGACAAGTTAGGCCATTTTGGCCACTTTTAGGTACTTGAAATATATGATTCTTTTTGGTATGCTTGTGATGATATGTAAATGGTTATATGTGATGTTATTTGGTAGTTAAAGGGACTAGGTTCTATGCTTGAAATGTGGCTATATTGCTTTAATTTGATCAATGATGTTTTGATATAAATGTGGTACCTTTGAATGGTATATTGATTAGATGAAATAGGATGTTTGAAATGGTATGTTTATAAGTGTTTGAATGATGCTTAGGTTTATTGAATGTTTGCACAAAAGGGATGGTTGAATAGGTATGTTTGGCCTCGAAACGGCTTGATTTTAGGGTCAATTTATGGAGCACACGACCTAGGACACGGGCTGTCACACAGCCGTGTGCCACACACGGCCTGGCTACACAGTCGTGTGTTACTTGAGAATTTTTAGTGTATTAAGTTAGTGTGTTGAACGGCCAAACACACAGCCTGCGACACGGTCGTGTGTCACAAGTCAGAGAGTTACACGATTTGGCACACGATTCTGTGACCCAACTCAATGAGTTACACAGGTTGAGACACGGGCTGAGACACAGCCGTGTGTTCCTTTGTTCAATTGTTACACGGCCTAGGCTATGTCACACCCCTGTTTTCAAATTTTGTAACTTTTTCTCAAATCCTCTGATTTTCTAAACTATTTTTAGGGCCTTGAAGGCTCGATTTAGTGCTCAAATGCATATGTTTGATATTTTTTAATAAGATGTTTTGATGTTAAATGTTGTTTTGATTGTTCAGTAATGCTCCGTAACCCTAATCAGGCGATGAAGACGGGTTAGGGGTGTTACATCTAACAGAATCATCGCTTTTCCCATTCCTAACTTCTTCTAATCCCTTTATAATTTCCCCTTTCATATGATACTATTACATTCATTCAATCATTCAACACACTTAGCATTTCAAAGTTGGAGTGCAGAAACTAACCTCGCTTTCTTGTGTCCTTAGCTTAGCTTCTTCGAATGCCAATGCCTCCTTCATCCTAACAGCTAAGCATAACAACCATGTATCAGTTAATCTAAAGGTGTTCAACCCTTGAAACCCAGATTCCAAAATTACCAGAAACTTTGAGTTTTCTTACTCTACTTATTTTCTTCAATTTTCAAGTTTAAAGGGATAAGGAAACTTACCAGTTCCCAATCTTCCTACTTTTAGACTCAAATCTGCATGATGGCTGTAACATGCAGAACTTCCGTCAACTATATCCTCTTCTTCTATAGGGCGACTAAGGGATACGATGCTTAGAGAAAAAGGTTTAGGAAGTAGAAGTAAGAGGAATTTCGTTCCTACACACACATATATATACTCCCTTGGCATGGTCTCCATAGACCATTGTCGCAACTCAATTATAATTATTACGTCTCCCACTTTGAAGCCAGTTGGTTATATCCTAACCGAACTAGGGTTGAGATACAACAATTTGAATTTTGGCCACTAATTTTTTTTCTAATCTCCCACCGAATCCCGACAATTTACTAGTCCTTTCTATTGAATCTTAACTCTCTGAATTCCCGAGTCAATTTGGGTAGCCGGGTGTTACACCTTGGTCCTGGTTGGTGTTTTGTGTGGGCAGATAGTTAGCTAGGTTAAGCCAAAGAAAGGCTGATTTTTGACTTAATCGTTAGGAGTGTAATTGTAATGACTATTGCACCATGATTGGCGGACTATTTGGTTAGTTTGGTTGGTTTGTAACGTTTCGGTTGAAGGGTTCATTTTTGGGCATATTATATGTTTGTGGTCGTTATGTGTCATGGTTATTGTGGGATTTTGGGTCTAATTGTTTTTTTATTTGTATACATGTGTTTACTGTTTATTTTTAGCAAAGTCTTTATTAAGATCCAATTAGGAATTAATTAAAGTTTTATGATTATTTTATTATATGTTATACCAAGAATGATTATGTTGCCACAAGAGAGTATAAGTTAGCTTTGCATGTTAGCCACGTGTTAGTTCTAAGAGAGAGAGCTGTGAGCTATAAATATCTATGAACTTTGGTTATAAAGGGTTCTTCTTCTCTTTTCTCTTGCTCTATTATACCCTGGTATTCTTCTTAAGGAGGAGTTCTTCGTTGGAGAGGAATCATTAAGTGATCGAATAGTAAGAAAATGTTGTGTGTGTAGCAATTGATATAGTGTAACAGCCTCGTTGGGATTTTCTTTGAGTATCCAGTCTGTGCTGAACTTCACTGAGTTTTCTTCTAGATCAAGTCTATTACTAAGTTCCAGTTGCTATAGTTTAGAATTCAGGTGAGATGTCTTCGTGAAGTGTAGTATCCTTCAATGCGTATACATATTCATGTGCTTTTTTGTAACATGAAATGGATGCAACTTCATTGGGGTGTAAACTCAGTATCCAGATAGGATGAGCCATTGGTAGGGCATGTTAGTTGCAAACCAGAATGGCAGATGTACTAAACCATTGTTAGGGCATGCTAATTGCTAACCAAGTGGGAGTATGTGATGGGCCACTAGTAGGGCATGTTAGTTGCTAACCAGATTGGCATGTATGATGGGCAACTGAGAGGACATGTTACTTGTTAACTAGGTTGGCGAGCCACTGGTAGGGTATGCTAGTTACTTACCAGTTGGCGTGACTGCTAGGTTTTCGGTTGGCCATGTTAATTGCTAACCAGCATAGCAATATGGTTTCCCTGAACTCATAAGAACACACGTGTTCAATATAATAAGAAATGTGATATGTATTCGTATATGGGATTTGGGATTCGAGGTTTAACCCAAAGAAGGATATGGAAAGAGTAAGTTAATATGACTCCCTATATGTTATATGTTATGTATTTAAAAGGGTAAGTGTAACACCCCAAACCCGGCCAAAATGCTACGACCAGATCTGGTATGCTACGGGGTTTAACGTTAAAAACTTCACTTGGATGATTTTCAAAAATTCAGTTTGTTTATTTAGGTATTCGCTAAAATAAGTGATATTTGAAGAAAACCCTTGGTTTTTCTTTGAACGTGTTTGAAAATCCCATATTATTACTTCTTATAGATAAGTCTTTGAACATAAAGTTAAATTTTAAAAAAAAAATAGAATAAGGACATTAACAAGTATAATTTAAACCTAAGCTATGGAGCCTTATTACATAAATAGTCCCAAAATTGAAAACTTAAAGGAAAGCTGAAAATAGTCTATGAAAATATAAGACTTGATGGCCCCTCGAGTCCGCCTCGGCTCCCATGTCCACGATCTACTGCTCATCTGAAAAGTCAGGGAAAATAAAGGGGTGAGTCACCAAGACTCGGTGTGTAAATCTCGAAAACACATAAAAGGCTTGAGGCCCACAAACACATTATGGGCCTTGGCCCATACACAATGGCAACAAAATAATCACATGCTGCATGGCCCAACCCAACCTAAAAGTCCATCCTCCACACACCAGCCCGTACCAGCCATCACACCTTGGGGATTTATACAATCAACCCACCAACCGCTACACACCATATCGACAGTCATGCTGTCAGTTATAATGCTGATCACCATGTGACCTTATAATCCACTGTGGCAGAGCCACCGATCACTGTGTGACCTTATAATCAAGTGTGGCAGAGCCACCGATCACTATTGTGACCTAAGTGTACATATCGTGGTTTAACCACCGATCACTAGGTGGCCTTTTAACATGCTCTTCCCCTTCATCATATCAACCCCATCCCATGCATACATCCATGCAGAAGTAAAATAATATACAACCTAAAAGATCACAGTCTATCACATACATCGATACACATAGAGAAGTTTCTATGATTACGTACCTGGCATCCCTTACCTACCCTTTTCGGGTAATACGACTATCCACACAGCCTTTTTCCGGCTTTTAGCCCATAACATATATAGTACAGATTAATTAGTGTGATAGAGATCTACACACCTTATTACAGTCAAGATGATACTTTCTATATCAACACTATCGCTAGCCGATACGACTGCTAACTGCCTTTGGTTTTGTTCTGAAGCCGGTCCACAACCCGGTGGCCAATCCTAAACTGCTGACACCATTCGTTTCTTAAACTTAGGGGTTGGATTTACGGGTCCAATCCCCTCCTTCGCCTGATTGACATTTGATTCCATCAAAAGACCTTATCAGTTGCTACCACCCACATATGGTTATTAATCCGTAACATAAGGGTTAAGACCACAAATACAATAAACGAGCCTAACGAAAATCTAAAGAGAACCCCTTACCTTGAAATCTCGAAAAGAGGTATGGGTCTCAGAGACTAGCGTTTTTTGGCTTTTGGGATCTAGATGATTTGATCTACTTCAATTCCCGAAATGTTGCCCCAAGATGAGAACACAAGAACAGTCAAAACCTTACTCCAAAGTTAATCTTATCACATCAATTAGCCTTTAGGCTTTGGCCTCCAAAAACCAAAAGAGAAAGGAAGAACAGAAGAAATCAGCACTTACCTTAACACAGAGAATTCGGCAACTCTTAGAGAATTTCAGCTTTTGAGAAGATCAAAAAGAAAGATGATGCAAAGGAATCTATGGAGGTTCGACTTAATGAAGGAATCAAAAGAAAAAGATGCAGAGGAAGATTATGAGGTTTCTGTTTGTAAGAGAAAGTAGAGAAAAACAATGGACATTTGGCTTTAGCATAAAAGTGGAGATGAGAGAATGGAATTAGGGGTTTCGGCTTTAGCAGAGAATGAGAGAAGAGAGTAAGAGAATAAAACCCAAATGCAAAAAATAAATAAGTATTCCCCTCCCCTAAAGAGAATTTCGGCTCTTACCAAACAAATGCCGAAAATGCCTATTTTGCAAATAAAAACCCATCCTATCAATAGGGAAATTTTGGCACCCCTTAGCCATACAAAACCGATTCCCCCTTCCCACCTAGAGTTTGAAAATCGACCACCACTCAGCTTACCAGATAACTCCTAGATTTTCTCCCTTATCTCCATCTGATCACTCATCCTCAAGTGGCATGGATAATGCCACCTCTTCCTTCCTCTATCTGCCACATTATCAGCCATATTATCCACATTAGCCCACTCATTAAATCTCCCTGTTTTTAAGCATTCCAACCGACTCCAACTCCCTCTCTTTTGACGCCAAAAACTTTTAAAATAAGTGGGTAATGCGACTCTAACCTTGGACCTCCTTATTGCTTATCACGCCACCTCAAAGCCCCTAAGTAACGCCATCGACCACGCCACAAGCCCATTTGTGTGTCGTATTTCTGAGATAATATCTTTTAAGCCCCTATTCTAAGCGGCTTTCCACTAGAGTGCCCAAGCGAGAAAATTTGACTAAGGCCTCGGCCCACCCCCGAGCCCAATCTGAACCCCTTAAACACCCTAATTACACATTAGAGATAACATAAACATCACAAAGACATTAAACGTAAAGGCCCATTAATTCGGGATGTTACGGTTCTACCCCTTAAAGAAATTTCACCTCGAAATTACTCGATCGAATAGATGTGGGTATTGTCGCCGCACGCGCTTCCTCGTTCCCAAGTAGCCTCCTCGTAACCGTGATTCCGCCACGTAACTTTAACCAACAGAACCGTCTTTCTCCGCAATACTTTGACATTACGATCTAGGATTTCCACTGGCTCCTCTTCAAAGGATAAATCGGGTCTTACTTCGATTTTTCCACTGACACCACGTGGGATGGATCCGAACGGTAACGTCTTAGAATAGAGACGTGGAATACATTGTGAATCTGGCTTAGCTCAAAAGGTAGCTCTAGCTTATAAGCTACTGGTCCCACTCGTTTCAACACCCAATAAGGTCCGATAAATCTGGGACTTAATTTACCTTTCCGTCTAAACCTCAGTACTTTCTTCCATGGCGACGCCTTCAAGAACACCTTGTCACCCACTGCAAATTCTATGTCCTTACGCTTCAGGTCAGCATAGGACTTCTGTCAGTCTGACGCTTCATTTAATCGAGCCCGAATTAACTCTACCTTCTTCTCTATCTCGGTAACCAATTCCGGACCCAAAATTCAACGTTCCCCTAATTTCGTCCAACAGGTAGGTGTACGACACCTCCGCCCGTACAATGCTTCATAGGGTGCCATCTGAATACTTGACTGGTAGCTATTATTGTACGCAAACTCTGCCAACGGTAAGAACTCTTCCCAACTACCCCTGAAGTCAATGACACATCCTCTTAACATGTCCTCTAAGATCTGGATTACCCGCTCGCATCGTCCATCGATCTCGAGGATGAAACGCCGCATACTAAAATCCAACTTGCACCCAACGCTTGATGCAACACCTTCCAAAATCGTGAGGTGAACCTAGGGTCCCTGTCTGATATGATTGATACTGGTACCCCATGCAACCTCACTACCTCCGCTATGTATAGCTTAGCCAATTTCTGAGAGAGTAATCGACATGTCTTGGTATGAAATGAGCAGACTTCATCAAGCGATCAACAATCACCTGCACCGAATCTTTCTTAGTAGGCGTGAGGGTAGCCCACTAACAAAGTCCATTGTGATCCTTTCCCACTTCCATTGTGGAATCTTCACCGGTTGCAACAACCCCGATGGTAAGCGATGTTCCGCCTTTACTGCCGACACAGTCAAACACTTCCTCACAAATTCGGTCACCTCTCGTTTCAAACCCGCCACTAATCGATCTCGCAAATCTCGATACATCTTACTTCCTCCAGTGGTGCATAGCGTATGGACTACCATGCGCTTCTTGCAAAATCTTATGCCTCAACTCGGGATCTTTCAAAGCATGCACACTCTCCCTTGAAAACATAATAGGCCTTCCTCATTCACACTAAATTCTCGTTGATCCTTCACTTGATCCTACCGGAAACTTCTCCTTTAGCAACTCGTCATCATTGTTTCTCTTTAACTGGCCCGACCAAGAGGGTTTCACTTGAAGTTCAGCTAATAAACTCCCATCATCATATAGACTAAGGTGAGCAAACATTGCTCTCAAGTCAGAGATTACTTTATAACTCAAAGCATCCGCCACCACATTGGCTTTTCCCGGATGGTACTCAATCGAGCAGTCATAATCCTTTAACAACTAAATCCACCTCCTTTGCCTTAGATTCAACTCCTTACGGGTCAATGGTATTTTAAGCTCTTATGATCGGTATAAATGATGATTTCTCCTCCTGTCATGAGATAATGTCTCCAAATCTTCAAAGCAAAAACCACCGCCGCCAATTCCAAATCATGGGTGGGATAACTTGCTTCGTGCGGTCTTAACTGCTGAGATGCGTACGCAATAACCTTTCCACCTTGCATCAACACGCATCCTAATCCCGTATGTGAAGCATCACAGTAAATCACGAACTCCTTCCCAGCCTCCGGCTGAATCAATACCGGAGCCGCCGTTAAAATCCTTGTTAACTTCTCGAAACTCTCTTGCTGCTTATTAGACCAAACAAACGGAACCCCTTTCCATAACAACTTAGTCAACGGTGCTGTAATCAATGAAAATCCTTCAACAAACCTTCTATAATACTCGGCCAAACCAAGGAAACTCTGAATTTTTGCTACCGACTTAGGCGGCTTCCAATCCAACACTGCTTCAATTTTTCGAGGGTCAACCCTAATCCCCTCCGCCGACACAACGTGACCTAGAAAAGTAACTTCCCTTAGCCAAAATTCGCCCTTACTAAAATTGGCATACAACTGCTTCTCCCTCAGAATCTGCAGAACCACCTGAAGATGTGAATCATGCTCCTCTTCCGATTTTGAATAAACCAGAATATTATCTATAAACACCACGACAAACCGATTCAAGTAGGGTTGAAATACTCGGTTCATCATATCCATGCGCATTCTTTGAGTGCGTTAGTCAACCCAAATGGCATCACCATGAATTCGTAGTGACCATAGCGAGTCCTAAAAGCCGTCTTATGAATATCCGCCTCCTTGACCTTAAGTCGATGGTACCGATCTCGAGATCTATCTTTGAGAAAATCGAAGCTCCCTTCCGTGTGATCGAACAAGTCATCGATCCTAGGCAACGGGTATTTATTCTTGATGGTCAACTTATTCAGCTGGCGATAGTCAATGCACATACGCATTGATCCATCCTTCTTCTTAACGAATAACACCGGCGCTCCCCAAGGCGACACACTTGGTCGGATAAACCCTCTATCCAGCAACTCTTGGATCTGAGCCTTCAATTCAACCAACTCCTTCGGCGCCATCCTATACGGAGTGATAGATACTGGCGCTGTTCCCTGAAAAAGATCAATACCAAACTCCACTTCACGATCTGAGGGTAATCCCGGAAGCTCTTCTGGGAAAACATCAGGAAATTCCCTCACCATCCTAACATCCCCAACAGTTAGTTCCTTAGCTTCCAGAGCCTGAACAAACATTAAAATTGGCTCGCATCCTTTCCTCACCATCCTTTCTGCTCTTAAGGCAGACACCACATTTGACAAACAATTCCCCCTTTCACCTATCACCAACACTTCACCACCTTTGGGAGTTTTTAACACCATACGCTTGGCTGCACAGTCCAAATTCGCTTGATACTTCACTAACCAATCCATTCCTAAGATCAAATCGAACTCCCCAAACGGCAGTTCCATCAGATCAGCCCAAAAAGCTACCCCTTGAACTTCCTGGGGTACATCCCTATACAGTTTGTTTACCACTACAGTTTGTCCTAGAGGGCTCACTACAGTCATCTCCCCAGAAGAAGTCTTACAATCTAAGTTCAAAGTTCCCGCTATAGCACTAGCAACATAAGAGTGCCTCGAACCAATATCAATCAAGACAGTATAAGGCAAACCAAAAATTAAAAACGTACCGGTTATAACATCCGGTGCGTCACCTCCTCTCGATGTCCGGACAAAGATAGACTAACCCCACTGTCTCGCCTCGGTGTTTCTCGCTTCTTGGCTCGGTGCTCCACGGTCCCGGCCGGAACTGCAGTACCACCTCCGGGCGGATCACGACCTCTCGTGGTAGCCGTCGACCACCTCTTCCCGTTGTGCATTCCCTTGGCTGTGGGCCCTTCATCGCCCCGTTCTTTGCGCGACGGTTTCTAACTTGGTGGTCCGTAGATCCACACGAAGCACTTCCCGCCCGCGCCAACACTCACTTACATGGAATTTACCACATCGAGCACACTTCGTATCGACTAGTAGTGAGCAGGTCTCTCCTCCCGCCTCGGCCCGTCTCGACCTAGGCCTTTTCTGAGTACGCCCAGCTGCCCTTGACTATCCAAAATTCCTCTTACTTCCACCCCTATCTCTATCCCGATTTAGTTTCCCTGTCCGTTTTACCTCCTAGCTATCTTAGCTTTTTCCACAAGCACAGCAAACTCCCTCTCCCGCTGTGGTGCTATCAATACACGTAGATCGTCCCTCAAACCATCTTCAAATCAAACACAATGTTCATGGTCTGTGGCCACCATCCCTCGAGCATAACGGCTAAGGCGTAAGAATTTCGCTTCATACGCAGCCACCGACCTACTTCCCTGAACCAGATTCAGAAATGCTCTACGCTGCGCATCCACATAACTCGACCCAATGTATTTACTCTGAAACGCCATTTTGAAGAGATTCCAGGTGATATGGTCAGCCATCGTACCATCCTTAACCATAAGCCACCATTGATAAGCTTCGTCCCGCAGGAGAGATACAACCCATTTCAATTTTTCCTCTTCCGTGAAATCAAGATCATCCATTATATGCTCAACCGCCTCCAACCAATACTCAGCTATACTCGGGGCTATACCGAAAATTCCCCTAAACATTTCTGCCCCATTGGCTCTAAGTCGCTCCGACATAGATTTCTGGGCCCCTGTGCCCATGCCTGCCCCAGTAACCCTCTCTAAAACCCTTAACATCGCCTGAGATACTGCATCATCTCCGACCATCTGGTCCTGAAATTCCACCTCTGCAGCGGGTGGTATCGGTATCTCGTTTCCAGACCCATAGCTAGATCCTACTGGTTCTGACACAGCCATCCTACCCTACCACGGCCACGTACAGGACGTCCACGACCCCTTGTACTCATTCTATCGATTCGCGTTTATCTGATTAGAAATTTTATGAATTATTAATTTCTTCCAGCGATTAACCACGAACAATCTTATGGGATGATGAGTTTTAAGAGTAGTTCTTTCGAATTCAAATTATCTCTACGAGTTTTGAACCACAAGTTTATATCTCCTAGTTCCACATACATTCAACCATCATACATCAACATACAAGTTGCATCCATGAACCCACATTCATCACATAAGGGTATTTTCGTCATTTCACTACCTGTGGGTATTTTCGTAGTTCTTTCCTCACAGGTATTTTTCAGTAATTACATAAAATAGGGTACCTTGGTGATTTTCCAAATAGATATATTTTGGTATTTTTTTAAATAAAGCTGTGGGTATTTTGGAGATTTAATTTTGGCAACCGGGTACTTTTTGTAGATCTAGGGGTTTCGGGTAAATTTATAAAACATGGGTATTTTTGGTATTTTTGCCAACCGGGGGTTTTTTGGTAATTTCACAGATTTTGGTAATTTTACAAATTTGGGGTATTCTGGGAAATCTTCACAAATAAAGGGTATTTCAGAAATTTTACAAAACTAGGGGGTATTTTTAGTGATTTTGCAAAATAGGGTGGCTGGTCCCTTCCGGGTTTTAGTTATAAATTTTGGCCCGTCTACAAGTCGTCGTGGCTAAAGTGAACAGTCACTACGCACCAGGTAGGATTCCAGCGAAGAGGAGGTGAGTCACTAGGACTGCTTAAATACCAAGCTCTCCCTGAATCCAATCCTAGACATGCGCATGCCTGTTGCCACACCCTAACCCAAATGATCGGTTTACGGACATGTTTAGTTAGATTAAGTTTTATGAATTTAAAGAATTGTTTAAACTTGGCCTAAAGTCCATTAATTCCTATCATACTAGTCTACGTCCATGAAGCCCATCAACCCAACATGCATATCACATCATGAGTTAGAATACTTACTGCGTGGATCGGGTGCCTAGAGACTCAAGGCCATATCTCAACCACAAAGATTTTACCAATTTATAAACCACTATGGACCCATTTCACGGCCGAGTTTTGCAACGGGCTCTGATACCAAAATGTAACACCCCAAACCCGGCCCAAACGCTACGACCAGATCTGGTATGCTACGGGGTTTAATGTTAAAAACTTCACTTGGATGATTTTCGGAAATTCAGTTTGTTTATTTAGGTATTCACTAAAATAAGTGATATTTTAAGAAAACCCTTGCTTTTTCTTTGAACGTGTTTGAAAATCCCATATTATTACTTCTTATAGATAAGTATTTGAACATAAAGTTAAATTTTTAAAAATAGAATAAAGACATTAACAAGTATAATTTAAACCTAAGCTATGGAGCCTTATTACATAAATAGTCTCAAAATTAAAAACTTAAAGGAAAGCTGAAAATAGTCTATGAAAATATAAGACTTGATGGCCCCTCGAGTCCGCCTCGACTCCCATGTCCACGATCTACTGCTCATCTGAAAAGTCAGGGAAAATAAAGGGGTGAGTCACCAAGACTCAGTGTGCAAATCCCGAAAACACACAAAAGGCTTTAGGCCCACAAACACATTATGGGCCTTGGCCCATACACAATGGCAACAAAATAATCACATGCTGCATGGCCCAACAAAACCTAAAAGTCCATCCTCCACACACCAGCCCGTACCAGCCATCACACCTCGGGGATTTCTACAATCAACCCACCAACCGCTAAACATCATATCGACAGTCATGCTGTCAGTTATAATGCCGATCACCATGTGACCTTATAATCCACTGTGGCAGAGCCACCGATCACTGTGTAACCTTATAATCAAGTGTGGCAGAGCCACCGATCACTATTGTGACCTAAGTGTACATATCGTGGTTTATCCACCGATCACTAGGTGACCTTTTAACATGCTCTTCCCCTTCATCATATCAACCCCATCCCATGCATACATCCATGCAGAAGCAAAATAATATACAACCTAAAAGATCACAGTCTATCACATACATCGATACACATAGAGAAGTTTCTATGATTACGTACCTGGCATCCATTGCCTACCCTTTTCGGGTAATACGACTGTCCATACAACCTTTTTTTGGCTTTTAGCCCATAACATATATAGTACAAATTAATTAGTGTGATAGAGATCTACACACCTTATTACAGTCAAGATGATACTTTCTATGTCAACACTATCGCTAGCCGATACGACTGCTAACTGCCTTTGGTTTTGTTCTAAAGCCGGTCCACAACCCGGTGGCCAATCCCGAACTGCTGACACCGTTTGTTTCTTAAACTTAGGGGTTGGATTTACGGGTCCAATCCCCTCCTTCGCCTGATCGACATTTGATTCCATCAAAAGACCTTATCAGTTGCTACCACCCACATATGGTTATTAATCCGTAACATAGGGTTAAGACCACAAATACAATAAACGAGCCTAACGAAAATCTAAAGAGAACCCTTTACCTTGAAATCTCGAAAAGAGGTATGGGTCTCAGAGACTAGCCATTTTCGGCTTTGAGGATCTAGATGATTTGATCTACTTTGATTCCCAAAATGTTTCCCTAAGATGAGAACACAAGAACAGTCAAAACATTACTCCAAAGTTAATCTTATCACATCAATTAGCCTTTCGGCTTTGGCCTCCAAAAACCAAAAGAGAAAGGAAGAACAGAAGAAATCGCCACTTACCTTAACACAGAGAATTCGGCAACTCCTAGAGAATTTTGGCTTTTGAGAAGATCAAAAAGAAAGATGGTGCAAAGGAATCTATGGAGGTTTGACTTAATGAAGGAATCAAAAGAAAAAGATGCAGAGGAAGATTATGAGGTTTCAGTTTGTAGGAGAAAGCAGAGAAAAACAATGGACATTCGGCTTTAGCATAAAAGTGGAGATGAGAGAATGGAATTAGGGTTTCGGCTTTGTGAGAGAATGAGAGAAGAGAGTAAGAGAATAAAACCCAAATGCCGAAAATAAAGAAGTATTCCCCTCCCCTAAAGAGAATTTCGGCTCTTACCAAACAAATGTCGAAAATGCCTATTTTGTAAACTAAAAACCCATCCTATCAATAGGGAAATTTCGGCTCCCCTTAGCCATACAAAACCGATTCCCCCTTCCCACCTAGAGTTTGAAAATCGGCCACCTCTCAGCTTACCAGATAACTCCTAGATTTTCTCCCTTATCTCCATCTGATCACTCATCCTCAAGTGGCATGGATAACGCCACCTCTTCCTTCCTTTATCTGCCACATTATCAGCCATATTATCCATATTATCCCACTTATTAAATCTCCCTGTTTTTAAGCATTCCAACCGACTCCAACTCCCTCTCTTTTGATGCCAAAAACATTTAAAATAAGTTGGTAATGCGACTCTAACCTTGGACCTCCTTATTGCTTATCAAGCCACCTCAAAGCCCCTAACGCCATTGACCACTGGCCACAAGCCCAATTGTGTGTCTTACTTTACAGATAATATCTTTTAAGCCCCTATTCTAACTGGCTTTCCACTAGAGTGCCCAAGCAGAAAATTTGACTAAGGCCTCGGCCCAATTCCTGAGCCCAATCTGAACCCCTTAAACACCCTAATTACACATTAGAGATAACATAAACATCACAGCACATTAAACGCAAAGGCCCATTAATTCAGGATGTTACAGTAAGCAAATATGACTCTGTATATGTTATATGTTATGTATAATTTTTGATAGAAAAGAAATGTTAAGTGTTAAGTTGTAAGTTCTGATCTCTGCTTAATGTGTTGGAAACGTAACATATTTGCTAAGTGTTGTAATTGGAGTATAGATTCTGCCTTAATGAATGTGTGTATGAATTAGCCTGATGAGATGTTTGAAATGCAAAGGTATGTGTTAGTAAAGATTATGTTTGACGAGGAAATGTCAGTTTTGTTAAAGTAAAAGCTTTGTATAGATGTTAGGAAGAAAGTATACACCCGATATTAGAGTTCGTCTGAAGTTAGAGTTTGCCTGAAAATGCTTGTAGGATAGTGATGTACTAGATTAAATGTATATATATGCAGTTGTGGTATTATTTGTGCATTTGTAATTTTGTCAAAGGGGTTGAGTCTTTTCTTTTCTGGAACTCACTAAGTTCTTTTAAATTTACCCCATTTCTTTTCCCTCTTTCTAGGTGATACTTCGTTGTAAGCTTGTAGAAGGGACTTAGCCAAAAAGAGCGACCTCTCAGACGAGTAACCTAATGTCATTTTAAAGGTTTAGCTCGAACGGGTAACCTGACATGTATATTTATAGCTTTGGCGAAGCTATTTGAAATGTCAAAATAAGGTTTAGCCTAGACGGGTAACCTGACACGATTATATGTTAGCTCAAACGTGCAACAAATGTGGTTAGTACTAGTGGATTTGAGTTCATTTACTGTGTTTCATCAAGTAATACTGATATTATAAAAGGAGACAATGAAAAGTTATATGTTCATCTTAGATATACATTTTCGATTACTTGAGTGATAAGTATTGTTATGTTATAAGTTGGTACATTATATGATTGACTATGTATTGAATCTCACCTTGTTGTTGTGGTTTATTATGTTATGAAAACGTTATCTATGGTTAGTTGTTAATCTAGGTAAGTTTAAGTTTCTTGTTTAAATACCTATGGACTTTCTAAGCATTCAAAATGCTTACCCATTGCCTCACTTTTCTTTGTAGATTATCAGTTTTTCAGAATGTGTAGATTGGAACGCCTCGAAGCACACACTATCCAATCATCGATTCAATAGACTTTTGATTGTTTTTAACTCGGTTATGTGGCATGTACATAGGAGTTCATATAAGTGTTAGCTTGAATTATTAGATGGTTTAAAACTTGGAAAACGTTGAATTATAGTTGTTAAATTTCAAAAGGGAAGGTGCATATTTTGTATAGCAATTTGGTTTCATGAATAAGTAATGATATTGTATGTTTATATGTGAGATTGAATGGTTTTAAAGTATGAATAAATAGGTGAAATTGATTAGGTTGATCAATTATGTTGGGTGTCAAATGATGGCATATTGGTTTGATTTTATGAATGGATTATCGTTTGGATTAGTTTTTATGCAGGTTTTAGGGTGTATTTATGCACCATTTGTGTTAGTTAATGGGTTTTTCTTGAAATAGGTGTTAAAATGCATATTTTTTGGCCTTTTTTTCCTTAAAGTATCGACACTTTTGAAATAGGTATTGGTACTTTACCAATTTTTCCTAAATTTTTCAAACTTCGAACACTAAAATGGTATCGATGCCGAACTAAAGTATCAATACTCTATATTAGGGTACCGATAATTTACGAGGGTATCGATACATATGATTTTTATTTGATTTTTGCAAAACATCGAGTCGTAAAATGGTATCGATACTAGAATAGGTATCGATACTTTGTAATTGAGGTATCAATACCATATGACAAGTATCGATACTTGTGATTTTGTTAAGATTTTTATAAACATCAAAGACAAAAATGGTATCGGTACCTGATCGGCTGTTTAACGTCACAGCAATAGTGTGCAAGCATACACTATCGATGCAAGTATAATAGACAGATGTGAGTCTGTCAGATATCGATTCCATAGGGATGGTAGTCTTTTGTCTATTAATGTCGGTGCAATAACTGGATAATAATGAGATAAATTGTGAGGATAATTGTCGATGCAATAACTTGAGAATAATAAAATAAAATATGATAATGATAAACTGGGATCCCCAACATGAATCTTCAGCAGAATACTAAGTGCTCACAAGGTATAAAAGTATAGGTGATTGTCGATGCAATAAAATTCAATGTATATCTTACTCAGCGTTACTCCTCTATTTAATCTCAGACTTAACCATGCATATTAACCTCACTTTCTGATAATGGCAGTATGGCACTATTAAGAACAAGTGGACTAAATTCCACTAATCCTCACTCAACTTTCGTTGTAATGCTTGATGGCTCAAACTGTCACTGCACTTTCCAGTGTCAGTGACTGCAATAACACTTTCGTGTTAAAAAACATTCAAACCCTAAGATTAAACAATAAAGGTAAGATTAAATAAGCTAATATTTCCTCAAGAATTCATCAGTACTTCCATACAATCAGAAATCAGAGAGTAATCACCAGCATTTAGAAAGATATAAGAAATAATTAAATGGAGAATACTATCCCTAGACAACTCGACTCAATCTCTCTATTCCCTCTTGTCGCACACTTAGGTCTCCTCGTCAGGAGCTAGTCTGCATCTGGTTTTCACGTTGGCTCACCCGTGAGAGGTTTAAGCTACCATGTTCGCAAGCTCCAAGGTCGGATGATAAAGATGATGATCGAGATACAATGCTCTAAAAGAGGCCCCTTTTTCTTCTCATGTCCACCTTTTATGTCCTTCCCTACAGTAGAGGTGTCCTTTCCCTAAAATTATTTTGTCCTTGTTTGTATAGGTTAGTTATACCAGACTGGACAGCTCACGTAATTTTGGTTCTTATCTGGATAGCTGTCAGGTGCGGCGACAATTTTGGACGCAATCTGGAATTAACTCATATAGCGACATTAATGCAATAAGATAGCAAAACTAAGGATAAAATAGGCTAGGATTCACTGAGTTATAAAATGCAATTTACTAAAAAGAAAATGGTAAAATGTACGCTAATGATAACTAAATGGGAAATATTTAACCAATAAGTAGGGGGAAAACCTATGTTTTTTTTAGTGCTATCAGTACATATATGAAGGTATCGATACCTGTTGTGGAAAGTTTGGAAACATTACAATTTATTCCTTTTCAAGCTCAAGTTTGTAAATAAGCTTTCGTAAGCTCAACTAAGTCCCAGAAATGATCGTAAAATGTAATTATGAAATGTTCTAATTATAAATGCTTGAATTATGGTGTAAATTGTTTATATAAATGTATGTAACTATTTCAGTATCAAGTGTAGCATCCTGTAACTCGGACCCAATGATCGGGTCAGGCAAAGAGTGTTACACTGGGTTGCCCGACAATAATGGTTCACACTATTTCGATATTCTACCATCCTATATGGCCCAGCAATGATGTCTTTTACTATCTGTATGTTCTACCATCTCGATTGGCCCGACAACGATGGTTTTAACTAATTTCATATTCTACCATCCTATGTGGCCCGAATATGATGGTTTTCAATCACTATATCAATGACCCTATGTGTAACACCCCAAACCTGGCCTAGACGTTATGGCTGAATCTTGGCAACGTCACATGGTAGTGTTTTGGGAAATACATGAGTTGTCGTAAAAACCTCTTTTCGAATTAGCCTCATTACAAAATACTATGTTAATTTTAGGATGCGTCGTTCATTTTCAAAACGTAGTTCATTATCACAAAAGTATTCTCTTTCAAAACGATATTAATTTTCAAAACGTCACTTATTGCGGAAGCTTTTTAAATCAGTTTGCGTATTTGAGTGTATTTTGTTAAAACATCTGATTCGTTTTGAAAACTCGATTAACCCTACTACTAGTAGTTGTAAATCCAAAATAATAGAAATCCCAAATTTACCATGAAAATCCAAAAAGGCCATTATTACAGTAAAATACCCAAAATAAAATCAAAATTATACTTAAGTACTAAAATAGAACGAAACGGTTCATGTGGCCACCGCTGAGTCCTCTGTCGCACCGATCCGTCTATGTTTAGGGATTACCTGTATAGTTAAAACAGAAGGGTGAGTATACGAAAACTTAGTGTGTAATCCCAAATAGCACAAACAGACAGACAGAAGGCAATCACAGTCTAGGCCTAAGCCCTATTCAGAGTCATTGACAGTATCAGTTTGGGCTTTAGCCCATCTCAGTACAGAGGTAGTCATGCATTTGGGCCTTGGCCCATTACAGTATCAGTAATTAGTATAGAATCACAATATGCAGTATACAAGTCCTACCCAGCCAGCCTCTACACTCCATCTCCGTCCAACCCTACACTCCATTTGGGCATATAATCAACCCACCCATCCCTACACTCCAAGTAGTACTGGGATTGCTAGACTAAACAGCCAGGTTGCTGGATGTCGCCGATAAGAGTTAGGCTCAAGCCTTTCAAGACACTTCCTCCGATCCATATAAACCCGTCCCCATGCAATGCATCATACAATCATGTCATGCCAAATCATGGTATCATATATATATTCAAGATACAGTTTTAATAAAGATGCTCTGTCTGATCGTACATGTATATATATAATGTACATGGATATAACGATCATTCAGTCAATTAGGGATCTAGGTAACCTTACTGACCCTACAGTAGGTCCACAGTCGACTCGGGCGACCCGTGCAACCTTAGCAGTCAAAATAGTGAAAATGGGCCCACAAGCCCATTTAATTTGCCCATATGGGCCCACAGGCTCGTGTGGCCCACAAGGCCCAAAATGGCCTTAGCCGTGTGGATCACACGGCCTGGCTCAATAATCCCACACGCCGGTGTGGGCCCATACACCCGTGGGGCCCACACGGCCCAATTCGGTTCGGCCCATGAATCGCACATGGCCTGCCTCGTTACAACTCATGACTTGAACTTGGGACCTCCCACACACTCCCAGAACACTTAACCACTGAAGAAGATACACAATTGTGTGTCAAACATACAAAAACAAATATAATAGATTTTTGGGGCGTTACAACTCTATCCCACTTAAAGAAAATTTTGGCCTCGAAATTTTTACCTGTTCAGAACATATGGGGATATTGCTATCGCATTGCATCCTCAGGCTCCCATGTGGCCTCCTCAGAACTATGATTACGCCCAAGAAATTTGACCAGTGGGATAGACTTTCTTCTTAGAACCTTCACATCGCGATCCAATATCTGGACTGGCTTATTTTCAAAGGTCAGATCTGGCCTAACCTCGATGTCCTCAACAGGAACAGTATGCGTAGGATCAGAGCGGTAGCACCTCAACATTGAGACATGGAATACATCATGAATCCGATCTAGCTCCGGAGGTAACTCCAACTGGTAGGCAATTGGTCCTACACGCTTCAAAATACGATAAGGCCTAATCAATTTAGGGCTCAGCTTACCCTTGCGACCAAACCTCAGTACTTTTTTCCATGGTGAGACCTTGAGAAAAATAGAGTCCCCCACAGAATACTCTATCTCTTGATGCTTCAAGTCTGCATAGGACTTTTGTCTGTCAGATGCCGCTTTCAGTCGATCTCGAATCAATCTAACTTTCTCCTCGATATCAGAAACTAGTTCAGGGCCCAGAACACGTCGTTCGCCCAACTCAGTCCAACATGAAGGTGTGCGACACCTACGACCATATAGTGCCTCGTAGGGTGCCATCTGAATGCTGGACTGATAGCTGTTGTTATAAGCAAACTCCACTAGTGGCAGGTAATCCTCCCAACAGCCTCTGAAGTCAATCACAAAACTCCTTAACATATCCTCCAGTATCTGAATCACCCTCTCAGATTGACCATCGGTCTGAGGATGGAACGCAGTACTGAAGTCTAAATTTGTACCCAGAGCTTCATGTAGCTTTTTCTAGAACCGAGACGAAAAGCGAGGATCCCTATCAGAGATGATCGAAGCTGGTACCCCATGCAGTCTTACTATCTCAGAAATATACAGTTTAGCCAGCTTCTGTAGGGAAAAGTTGGTATGAACCGCTATGAAATGGGCAGATGGTCATGACTGAGAGTTTTAATATTTATATAATGAATGATCGAGCCTAGAAACTAACTATCACCCCGATTGAGGCAAGCGCACCTATCGAACAGTAGTATAGCTTAGTGGCAAGACCGGAATGTCGAACCCAAAGGAACCAAAATTACTAGTACTGACTTTCTTTTTATTATCTAGCCTAAAATAAAGGGGGTTGATATTTATCTAACTAATTACTAAGCTAAGGTTGCTAAGACACAGAGAGTGAATTGGGAAAATACTTTTGGGAAAAACCAGTTGATTAAGACAATACCCGAGGAAGAATCCACCTAGACTTCACTTGTTATTTAACTCTGAACCAGGCGATTTATTCACTTGACTTGATCCGTAGGATTCCCTAATTTATATTAATACCATTTTCGAGGCTACTAACGTCTAACCCTAGGTTGATTAATTGAAATCTCTTTCTAATTAAAACCCTTAGTGTTGCATTAACTCGATCTATGGACTCCCATATTAGGTTTGACCCTAATCCAGCAGATTTTCGTCATCCTATCTCTAGGGTTGCAATCAACTCTGCTTAACTATGCTAGATCTACTTTTAAACAGGGACTTTTGCTCCACTGCCTAAGCACATCAATACTTGAATCAATATCCTGAAATTTTAAAACAAGAATTAAGAACACATAATTAAGAACAAATCAAGTATTTATCATATAGTTCTGAAAACAATAACAAGATCCGTCTTAGGTTTCATCCCCCTCAGGTATTTGAGGGGTTTATTTCATGAATAATAAAGAATACATCTCAAAAAAAAGTAAATAACAAAACATAAGAAAAACCCTAAAACCCCTCGAAGGAAATTGAAGGGAAGATCTTCCATCTTGAATCTGATTCCGGCTTCTGAGATGGATCAACTGGCTTTCTTGGAGTAATTCCCTGAGTTCAGCCCTCTCTGGCTTCGCCCCGATCAAAGAACACTTTTTAGGTTATACTTAGGGCGTTTATATAGGCTTCGGAATGTCTTTCTTGGCCCACAAGTATCCCATTCTGAATGAAACTCGTCTTGGTTAAAATAGGGACACGCCTGTGTGACACACCCGTGGTCGACTCCCTTGGCCGTGGTCGATCCTGTTTGCCACACATGGCCGTGTCTCGGTTGTTACTCGAAACGCACGGCCGTGGATGATAGTCCAGGCCGTGTGAGTCTCTAAGGTAAGCCCATTTGCTCCGTTTTCGGCCCGTTTCTCGTTCCTTTCATCATCCGATGCTTCCCTAAGTATAAAACATGAAATTAAAGGATTAGGAGCATCAAATTCCACAATTCAATGGATAAATCATCCAAAAAGTATGCTAAATGTAGGATTAAAATATGTATATTTTACGGTTTATCAAATACCCCCACACTTAAGCATTTGCTTGTCCTCAAGCAAAATTCTCAACTCACAATTAAAATAGAATTTCCTCAATTCATAACCTTCATCAATAATGTTTCATCATATTTCCTAGGTAATTCATACATTGATAATTTAACCAGAAGGTTCCTAAAGATTCAAACAATCAAAGTCATAGTTTTTATAGTACGAAATATAGGTGTTTCCCCTTACCTAAATAATCACCTGTAATTCAAAATCGACAAAAATTGACATCCTCACTAAAGGTTCACTCAAATCACTCAAAGTGTTTAAGGTTCAAAAATAAGCACTCAAGAGTCAAACATGAAAAGTTAATCCCATAGGCTTGCAAGAAAATCAAATCTCCACCACTGTAAAATGATATGATACACAAATCAAAAGGTCTTTTATGGGTTGTAATGGGGCTTGGGTTAAAGGTGTGGATAAAGGCTGAATTTGAGGGTTAGTATCGAGACTGAATTGAAAAATTACCTAACTAGAAGAGTAACTAAAGCTTAAATAATTACATCAATTGAAAACTTAATACTAATAACATGAGCTTCTTCTCAAATTATAAAATTAACTGCTTAAGCTCCAATAACAAAGAAGTAATAATGAATAGATTCCTAATATTTTTTTTAAGAACAAATCAACAAGTACAATAATGTATAATTTGATAACTGAAATAAAGGAAATAGTTAAGTAACCGATCAAAACAAATCTCGATATAAGGGTAGTCAAGAGAAATGGCGATAACAAATACAAAGTGGGTTTTGGGTTAATATTAATTGGTGAGTCAAGAATTGGGTTGTTAGCCTCAAAAGGGGTTCACTATGGGTTAATTATGAAGGTAGGCTTTTTAGTGGAATAAGTGGGTTAAAACCTAGGTGCCTTTATCATCTCAGTATATCAAATCATAGGTGTGGTCTCGACATGTATAATCGAAGCAAGTTCTAGAAAATCAAATCAATGTTGACATACTCATAATCAAAAAAGTGAGCATGAAAAGGAATGTATGATCTAAAAGGCTCAAGATCTCACAAAAATTATGGGCTTTTGATGTCAACCTTGTAAATTTCAAACTTCAAGGCAATAATTAGATTCAGGTAGACAACCTAACAAATTTTTAATTCTGAAAATAAACTCATCATGCTTGATTCTCTAGTCTCCTAAAGTTTAAATCATCATTGCAAAATTAGTTATGACTTAATCCAAAACATATCAATGAAGATCATAAATCAAAAGAAATTTCATTCTAACAGTTAATATGAGAACATTTACTTAAGAACAAGATATAATTCATGGATTTTGAGAATAATGCAAAAAGTTAGGCACTTTTCACGATAAAAATCACCCCCCACACTTAAGATGTACATTGTCATCAATGTACAATTAAAACAATTATAATAAGAAAAGCAAAAGAGAGGGAAAGAGGTGAAACTTCCTGAATTCTGGATGGAGTCAGAGAAAAAAATGGAAAAATTTAGGCTGAGTGTAAGGAAGACATTCCTGTGGCGGTGGTGTCTAGGGTCATGGTGGGGTGATTCCCAAGCAGCCTTTAAACCTAAAACCAATAAACTAACATAAAGCAGGTTAAATTAAGCATAAGAGAGTCAAAGAGAAGGAAAATAAAGGAGAAGTGAAAAAAACATAGGTAAAATAATTGGACTCAAATGTCCTTGGCTTGTCGAGTAAATGAAGCGGCCGGCATGAACTTATGTAGATTGGTCTCGCACGGGGAGACTTGTGCTAGGGTCCTTCCGCTTCTTCGGCATGGGGATGGTGGTGAGGATGGTGAAAGAAAAGGAATGAGGGGAAGGGAAAGGGGAAAATGAAGAGGGAGGATAGTGAGAAGGGAATGGGGGTGTGGTGGCTGGGGGTTGGTTGAAGAAGAATTTGGGGAGAAGGTGAGAAGAAGGGGGGTCTTAAATATGGAACAAGGACACAGTGCTTTGCCACGCTTTGTGTCTTTGTGGGCGTGTTCAGTCACACGGCCGTATCGCACGGCCGTGTAGTGGCTCATTCATTTCTCCTACGCCTGTGTAGAGGGTTTCACGTTCGTGTGTCGTTCTCAGTGTCGGCCACAGGCTCAAAGCACGGGCGTGTCTCATACCCGTGTGACTTCCTCAGTGTCCGCCACGGCCATATCGCACGGCCGTGGCAATTTATAGCCGTCCGTGATATAGGGATTTTTCATCCTTGGCTCGTACGACCTCTGCCATGCCAGTGTGTAGATCCGTGATTCCCACATGGCCACGGCCAGGCCCGTGTGGAAGGTCGTGTGGCACGAAAACCTATGCTTTATTTAACTTGGTTAGTCTTTAGTTGAGTGCTAAAAATCAAAGATTTGAAAATTAAAGGGGTTAGTGCTCGGGTTGCCTCCCGTGAAGCGCTTATTTAAAGTCTTAAGCTAGACTTACCTTTCATTCGCACGATCATAGTGGTTTGAGGAGTTGAAACTCCTCTTCCCTGCTATCAATTCTAACAATATATGGTTTGAGTCGAGTAGTGTTTATTTTAAAAGTCTCGAACTTAGGATTAGTTACCTCGACTATTCCATATAGGAAGACATTCAGTACCGTAAAAAGGATTTCTTTGTTTGTATTACGGTCTGAGGTGGCGATTCGAGGGTCTTTCTAATCCAACAATACCTGATCTCCTATTTTGAAGTGATTTGTTGTTCCTATAAGCTCATTTGGGGGTTCCCTCGATTTTGCTTCGTGTGTTCCTAGTTTCTCCTTGAAATGTGTCTTCCACTCGTCTAGTTCCTCGACCTGAAGCCTTCGTTCCTCATGAATTACTTCCTTGTTTGCATGAGATCTAGGATCTGGCTCAGATGTGTACTTCCGAGGTGCTTCCTAAAAAAAATGTTGAACCGAATGGTCATTAATAGAATTTATATTCTCACCTTTTTCACTTGACGTCCTAGCCGAGTCAAGAGCCTGAAGAGTGATCGTTTCATCACCTACACAGAGTGTGAGTTCACCTGTATCAACATCAATTTTAGTTTTAGCAATTGCTAAAAAGGGTCTTGATCGCTGTAAATCAGAGTTTTAAAATTTATAAAAGAATGATCGAACTTGGAAACTAACTCTGACAACGATTGAGGCAAGTGCACCTATCGAACAGTAGTATAGCTTAGGCAAGACCGGATTATCGAACCCAAAGGAACTAAAAGTACTAATACTAACTTTCTTTTTATTCTTTAGCCTAAAATAAGTGAAGTTGTTTATTAATCTAAATTTATTAACTATTAAACCAAATACTCTAAGACAAAGAAGAATGAATTTGGAAAATAACTTGGGAAAAACTCAGTTGATTTAGAAGATACCCTAGGAAGAATCCACCTAGACTTCACTTGTTATCTAGCCTTGAACCATATGATTTATTTACTTAGTTTGATCCGTAAGACTCCCTAACGTATATTAAACCCTCTCTCAAGGCGAATAATGTCTAACCCTAGGTTAATTAGTGGAACTCTCGTTCTCTTATAATAACCCCCTAGAATAGTAGTAAATCGATCTGTGAATTCCCATATTAGGTTTCACCCTAATCCGGAAAAATCTCGTCACCCTATCTCTAGGCGTGCGATCAACTCCGCTTAATTATGTTGGATCTACTCTTAGGCAGGGTCTATTCCTCCTCTACCTAAGCACATAAATTTGGATTAAGCTCACATAATTAAGAACAAACTAAGTATTTATCATATAATTCAAATAATCAAATAACAAGATTCATCATAGGTTTCATCCCCTTCGGGTATCCGAAGAGTTTAGTTCATAACAATAAAGGAAAACATCTCAAGAGAAAAGATAAAACAAAACATAAGAAATCCCTAAAACCCCCTGAAGGAATTGAAGAGGAGATCCTCCATCTTGAGTATAACTCTGGCTTCTTGAGATGGATCAATTGGATATCCCTGAGTGAATCCCCACAAATCTACCTTCTCTGGCCTAGCACGACGCCCCTAGACGATGACTTTGGGCTCCCCTTTTCAGGTCATACTTAGGGTGTATTTATAGGCTTTTGAAATACGCTTCTTTCTCTCTAAGTATCCTTTCCCGAATGAAATTGCTCTTCTCCACAGTAGAGGCACGGCCATGGCGCACGCCCGTGTAAATCGTGGACATGTCGTGTTCGGATTTCTTTAATGAGACATGGCCGTGTGAGTTGGGGTTAGACCGTGTTCTAGATGATTGACTTGGCACGGCCGTGTGGGTCCAAGTACAGGCCGTGTCGATTTCCTCATTGGCCCGTTTTGGTCTGTTTTGAGCCCGTTTCTCATTCTTTTTATCCTTGGGTGCTTTCCTGAGTATAAGACATGAAAAGAAAGGATTAAGAGCACCTTTTTACATAAATCAAGGGATAATTCATCCAAAAGCATACTAAATGTGGGCCTAAAATATGTTACTATTTCGGTTCATCAAATACCCCCACACTTAAGCTTTTGCTTGTCCTCAAGCAAAATTCTCAACTTACAATTAAAACAAACTTCCTATAATTCATAATAGTCATTGATAGTGTCTCATCATAATTCATAGATAATTTATACATGGATAATTCAACTCAAAGTGTCCTAAAAATTCAAACAATATAAGCCTTATATTTTGTAGCACAAAACATAGGTGTTTCCCTTCATCTAAATAATTACCTTTAATTTGAAATCGACAAGGATTGACATCCTCACAAAAGATTCATTCAAATCACTCAAAGTGTTTAAGGTTCAGAATTTAGGCACTCAAAAGTCAAACATGAAGTGTTAATCCCATAGGCTTGCATGAAAATCAAATCTCCACCATTGAAATATGAGATGAAACACAAATCAAAAGGTCTTTGTTAGGGTTGTAACGGGGCTAGGGTTAAGGTGTGGAACAGGCTGAATTGGAGGGTTAAAATCGAGATTGAAATGACAAATTACCTAACTAAGAACTAATGAACTAAAAATAATAATTACATCAATTAATACTAATAATACGAGCTTCTTTTTTCGATCTTCAGATTTTAAATGTATAAGCTCGTTTAATCACATAATTAATAATGAATATACATCGTTTTTTTAAATTAGAACAATCATAAATACATAATAAAAGATAAATTACTGAAATAAAAACATAGTTAGGCTATTAATCAAATCAAATCTCGATATAAGGGTAATCAAAAGGAATGGTGATAATAAAAACAAAGGGGTTCTGGGTTAATATTAGCGGTTATGTTAATAAATAGGGTTGTTAGGGTTAAAAGGGTTCATTAGGGGTTAATTGTGAAGGTAGGCTTTTTAATGGAGTTAGTGGGTTAGATCCTAGGTGCCTTTATCATCTCTGTGTATCAAATCAAAAAAATGTGGTCTCGACATGTATAATCAATGCAAGTTCTAGAATAACAAATCAGTGTTGACATACTCATAATCAATAAATTGAGCAAGAAAAAGAATATATGCTCTATAAGGCTCAAAAACTCACAAAAATTATGGGTATTTTGATGTCAACCTCGTAAATTTCAAACTTCAAGATAATATTTAAACTCGGTTTGACAACCTAGCAAATTTTTAATTTAGAAAAATAGACTTATCATGCTTGATTCTCTAGTATTCTTAGAATTTAATTATCAATGCACAATTATCAATGACTTAATCTAAAACATATCAATAAAAATCATAAATCATCAGAAATTCCATCCTAATTAGTAATATGAGTAATTTACTTTCAAACAAGACTAAATTCAGGGATTTGAGAATAATGCAAAATGTTTGGTACCTAATTTTAGAAATTTGAGAATAATGAAAAAAGTTAGGCACCTTTTTAGGTTGTTCACCCCCCCACACTTAAGATGTACATTGCCCTCAATGTACAAAGATAGATAATATCATAATAAAATCATAAGATATGGGAGGAAGTGAAACTCCCTGAATTTTCGGATGGCTCCTTGAGAGGAGATTGTGTCTTTAGTGGTGGTGATGGGTCGTCTAGATGACGAACCTGCGTTAGATGAAGAAATTGGAAGGCTCATGGAGAATTAGCCAGGACATCTAGAGTAATATTAAAACTATACTAATAATGTAATTAAAGACAAGAAAGATAAAGAAAATGAGACTAAGAAGAAAACTAAAATTAAAAGAAAAGATGAATGGACTAGGAGGTCCTTATTGTTGGGTGTGATTTCTAAGGCTGAGGTTATGGTGGTGGTGGTGGTGTGATTCCCAAGCAGCCTTTAGAACCTAAAATCAAGAAACTAAGATAAAATAAACTAAATTAAGCATAAGAGTGTTAAAAAGAAGGAAAATAAATGAGAAGATAAAAAAAAAAGAACAGATAATTGGTCTCAAAGACCCTTGGCTTGTTGTTTGGATGAAGCTGCCGGCATGAACTCAGGTGAATCGGTCTCCTTTGAGGAGATTGGCCTTTTATGCTTCTTTGCCATGGATATGATTTTGTTGTAGCTCAAGAGTCTAAGGATTTATTAGGAAAAGGGAAAAAAACAAAAGGGAGAAAAGAAAGGAAGGAAGAAGAAGAAGAATAGGTAAGGAGAGAAAGGAGAGGGGGCATGGTATTTAAATAGAATCTCAAGTCTGGCAATTTACCATGCCCGTGGGTTGAGGGTGTGTCGATTCACATGGCCGCATCGCACAGCCGTATTCCTAGGCGTGTTGGTTACCCCACGCTCGTGTCTAGCCTGTGTTTGACAAGTCAGTATGTTGGCACAGGTTTAAGGCACGGGCGTGTTCTGCCCATGGTTGGAAAGTCAGTAGCTTCACACGGTTATGGGGCACGGTCGTGCCCCTTTGTCGGTGCCCATGGTGTAGTGGTTGGATCCGTGACGTCAAAAAGTGGTTGGAATTGATTCGCACGGCCTCTACTATGTTAGTACAGGGATTTTTTTGGGTCCACACGGCCACGGCCACGGCCGTGTGTAAGGCCGTGTGTCCTGGAATTCTGCACCCCTTGTTAGTTTAACTAAATGTTCAGAAAGAAAAGAAGAAAAGAAAAATAAATTTAAAGGAAAATGTGAGAATAAATTATGTTAGTGCTTGGGTTGCCTCCCGAGAAGCGCTCGTTTATAGTCTTAAGCTAGACTCTCCTCTCGTTTGCTTTGTCAGGGTGGTTTGAGGAGTTGGAAGTCCTTCCTCATGCTATCATTTGTGTCTTTGTGAAAAATTGAAGTCGAGATGTGTTTATAGTAAAAGTACCAAAAATAGGATTACTTACCTCGACTGTTTCGTGTGGGAAAACACTGGTTAGCCTAAAAGATATTTCTTTGTTTGTGCTAGGGTCCGGAGGAGATATTTGAGGATCTGCCTGATCTAACAGTACTTGGTCCCCTATTTTGAAGTGGTTTGTTGTTCCTATTAGCTCTTTTGGGGGCTCCTTCGATTTTATCTTGTGTGGTTCCGGTTCTTCGTCGTTTATCCCTAATTTCTCCTTGAAATGTGTCTTCCACTCGTCTAGATCGTCGAACTGAATCCCTCGATCTTCATGGGTTATTTCTTTCGTGGCATGGGGTTTAAGATCGGGTTCAGTTGTATTCTTAGGTGGTGCTTCCTGAAAATAAGGGTTAACTGAATGGTTTTCAGTAGAATTTACGTTCTCACCTTGATTACTCGATGTTCTAGTCGAGTCGAGAGCCTTGATGGTGATTGTCTCATTACCTACACAAAGTATGAGTTCTCCTGCATCAACATCAATTTTAGTCTTGGCAGTCGCTAAAAAGGTTCTTCCTAAAATTAGGGGGATCGAATTATCCTCATCCATGTCTAAGACAACAAAGTCTACTGGGAAAATGAATCTGTCAATTTTTACAAGAACATCTTCGATAATACCCCTAGGAATTCTAATAGTTTTATCAGGCTAATTGAATGCTCATCCTAGTTTGTTTGGGTTTCCCTAGACCTAAATGTTTAAATAATTTATAAGGCATGACATTTATGCTTGCCCCTAAATCGCCTAACGCATTATCAGTTAGTCTACCAATTAAACATGGAATTGTAAAACTCCTAGATCTTTTAGCTTTTGTGGTAGTCTATTTTGGAGAATTGCTGAGCACTTTGCCTTAAGTTCCACATGTGACGACTCGTCTAACTTCCGTTTGTTTGTCAGAAGCTCTTTTAAAAATTTCCTATAATCTGGCATCTGCGAAAGAGCTTCAAGTAATGGTAAGTTAATATGTAATTTCTTTAAAAGTTTAAGAAACTTATCAAACTGTTCTTCTGTGTCGTCTCTTGTTAATGCTTCGGGATATGGTATGCGAGGTTGGTACTCCTTGATTACCGGTTTTGGCTTTTCTTGTGGTACCTCAATTTTACCTTCTTCTACCTCGTTTCCTTGTGTTGGACTGGGTTCATCTACTTCTTCGCTTTCTTGAGCTGTTATGGCTTGGATTTGCTACTTTGGATTAATTTCAGTATTACTCGGTAGACGCCCTTGCGTTCGTTCGGATAATAGCTTTGCAATTTCTTCGACTGACTGGGTAATTTCCCCGATTGCCTTTGTAAGTACTCCAACTTGGTTCTCGATTGTTTTGATCGATGTTTGCCGAGTGTCGAGTGTTACCCCAGTTTTTTAGAGACGGGCTTCTGTGGATGCTATGAATTTGTTCAACGTTTCTTCGAGATTCGGCTTCTTTTCTTGTGGATAGGGCTGATCATAGAAATTTTGAGGAGGTTGTTGTCTTTGATTTCCTTGATTTCCTTGTCCTCCCCACGAAAAATTTGGGTGGTTCCTCCAACCTGGATTATAATTATTACTATATGGGTTATTATTAAATCTGAAATTGTTACCTATATAGTTCATCTGTTCGCTCTCTGTGCCCGATTGGTAGGGTGGGTACTCAGGATTCGCCACAGTTCCACTTGCGTCGCACTGCATGACTGGATGTACCTACGAAGAACACAAACTATCAATCTTCTTATTCATCAACTCTACCTCATTTGATAGCATGGTTACTGCGTCGAGGTTGTAAACTCCGGCTGTTTTTGTTGGCCTTGTTCTTGTAACTTGCCACTGATAGTTATTCAGCAACATCTCTTCAATAAACTCGTAGGCTGCCTCAGGAGTTCTATTATTCAAGGTTCCACCGGTGGCTGAATCAATTAGTTGTCTCGTTGAGGGGTTTACACCGTTATAGAAAGTCTGGACTTGGAGCCACAAAGGTAAACCATGGTGCGGACACCTTCTCAAGAGATCCTTATATCTCTCCCATGCATCGTATAATGTCTCTAAATCCATCTGCACAAAAGAAGAGATATCATTACGTAATTTGGTCGTTTTTGGCGGTGGGAAATATTTTAATAAAAAATTTGGTCATTTGTTCCCATGTAGTGATTGACCGTGGTAACGAGTTTAACCACTGTTTAGCTTTATTCTTTAATGAAAAGGGAAATAACCGAAGTCGTATGGCATCATCAGAAATGCCATTTATTTTGAAGGTATCACAGAATTCTAAAAAATTAGCTATATGAGCGTTTGGATCTTCGTCCTGTAAACCATCAATTTGAACAAACTGTTGAATCATTTGTATAGTGTTAGACTTTAATTCAAAATTATTAGCAGCTATAGCAGGCCTAACAATACTAGATTTGGCTCCTGTTAAATGTGGTTTAGCATAATCAAACATAGTACGATGAGCATTATTTTCTCCCACATCTTGTGGTGGAAGATTATTTTCGTCCATCCCTTCAGTAGGATTGGATCTGTCTTCTCGCTCTCCTTGGTAATTTAGGGCTCGCCTAATTTCTCTGTGATTTCTTCGAGCGGTAGCTTCAATATCACTGTCGTATTCTAAAGGTCCTCTCGGGTTCCTTCTAGTCATAAACTAGAGGTACCTGCTAGGAAAAAAAAGAATTTAGTAAAAATAAAATTAAAACTAAAAATAAAAATAATGGCTAAAGTAATAAAAATAGAGTTTTCTTAATATTTTAGTTTCCCGGCAACGGCGCCAAAAACTTAATCGCTGTAAATCAGAGTTTTAAAATTTATAAAAGAATGATCGAACTCGAAACTAACTCGACAATGATTGAGGCAAGTGCACCTATCGAAGCAAGAGTATAGCTTAGGCAAGACCGGATTATCGAACCCAAAGGAACTAAAAGTACTAATACTAACTTTCTTTTTATTATTTAGCCTAAAATAAGTGAAGTTGTTTATTAATCTAAATTAATTAACTACTAAACCAAAGACTCTAAGACAAAGAAGAATGAATTTGGAAATTAACTTTGGAAAAACTCAGTTGATTTAGAAGATACCCTAGGAAGAATCCACCTAGACTTCACTTGTTATCTAACCTTGAACCATATGATTTATTTACTTAGTTTGATCTGTAAGACTCCCTAACGTATATTAAACCCTCACTCGAGGCGAATAACGTCTAACCCTAGATTAATTAGTGGAACTCTCGTTCTCTTATAATAACCCCCTAGAATAGCAGTAAATCGATATGTGGATTCCCATGTTAGGTTTCACCCTAATCGGCAAAATCTAAATCACCCTATCTCTAGGCGTGCGATCAACTCCGCTTAATTATGTTGGATCTACTCTTAGGCGGTGGTCTATTCTTTCTCCACCTAAGCACATTAAATTTGGATTAAGCTTACATAATTAAGAACAAACTAAGTATTTATCATATAATTCAAATAATCAAATAACAAGATTCATCATAGGTTTCATCCCCTTCGGGGATCCGAAGAGTTTAGTTCATAACAATAAAGGAAAACATCTCAAGAGAAAAGATAAAACAAAACATAAGAAATCCCTAAAACCCCCTGAAGGAATTGAAGAGGAGATCCTCCGTCTTGAGTATAACTCTGGCTTCTTGAGATGGATCAACTGGCTATCCCTGAGTGAATCCCCACAAATCTGCCTTCTCTGGTCTAGCACGATGCCCCTAGACGATGACTTTGGGCTCCCCTTTTCAGGTCATACTTAGGGTGTATTTATAGGATTTTGAAATACGTTTCTTTCTCCCTAAGTATCCTTTCCCGAATGAAATTGCTCTTCTCCACGGCAGAGGCACGACCATGGCGCACGCCCGTGTAAATCGTGGATAGGCCATGTTCGGATTTCTTTAATGAGACACGGCCGTGTGAGTCGGGGTTAGACCGTGTTCTAGATGATTGACTTGGCACGGCCGTGTGAGTCTAAGTCCAGGCCATGTCGATTTCCTCATTGGTCCGTTTTGGCCCGTTTTGAGCCCGTTTCTCGTTCTTTTTTTCCTTGGCTGCTTTCCAGAGTATAAGACATGAAAAGAAAGGATTAAGAGCACCTTTTTACATAAATCAAGGGATAATTCATCCAAAAGCATACTAAATGTGGGCCTAAAATATGTTACTATTTCGGTTTATCAGGTCTTCCTAAAATTAAAGGAATATTATTGTCCTCATCCATGTCTAAAACGACAAAGTCTACTAGGAATATAAATTTATCAACTTTTACTAGCACATCATCGATTATACCCCTAGGAACTCTAATGGTTTTATCAGTTAATTGAATGTTCATCCTAGTTTGTTTGGGTTTCCCTAGACCTAGTTGTTTAAACAATTTATAAGGCATGACATTGATGCTTGCCCCTAGATCTGCTAAAGCATTATCTATAGATAAACTACCAATTAAACAAGGAATTGTAAAACTCCCTAGATCTTTTAATTTCCGTGGAAGTTTGTTTTCTAGAATCGCTGAGCACACTGCGTTTAGCTCCACATGCGATGCCTCGTCTAACCTCCGTTTGTTTGTCAGAAGCTCTTTCAAAAATTTCCTTGAATCTGGCATCTGCGAGAGAGCTTCAAGAAACGGTAAGTTAATATGTAATTTCTTTAAGAGTTTAAGAAATTTACCAAATTGTTCCTCTGTGTGGTCTTTCTTCATCGCATTGGGATATGGCACTCGAGGTGTATACTCTTTGATGACAGGTTTCTATGTATCGTGGCTTTCCTCAACCTTACCTTTATTTACCACGGGTTCTTGCCTTGGCTCAGACTCGGATTCTACTAACCCTTCACTATCGTGATCAGTAATGGCATGAATTTGCTCCTTTGGGTTAGTCTCAGTGTTGCTTGGAAAGCAACCTTGCGGTCGTTCTGAGATTAGCTTAGCTAGCTGACCTAACTATTTCTCGATCCCTTGAATCGATGCCTGCTGATTTTTGAGCATTGTTTCATTGTTTTGAAAACGAGTTTCTGACACTGCGATGAATTTTGTCAGCATCTCCTCAAGGTTTGGCTTCTTCTCCTATTGGTAGGGTTGCTGTTGGAAGCTTGGAGGGGGTTATTGTCTTTGATTTCCTTGACCACCCCATGAGAAGTTTGGGTGGTTCCTCCAACCTAGATTATAATTGTTACTATAGGGGTTATTTTGAGATCTAAAATTATTACCCATATAGTTCATCTGTTCGCTTTCTACGCCAGGGTTGTAGGGTGGATATTCTGTATTGTTCGTCCCTCCACCATTTGTATCGCACTCCATCAGTGGATGTACCTACGAAGAACCACATAAACCATCAATTTTTTTACTTAAAAGTTCTACCTGGTTTGATAGCATTGTCACTGCATCGAGGTTAAAAACTCCGGCGGCTTTTATTGGCTTTGTTCTCATAACTTTCCACTGATAATTATTCAGTGACATTTCTTCAATGAATTCATAAGCCGCTTCAGGGGTATTGTTATTTAGGGTTCCACCGGCGGCTGCATCAATAAGCTGCCTAGTTGAGGGGTTCACATCGTTATAGAAGGTTTGAACCTGTAGCCATAATGGTAACCCATGATGAGGGCACCTTCTCAATAAATCCTTGTATCTCTCCCATGCATCGTACAGTGTCTCTAAATCTATCTGCACAAAAGAAGAGATATCATTCCTCAACTTAGCCATTTTAGCCGTCGGAAAGTATTTTAACAAAAAAATTTCGGTCATTTGTTCCCATGTAGTGATTAATCCTCGTGGAAGAGAATTCAACCATTGTTTGGCTTTATTTCTTAAAGAAAAGGGAAATAACCGAAGGCAAATGGCATCATCAGAAACGCCATTAATCTTAAACGTATCGCATAACTCCAAAAAGTTCGCTAAGTGTGTGTTAGGATCCTCGTCCTGCAAACCATCAAACTAAACAAACTGTTGTATCATCTGTATAGTGTTAGGTTTCAGTTCAAAATTATTTACAGCGACAGCAGGTCTAACAATACTGGATTCAGTTCCTGTTAAATTAGGTTTAGCATAATCATACATAGTCCGAAGGAAGTGGATTATTCTGGGGATCAACCATCTCTTCGGTGTTATTAGTATCGTTCTCTTCCTCTTCTTGTGTGTATTGTAGGCTTCGCCTAATTTCTCTTCAGTTTCTGCGAATGGTTCCTTCTATATCACTATCGTAAAGTAGAGGTCCTGTCGGGTTTCTTCTAGTCATAAACTAGAATTCCTGCCAGAAGCAAGGAAAAAGACAAATTAGCAAAGTAGAAATAAAAAAAATTTAATTGCAAAAATAAAAAAATAGCTAAAGTAATAAAAATCAAGTGTTCCTAATATCTTAATTCCCCGACAATGGCGCCAAAAACTTGATTGTGTCTGAGAGTTTTAATATTTATATAATGAATGATCGAACCTAGAAACTAACTATCACCACGATTGAGGCAAGCGCACCTATCGAACTGTAGTATAGCTTAGTGGCAAGACCGGAATGTCGAACCCAAAGAAACCAAAATTACTAGTACTGACTTTCTTTTTATTATCTAGCCTAAAATAAAGGGGGTTGATATTTATCTAACTAATTACTAAGTTACAGTTGCTAAGACACAGAGAGTGAATTGGGAAAATACTTTTGGGAAAAACTAGTTGATTAAGACAATACCCGAGGAAGAATCCACCTAGACTTCACTTGTTATTTAACTCTGAACCAGACGATTTATTCACTTGACTTGATCCGTAGGATTCCCTAATTTATATTAATACCTCTTTCAAGGATACTAACGTCTAACCCTAGGTTGATTAATTGAAATCTCTTTCTAATTAAAACCCCTAATGTTGCATTAACTCGATCTATGGACTCCCACATTAGGTTTGACCCTAATCCGGTAGATTTTCATCATCCTATCTCTAGGGTTGCGATCAACTCTGCTTAACTATGCTAGATCTACTCTTAAACAAGGAATTTTGCTCCACTGCCTAAGCACATCAATACTTGAATCAATATCCTAAAATATTAAAACAAGAATTAAGAACACATAATTAAGAACAAATCAAGTATTTATCATATAGTTCAGAAAACAATAACAAGATTCATCTTAGGTTTCATCCCCCTCATGTATTTGAGGGTTTAGTTCATGAATAATAAAGAATACATCTCAAAAGAAAGTAAATAACAAAACATAAGAAAAACCCTAAAACCCCCCGAAGGAAATTGAAGGGAAGATCTTCCGTCTTGAATCTGATTCCGGCTTCTGAGATGGATCAACTGGCTTTCTTGGAGTAATTCACTGAGTTCAGCCCTCTCTGGCTTCGCCCCCGATCAAAGACCACTTTTTAGGTTATACTTAGGGCGTTTATATAGGCTTCGAAATGTCTTTCTTGGCCCACAAGCATCCCATTCTGAATGAAACTCATCTTGGTTAAAACAGGGACACGCTCGTATGACACACCCGTGGTCGACTCCCTTGGTCGTGGTCGATCCTGTTTGCCACACATGGCCGTGTCTCGGTTGTTACTCGAAACGCACGGCCGTAGGTGATAGTCCAGGCCATGTGAGTCTCTCAGGTAAGCCCATTTGCTCCGTTTTCGGCCTGTTTCTCGTTCCTTTCATCCTCCGATGCTTCCCTAAGTATAAAACATGAAATTAAAGGATTAGGAGCATCAAATTCTACAATTCAAAGGATAAATCATCCAAAAAGTATGCTAAATGTGGGATTAAAATATGTATATATTACGGTTTATCAGCAGACTTGGTCAATCGATCCATGATGACCCAAATAGAATCCTTCTTAGTGGGTGTGAGGGGTAACCCACTAACAAAGTCCATAGTCACTCTCTCCCACTTCCAAAGCGGAATCTTAACTGGCTGTAATAAACCCGAAGGTAACTGATGCTCAGCCTTAACCCGCTGGCATGTCAGACATTTACTCACAAAATCGGTAACCTCATGCTTAAGACCTGGCCACCAGTATAACTCACGAAGGTCTCGGTACATCTTGTTTTTGCCAAGATGCATAGTTTAAGGGCTACTATGCGCCTCTCACAATATAGACTGCCTCAACTCGGTATCATTCGGTGCACAGATTCTCCCACGAAAACAAAGTACCCCTTCGCTATTCAGTCCAAAATCCACAGTATTCCCACCCTCCATTTGTCGAAAGCGAAGACCCAAAGACTCGTCCTCCATCTTGTTACTCTTAATTTACTCTCTCCATGTCGATTTAACTTGAAGTTCGGCTAACAGACTACCATCATCAAATAAACTGAGACGAGCAATCATCGCCCTCAGATCTTTCACAGCCCTACAGTTCAGTGCATCGGCCACCAAATTGGCCTTACCAGGATGGTATTCGATAGTACAGTTGTAATCATTAAGCAGCTCAATCCATCTGCGGTGCCTAAGATTCAGCTCCTTCAGATTGAGGAGGTACTTGAGGCTCTTGTGATAGGTGTAAATGATACACTTCTCACCATACAGATAATGCCTCCATATTTTCAGTGCAAATACCACCACGGCCAACCCCAAGTCATGCATCGGATAATTTTCCTCATGAGTCTTCAGCTGACGAGACACGTATGCTACCATATTACCCTCTTGCATCAACACACATCCTCAACCGACATGTGATGCATCACTGTAAATAGTAAACCCCTTTTCAGACTCTAGCTGTATCAAAACAGGGAATCCGCCAGTACAGTATTGAGCTTCTCAAAGCTCTCTTGCTACGCATCAGTCCAGTAATGGCACACCCTTACGTAGTAGCTTAGTCAAGGGTGCGGCGATCAGTGAAAACCCCTTTACAAATCGTCGATAATATCCTGCCAGTCCCAGAAAACTACAGATCTCAAATACAGTCTTAGGCTGTTTCCATTTTAATACTGCCTCTATCTTTCGAGGATCGACCCTAATCCCCTCAGCAGAAACCACATGTCCTAGAAATGTTAGTTCACGTAATGAGAACTCACATTTACTGAACTTGGCGTATAGTTGTTTCTCTCGTAGAATTTGCAAAACCACTCTGAGATGTTCATCGTGCTCATCCTCAATTCTCGAATACCCCAGTATGTCGTAAATAAATACTACTACGAACTGATCCAAATAGGGCTGGAACACTCGATTCATCAGATCCATAAAAGCTACTGGTGCATTCGTCAGTCAAAATGGCATCACTAGGAACTCGTAATGGCCATAGCAAGTCCTAAATGCCTTCTTATGCATGTTAGCCTCTTTAACTCTCAACTGGTGATACCCTGATCATAGATCAATCTTAGAGAAAACCGAAGCCCCTTGAAACTCGTCAAAAAGATCATCTATCCTCGGTAAAGGATACTTATTCTTGATGGTTAGCTAGTTCAGTTGACGGTAGTCGATACACATACGCATGGATCCATCCTTCTTTTTCACAAACAGAACCGATGCTCCTCACGGGGACACACTAGGGCGGATGAACCCAGGATCCAATAGCTCTTGAGTTTGAGCCTTAAGCTCTACAAGCTCCTTCGGTGCCATTCTATAAGGAGCGATGGACACCAGAGTTGTACCACGAAGGAGCTCAATCCCAAACTCTACTTCATGATCCGGAGGTAACCCAGGTAGCTCCTCAGAAAAAAATGTTCGAAAAGTCCTTAACCGTCCTTATATCCTTAACAGAAGAATCCCCAGAATCTAAAACACTGATGTAGGCCAGATACGCTTCACATCCCTTACGAACCAACTTTTCGACCCTCAATGCAGAAATCACATTCGATAAGTAGTTCTGACGTTCCCCAATTACGACGCTTCGATGTCCTCCTCAGTTCTCAGTACAACCCTTTTTGTGGCACAATCTAAGCTCACTCGATGCTTGACCAACCAGTCCATTCCAAGTATCAGATCAAATTCCCCAAAAGGCAGTTCCATCAGATCAGCCAAAAAAATAGTCCCTTGAACCTCTAGAGGAACATCTCTAAACAGTTTGTTAACCCTTATTGACTGCCCCAACGGACTCAGTACAGTGAGCTCACTCGTAGTGCTCTCAACCAGTATACCTAAGTTTTCACTTACGGTACTAGCTATATAGGAGTGAGTGGATCCTATATCTATCAATGCAGTATAGGGTACATTATAAATAAAGAACGTACCCGTAATGACATCCGGAGTATCACCCTTCTCTCGATGACGTGCAGCATAAACTAGAGCCCGCTGCCTCGTCTTAGATGACCAGCACCTCTGCCTGGTGCTCTCTGACCACGGCCTGGACAATTCCCACCTCTAGCCTGACCACAGCCTCTCGGTGGCTGCTAAACTACCCTCGGTGGTGGTGCAGTACCCATGCCAGAAGTTTGCATCTGATCGAACCTCTGCAGACAATCCCTAATACGGTGCTCCAATGAATCGCACCTCAAGCATGCTCCAGTCCTTTTCCAATACTCGCCCTGATGGCGTCTTCCACAGTCAGTACACGGCGACTGTCCTATAGCAGCAATAGGAGGCCCAACTCTGATCGGCCCATCAACTCTGGCCTTTTTCTTAGGCCTCTAAACTAAACTCGAGCGCTCTGAATCCCTCTGATTCCTGCCTCTCTCTCTGTTTTGGCGCTCAGTACGCTTCATTTCCTCGGCGATCTTCGCCTTATCAACCAGAGCAGCAAAGTCTCACTCCCTCTGTGGAGCTATCAAAACCCTAAGATTATCCCTGAGGCCATCCTCAAAGTGAACACATCGGTCGTACTCAGTTTTCACCATTCCTCGCGTGTAGCGGCCCAGTCGCAGAAATTCGGCCTCGTACTCGGCCACTAATCTATCCCTCTGAGTCAGATTCAGGAACTCCCTCCTACGAGTATCCACATAACTGGCACCCACATACTTCCCCTGGAAAACGGTCTTAAAGAGCTCCTAGGTCAGTCAATTGGGCTCAGTGCCCTCCTTAACTGTAAGACACCACTAGTAAGCCTCATCTCTCAGCAGTAACACTGCACCCTTTAGTTTTTGCTCAAGGGTGCAGTCCAAATCGTCTATGATCCTTTCTGTGGCCTCAATCCAGTACTCAGCCATGTTAGGGGCAACTCCAGCAATACCCCTAAAAATCTCGGCTCCATCAGACCAGAGTCGTTTCGTAACTGACCCTTGGCCTCCAGCTCCAATATTGGGCCCGACGACCCTCTCTAAGATCCTCAACATGGCCTGGGACAGTGCGCCTTCTCTAGCCACTCGGTCATGAGACCCAGTCTCAGTCACAGGTGAAGTCAGCGTCTCACTTGTATCCAAATTCGGCAAGTTGCCAGATGATGAGGACCCAGCTCGAGCACCTCTACGGCCTCTACCACGGCCTCTTGTGCCCCGTCCGCGAGTACATCTTGTGCTCATTGTCTATTCGTGTTAATCTATATTTAAAGTTTTATGCATCAATTTACAGTTCCAGTGTTTATTAACGGATATTTTATGAAAACAGTATCAGAAGTGTGATGTTTCTTTCGTATATCGCAGTGTCAATCAATGCCTATCGGTTTTTCTACAGTTTCAGTATAATTAACTTGAGTGTTTTTAGTACAGTCTATCTATAGTAGTTTCGGTACATATCTAAAGCATTTCCAGTTTTTTAAACAGATAACAGTTCAGAGGACTTACAGGATCAGCGCCAGAGACGCATTTTACCACACATGTTGCGAAAATATTTCAGTCATCTAAATATCGGTGCTTTAAAACCCAAGTTTAAAAAATCAAATCCACAGTCGAGTTTTGTAACATGGCTCTGATACCACTAAATGTAACACCCCTAACCCGATCTAGACGTTATGGCCGAATCTTGGCGACGTCACATGGTAGTGTTTTGGGAAATAAATGAGTTGTCGTAAAAACCTCTTTTTGAATTAGCCTCATTACAAAATCCTATGTTAATTCTAGGATGTGTCGTTCATTTTCAAAACGTAGTTCATTATCACAAAAGTATTCTCTTTCAAAACGATATTAATTTCCAAAATGTCACTTATTACGGAAGCTATTTAAATCAGTTTACGTATTTGAGTTTATTTTGTTAAAACATCTGATTCGTTTTGAAAACTCGATTAGCCCCACTACTAGCAGTTATAAATCTAAAATAATAGAAATCCCAAATTAACCATGAAAATCCAAAAAAGCCATGATTACAATAAAATACCCCAAAATAAAATCAAAATTATACTTAAGAACTAAAATAGAATGAAATGGGTCATGTGTCCACCGCTGAGTCCTCTGCCCTATCGATCCGCTTACGTTTGGGGATTACCTGTATAGTTAAAACAGAAGGGTGAGTTTTCGAAAACTTAGTGTGTAATCCCAAATAGCACAAACAGAAAGATAGAAGGTAATCACAGTCTGGGCTTAAGCCCTATTCAGAATCAGTGACAGTATCAGTTTGGGCTTTAGCCCATCTCAGTACAGAGGCAGTCATGCATTTGGGCCTTAGCCCATTACAGTATCAGTAATCAGTATAATATCACAATATGCAGTATACAAGTACTACCCAGCCAGCCTCTACACTCCATCTCCATCCAACCCTACACTCCATGTGGGGATATAATCAACCCCCCATCCCTACACTCCAAGTAGTACCGGTTGCGGCACTAGACAGTAGTTTTCAGTTGAGCTGCCAGTAAGTTAGGCTCAAAGCCTTTCAGTACACTTCCTTCTATCCATATAAACCCATCCCCATGCAATGCATCATACAATCATGTCATGCCAAATCATGGTATCATATATATATTCAGTACAGTTTTAACAACATGCTCACAATACAGTCGTACATGTATATATATAATGTACATGGATATAATATGATCATTTGATCAATTAGGGATCTAGGTAACCTTACCGACCCTACAAGAGGGCCCTGATCGACTCGGGTGACCCGTGCAACCTAAGTAGTCAAAACAGTGAAAATGGGCCCACAAGCCCATGTAATTTGCCCATGTGGGCCCACACGCCCTTGTGGCCCACAAGGCCCAAAATGGCCTTAGCCGTGTTATCACACGGCCTGGCCCAATAATCCCACAGTCTCGTAGGGCCCACACAGCCCAATTCGGCCCGGCTCATGAATCGCACATGGCCTGCCACGTCGATCACACGCATGTGTCCGATCACACGGCCTACCACACGGGCAGCCACACGTCCGTTTGGTGTCGACAGACTCACTTTTCTACTTTTCACTGATTTTTGTTTGCAAAGTTGTGTTTACACACCTGCTTCGAATTTTACGCCTTAAACTCCCGAACACTCTCGGTACCTAAAATCAGCAATATACACTTGATTAAAACGTCGAATTCATCAAAATCCCAAAGAAAGGTAACCACTTTCGAGCGGTAAGTCATTAACTTAAATCAAGTAGCAGGAATTCCCCGCCTTCAGAACGTTGACGAGCGATAAACAACCCTTCAATCAGCCCCTAATAATGATTAGAACAACACCACAATTAGTCTTTAACTTACAATTGATCAAGACCCCAAAACCCGAAAACGGGTCAAAACCCAATACGACACTTACTGACGATAACCAAAGCCCCCAACACACCAATCGTAGTAGCAGCACCAAATAATTCACGATTTTTTACCTATACGAATGATACCGAAATCGCCGTCTTAGAAAATATCTAAGGAAGAATCGACAGAAGACAGAATCGGTACTTACCAACCACGAACAAAGACACGCGACACACAAAGAGGGGATAATCTCGACTACCATTATCAAAAAAAGAAAAAGAGGGGAAGAAAAGATAGATATTCGACAGAGAGGGAAGGGAATAAACGTCAGAGAATTTGGGGAACCAAAGAGTGGGTGCCAAAATTGGAAAAAGAAAGAAGTAATAAGATTTTCTTTGGTAAATCCCCCCTAATCCCTTAATTTTCTCCCCACATCCCTAGCTTCCATCCTAAAATCGTCCATCATACTATCCTTAACAATCGAATTTAAATTCTAGTCAAACACGTCAGTATTTCGGCTAAACCAAAACACCCACATGGCACAAGCAGCAAAATAAAACACTCCCTTGCACGCGCAGGGATTCGAACTCAAGACCACCAACACACCAACACTCCAGTTAACCACCAGACTAGCAGGCCCATTCTGATATATCTTACCAACATTTAAACTTAAGCCTACTGATTAGAGATAGGGCTTAGTCATCAAAATTACCAAAATTTTCCCAAGTCATGACTTGACCCTAGGACCTCCCACACACACCCAGAACACTTAACCACTGAAGCAGATACACAGTTGTGTGTCAAACATACGAAAATAAGTATAAGAGATTTTTAGGGCGTTACAACTCTACCCCCCTTAAAGAAAATTTTAGCCTCAAAAATTTTACCTGTTCAGAACAGATGGGGATATTGTTGTCGTATTGCCTCCTAAGGCTTCCACATGGCCTCCTCAGAACTATGATTACGCCAAAGAACTTTGACCAGTGGAATAGACTTTCTTCTTAGAACCTTCACATCGCGATCCAATAACTAGACTGGCTCCTCTTCAAAGATCAGATCTGGCCTAACCTCAATCTCCTCAATAGGAACAATATGCGTGGGATCAGAGCGGTAGCACCTGAACATTGAGACATGGAATACATCATGAATCCGATCTAGCTCCGGAGGTAACTCCAACTGGTAGACAACTGGTCTTACACGCTTCAGAATACAATAAGGCCCAATGAATCTAGGGCTCAACTAACCCTTGCGACTGAACCTCAGTACTTTTTTCCATGGTGAGACCTTGACAAAAATGGAGTCCCCCACAGAATACTCTATCTCTCGACGCTTCAAGTTTGCATAGGACTTTTATCTATCAGATGCCGCTTTCAGTCGGTCTCGAATCAATCTAACTTTGTCCTCGGTATCAGAAACTAGTTCAGGACCCAAAACACGTCGTTCACTAAACTTAGTCCAACATGAAGGTGTGCGACACCTACGACCATATAGTGCCTCGTAGGGTTCCATCTGAATGTTGGACTGATAGCTGTTGTTATAAGCAAACTCCGCTAGTGGCAGGTAATCTTCCCAACTGCCTCGGAAGTCAATCACACAACTCCTTAACATATCCTCCAGTATTTGAATCACCCTCTCAGATTGACCATTGGTCTGAGGATGGAACGCAGTACTGAAGTCTAACTTTGTACCCAGAGATTCATGTAGCTTTTTCCAAAACCGAGACGTAAAGCGAGGATCCCTATCAGATATGATTGAAGTCGGTAGCCCCATGCAGTCTTACTATCTCAGAAATATACAGTTTAGCCAGCTTCTGTAGAGAAAAGTCGGTATGAACCGTTACGAAATGGGCAGACTTGGTCAATCGATCCACGATGACCCAAACAGAATCCTTCTTAGCGGGTGTGAGGGGTAACCCACTAACGAAGTCCATGGTCACTCTCTCCCACTTCCAAAGCAGAATCTTAACTGGCTGCAATAAACCCGAAGGTAACTGATGCTCAGCCTTAACCTACTGGCATGTCAGATATTTACTCACGAAATTGGTAACCTCACGCTTAAGACCTGGCCACCAGTATAACTCACGAAGGTCTTGGTACATCTTGTTTTCACCAGGATGCATAGCATAAGGGCTACTATGCGCCTCTCACAATATAGACTGCCTCAACTCGGTTTCATTCGGTACACAAATTCTCCCACGAAAATAGAGTACCTCTTCACTATTCAATCCAAAATCCATAGTATTCCCACTCTACATTTGTCGAAAGAGAAGACCCAAAGACTCATCCTCCATGTGTTTACTCTTAATTAGCTTTCTCCACATTGGTTTAACTTGAAGTTCGGCCAACAGACTACCATTATCAAATAAACTAAGATGAGCAACCACCGCCCTCAGATCTGTCACAGCCCTAAGGCTCAGTGCATCGGCCACCACATTGGCCTTACCAGAATGGTATTCGATAGTACAGTCGTAATCCTTAAGCAGCTCAATCCATCTGCGCTGGCTAAGATTCAGCTCCTTCTGAGTGAGGAGGTACTTGAGGCTCTTGTGATTGGTGTAAATGATACACTTCTCACCATACAGATAATGCGTCTAGATTTTTAGTGCAAATACCACTGTGGCCAACTCCAAGTCATGCGTCGGATAATCTGCCTCATGAGTCTTCAGCTGACGAGATGCGTAGGCTACCATCTTACCCTCTCACATCAACACACATCCTAAACCGACATGTGATGCATCACTGTAAATAGTAAACTCCTTTCCAGACTTTGGTGTATCAAAACAGGGGCCTTCGTCAGTATAGTCTTGAGCTTCTCAGAGCTCTCTTGCTGTGCGTAAGTCCAGTTAAATGGCACACCCTTACGTAACAGCTTAGTCAAGGGTGCGGCGATCAGTGAAAACCCTTCTACAAATCGTTGATAATATCCCCGCCATCCTAAAATCGTGGATCTCGAGATCTGACCTTTAGGTCATTTCTATTCCAATATCGCCTCTATCTTTCGAGGATTGACCCTAATCCCCTCAGTAGAAACCACATGTCCTAGAAACATTACTTCACGTAACCAGAACTCACATTTAATGAACTTGGTGTATAGTTGTTTCTCTCGTAGAATTTGTAGAACCACTCTGAGATTTTCATCGTCCTAATCCTAAGTTCTCGAATACACCAGTATGTCGTCAATAAATACCACTACTGTAACAGCCCGATTTAGGGCCTAGTCAGAATAGTGGTGCGAGACCACAAATCCGAGGTGAATTTATGAGTTTTTAAGGTTCATGCCATGTTTGCATGTTAGTGTGAAAGTTTCATGAAGCAATTTTGCTAAATTGAAGTTGAATGGTCAAAAAGGACTAAATTGCAAAAGTTGCAAAATATGAGTTTATAGAAGCTTTTTGTATGAAGTAGCTTTAGAATATTAATTATGAGTCCTTAAATAGCAATTTTCCCAAATTATAAATTTTGGACAAAAATGGACATGAGTTAGTAAAATAGAAATTTTTAAAGAGAAGGGCATTTTGGTCATTTGTTTAATAAGTGATTAAAATAGGAAAAAGATGATAAAATTTCATTCATCTTCTTCCTTCCCTTGCCGAAAATTTGAAGACTCCATAGCTAGGGTTCTTCATTTTTTTCAAGCTTGCTAGTAAGTTCATCTTAGCCCCGTTTTTAATATTCTTCGTGTTTTTGAAGTCCTCGTATTATGAATTAGATATTTTTAGCTATAAAATAAGCTAAGATGCATGTTCAAAAAATTCATCTATGAATGACAGGCTTGTTAAATGATGTTTTATGGAAGATTATGAGAGTTTGATGTTAGATAAACATCTTTTCCTTAATGAATTTCATGAAATATGATAGTATGGACTAGTTTGTAAAAGTTTTGAAATTAGTCATACCTATTAGAAATAATGAGAATTGATAATGGCTATAGTAGAGAAAATGAATCAGCTAAGCATTTAGTCTAAGAAAGTTGAATGAAAATTATTTTACGAGCCTTGGGGCAAAAGTACAAATATGAGAAAGTATAGGGGCAAAATAGTAATTTTTCCCAAGTATGAGTAAAGGGTCAATTTAGACAATGTGAATATTAAATAATATATTTATGACTATAGATCAAGAAAAATGAAGCCCGGATCGAAACCGAGGCAAGAACAAGGTCGAGGACTAAATTGCATACCTAGCTACATTTTGTATATTGAGGTAAGTTTGTATGATTTCTAAGCTTTATGATTTATATCATTGAATTGCTTAGTATAATGTACAATGTTATTATGAAAAATGTTTAATGTTATGTTAAACAAAGAAATTAATGAAATCAAGCATGAGAAAGCCCCGATTGAAGTTGAATAACTTAGGATACTCGATCTACCACATGAAACAAGAAAGTATGTATAAGACCAAGCCGAGGCATGGCATCGGCAAGCAAGCAAGTTAACATGTAAGTCCAAGGCAAGCTTGGCATTGAATAAGTTATCATGTAAGTCCAAGGCAAGCTTGGCATTGAATAAGTTATCATGTAAGTCCAAGGCAAGCTTGGCATTGAGTAAGTTATCATGTAAGTCCAAGGCAAGCTTGGCATTGAACAAGTTATCATGTAAGACCAAGGCAAGCTTGGCATTGAAAAGTAATCAAGAGAAAGAGATCCCATATAAGTCCAAGTTAAGGCATGGCATTGGTGAGAACAAGAAAGACTTCGTATAAGTCCGTGCTAAGTCATGGCCTCGAAATTTAGATGAGATTTAGTATCCTCGGTTATTCATATAAATTCATCGGGCAAACGAGTTAAGCTCCAAAGAGAGAACAAGAAAGCTAAGTAAGTAAGGTTATTATCAAGTGAAAAAGAATATTATTCATGTTATGAATGATGAATTAGAAATTATGAGTATTATGTTCAAGTATCTTTGATCAATGTGATCTAGTGATACAGTACTTTGTTTGCCTATCAAGTATGAGACTAGTAAGTTTCATGAGTTATGTAAGAATCAAGTATGAGTAAGTAAGCTTTATATAGCTGAATTTATGATGCCATTGTTTATATCAAATGGTCTTTATTAAGTAAGAATGTTGCTATGTGTATTATGCAAACTTACTAAGCTAAATGCTTATGTCTTTCATTCTTTCTTTCCATGTAGTCCCGCCAAGCTAATATTGAGGATCACCATCATCGGAGCTCGGAGCACACTATCAATCGCTATTTTGGTATAGCCAAGTTATTTATTTAAGTATGGCATGTATAGGTAGGATTACATTTTGAGTAAATGTTTTAAGAAGAGCCAAAGTATAGGCTATTAAGTTTGTTATTCTTTTGTATATGGCTAAGTGATTGGCCAAGTGTGTATGTTTATAATTATCAATGAAACATGTAGTATTATTCATGAATGATGTAGTATTGAGTTGTTGTAAATGAGTATGAATTGGATCTTAATTTCAGGGTGGCAATTGGCTTGGTAAATAGCCTCTAAGTGCCCACACGGTTGGACACACGGGCGTGTGTCTAAGCCGTGCGTGAACTGCACCTTAGTCTTATAAGTAAGAATAGGCCACGGACTAATCCCACGGCCGTGTGTTAAGGCCGTGCAGGACACACAGTTAGAACATGGGCGTGTGCCTGGTCGTGTGAAATAAGTCAGTATATCAAGATATAGTACACGGTCTAAGTTCACGGGCGTGTCATGGCCGTGTGGAAATTGGCAGAGTACTGAGTTTTAGAGCACGGTCTGAGGATATGGGCATGTATGCCTATGCACGGGCGTGTCTTATATTACACGGGTGTGTAACCCCTGTTTCAAAGAAATGTTTTTCAATAAGGTTCCGAAAGTTTACCAGTACGAGTTTAAGGCCTCGTAGGCCCATGAAATGTACGAATTGTTTAAGAATGAGAAGCTTTAATTTCGGAACGAAATTTTATAGCCCGTAATGTCTTGATTAAGTAAGTTCAAGCATAGTAATGTCTCATATTCGGTCTGAGCCTCAGACTCGGGTATGTGGTGTTACATTTAGTGGTATCAGAGCTACAATTTAGTCGATTCTAGGACTAACGTAGCATGAGCACGAGTCTAGCTATACATGCCATACGTAAGAATGTTTTTATAATGATAGTGTGACGACTCCTGACGACTTAAATTATGTTTATATATATAGTAAATGGATCCAAAAAGAGATATGGCAGATGACGTAGAAAGTAATGCGCCGGCTCCCGCTGAAGGGACGGTGCCGAATGAGAATGAGAATAGACCTACTACGGTGAGTCAAGGAGGAGGAGAATAGGCTAGAGAAGCCTTCCTCCATATGATGAACACATGGTACACGGAGTTCGTTCGTACGAACTTGAATGCACAACCCCCTCCACCCCCACCTATTCCTCAACCTATCCCAATAACCTCTCAAGTAGTAGAGGTTGTAAGAGGAGAGAAGCCTCCGGTTGATAGAATCAGGAAACATGCGGCGAGTAAGAATTACGGGCTAGAAAAGATGATGATCCGAAGAAAGAGTTGACTCGTTAGAAAATACCATCAGGGTATTTAATGAGCTGTCATGTACACCTGAAGAGTGCATGAAGTGCGTAGTTTCTCTTTTAAGAGATTCTGCCTATCAATGGTGGAACACCTTGGTATCAGTAGTCCCAAGAGAGAAGATCTCGTGGGAATTTTTCCAAGAAGAGTTCAAGAAAAAGTATATCAGTCAAAGGTTTGTGGACTAGAAAAGGAAGGAATTCCTAGAACTGAAATAAGGCAAGATGTCTGTAACTAACTACGAGCGTGAGTTTGTAAGACTCAGCAAATACGCTCGAGAATGCGTATCCACCGAGGCCATCATGAGTAAGAGATTTGAAGATGGGCTAAATGATGACATCAAACTGTTCGTTGCTGTCTTAGAACTAAAGGAATTTGTGGTACTAGTAGAGAGGGCTTGTAAAGCCGAGGAGCTAGTAAAAGAGAAGAGAAAGTCTAAAATGGAGTCTCGTGACTCGAGAAAGAGACAGTGAAATAAGCCATTCCAATCTTCATCCAAGAAGTCAAGAGATTTTCCTACCTGATCGGCTACTTCCACTGGATTTTCCAAGAAAGACAAGAGTAGACAGAATTCGGGAAACAAAGCATAGACTACTTCAGTTGCTAGTGTAGGGAATATTCGATCTGATAGACCCGAATTCCCACAGTTTGGCAGACGTCATCTCGGTGAATGCTGAGCGCATGAAAATGCATGTTTCAGATGTGGTTCCCAGGACCACTACATAAAAGATTGTCCAGAGATGATAAAAGAGGACAAAACTCAGAACCCGAGATCCAGGAGTATGGTCAGAGGAAGGCCGCAGAGAAACCCCAGAAGTAGGGCAAGTGGAAGAGGTAACCCTAGAGAGCAGGCCGCGAGACCCGAGGGTAGGGCGCCTGCACGAACTTATGCCATTCGCGCTCGCGAAGAGGCATCTTCCCATGATGTTATCACAGGTACCTTTTCTCTTCATAATGTTAAAGTTATTACTTTAATAGATCCCGGATCCACACACTCTTACATTTACATGAAATTGGTATCCAGTATGAGTATGCCTGTAGAGTTTACAGAATTTGTGATTAAAGTGTCTAATCCTTTAGGCAATAGTGTGTTAGTTGACGAAGTATGTAAAGATTGCCCATTAATGATTAGAGGTCATTATTTTAAAGCAAACCTTATGTTGCTACCATTTGACGAGTTTGACCTCATTCTCGGTATGGACTGGTTGATTGCCCATAATATAATAGTTAATTGTGGGAAGAAATACATTGAAATGAGATGTGAGGATGGGAACACCCTTCACATAGAATTAGATGAACAGAATAGATTGTCAGAATTGATTTCTCATGTGACGGCACAGAGATACATGAGAAAGGGGTATGAAGCATATTTGGCCTTTGTGTTGAATGAAAAAGAAACAGAGTTAAGGATTGAGTCAGTGCACTCAGTATGTGAGTACGTGGATGTGTTTCCTGAGGAATTGCCAGGACTACCACCAGTTAGAGAGGTTGAGCTCAACATTGAACTAGCTCCTGGTACTGTACCAATATCTATTACTCCTTACAGAATGGCTCCGATGGAGTTGAAGGAGCTGAAGTCGCAGTTACAAGAGTTGACAGATAAAGGCTTTGCAAGGTCAAGTTGTTCTCCCTGGGGTGCTCCGATTTTATTTGTGAAAAAGAAAGATGGCACTATGAGATTGTGCATAGATTACCGTCAACTTAATAAAGTGTGAGAAAGAATAAGTACCCATTGCCTAGAATCGATGATTTGTTCGATCGGTTGAAAGGAGCCACCGTGTTCTCCAAAATAGACTTGAGATCGTGGTACTACCACTACGAGTAAAAGAATCGGATGTGCCTAAAACAAACCTTCCGAACAAGGTATGGGCATTATGAATTTTTAGTCATGCCCTTTGGTTTGAACAATGCTCCGACGGTATTCATGGACTTAATGAACCGCATGTTTAGACCATACCTTGACAAGTTTGTAGTCATTTTCATTGACGACATACTAATTTATTTCCGAGATGAGAATGAGCATGCTGAGCACCTACGGGCAGTTTTACAGATTCTACGAGAAAATCAATTATATGCCAAGTTCAGTAAAAGCGAATTTTGGCTCAAGGAAGTAGGGTTTCTGGGACATATTGTCTCGGAAGAAGGAGTTCGAGTAGACCCCAGTAAGATTTCAGCCATAATGGACTGGAATCAACAGAAGAATATCTCTGAGATTAGAAGCTTTCTAGGCCTAGCCAGCTATTATAGATGATTTTTTAAGGGGTTTTCTACTATTGCAACCCCGATGACTAAATTGTTACAGAAAAATGTGAAGTTTGAGTGGACTGAAAGATGCCAACAAAGTTTCAAGAAACCGAAAGCGATGTTGTGAAGCCCCGATTTTGGTTCAACTTGAGGAGGGGAAAGAATTTGTGATTTACAAATGATGCATCCTTAAATGGATTAGGTTTGTGTACTTATGCAAGAAGGCAAAGTTATTGCTTATGCTTCGCAGACGATTGAAGCCTCATGAGAAGAATTATCCGACGCATGATTTAGAGTTGTTTCGCCATAGTCTTCGCATTGAAGATATGGAGACATCACCTATATGGTGAGAAATGTCGATTTTCGCTGATCACAAAAGTTTGAAGTACTTGATGACGTAGAAAGAGTTAAACTTAAGACAACAGAGATGGTTAGAGTTGATAAAAGATTATGAGATGGTCATTGATTACCATCCCGGGAAGGCGAATATGGTCGCCGACGCTTTGAGCAGAAAATCCTTATTTTCATTAAGGGTAATGAATTCACAGATGACTTTATCCGACGATGGTTCTATTCTAGCTGAGTTGAGAGCTAGACCAATTTTCCTCCAAGAGATCATTGAAGCCCAAAAAGAGGATAGTGAATTGTAAGTTTAGAGAGATCAGTGCAAGATAGATGTTGAGTCTGACTTCTAGATTAGTCCCAATAGAAGTCTGATGTTCAAAGACAGAGTTTGTGTACCGAGAAAAGAAGAGCTTATTCAGAAAATTTTTCATGAGGCCCATAATGGATGTTTATCTGTACATCCGGGTAGTACCAAGATGTATAATGACTTGAAGAAACAGTATTGATGGCCGAGAATGAAGAAAGATATTTCAGAATTTGTTTCCAAATGCTTGATTTGTCAGCAAGTAAAGGCTGAACACCAAGTACCTTCGAGTTTGCTTCAACCCATTTTAGTTCCAGAGTGGAAGTGGGACCGTATTACCATGGATTTTGTAACGGGTTTACCACTATCTCCGAGCAAGAAAGATGCCGTATGGGTTGTAGTTGATAGACTCACGAAATTAGCCCATTTTATACCTGTACGAGTTGATTACTCACTAGACAAGTTGGCAAACTTGTATGTTTCAGAAATAGTAAGACTTCATGGAGTTCCCTTGTCAATCATATCGGATAGAGATCCGAGATTCACATCCAGGTTTTGGAAGAAGTTACAAGAGGCCTTGGGTACAAAGTTGAACTTTAGTATCGCTTTTCATCCTCAAACTGACGGTCAATCCGAGAGGTTAATTCAAGTACTCGAGGATATGCCAGATGTTGTATTCTTGAATTCTGAGGCAGTTGGGAAAAGTTTCTCCCATTAGTAGAGTTTGCCTACAATAATAGTTTTCAGTCGAGCTTAAAGATGGCGCCTTATGAGGCTTTATATGGGCATAAGTGTCGAACGCCTTTATATTGGACTGAACTTAAAGAAAACCAAATTCACGGGGTTGATTTGGTTAGAGAAGCTGAAGAGAAAGTGAAAGTGATGCGAGAAAGTTTAAAAGCTGCATCGGAAAGACAAAGGTCCTATTCAGACATAAAGAGAAAAGAGATAGAGTATCAAGTCGGAGATAAAGTTTTCTTGAAAGTGTCACCTTGGAGAAAAGTTCTCAGATTTGGCCGAAAAGGCAAGTTGAGTCCACGTTTTATTGGACCGTATGAGATTACTGAGAAAGTTGGGCCTGTAGCTTACAGATTGGCTTTGCCATCAGAGTTAGAAAAGATACATGATGTGTTTCACGTGTCAATGTTAAGACGCTACCGATCAGACCCTTCGCATGTAATTCCCCAGTCAGAGGTAGAGATTCATCCCGACATGACTTATGGTGAAGAACCAATCAAGATATTAGTTCGGGAAGTGAAGCAGCTAAGAAAGAAAAGTATTGCCTTAGTGAAAGTATTGTGGCAAAGACATGGAATAGAAGAAGCAACATAGGAACTAGAAGAGAGTATGAGAAACCAGTATCCAAACCTTTTCACTGGTAAGATTTTCAAGGACAAAAATCCCTAAGGGGGGAGAATTATAACAGCCCGATTTAGGGCCTAGTCGGAATAGTGGTGCGAGACCATGAATCCAAGGTGAATTTATGAGTTTTTAAGGTTCATGCCATGTTTGCATGTTAGTGTGAAAGTTTCATGAAGTAATTTTGCTAAATTGAAGTTGAATGGTTAAAAAGGACTAAATTGCAAAAGTTGCAAATTATGAGTTTCTAGAAGCTTTTTGTATGAAATAGCTTTAGAATATTAATTATGAGTCCTTAAATAGCAATTTTCCCAAATTATAAATTTTGGACAAAAATGGACATGAGTTAGTAAAATAGAAATTTTTAAAGAGAAGGGCATTTTGGTCATTTGTCTAATAAGTGATTAAAATAGGAAAAAGATGATAAAATTTCATTCATCTTCTTCCTTCCCTTGCCGAAAATTTGAAGACTCCATAGCTAGGGTTCTTCATTTTTTTCAAGCTTGCTAGTAAGTTCATCTTAGCCCCGTTTTTAATATTCTTCGTGTTTTTGAAGTCCTCGTATTATGAATTAGATATTTTTAGCTATAAAATAAGCTAAGATGCATGTTCAAAAAATTCATCTATGAATGACATGCTTGTTAAATGATGTTTTATGGGAGATTATGAGAGTTTGATGTTAGATAAACATCTTTTCCTTAATGAATTTCATGAAATATGATAGTATGGACTTGTTTGTAAAAGTTTTGAAATTAGTCATACCTATTAGAAATAATGAGAATTGATAATGGCTATAGTAGAGAAAATGAATCAGCTAAGCATATAGTATAAGCAAGTTGAATGAAAATTATTTTACGAGCCTTGGGGCAAAAGTGCAAATATGAGAAACTATAGGGGCAAAATAATAATTTTGCCCAAGTATGAGTAAAGGGTCAATTTAGTCAATGTGAATATTAATTGATCTATTTATGACTATAGATCAAGAAAAACGAAGCCCGGATCGAAACCGAGGCAAGAACAAGGTCGAGGACTAAATTGCATACCTAGCTACATTTTGTATATTGAGGTAAGTTTGTATGATTTCTAAGCTTTATGATTTATATCATTGAATTGCTTAGTATAATGTACAATGTTATTATGAAAAATGTTTAATGTTATGTTAAACAAAGAAATTAATGAAATCAAGCATGAGAAAGCCCCGATTGAAGTTTAATAACTTAGGATACTCGATCTACCACATGAAACAAGAAAGTCCGTATAAGACCAAGCCGAGGCATGGCATCGGCAAGCAAGCAAGTTATCATGTAAGTCCAAGGCAAGCTTGGCATTGAATAAGTTATCATGTAAGTCCAAGGCAAGCTTGGCATTGAATAAGTTATCATGTAAGTCTAAGGCAAGCTTGGCATTGAGTAAGTTATCATGTAAGTCCAAGGCAAGCTTGGCATTGAACAAGTTATCATGTACGACCAAGGCAAGCTTGGCATTGAAAAGTTATCAAGAGAGAGAGATCCCATATAAGTCCAAGTTAAGGCATGGCATTGGTGAGAACAAGAAAGACTTCGTATAAGTCCATGTTAAGTCATGGCCTCGAAATTTAGATGAGATTTTGTATCCATAGTTATTCATATAAATTCATCGGGAAAACGAGTTAAGCTCCAAAGAGAGAACAAGAAAGCTAAGTAAGTAAGGTTATTATCAAGTGAAAAAGAATATTATTCATGTTATGAATGATGAGTTAGAAATTATGAGTATTATGTTCAAGTATGCTGATCAATGTGATCTAGTGATACAGGTACTTTGTTTGCCTATCAAGTATGAGACTAGTAAGTTTCATGAGTTATGTAAGAATCAAGTATGAGTAAGTAAGCTTTATATAGCTAAATTTATGATGCCATTGTTTATATCAAATGGTCTTTATTAATTAAGAATGTTGCTATGTGTATTATGCAAACTTACTAAGCTAAATGCTTATGTCTTTCATTCTTTCTTTCCATGTAGTCTCGCCAAGCTAATATTGAAGATCACCGTCATCGGAGCTCGGAGCACACTATCAATCGCTATTTTGGTATAGCCTAGTTGTTTATTTAAGTATGGCATGTATAGGTAGCATTACATTTTGAGTAAATGTTTTAAGAAGAGCCAAAGTATAGGCTATTAAGTTTGTTATTCTTTTGTATATGGCTAAGTGATTGGCCAAGTGTGTATGTTTATAATTATCAATGAAACATGTAGTATTATTCATGAATGATGTAGTATTGAGTTGTTGTAAATGAGTATGAATTGGATCTTAATTTCAGGGTGGCAATTGGCTTGGTAAATAGCCTCTAAGTGCCACACGGTTGGACACACGGGCGTGTGTCTAAGCCGTGCGTAAACTGCACCTTAGTCTTATAAGTAAGAATAAGCCACGGGCTAATCCCACGGCCGTGTGTTAAGGCCGTGCAGAACACACGGTTAGAACATGGGCGTGTGCCCGGTCGTGTGAAGTAAGTCAGTATATCAAGATGTAGTACATGGTCTAAGTCCACGGGCGTGTCATGGCCGTGTGGAAATTGGGCGAATCATCGAGTTTTAGGGCACGGTGCGAGGACATGGGCGTGTATGCCTATGCACGGGCGTGTCTTATATTACACGGGCGTGTAACCCCTGTTTCAAAGAAAAGTTTTCCGATAAGGTTCCGAAAGTTTACCAGTACGAGTTTAAGGCCTCGTAGGCGCATGAAATGTATGAATTGTTTAAGAATGAGAAGTTTTAATTTCGAAACGAAATTTTATAGCCCGTAATGTCATGATTAAGTAAGTTTAAGCATAGTAATGTCTCGTATCCGGTCTGAGCCTCGGACTCGGGTATGGGGTGTTACAACTACGAACTGATCCATATAGGGCTAGAACACTCGGTTCATTAGATCTATAAAAGCTGCTGGTGCATTCGTCAGTCCAAATGGCATCACGAGGAACTCGTAATGGCCATAGCGAGTCCTAAATGTCGTCTTATGCACGTCAGCCTCTTTAACTCTGAACTAGTTATACCCTGATCGTAGATCAATCTTAGAGAAAATCGAAGCCCCTCAAAACTCGTCGAAAAGATCATCTATCCTCGGTAGAGGATACTTATTCTTGATGGTCAGCTTGTTCAGTTGACGGTAGTCGATACACATACGCATGGATCCATCCTTCTTTTTCACAAACAGAACTGGTGCTCCCCACGGGGACACACTAGGGCGGATGAACCCTTGATCCAATAGCTCTTGATTTTGAGCCTTAAGCTCCACAAGGTCCTTTGATGCCATTCTATAAAGGGTGCTGGACACCGGAGCTGTACCAGAAAGGAGCTCAATCCCAAACTCTATGTAACATCCAGGATTTAGGGGTTATGCATTTAGTGCATAGTGCAAGTGTTAGTGGGCTTGGTGTATGTTTGGATGTGTTTTAGGGGTTCCTAAAACTCTAGGATGAAAGAGAATGCTTTGGAAAATTATTAGATTTTAAGTTTAAAATGGGAGCTAGGCTAAGGAGGTCTTAAGAAAATTTGTAAGAACTTTTGGACATGAGATTGGGCTTGGTAAAGTGGCTTGAAGGCGCCACTTAGGGCCTTGGTAAGTGATGCCATATGCCGTGGGCAAGGGCCTTGGTTCGAGTCATGATGGCAGCATAAAGTGTGGCTATTATTTTGCATTTTGGCGTTAAGGGAGAGGGGGAGTGATGGACGGCATATGGACTTTGAAAGGATGAAGGATAAGCTTTGGTCTTCTTTTTAAATTCGGCTAAAAGAGAAGGATAAGTGTTGATTTATTCAATTTATTTTGAATGGGTGTTGAAGAGAAAATATAGGAGAAAATTATGGGATTTGATAAGAGAGAATGTGGTGGCCGAATATAGGACTCTAGGGGCTTGCTTTTTCGGCTTTGAAGAGTGTTAAGGAGTGTGTGCCGAACTTTAAGTTGTGAGCATTCATCTTTTTCTTTCTCTGCCTTGCCGAATTTCCTCTCTTCCTATTCTCTTCTCTTTCAACCCCAATTCTACACCTTTTCTTGAATGGCCGAATGATTCTTTGTCATTTAGAACTATAGCCGAAACTTTGATCACTTTGATCCATTTGCTCTCTTGGCCGAATTCACATCTCTTTCTCAAACTCTCTTCTTTTCTTTTTGGTTAGCCAAATATTCAAGCACCATTTGAAAAAGCCTAGCCGAATCTCAAAGTGCCTATTTTTCTCTCTCAGGTGCGCAAGCCTTAAAAGCCAAAACAGTTAGCCAAAATCTATTCTCTTTTAGTCTTCACAAGCAAACGTTGGTGGTAAGTACTTCTTTTAGTAATCGATTTTATTTTCTTTTCATGGATGTGCCGAAATCAAGGGTTTAGTCTTTGGTTTTGGGTTAACCGAATATTCATAAGCCATAATGTAGTGTTTCTTTTGTATGTGCCAACGTTATGGAGCATTAAAGGAGTATTTCGGGATTCGATTCACCAAGGTAAGGTGATATGTACTATTCGACCAAGGGCCATTTTTCCATAGATTTGTATTAAAGCCGAATTTAACATGTGGCATATAGGGATCTCGACGACTTCATAAGATAAGTGGTGATTCAGGATTTAGATTAGTAAGGTAAGGAGGTTTTGTGATATTCGGCCATAGGCCATATTGGTTATTAAGTAAGGCCAATTCTAACTATGATGTGTAGGTAGGATTTCGAGGAATGAGTGAGCGAGAGCCTTGGGATTCAAGATCGATTTGGGTAAGGATGTTTAGTAGTAGTTTTTATTTGTTTAAAATCTTGTATTAATTGGGATTTTCTGATTAAGCGTATTCGATGGATGTGGGAACCAGTCAAGAAGAAAAAGGGTAGTTCCTATCCCTAAGTTTAAGAGGAGATCCGTCTCATGATACGAGATTGGCCACCGTGGTGTGGGCGAAGAGTGAGAGCAAGAGAGTAAGCGGATAGCGATAGTTTCGCTTAGTGATAGCATCGGGATTGAGAGCGTAGTGCTTCAAGTTATCAGGTGTGTAGTTAGCCTACCGTTTTCAAGGATTTATGTGATACTTGCATGTGTTGTATATGTGTTATATATGTGCTGATAAGTGCAGTGGCAATTATGAAATGGATACCCTTAAGGGGGTATGTCGATAATTAGGTCAGTACCAAAACTGATGAAATGTGGTTATGAATGTGAATATGATTGAATGCATGTATAACATGTACATGCACTATTTTATTATGTCACTATTGTACGTTGCATGTGCATGGGATGGGATATGAATGTGAAAGAAGGACAGGGTGTACTTCAAGTACGTGGTTTGATGTTAGCCATGAGCTACATCGTGGATTGGCGCTGACTGAGGTCGCGTTGTGGATTACTTGTGATTAAGTTCACGTGGGTTGATGAGTGGCTCTGTGCCTCATCGTGGTCGATATCGGCTTAGTGCCATATCGTGGTTGATGAGTGGCTATGTGCCCCATCGTGGTTTGATGTTAGCTACGAGCTACATCGTGGACGGCATTAATTGTCGAAATGGTGTGTAGCGGTTGGAGGGTGATTTAGGAATCCCCTGGTGTGTGGTGGCTGGATACGGGGGTGTGTAGAGGATGGACCCTAGGTTGGGTTGGGTGCACTTTGCATGATTATGTGTGGCATTGTGGTTATTGATGTGGTTATGGGCCAAGCCCAATATGTGAATGTGGAACAGTGTGGAAATGGGCCAAGCCCGATATGTGGAATCATGTGGTTAATTACATTATGATCCAATATGTGGTATGGATATGGGCCAAGCCCGAATTGCGATATTATGTGAATAAATAGCCTTGTTATCTGTTATGTGGGTTGATATGTGGTTTGATATGTGGGTGGAATTCAGTGGACTAATTGCACACTGAGTTCGTGTGACTCACCCAAATAATTATCAACATCGCAGGTGATACGGGATTCTTGGACCGGGTTGGAGAGGATACAAAGGTGGCCATGCAGAAGTTAATTTTATTTGTTCCATGCAGAAGTTATTTGTTTACGTACTTTAATATTTTCAGTATTTTGGATATTTATTTGATGTAATAAGGGCCACTTTAAGGTAGTTGAAGTTTATTAATATGTTTTGGTTGGATTGCCGATTAAATTACTATTTGGAAATGATTTTATTTTCAGCAACTTACAATATTAAAATATATAATGGTTTACAAATGACAACAAATTTTCAAGTCTTCACTCTTACGACGAAATCTTTTCAAACGTTTTTCTCAGTGACACACCAGATCCGGTCAAGGCTCGTGGGCCGGGTTTGGGGGTGTTCTGATTTGGTATATCGAGCGAGTTCAAAACTTGGCTTTGAGGGTTTTGGTTCAAAAAACATTTTCTAAGATGGGTTTTTCAAAATATGGACTTTTATTTCAGGTTATTCTGGCATGGCACCTGTATCTCCGGCCCGAGGTCCACTAGGTAAGTACTTTTGACTATTGAAGTGATTTGAATATGTGAACTATGTGGGCATTAAGGGATCGTAGATTAAGGCTATTGGACCCTAGGACTAGTCTACTCCAACACAGAATGTATAAGACTTAAGAATCATTAAACAAACACCGTGAACTAAGTCGCCGAGTTAGGTGTGGCAACTTGATGCAGCGCATGTCTAGGAGTGGATTTGAGAAGAGCTTGGTACTTAAGCGATCCTAGTGACTCACCTCCTCTTTACTCGAATCCTACAGTGCGTAGCTACGGTTCACCCTAACCAAGAGGACTTAGTCACCGACTAAATTCGATAATTAAAACCCGAAAGGGACTAGCCTTCTTTGTTTATAAAAACCTTATTTTTAAATCTTCAAATTACTCTTTTAATTTGAAAACACTAAATTAGATTTTGAGAGAAACATTTTTCGAATTATTATTCGGTTGACAAAATTACCCAAATACCGGTTGTAAAATCACTAAAATGCCCCCTGGTTTATAAATTTACCGTACTACCTCGATTTTTACTAAAATAACCTTGCTTTACAGAAATACCCGAAACTCTATTTGAAAAATATCCAGATACCCTGATTTGGAGATTTACTAAAATACCCCTGACTTACAAAATTACCAAAATGACCCTGATTTCCAAAATTTCTACCATACCTCCGATTGAGAGAATTTTTAAAATAACCCTGAGCTTTGAAAATTTTGAAATAACTTTGTAAAGATTTTCAAATTGATCCTGATTTATTACCAAAATACCCTTATAGGATAAATGACGGAATTACCCTTGGGTTGGGAATGGATAAAATGCCATAGTAGTATGGTGGATGAATGAATGTGTCTCTATTGATGAATGTGAATGTGATTCTCTGAATTAGAATAGTGAACTTGAGCTGAAAATTTGATTGATCGAAAGAACTACTTCTAAAACGTCTTTGCATAAAACTGTTCGCGGATAATCAGTGGAACAAATTACTAATGCATAAAACTTTTAATCAGATTAGATCGCGACATTAGATATGAGTTCTAGAGGACGTGGTCGAACGACTGTATCGGAACCAATAGGGTCTGGCCATGGGTCAAAAAATTATGTGTCGCTGCCAGCAGTAGGCGCGGAGGATCAAGATCCGACAGGAGGAGATGATGCAGTATCGCAGGCTATGCTGCGGGTGCTAGAGCAAGTGGCAAGAGCTGGTATGGGAAATGGAGCACGAAAGTCAATATCGGAAAGACTAAGGTCAAACGGAGCTGAGGTTTTTAGAGGAGTATCCGGAGTAGCTCTGAATGTAGCGGAATATTGGTTAGAAGCGGTCAAAAGAATCATGGATGATTTGGATTGTACTGTTGAGGAAAAGCTGAAAGGTGCTGTCTCGTTGCTCCGAGACGAGGCTTATCGATGGTGGCTCACCGTCAGGCAAGGTGTCCCGGCAGATCGATTGGATTGGGAGTATTTTAAGCTTAAGTTTGAAGGGAAGTATGTTGGAGCCAGTTACTTAGACTCGCAAAGGAAGGCGTTTCTAAACTTGGTTCAAGGAAGTAAGTCGGTGGCAGAGTATGAAGCGGAATTTGTACGGTTAAGTCAGTATACCAAGGGGATCGTGGCCACTGATTACGAAAGGTGTGTTCGATTCGAAGATGGATTACGGGATGAGCTACGAGTGTTGATTGCTCCGCAAAGAGAAAGGGACTTTGCTATTCTAGTGGAGAAAGCTCGAATAGCTAAAGAAGTTAAAAGGACTGAGAGACAGAATCGAGAAAAGGATAGGAATTGGAACAATAGTAGTTTTGGACCGTCAATGTCATCTGGGGATTTTTGAAAAAAACCGAGGACCAAGAATGCTATACGTGCACCTGTACCAGTTACTGAATATCGGAGTCGTCCATGTGCTCGATGTGGAAGAGCTCATGCCGGAGAGTGTTGGGGGAATAGTAAAGAATGTTTCCGGTGTGGGTCTAAGGCTCATTTGGTTAGGAATTGTCCTCAGGCGACGAGGGGTCGTGGTTTGAACCATGGAGGAAATGGTTCTGGCCAAGGTCGTGGAACACCAAGCAAAGGTGCCGAAGGTTCAGAGGCGAGACAACCAAGGTTGGTTTAGGCAGTTAGCCGTCGCGAAAAGAAAGATGTGCCAGATGTGGTAACGGGTACGTTCTTTTTTCCTGGAATACCCTTTATTGTTTTGGTTACTATAGGGTTAGCTCATGCTTGTATTGTTGTGTAGTGCCGGGAGCCTTGTATGTGAACTTAGAGACTGTGCCTAGAAAGTATGACAGTTTTATTTAGATCAGAGTGCGCGGTATAAGCATAGTGCGGTGAGTAGGATTGCACGACTGTTAATTAGTTAGCAAGTAATTTCGAGGACGAAATTATATTTAAGGAGGGTAGAAGCTGTAACATCCAGATTTAGGGTTATGCATTTAGTGCATAGTGCAAGTGTTAGTGGGCTTGGTGTATGTTTGGATGTGTTTTAGGGGTTCCTAAAACTCTAGGATGAAAGAGAATGCTTTGGAAAATTATTAGATTTTAAGTTTAAAATGGGAGCTAGGCTAAGGAGGTCTTAAGAAAATTTGTAAGAACTTTTGGACATGAGATTGGGCTTGGTAAAGTGGCTTTGTGGGGCAACTTAGGGCCTTGGTAAGTGACGCCATATGCCGTGGGCAAGGGCCTTGGTTCGAGTCATGATGGCGAGCATAAAGCGTGGCTATTATTTTGCATTTTGGCGTGCTAGGGGAGAGGGGAGTGATGGACGGCATATGGACTTTGAAAGGATGAAGGATAAGCTTTGGTTTTCTTTTTAAATTCGGCTAAAAGAGAAGGATAAGTGTTAATTTATTCAATTTATTTTGAATGGGTGTTGAAGAGAAAATATAGGAGAAAATTATGGGATTTGATAAGAGAGAATGTGGTGGCCGAATATAGGACTCTAGGGGCTTGCTTTTTTTGGCTTTGAAGAGTGTTAAGGAGTGTGTGCGAACTTTAAGTTGTGAGCATTCATCTTTTTCTTTCTCTGCCTTGCCAAATTTCCTCTCTTCCTATTCTCTTTTCTTTCAACCCTAATTCTACACCTTTTCTTGAATGGCCGAATGATTCTTTGTCATTTAGAACTATAGCCGAAACTTTGATCACTTTGATCCATTTGCTCTCTTGGCCGAATTCACATCTCTTTCTCAAACTCTCTTCTTTTCTTTTTGGTTAGCCAAATATTCAAGCACCATTTGAAAAAGCCTAGCCGAATCTCAAAGTGCCTATTTTCTCTTCTGTGTCGCAAGCCTTAAAAGCCAAAACAGTTAGCCGAAATCTATTCTCTTTTAGTCTTCACAAGCAAACGTTGGTGGTAAGTACTTCTTTTAGTAATCAGTTTTATTTTCTTTTCATGGATGTGCCGAAATCAAGTGTTTAGTCTTTGGTTTTAGGTTAACCGAATATTCATAAGCCATAATGTAGTGTTTCTTTTGTATGTGCCAACGTTATGGAGCATTAAAGGAGTATTTCGGGATTCGATTCACAAAGGTAAGGTGATATGTACTATTCAGCCAAGGGCCATTTTTCCATAGATTTGTATTAAAGCCGAATCTAACATGTGGCATATAGGGATCTCGACGACTTCATAAGATAAGTGGTGATTCGGGATTTAGATTAGTAAGGTAAGGAGGTTTTGTGATATTCGACCATAGGCCATATTGGTTATTAAGTAAGGCCGATTCTAACTATGATGTGTAGGTAGGATTTCGACAGAAGGAGTGAGCAGGAGCCTTCGAGATTCAAGATCGATTTGGGTAAGGATGTTTAGTAGTAGTTTTTATTTGTTTAAAATCTTGTATTAATCGGGATTTTCTAATTAAGCGTATTCGATGGATGTGGGAACCAGTCAAGAAGAAAAAAGGGTAGTTCCTATCCCTAAGTTTAAGAGGAGATCCGTCTCAACGGTACTAGATTGGCCACCAGGGTGTGGGCCAGTAGCAGAGCAAGAGAGTAAGCAGATAGCGGTAGTTTCACTTAGTGATAGCATCGGGATTGAGAGCGTAGTGCTTCAAGTTATCAGGTGTGTAGTTAGCCTACTGTTTTCCGGGATTTATGTGATACTTGCATGTGTTGTATATGTGTTATATATGTGCTGATAAGTAAAGTGGCAATTATGAAATGGATACCCTTAAGGGGGTATGTCGATAATCGGTCGATGCAAAACTGATGAAATGTGGTTATGAATGTGAATATGATTGAATGCATGAATAACATGTACATGCACTATTTTATTATGTCACTATTGTACGTTGCATGTGCATGGGATGGGATATGAATGTGAAAGAAGGACAGGGTGTACTTCGAGTACGTGGTTTGATGTTAGCCATGAGCTACATCGTGGATTGGCGCTGACTGAGGTCGCGTTGTGGATTACTTGTGATTAAGTTCACGTGGGTTGATGAGTGGCTCTGTGCCTCATCGTGGTTGATATCGGCTTAGTGCCATATCATGGTTGATGAGTGGCTATGTGCCCCATCGTGGTTTGATGTTAGCTACGAGCTACATCATGGACGGCATTAATTGCCGAAATGGTGTGTAGCGGTTGGAGGGTGATTTAGGAATCCCCTGGTGTGTGGTGGCTGGATACGGGGGTGTGTAGAGGATGGACCCTAGGTTGGGTTGGGTGCACTTTGCATGATTATGTGTGGCATTGTGGTTATTGATGTGGTTATGGGCCAAGCCCAATATGTGAATGTGGAATAGTGTGGAAATGGGCCAAGCCCGATATGTGGAATCATGTAGTTAATTACATTATGATCCGATATGTGGTATGGATATGGGCCAAGCCCGAATTGTGATATTATGTGAATAAATAGCCTTGTTATCTGTTATGTGGGTTGATATGTGGTTTGATATGTGGGTGGAATTCAGTGGACTAATTGCACACTGAGTTCGTGTGACTCACCCAAATAATTATCAACATCGCAGGTGATACGGGATTCTTGGACCGGGTTGGAGAGGATACAAAGGTGGCCATGCAGAAGTTAATTTTATTTGTTCCATGCAGAAGTTATTTGTTTATGTACTTTAATATTTTCAGTATTTTGGATATTTATTTTATGTAATAAGGGCCACTTTAAGGTAGTTGAAGTTTATTAATATGTTTTTGTTGGATTGTCGATTAAATTACTATTTGGAAATGATTTTATTTTCAGCAACTTACAATATTAAAATATATAATGGTTTACAAATGACAACAAATTTTCAAGTCTTCACTCTTACGACGAAATCTTTTCAAACGTTTTTCTCAGTGACACACCAGATCCGGTCAAGGCTCGTGGGCCGGGTTTGGGGGTGTTAGACTCTACTTCACGATCCGGAGGTAACCCAGGTAGCTCCTCCAGAAAAATGTCTAAAAAATCCTTAACCGTCCTTATATCCTTAACTGAAGAATCCCCAGAATCTAAAACACTGATGTAGGCCAAATATGCCTCACATCCCTTACGAACCAACTTTTCGACCCTCAATGCAGAAATCACATTCGATAAGTAGTTTCGACGTTCCCCAATTACGACTGCTTCGCTGTCCTCCTCAGTTCTCAGTACAACCCTTTTTGTGGCACAATATAAGCTCACTCGATGCTTGACCAACCAGTCCATTCCCAGTATCAGATCAAATTCCCCAAAAGGCAGTTCCATCAGATCAGCCAAAAAAATAGTCCCTTGAACCTCTAGAGGAACATCTCTAAACAGTTTGTTAATTCTTATTGACTGCCCTAACGGACTCAGTATAGTGACCTCACTCGTAGTGCTCTCAATCAGTATACCCAAGTTTTCAGTTACGGTACTAGCTATATAGGAGTGAGTGGATCATATATCTATCAGTGCAGTATAGGGTACATTATAAATAAAGAACGTACCCGTAATGACATCCGGAGCATCACCCTCCTCTCGACGACATGCAGCACAAACTAGAGCCGGCTGCCTCGCCTCAGTATGACCAGCACCTCTGCCCGGTGCTCTCTGACCACGGTCTAGACCATTCCCACCTCTGGCCTAACCACGGCCTCTCGGTGGCTGCTGAACTACCCTCGGTGGTGGTGCAGTACCCATGCCAGAAGCTTGCATCTGATCGGACCTCTGTGGACAATCCCTAATATGGTGCTCCAAAGAACCGCACCTCAAGCATGCTTCAGTCCTTTTCCAACACTCACCCTGATGGCGTCATTACCAAGATACGACGATCGTTATCGATCAAAGCAATAGGAGACCCAACTCTGATCGGCCCATCAACTCTGGCTTTTTTCTTAGGCCTCTGAACGGAACTCGAGGGCTCCGAATCCCTCTTATTCCTGCCTCTCTCTTTGTTTTGGCGCTCAGTGCGCTTCACTTCCTCGGTGATCTTCACCTTATCAACCAGTGCAGCAAAGCCTAGCTCCCTCTGTGGAGCTATCAGAACCCTCAGGTTATCCTTGAGGCCATCCTCGAAACGAACACATCGCTCGTACTCAATTGCCACCATTCTTCATGCAGAGCGGCTCAGTCGTAGAAATTCGGCCTCGTACTCGGCCACTAATCTATCCCCCTGAGTTAGATTCAGGAACTCCCTCCTACGGGCATCCACATAACTGGCACCCACATACTTCCCCTGGAAAGCGGTCTTAAAGAGCTCCCAGGTCAGTCGATCGGGCTGAGTGCCCTCCTTAATCGTAAGCCACCACTGGTAAGCCTCATCTCTCAGCAGTGACACTACACCCTTTAGATTCCGCTCGGGGGTGCAGTCCAAATCGTCCATGATCCTTTCTGTGGCCTCAATCCAGTACTCAGCCACGTAAGGGCAACTCCAGCAATACCCCTAAAAATCTCAGCTCCATTGGACCAGAGTCGTTCCGTAACTGACCCTCGGCCTCTAGCTCCAATATTGGGCCCGGCGACCCTCTCTAAGATCCTCAACATGGCCTGGGATAGTGCATCGTCCCCAGCCACTCGGTCATGAGACCCAATCTCAGTCACAGGTGAAGCCAGCGTCTCACTTGTATCCAAATTCGACAAGTTGCCAGAAGATGAGGACCCAGCTCGAGCACTTCTACGGCCTCTACCATGGCCTCTTGTGCCCCATCCGCGAGTACCTCTTGTGCTCATTGTCTATTCACGTTAATCTGTATTTACAATTTTAAGCATCAGTTTACAGTTCCAATGTTTATTAACGGATATTTTATGAAAATAGTATCAGAAGTGTGAAGTTTATTTCGTATATCGCAATGTCAATCAATGCCTATCGGTTTTTCTACAGTTTTAATATACACTAACTTGAATGTTTTCAGTACAGTCTATCTATAGTAGTTTCAGTACATACCTAAAGCATTTCCAGTTTTTTAAACAGATAACAGTTTAGAGGACTTACAGGATCGACGCCAGAGACGCGGTGTAGCACACATGTTGCAAAAATATTTCAGTCGTCTAAGAATCGGTGCTTTAAAACCCAAATCCACAGCCGATTTTTAAAACCTGGCTCTGTTACCACTAAATGTAACACCCCAAACTCGGCCTAGACATTATGGCCGAATCTTGTCGACGTCACATGGTAGTGTTTTGGGAAATAAATGAGTTGTCGTAAAAACCTATTTTTGAATTAGCCTCATTACAAAATCCTAAGTTAATTCTAGGATGCGTCGTTCATTTTCAAAATGTAGTTCATTATCACAAAAGTATTCTCTTTCAAAATGATATTAATTTTCAAAACGTCACTTATTGCGGAAGCTTTTTAAATCAGTTTGCGTATTTGAGTGTATTTTGTTAAAACATCTGATTCGTTTTGAAAACTCGATTAACCCTACTACTAGCAGTTGTAAATCCAAAATAATAGAAATCCCAAATTAACAATTAAAATCCAAAAAAGGCCATTATTACAGTAAAATACCCCAAAATAAAATCAAAATTATACTTAAGTACTAAAATAGAACGAAATGGGTCATGTGGCCACCGCTGAGTCCTCCGCCGCATCGATCCGCCTACATTTGGGGATTACATGTATAGTTAAAACAGAAGGGTGAGTTTACGAAAACTCAGTGTGTAATCCCAAATAGCATTAACAGATAGACAGAAGGCAATCACAGTCTAGGCATAAGCACTATTCAGAATCAATGACAATATCAGTTTGGGCTTTAGCCCATCTCAGTACAGAGGCAGTCATGCATTTGGGCCTTGGCCCATTACAGTATCAGTAATTAGTACAGTATCACAATATGCAGTATACAAGTCCTACCCAGCCAGCCTCTACACTCCATCTCCGTCCAACCCTACACTCCATGTGGGGATATAATCAACCCACCCATCCCTACACTCCAAGTAGTACCAGTTGCGGCACTAGACAGTAGTTTGTAGCTGAGCTGCCAGTAAGTTAGGCTCGAAGCCTTTTAGTATACTTCCTCCGATCCATATAAACCCATCCCTATGCAATGCATCACACAATCATGTCATGCCAAATCATGGTATCATATATATATTCAGTACAGTTTTAACAGCATGCGCACAATACAGTCGTACATGTATATATATAATGTACATGGATATAATAGTCATTAAGTCAATTAGAGATCTAGGTAACCTTACCGACCCTACAGTAGGCCCACAGTCGACTCGGGCGACCCGTGCAACCTTAGCAGTCAAAACAGTGATAATGGGCCCACAAGCCCAAGTAATTTGCCCATGCGGCCCACAGACCCGTGTGGCCCACAAGGCCCAAAATGGCCTTAGCCGTGTGGATCACACGGCCTGTCCTAATAATCCCACACGGCCGTGTGGGACCCACACGCCCGTAGGGCCCACACGGCCCAATTCAGCCCGGCCCATGAATCGTACATGGCCTGCCTCGTCGATCACACGCCCGTGTCTGATCACACGTCCTACCACACGGGCGGCCACATGCCCGTGTGGTGTCGACAGACTCACTTTTCAGTTTTTCGCCGATTTCCGTTTGTAAAGTTGTGTTTACACACCTGCTTCGACTTTTACGCCTAAAACTCCCAGACACTCCCGGTACCTAAAATCAGCAATATACACTTGATTAAACCGTCGAATTCATCAAAATTTTGAAGAAAGGTAACCACTTTTGAGCGGTAAGTCATTACTTTAAATCGAGTTGCAGGAATTCCCCGCCTTCAGAACATTGATGAGCGATAAACAACCCTTCGATTAGCCCCTAATAATGATTAGAACAACACCACAATTAGTCTTTAACTTACAATTGATCAAGACCCCAAAACTCGAAAACGTTTCAAAACCCAATACGACACTTACCGACGATAACCAAAGCCCCCAACACACAAATCGCAGTAGCAGCACCAAACAATTCACGATTTTTTGCCTATACCAAAGATACCAAAACCGCCGTCTTAGAAAATAACCAAGGAAGAATCGACAGAAGACAGAATCGGTACTTACCCACCACGAACGAAGACACGCGACACACAAAGAGGGGATAATCCCGACTACCACTATCGAATTAAGAAAAAGAGGGGAAGAAAAGATAGAGATTCAGCAGAGAGGAGAGGGAATAAACGTCAGAGAATTTGGGGAACCAAAGAGTGGGTGCTGAAATTGGAAAAAGAAAGAAGTAATCAGATTTTCTTTGGTAAATCCCCCTAATCCCTTAATTTTCTCCCCACATCCCCAACTTCCCTCCTAAAACCGTCCATCACACTCTCATCAACAATCAAATTTAAATTCTAGTCAAACACTTCAGTATTTTGGCTAAAACAAAACACCCACACATCACAAGTAGCAAAATAAAACACTCCCTTACACGCACAGGGATTCGAACTCAAGACCACCAACACACCAACACTCCACTTAACCACCAGACCAGCAGGCCCATTCTGATATATCTTACCAACATTTAAACTTAAGCCTACTGATTAGAGATATGGCTTAGTCATCAAAAATACCAAAATTTGCCCAAGTCATGACTTGAACTTACACATTGTGTGTCAAACATACGAAAATAAATATAAGGGATTTTTAGGGTGTTACACTATGTCATGCCAACTAGACTCAACTCGACTCTACTCTAGACAATTAGTACGGTAACCATTGAATCAATACATATCACACATTCAATACCAAAATTCCATACCATTTCTATCATCAATTCATATCACATGTCGTATAACGTTTCAAATCATACTCGTTTCTCTATGCTCAAATCAATTCCCAATCTCGACATAAAATACATTCATATAATTCAATTCAAAGACAAGTAACAATCTTTCCTTAATAGATAATATACAATAATCATGTTTGTATTTATGTAAGTAAGTATGTATGTATGTATGTATGTATGTGTGTGTGTATATTGAACTTGAATCTTAAAAGTACAAACAAAAAATGTCTACTACTTGTCTAAATTTTTTTACTTTCCTTTCTCTCACGACGGTCCGACATCGTTTTTAGCTACATTTGATAATTCAATAAAAGAAACAGCATCAGTTTACATCCAACTAACATTCAAATACATGTCCAAACATATTTTTCATTTTATTCAATTTAGTCCCTATATCCAAGATACTCGTATCTTTCAATATCTAACATCGAATCAAAATCTAGTTTCACATTCTTTCGTTAAGGACCTTATACTTTCTATCTATAACATAATATTCATGACAATTTTCAATTTATTTAGTTTAGTCCATAATGTTATAAAGTTATCTAACAAGTTTAATTTACTTTCTAATTTAGTCTTATCATGATCTAAGCTCATTAACTATCAAATTCAAGCCTAATTTAATAATTTCTCTATAATAGCAACTTGTTGAAAACTTAACAATTTAACAAATTAATACATGGGCTAGCTAAGTCAAGCTTTCATGATTCGAATTCCATATAAATCAAAGAAATATAGCCTGATGATCTTACTTGAATAAAAATGGTCAAATGCTTGAAGAATGAAGTTTTATCTCTTTTTCGTCAATGGTGGATGATGGAAAAATATGAACGTTTCATCTTTCCATCCACTATTTGCTATTTATACTAAGTTTATTTCTTAATTAAACTTAATTAAATTAGTTAATTATATTTTTTTACTTAATTAATCTTAATTACACCAATTTAATTGACCATCATCATCATCTAACTTTAAAAGAATAATGTTTTAATAACCATTTTGATCCTTCAGATAATTGCTATCTAGCTCCTCAAGCCTTTTCTAAATTAAAACACAATAGCGATTGGACTTTTACTATCTAGTCCCTGAGTTTCAATATATTTTTGGTTAAATTATATAACCAATCTTCAATGTTTTTTATACTAACTCCGTAAATATTCCCATTTTACCATTACGGGCTTGGTTTATGAAAATAGGGTTCTGAAATCGCATTTTTTGACACCGCTGAAATTCAGGTTGTTATAATTCAAGCCAAATAATGTTGAAGAAGAACTCAATGATGTTGATTGAATTCAGGCCATGCAAGAGGAGCTACTCTCGTTCTAAAGGAATGAAGTATATGACTTGGTTCCTAGGCCATCTAGTTGCAACATAATTAGCACAAAATGGATCTTTAAAAATAAGATAGCTAAGCAGGGAAACATCACAAGAAACAAGGCTAGACTGGTTGCACAATGCTACACTCAATTAGAGGGCATTGATTTTGAAGAAACACTTGCTTCAATGGCAACACTTGAGGCAATTTGGTTGTTACGTGCTATGGTTGCACATTTTAACATCAAGTTGTTCCAAATGGATGTTAAAAGTGTTATCTTGTATGGATTCTTGAAAGAAGAGGAATATGTTGCTCAACCAATGGAGTTCTAAAACACCCGAATATCACTATTTAGCCCAAAACTAAGGATATAACCAGCAGGTTTCAAAGTGGGGACATAATAATTAGGATTGGGTTGCGGCAACGGTCTGTAAAGACCGTGTTGAGGGAGTATATATGTAGATGTGTGTGCGGGAATGAAATTCCTCTTAATGCTACTTCCCAAATCTTTTTCTCTCAGCATCGTCTTCTTCAGTCGTCTTGAAGAAGAAGAGGATATAGTTGAAAGAAGTCTTGCATGTTTCAGCCATCATACGAATTTGTGTCTAGAAATAGAAATATTGGGAATTGGTAAGTTTTCTTAACCCTCTTAACTCGTAGAATAAAGAAAATAAGTAGATTAAGAAAACTCAAAATTTTTGAGTAATTGTGGGATCTGGGTCTCAAGGGTTGAACACCTTTAGATTAATTGATCCATGGTTGTAAGGCTTAATTGCCAAGATGAATGAGGCACTAGCATTCGAAGAAGCTAAGCTAAAGAGGCAAGAAAACAAGGTTACTTTTTACACTCCAACCCTGAAATGCTAATTATGTTCAAAGTTTGCATGAGTCTATGAGTATCCTCCTTTTTAGTTCAGTAGGCTTAATCCATGATATTTTATTTAACAAAATGCATGAGATGCATGTGTATGGTGGTAGTGTGAAAAGGGGATTAACATCGAGCTAGACGAAGTTAGAAAGGGGAAAAGGGGTGACTCTGTTAGATACCGCCATACGGTCTTTTCTAAGTGCAAACCATGATGTGTGAAGCTCCGGGCCTTGTGGAGGGGACATTGTGGTGTTCGAGCATCAAGGTATAGGATGACGAATTGATGAATGGATGGATTGTGATGGGGAGAGTGAATAAAAGATCATGGGTAGGCCATGGGACCAGTCGAAGGCTATACACCTAAAATGAAAAAGACCATAGCTAAAAGATCCTATGGCATTAGGATAAAATGAGTAAGACCATAGCTTAAAAATGCTATGGCATCATGTGAAAACATGCTAGAATAGATAAATAGGACTAAGACCATGGCTGAAAGATGCTATGGCATCATTTGAAAGTCCGTTGGGAGACTAAACAGGAAGATCTTACGAGAGAGTAAAGACATGGGGTTTGTAATTGGAAAGCCCTCGATGCACAAAGAATTTATGGGTGAAAGTGGAGTTCATAGGTGCCTAGAGTGATAAATCATATAAAGAATTGATTTGGTGTGACCAAACAATATAGACTACCGGAATAATGAGGAAAGCCAAGGTTTTGTCTCAACCCAGATTTGGTGGAAAGAAGAGAAGCTCCCTAGGAAAAAAAGGGCATATATTAGTCCGCTAGAAAAGTTGCAGATTCCATGCAAAGTAAACATGCATAAGCAAGTATGCATTTGTGTACATATCATGGAAAAAAGTGTTAGTCATAGGGTTTAATAGGCCAAATCGGGTTCTCTTAAGTGGAAGTTAATGCCAAGGTTGGATGGCCAGCAAAGTTCGCCCAAAGGTAAGGGAAAGCAAAGGATAAATCTAGTCAAGAGAGGGGCATGGATTCGTTGAGCTCCTAAGATCGGAGCTGTATGCATTAAGAAACCTTCTTTAGGGATATTATGAAAAAGGTAAGGGCCCCGATAGTAATAGTGAGCCTAGGTGCTCCGAGGCTATGAAGACATGGAACTTCTGATGAAAATCACAGTTGTGGAAATCACCTGGGCAGTCGCCAATCTTTGGTCATTATAAATAACAAATACAATTATCAGAGAGTTAAAATCTAAGTTGATTGTTTCACATTTGTTTTTACCTTTTTTATACGGGTCTCACTAAGTTCACCTGAACTTATAAGTTTTCTTCTTAAAAGCAAGCTACTTAAAGATCCAACAAAATGATAAGGGCCAAGCCAGTTTTCATCGGGAGGTAGGTGGAACACAGTAGCTGTGTATAAATATAAAGGGGCTCCCTTAGAGGCAATGCCTTAGGGATTAATTTAGAAGAGTCTGTATTAAGTTTAGTTGAATTAGCAAATCTGTAGGGACCTAATTCTTTAATGACATGGATTATAGTTGACATATTAAATTGTACATTGATAGTATCAACCTATTGGAGATAATAACTCTAAGTAATTTGTTGTGTTAATTCAGGTGTCACGTTATAGTGGTATCAGAGCTTCGATTTAGCCGATCCTCTAGACATAGGAATTGGAGGAATAGCCCCTATATGCATGTCACATAACCCTGGCTTAGTCCCTTAGGCTATATTAGGAGATTAATGTGTATTATAAAAGTGAATGTAGATGTGTAAATTATCAAGTTGGTATTAAGCGTACGTTAATTGTGGGAAATATGAAGAGGCAATGTAAAAGATATGAGAAATGAGGATAGGGAAAATCTCAATTTAGATTAGGATGGGAAGTTTTTACAATATGAATAATTAACTTTTCCCTAGATTCGAATCTCCGGGAGATTCGGGGAGAATTGTTTCTGAGTATTGAACATGGAAAAGTTCTTCGAATTCCCTCCACCTCTATGGAATTCCTCCCAGTTAGCTCCGAAAAGGTTGTAAAAGTTGAAGCCAAGATCAGCATGATCGTATTGGCAAATCTAGATGAAGTTTACTTGATTTAAGTCAAGGGGACCCACGATGACCTATGTGTGTAGGATCAAGTTAGCCCTTAACATAGGCAGAAAATCTTGAATGCCTTGCTGAGTGTCAACCTTGAACTTTGCCAACACCCCTTCATCATCCTTTCAAATGCACTCCATATCGACAAGGTCTCATTGCTCAAGGGTCTCCAACTGGCGAACCCTCTCCCCCAACTTCATTATATGAGTTTCCAAGGATTGACATTAAGATTCCCAGGAGGAGGCAGACTTGGAGTGTAACACCCCTTACCCGTATCCAACGTCGGAACTGGGTACGAGGCGTTACCAGACTTATCATACTTTAGAATTCTTCATTAGTACTCATAATGCCCTTATTAAAGGTCTACTAGACCAGAATCATACATCTAGACTGGTTCAGAGCTGAATCGGAGACTTACAAACACTTAGAAAACTTTGACTCAACACAGGGCCACACGCCCGTGTGAGAGAAGTGAAACGCCCGTGTGGCATGTCACACGCCCGTGCTTCAGGCCGTGTCCAAAATAAGGGACATTCTGTTTATGACTTCAATAAATCTTTAAGGGCACATGGCCAAGCCACACGCCCGTGTGCTGGCCCGTGTGACGAACTGAATTATTTGTAAATTAGGTGCAGGGGACACACGACCAAGCTACACACCCATGTGGCAGACCGTGTGTCACACACGGCCTAGACACACGCCCGTGTGTCTACCCATGTGGACAAATGCAAGGCTATCTACCAAGCCATTTGCCACCCTAAAAAGCAATCACACTTATACCAATTCATTCAACACGTAGCATAGAAATAATGCACCATTAACAATCACTAATCCTTCATATATCTTCTTCACACACTACTCATTCGATTGCATCAACTTACACTTCATGAGTTTCACCATCATTGAATAGATATAACTTAACTAATATTGGTCAATTCCGATGGCCATTTACAAAATAAAATGAGTAACATTAATAGCCAACACCTTGGCTAACCAATATGACATTTAACAAAACAACCAAGTTCCTATACATGCCATACCCAAAACAATCAACTTTACTATAACAAAAGAATAGCTTGATTGTGTGAATCGAGCTCCGATGTCCTACGATCCACGAGCCAGCTTGGTGAAACTACAAGGAAAGGGAAAAGAAAGGGAGTAAGCATAAAGCTTAGTAAGTTTGCATGAAATAATAGCAACACAAAAGGCTTATGATAACATCCATTCATCTCATAGAATAATAAGACAAGTTCTTAAGCACTTTAGCATAACTTACTCATGCTTACTCTTACCAATCACATATCACTTATCGAACTCAATTCTCGTAAGTTACTCATATGTACCTGTAACACTCGTCACATGATTTTAGCGCTTTTATCATCTTGAATATAAACTTAGCTCTTTATCCCGTTGAACCACTTGGAATATCGAAGGATACTCAAACTCGTCATACATATAACACGATGCCAATGCCTTGTCCCAGATATGGTCTTACATGGGACCACATCTCGATGCCGATGCCATATCCCATATATGGTCTTATACGAGATCGTATATTGATGCCATGTCCCAGACATGGTCTTACACGATTTTCCTCTTAGATGCCGATGCCATATCCCAGATATGGTCTTATACGGGATCTCAATTCGGTGCCGAGGCCATGTCCCAGACATGGTCTTATACGGGACCTTTCTTTCGGTGCCGATGCCATATCCCATACATGGTCTTATACGGGACCTTCCTTTTGGTGCCGATGCCATGTCCCAGACATGGTCTTATACGAGACCTTCCTTTCATCTCATGTCGTGACAAGGGTATCCTTACTATTCTTAAGGTTCAACTTGGACTTCGACTTAATAAAATATCATCATACTTTCATCGAGACATCATTAATCAATCTTATAGAAATAATAGAAATTTCTCATGATATTAAGCAATTAAAAACAAAATAACATTATGTAGCTTTAATTTCACACAAACTTACCTCGATACAAAAATATGTTTAGTTGTTTGATTTAGTCTACAACTTTGTTCTTTCCTCGGTTTCGGTCTGGACTTCGTGTTTCTTGATCTATAATGACAAATTTCACTCTTTTAATGATCACATTGACTAAATCGAACCATGAATCATACTTTGGCAAAATTATGATTTTTCCCCTAAACTTTCACATATTTACACTTTTGCCCCAAGTCTCGTAAAATGATTTTTATAAAATTTCCTTGCATTTTAAGTCTAGCTGAACCATTTTCATAACTACAACAGCCCACAATTTCCACTAATTCACCCTTTTATGAACGATTTCATAACTTTTACAAATTATCCTTTTATGAAATTTCCATGAAAATCACTTAGAAAAATATGTTTATCATACATCAAACTTTCATATTCCTCCATTAATCATCAAAATACATGCATGTCATACATGGGTAAATTTTTGAACATGAACCCTAGCTCAAAATATAGCTAGAAATAGCTAAATCGAGCTACGAGGATCTAAAAAATACGAAGAACATTAAAAACGAGGCTAGGAGGTACTTACTATCAACCTTGAAAGTTGAAGAAACCCTAGCTATGGTGTCCTTGAAAATTTCGGCTAGCATGTAATAGATGGACATGAATTTTGACTTCTTTTTCCCTTTTAATTAACTTATTATTAACCAAATGCCAAAAATGCCCTTAAGGCCCCTTTATTGAGATTTTTCCTTCCCATGTCCATTTTTTTCCATCATCAAATATAATGGTCTAATTGCTAAATAAGGACCTCTAATAATTTTTCTAATGCTATTTCATACTTGAATCTTCTAGAATCTCTTATTTTTCAATCTTTGCAATTTAGTCCTAGTGAATAAATTGATCACTAAATAATAAAATTTCTTCATGAAATTTTGACATATGCATGCTAACATGTCTTAAACCTCATAAAAGCCATTCTACTTTAGATTCGTGGTCTCGCAACCACTACTCTGACTAGGCCCTAAATCGGGCTGTTACAATGCTCCCCCTTAGGGATTTTCGTCCTCGAAAATCTTACCGGTAAAAAGGTTGGGATATTGGTTTCTCATAGCCTCTTCGGGCTCCCATGTAGCCTCTTCTACTCCATGTCATTGCCATAGTACTTTCACAAGGGCTATACTTTTACTTCTTAACTGTTTAACTTCTCGTACCAAAATCTTAACCGGCTCTTCGCCATAAGTCATACCTGGTTGAATTTCAACCTCTGTCGGTACAATCACATGCGAAGGGTCTGATCGATAGCGACGTAACATAGACACATGGAATACATCATGAATCTTTTCTAACTCAGATGGCAATGCCAAACGATAGGCTACCGGTCCTATCCTCTCGATAATCTCATACAGTCTGATAAAACACGGACTCAACTTGCCTTTCCGGCCAAATCTGAGAACTTTCTTCCATGGTGACACTTTCAAAAATACCTTATCACCAACTTGAAACTCAATCTTTTTTCGTTTCAAGTCCGCGTAGGACTTTTGCCTATCAGAAGCAGCTTTTAAATAATCACGAACCACTTTTACCTTCTCTTCAGTTTCTCTAACTAAATCGACCCCGTGAATATGATTCTCTCTGAGTTCAGTCCAATACAGGGGCATTCGGCACTTACGCCCATATAATGCCTCATAAGGTGCCATTTTCAAGCTCGATTGAAAACTGTTATTGTAGGCAAATTCTACTAATGGTAAGTACTTTTCCCAATTTCCTTGAAATTCTAAAACACAACATCGAAGCATGTCTTCAAGTATCTGAATTATTCTTTCTGACTGTCTATCGGTTTGCGAATGGAAAGCTGTACTAATGCTCAATTTTGTGCCCAAGGCTTCTTGCAACTTTTTCCAAAATCGTGATGTAAATCTCGAATCTCTATCCAATATAATCGACAACGGTACACCGTGAAGTCTCACAATTTCTGACACATACAAATCTGCCAACTTATCAAGCGAATAGTCAATACGTACAGGTATAAAATGGGCTGACTTCGTAAGTCTATCAACTACAACCCACACGGCATCTTTCTTTCTTGGTGTCAAAGGTAGACCCGTCACAAAATCCATGGTAACATGCTCCCATTTCCACTCGGGAACCATGATAGGCTGGAGTAATCTCGAGGGTACTTGATGTTTAGCTTTCACTTGCTGACAAATCAAGCATCTCGATACAAACTCAGAAATATCTTTCTTCATACTCGGCCACCAATACCATTTCTTCAAGTCATTATACATCTTTGTGCTTCCTGGATGTACAGATAAGCATCCACTATGGGCTTCGTGTAAAAATTTTCAAATAAGCTCATCATCTCTGGGTACACAGACCCTGTCTCAGAACATCAAACATCCATCAGAACTAATCCAAAAGTCCGACTCAACACCCGACTCACACTGAACTCTTTTGGCTTGCAAATCACTGTCGCTTTTCTGAGCTTCACAAATCTCTTAGAGAAACATTGGTCAAGCTCTCAACTCAGCTAGAATTGAGCCATCATCTGATAAGGCCAACCGTATATTCATAGCTCTCAATGCAAACAAGGATTTTCTACTCAAAGCATCAGCAACCACATTCGCCTTTCCCGGGTGGTAGTCAATCACTAGTTCATAATCCTTTATCAGTTCTAACCATCTTCATTGCCTTAGATTCAATTCTTTTTAAGTCATCAAGTACTTTAAACGTTTGTGATCAGTGAACACCCGACATTTCTCGCCATACAAATAGTGTCTCCAAATCTTCAATGCAAACACAATGGCAGCTAACTCAAAATCATGTGTCGGGTAATTCTTCTCGTGCGGCTTAAGTTGTCTAGAAGCATAGGCTATCACCTTGCCCTCTTGCATGAGTACACAACCCAATTCATTCACGGATGCATCACTATAAACCACAAATTCTTTTCCCGGTTCAGGTTGCACCAATACTAGAGCCTCGGTCATCATTGCCTTTAGTTCCTCAAAACTCTGTTGGCACTTTTCTGTCCATTCAAACTTTACATCTTTTTTGTAATAACCGCGTCATCAAAGTAGCTATCATAGAAAATCCCTTGACAAACCGTCTGTAATAACCAGCTAGGCCCAAAAAACTTCTAACCTCTGATACGTTCCTTGGCGATTTCCAATCAACAATTACTGAAATCTTACTCGGGTCAACTCTAATTCCATCTCCCGAGATAATGTGCCCCAAAAATCTGACTTCTTTAAGCCAAAATTCACTTTTACTAAACATGGCATATAACTGATTACCTCGTAAAATCTGTAAGACTGTTCTCAAGTGCTCAGCATGCTCGTTCTCATCACGAGAGTAAATTAGTATGTCGTCAATAAAAACAACTACAAATTTATCCAGTTATGGCCGGAAGATGCGATTCATTAAGTCTATAAACACAGCAGGGGCATCGGTTAAACCAAAAGGCATGGCTAAAAATTCATAATGACCATACCTTGTCTGAAATACGGTTTTCGATACATCTGAGTCTTTGACTCTCAACTAGTAATATCCAGACCTCAAGTCTATCTTGGAAAACACCGTGGCTTCCTTCAATTGGTCAAACAAATCATCAATCCTTGGCAATGGGTACTTGTTCTTTACAGTCACCTTATTCAATTGCCGGTAATCTATACATAACCTCATAGAACCATCTTTCTTTTTCACAAATAATACGGGAGCACCCCACAAAGAATAGCATGGTCTTGTGAAACCTTTATCCGTCAACTCTTGTAACTATGCCTTCAATTGTTTCAACTCAGTTGGAGCCATTCTGTACGGGGCAATTGAAATAGGGGCAGTACCAGGGACTAACTCAATACCAAATTCAATCTCTCTCACTGGAGGTAACCCTGGAAATTCTTCTGGAAATACATCTGGGTACTCACATACTATGGGCACTGATTCAATTATTAACTCAGTCTCTTTGGCATTCATCATAAAAGCAAGATAAGCTTCATATCCCTTTCTTACATATTTTTGGGCAGACATATGAGAAATCACTACAGGCAATTTGTCTTGTTCATCTGATTCAACACGAAGAATATCCCCATTTTCACATTCTAACTCAATAAATTTCCTTCCACAATTTACTATCACATCATGATTAGTTAGCCAATCCATACCAAGAATTACATCGAATTCATCAAATGGCAATATCATGAGATTTGCCGAAAAATAATGACCTCTAATTATCAAAGGGCAATCTTTGCATACTTTATCAACTAACACACATTTGCCTAGGAGATTTGACACCTTTATCAGAAATTCTGTAAACTCTACAGATATGTTCATACTAGATAATAATTTCATGCAGACATATGAATGGGTAGATCTCGGGTTAATTAAAGCAACAATATGAGTATCATAGAGAGAAAATGTACCCGTTATCACATTCGAGGATGACGCCTCTTCGCAAGCGCGAATAGCATAAGTCCTCGTAGGCACTCTACCCTCAGATCTTGCAGTCTGCTCTCTAGGTGTATTCTTACTACTCGTTCCGTTTCCTGAATTTCTCTGCGGCCTCCCTCTAGTTGTACTTCTCAATCTTGCACTCTGAAATTTCTCTTTTTCAACCATCTCAGGGCATTCTCTAATAAAATGATCTTCGGATCCACACTTGAAACAAGTTCTCTCGTGTGCTCGACCCTCACCGGGATGACGTCTGCCACACTGTGGATATTCCGGTCTACTTGGTCAAGTGTTACCAACACTAGCAACTGAAGTGGTATGAGCTTTAGACCCCGAGTATTGATTACCTTTACTTCTATTTGAAAACCCAGCTGAAGTGGCTGATCGGGTGGTAAACTCTCTCGACTTCTTGGATGATAATTAAAATGACTTACTCAAATGTCTCTTCCTCGAGTCACGAGACTTGATTTTAGCCTTTCTTTTCTCTTTGGCCAACTCCTCGGCCTTGCAAGCTCTATCTACTAACGCAACAAATTCTTTTAGTTCTAGGACACCAACATACAATCGGATATCCTCATTTAATCCGTGCTCAAACCTTTTGCACATGATGGCCTCGGTGGATACGCAGTCCCGGGCGTATTTACTAAGCCTTACGAGCTCACGTTCATATTCTGTCACCGTCATTCTGCCTTGTTTTAACTCGAGGAATTCCTTTCTTTTCTGGTCAATAAAAATTTGACTAATATACTTCTTTCGGAACTCTTCTTGGAAAATTCCCAATTAACTTTCTCCCTTGGTACCACCAGCACAAGGGTGTTCCACCACTGGTAAGCCGAATCCCTTAAGAGTGACACCACACACTTCACACACTCTTTAGGTTGAAGGGCAACTCATCAAATACCCTCATAGTATTTTCTAGCCAAAATTCTGCTCTTTCCGGATCGTCATCTTTATTAGCTCGAAATTCCTCAGCTCCTTATTTTTGGATTCTATCAACAGGGGGCTTTTCCCTTCTTACCACTTCTACAACTTGGGAAGCTATAGGGGTAGGCTGAGGAATAAGTGTGGGAGGAGGGGGTTGCGCATTTGGGTTCGTTCGAACGAACTCCGTATACCATGCATTCATCATATGGAGAAAGGATTCTCTAGCCTCTTCTCCTCCTCTCTAACTCACAGTCGTTGGTCTATTCTCATTTTCATTTGGCACCGTCCCTTGGGCAGGGGCCGGCGCGTTACTTTCTACATCGTCTGCCATTGCTCTGTCAGGATCCATTTACTATATGAAAACATAATTCAATTTGTCAAGAGTCGTCACACTATCATTATGTAAATACTCATACGTATGGCAGGTATAGCTAGACTCATGCATACGCTACGTTAGTCCGAGAATCGACTAAACTGTAGCTCTGATACCACTAAATGTAACACCCCTTACCCGTATCCAACATCGAAATCGAGTACGAGGCATTACCAAATTTATCATACTTTAGAATCCTTCATTAGTACTCATAATGCCTTTATTAAAGGTCTGCTAGACCAGAAACATACATCTAGACTGGTTCGGAGCTGAATCGGAGACTTACAAACACTTAGAAAATTTTGACTCAACACAGGGCCACACGCCCGTGTGAGAGAAGTGACACGCCTGTGCGGCCTGTCACACGCCCGTGCTATAGGCCGTGTCTAAAATAAGGGACATTCTGTTTATGACGTCAGCAAATCCTTAGAGGCACAAGGCCGAGCCACACGCCCGTGTGCTGGCCCGTGTGACGAACTAAATTTTTTACAAATTAGGTGCAGGGGACACACGGCCAAGCTACACTGTAACACCCCTTACCCGTATTCTATGCCGGAATTGGGTACGAGGCATTACCGTACTTAACTCACTTGGTCATACAACTTTAAGCTATCAAACTTCATTCCAACTTAACATGTCTCATTTACAATCAATACCTTCTCATTAAGGACTTACGAGGCCTTAATCAAGCATAGAAAGGGTCTCGGAACCCAATCGAGAATTTTCGTGCATTTAAATTTTTTTGTCTAAACAGGAGCCACACGCCCGTGTGACATGGGACACGCCCGTGTGGGCAGGCCGTGTGGTCACACACGCCCATGTCCCTAACGCGTGTGGGATTTATTTACATTTTGAACCTACAGGGGTTTTCACACGGCCAGACACACGCCCGTGTTCTTGGCTCGTGCTCTCCACACGACCTAGACACACTCGTGTCCTCGCCCGTGTGTAAAAACTTGGGCATCCTGTTTTTGACGTCACCAACCTCATATGGAGCACACAGCCTAGGCACATGCCCGTGTGGCTAGCCCATGGTCGACACTGACTTGAAACACTAACATGCAGGGGACACACGGCCTCGTCACACACCCATGGGACTGCCCGTGTGTCTCACACGGCCTAGACACACGCCCGTGTGCCTACCCATGTGGAGAAGAACAAGGCTATTTGCCAAGTTCTTTTCATCACCCTAGCTCACACAACATAATTCCAATTCAACACATCACTAAGCAACTTAAATTTGCAACATACACTTCCATGAATAACTTCATCTTTTCATAAATTAGTAATAATGAGCCATCAACTATGGAAATATACAAAAGAGTTCAACTTTAAAGGAGCCAAAATAACAAAACAATTCACCTAATCTAGCCCCCTATACATGCCATACTCAAAAATACTAAGTCTAGATATACCGAGATGAGCTGATAGTGTGGGTGATCTTCCAATTATCTTCGTATCCCGACCCGGCTCTTTGACACTATAAAACAAGAGAAAAGAAAGGGGGTAAGCTTTAAGCTTAGTAAGTTTACATGTAAATAATAAACATCATAATATGTGCTAATCAATAAATAGCATTACATAATAAGTAAGAACAATCCACATTCCAAGATCATGCTTACTCATTTCATCTCTTACCACATTCCAACCATATCACAAGCCAAATGCTTACATTATTTAACATACATCCCTGCACTTATCACCACATGATGACATGAAACAACACTTAACAATTTCACAATAAGCCATTCATAGTAATACCAAACACTCGGTGGTTTCGCACTTAGCCCACCATTAATCTTTAACAGGGTGGTATCGCACATGGCCCACCAACAAGAATATTTACGGTGGTATCGCACATAGCCCACCAAATTTTAATATAAACGATGGTATCGTACACAGCCCATCGTGAATAAGTAATAAGGTGGTATCGCACATAGCCCACCAACAAGAATAATTAAGGTGGTATCGCACACAGCCGACTATTAATTAATACAGATACTATCCCTCATTTACATATCTATTTTAACGTTCATTCAAAAATTATTCATTATCTACTGAATTCAATTCATTTAAATTTTAAATGTTCTCAATCATACAATGCACCAATGAGTAACAACATGTGTATTTAAGACGCATCATTTACATATAAACTTACCTCGGTGCAAAATATGTTAATCCACGGCTTAATTCGTAACCTTGCCTTTTCCCTGGTCAAGGTTGTTTCCACGCTCTTCTTGATCTATAATAATGAAATTCACTCATTCCATCACTTTATAAATCATAATACATCAAAATCTCTACTTAGGCAAAAATGACCATTTTGCCTTTACACTACGGCAAAATTACAATTTTACCTTTAGGCCAGTAAATCATTTTTCATCACATTTTCTCATTAAACAAGCCTAGCTGAACATTTATTCCTCTTACAACAACTCACAAAACCATTTATTTCACGTATTTATTACACATTTACAATCTTTACAACTAAGTCCCATTTAGGTATTTTCATGGTAACACCTTTCACAAAAGTTGTTCCTTCACTCACTAACATTCATTTTCTTCCATAAAAACTTAGCAAACAACATGAACACTCTCATGGCAAGTCCCTAAAATTTCAACCATATAGCAAATCAGTCCCCTCATTAGCTAGCTTAAGCTTTGGTGGCTCCAAAAGTACAAAAATTCTCAAGAAAGACCTCTAAAATTACTTACTTGTAAGGAGATAGCTTGGCTGAAAGTTTTGAGCTCTAAATCCTCTAATTTTCTTCAATTTTCGGTGGAGAAGAAGCATGAATAGTAAAAGATGATATTTCTTCTTTTTATCTTATTTTATTCATTCTTTTATCACCTAATTCCACCAATTTTGACAAAAAATTTAATGCTCTTGTCTCCCTAGTCTATATGGCCGGCCAACACACCCTTAATGGCCTAATTGCACTTTAAGGACCTCCAATTTAATATTCTATGGCTATTAGACACCTCTACCTTGCAAAATAGAACTTTCGCACTTTATGCGATTTAGTCTTTTTTCACAATTAAGCATACAATTGCTAAAATTAAAGTACCAAAATTTTTATATAGCCATCTATTAATGCCATACACATAAAATAACATCAAAATAATTTTCTTCATCCTCGGATTAGCAGTCTCAAAACCACTGTTCCGACTAGCCCCAAAATCGGGCTATTACAACTCTCCCCTCCTTTAGAGATTTTTGTCCTCGAAAATCTTACCGGTAAAAAGGGTTGGGTATTGTTCTCTCATGGCTTCTTCCGGTTCCCATGTAGCTTCTTCCACACCGTGTTTTTTCCATAACACTTTTACTAAAGCTATGCTCTTATTCCTCAACTGTTTAACCTCCCGAGCCAATATCTTAATTGGCTCATCTTCATAAGTCATGTCCGATCGTATCTCAATTTCCGATGGAGGGATCACGTGCGAAGGATCGGAATGATATCGCAGCAACATCGATATATGAAACAAGTTGTGTATTTTCTCTAACTCTATCAGCAAAGCCAATCGATATGCCACTGGCCCAATCCTTTTGGTAACCTCATACGACCCTATGAAGCGTGGACGCAACTTGCCCTTTTGACCAAATCTCAATATTTTCTTCCATGGGGATACTTTCAGAAATACATTGTCGCCCACTTGAAACTCAATTTCTTTCCTTTTTAAATCTGCATACGACTTTTGTCAATCCGAAGTAGCTTTCAGACTATCACGGATCACCTTCACTTTCTCTTCGGTCTCTTTAACTAAATCAAACCCATGAATTTGCTTCTTACTAAGCTCGGTCCAATACAAGGGAGTCCGACACTTGCGACCATATAAATCCTCGTACGGTGCCATCCGTATACTCGACTGGTAACTGTTATTGTAGGCAAACTCGACCAAAGGTAGATATCTTTCCGAACTACCTTTGACCTCTAACACACAACATTGAAGCATATCCTCAAGAACTTGAATCACTCTTTTGGACTGGCCATCGGTTTGCGGATGGAACGCGGTACTAAAATTTAATTTCGTACCCAGGGCTTCTTGCAACTTTTTCCAAAACCTCGAAGTAAATCTTGGGTCTCTATCCGAGATAATGGATATAGGCACACCATGTAATCTCACCACCTCAGCAACATACAACTCGGCCAACTTATCAAGTGAGTAATCCACACGTATCGGTATAAAGTGAGCTGGATTTGTTAATCTATCAACAACGACCCACACAGCATCTTTCTTTCTCAGAGTCATAGGTAACCCCGTTATGAAATCCATGGTGACTCGGTCCCATTTCCACTCGGGAACCATCACCGGTTGAAGTAATCCCGAGGGCACTTGGGGCTCGGCTTTCACTTGTTGACAAACTAAACATTTTGTAACAAACTCGGAGATGTCTCTTTTCATACCCGACCACCAATACAATTTCTTCAAATCATTATACATCTTCGTACTGCCCTGATGTACTGACAAGCAACTACTGTGTGCTTCATGCAAAATTTTCCGGATTAACTCATCATCCTTTGGTACACAAATTCTATTATGAAACATCAAGCAATCCTCAGAACTAACTCGAAAATCTGAGTTATTCCCCGATTCGCACTGAGCTCTCTTAACTTGCATCTCACTATCATTCTTTTGAGCTTCACATATCTGCTGAATAAATAATGGTCTAGCCCTCAACTCGGCCAATATAGCTCCGTCATCAGACAACGCTAAGCTCGTACTCATAGCTCTCAAAGTATACAGGGATTTTCTGCTCAAGGCATCCGCAACCACATTCGCTTTCCCCGGATGGTAATCGATTACTATCTCATAATCCTTCAATAATTCAAGCCACCGCCGTTGTCGCAAATTCAAATCCTTTTGGTCCATTAAGTACTTCAAACTCTTATGATCGATGAAGATTCGGTACTTTTCACAATATAAATAATGACGCCAGATCTTTAATGCGAAAACAATCGTAGCCAACTCCAAATCATGAGTCGGATAATTCTTCTCATACGATTTTAGCTGTCTCGAGGCGTAAGCTACCACCTTACCCTCTTGCATCAACCCACAACCGAGACCATTTAATAACGCATCACTGTAGACCACAAACTCTTTCCCCGACTCAGGTTGTACTAAAACCGGCGCCTCAGTCAACAATGTTTTCAATCTTTCAAAACTCTGTTGACATTTCTCAGTCTATTCAAACTTGACATCCTTATGCAACAATTTCGTCATTGGGGTAGCAATCATGGAAAACCCCTTTACGAACCGTCTGTAGTACCCCGCTAAACCCAAAAAGCTTCTGACTTCCGACACATTTCTTGGCGGTTTCCACTCCACAATAGCCGAGATCTTACTCGGGTCAACTCTAATACCATCACCAGACACAATGTGTCCTAGAAATCCGACCTCTCGGAGCCAAAACTCACTCTTGCTGAATTTAGCATATAACTGGTTGTCTCTTAAAGTCTGTAAAATGATTCTCAAATGTTCTGCATGCTCACTCTCATCTCTAGAATAAATTAGTATGTCATCAATAAAAACAACCACAAATTTATCCAAATACGGTCGAAAGACACGATTCATTAAATCCATGAAAATCGTAGGAGTATTCGTTAAACCAAATGGCATGACAAGAAATTCATAATGGCCATATCTTGTCCGAAATGCAGTTTTAGGCACATCTTGCTCCTTAACCCTTAACTGGTAATAGCCAGACCTTAAGTCTATCTTGGAGAACACCGTAGCTCCCTTCAATTGGTCAAATAAATCATCTATCCTTGGCAAAGGATATTATTCTTCACTGTCACCTTATTGAGTTGTCTGTAGTCTATGCACAATCTCATCGACCCATCCTTCTTCTTTACAAAAAGTACCGGAGCACCCCACGGTGAATAACTCGGTCTTGCAAAACCCTTGTTCGTTAACTCCTGCAACTGAACTTTCAATCCTTTCAACTCCAGTGGTGCCATCCTATACGGAGCATCCGAAATAGGTGTCGTACCCGAAACTAATTCAATCCCAAACTCGACCTCTCTAACTTGAGGTAATTCGGGTAACTCTTCCGGAAATACATCTGAATACTCACATACCACCGGCACTGATTCAATCTCTACCTCTGATTCTTGAACATTCAACACAAAGGTGAGATAGGACTCATATCCCTTCCATAAGTATCTCTCAACTACCATAGATGAAATTATCACAGGCAGACTATCTGACCTACCTGATTCAACCCAAATAACATCTCCATTTTCACATTGCAATTCAATAAATTTACAACCATAGTTCACTAAAACACTATAAGTAGTCAACCAATCCATACCAAGAATCAAGTAAAATTCATCAAACGGATACAACATAAGATTTGCATGAAAACAATGACCTCTAATTGTCAAAGGACAATTCCTACACACCTTATCAACTAGCACATGTTTTCCTATCGGGTTTGACACCTTTACTACAAATTCTATAGACTCAACAATCATACTCATACTAGGTGCCAATCTTATGCAAATGTAAGAATGGGTAGACCCCGGGTCAATCAAAGTAATAACAGAGGTATCATGAAGAGAAAAAGTACCCGTTATCACATCTAGAGATGTTGCCTCTTCGCGAGCGCGAATGGAATAAGTCCTTGCAGGTGCTCGACCCTCCGGTCTCACAGCAGAATCTCGAGGCGCACCTCTACTATTAGTCCCTCCTCTCGGGTTCTTTTGTTATCTACCCCTCAAAGATACATTGTTTGATCTTATATCTTGCTTCCTTTCCTTGTCATCCCTCTCAGGACAATTCCGGATGAAATGATCAGGTGAACCGCACTTGTAACAGTTTCGATTATTCCCCCAACACTCCCCAGTGTGTTGTCTTCCATAATTTGGACACTCCGATTTGGACTTTGGATTTCCCACACTTGCCATCGAGGTGGCTTGAACTCTCGAGCCCGAGTATGTATTACCTCAATCTCGATGTGAATATCTAGCTGATGCAGTCGTCCGAGGGTTCATCTCCCTGGACTTCTTTGATTGAGCTTGGTATGACTTACTTATTAGCCTTTTTCTTGCATCTCGGGCCTCACTCATGGCTTTCCTCTTTTCCTTATTCAGTTCATCAGTCTTACATGCCCTGTCAACCAACACCACAAATTCCTTTAGCTCCAAAATTCTAACTAGAAGTCTGATATCCTCATTCAGCCCATCTTCAAACCTTTTGGACAAGATAGCTTCTATAGACACACACTCTTGTGCATACTTGTTGAGCCTAACAAACTCGCGCTCATATTTTGCCACAGTCATTTTTCCTTGCTTCAATTCAAGGAATTCTTTCTGTTTCTGGTCCACAAATCTTTGGCTTATATACTTCTTTCGAAACTCTTCCAAAAAGAAGTCCCATGTCACTCTCTCCCTTGGAACCACCGACGTCAACATTTTCCACCAATGGTATGTCGAGTCCCTCAACAAAGACACGACACATTTTAAGCTCTCCTCAGGTGTGTAGGAGAGTTCATCAAATACTCTCATTGAGTTCTCAAGCCAGAACTCCGCCTTCTCAGGGTCATCATCTATTTTAGCTCTGAATTCCTCGGCCCCTTGCTTCTGAATCTTATCAATTGGGGGCTTGGTTATTCTCACTAAATCTATACCTTGCGGAGCCACAGGAACTGGCTGAGGTATAGGAGGAGGTGGAGGAGGTTGAGCATTAGGATTCGCTCGTACATACTCCGTGTACCAATTACTCATCATGTGAAAAAAGAATTCCCGAGCCTCTTCACCTTGACCCATAGTCTCGGGTAGCTTTCTACAGGCGCGGTCCCTTGCGCGAGAGCCGGCGCGTTACTAGCAGCGTCATCAGCAGCTGCTCGGTCGGGATCCATTTACTATACAAAAACATAGTTAAATATAGTTAGAAGTCACCACACTATCATTGTATTCTATGGCATGTATAGCTAGACCCTTACACATGCTACAATAGTCCGAGAACCGACTAAACTATAGCTCTGATACCACTAAATGTAACACCCCTTACTCGTATTCTACGCCGGAACCGGGTACGAGGCGTTACTGTACTTAACTCACTTGGTCATACATCTTTAAGCTATCAAACTTCATTCCAACTTAACATGTCTCATTTACAATCAATACCTTCTCATTAAGGACCTACGAGGCCTTAATCAAGCATACGAAGGGTCTCGAAACCAAACCGAGAATTTTTGTGCATTTAAATTTTTTTGTCTAAATAGGGGCCACAGGCCCGAGTGAAATGGGACACGCCCATGTGGGCAGACCGTGTGGTCACACACGCCCATGTCCCTAACCCATGTGGGATTTATTTTCATTTCGAACCTAAAGGGGTTTTCACACGGCTGGACACACGCCCGTGTTCTTGGCCCGTGTGCTCCACACGGCCTAGACACGCCCGTGTGTAAAAACCTAGGCATTCTGTTTGTAACGTCAACAACCGTATATAGGGCACACGGCCTAGGCACACGCCCGTGGTCGACACTGACTTGAAACACTAACATGCAGGGGACACACGGCCTTGTCACACACCCATGGGACTGCCCGTATGTCTCACACGGCCTAGACACACGCCCGTATGCCTACCCGTATGAACAAGAACAAGGCTATTTGCCAAGTTCTTTTCATCACCCTTGCTCACACAACATAATTCCAATTCAACACATCACTAAGCAACTCAAATTTGCAACATACACTTCCATGAATAACTTCATCTTTTCATAAATTAGTAATAATGAGCAATCAACTATGGCAATATACAAAAGAGTTCAACTTTAAATGAGCCAATACATACTTGGCCAAAATAACAAAACAATTCACCTAGTCTAGCCCCTTATACATGCCATACTCAAAAATACTAAGTCATCGAGATGAGCTAATAGTGTGGGTGATCTTTCAATTATTTTCGTATCCCGACCCGGCTCTTTGACACTATAAAACAAGGGAAAAGAAAGGGAATAAGCTTTAAGCTTAGTAAGTTTACATGTAAACAATAAACATCATAATATGTGCTAATCAATAAATAGCATTACATAATAAGTAAGAACAATCCACATTCCAAGATCATGCTTACTCATTTCATCTCTTCCCACATTCCAACCATATCACAAGCCAAATGCTCACATTATTTAACATACATCCCTGCACTTATCACCACAAGATGACATGAAACAACACTTAACAATTTCACAATAAGCCATTCATAGTAATACCAAACACTTTGGGGTTTCACACTTAGCCCACCATTAATCTTTAACAGGGTGGTATCGCACATGGCCCGCCTACAAGAATATTTACGGTGGTATCGCACATAGCCCACCAAATGTTAATATAAATGAAGGTATCGCACACAGCCCATCGTGAATAAGTAATATGGTGGTATTGTACATAGCCTACCAACAAGAATAATTAAGGTGGTATCGCACACAGCCCACCATTAATTACTACGGATACTATCCCTCATTTACATATCTATTTCAACGTTCATTCAGAAATTATTCATTATATACCGAATTCAATCCATTTAAATTGTAAATGTTCTCAATCATACAATGCACCAATGAGTAACAACATGTGTATTTAAGACGCATCATTTACATATAAACTTACCTCGGTGAAAAATGTGTTAATCCACGGCTTAATCCGTAACCTTGCCTTTTCCCCGGTCAAGGTTGTTTCCGCGCTCTTCTTGATCTATAATAATGAAATTCACTCATTCCATCACTTTATAAATCATAATAAATCAAAATCTCTACTTAGGCAAAAATGACCATTTTGCCCTTACACTATGGCAAAATTACAATTTTGCCCTTAGGCCCATAAATCATTTTTCATCACATTTTATCATTAAACAAGCCTAGCTGAACATTTATTCCTCTTGCAACAACTCGCAAAACCATTTATTTCATGCATTTATTACACATTTACAATATTTACAACTAAGTCCCATTTAGGTGTTCCTTCACAAAAGTTGTTCCTTCACTCACTAATATTCATTTCCTTCACAACATGCACACTCTCATGGCAAGTCCCTAAACTTTCAACCATATAGAAAATTAGTCCCCTCATTAGCTAGCTTAAGCTTTGGGGGCTCCAAAAGTACAAAAATTCTTAAGAAAGACCTCTAAAATCACTTACTTGTAAGGAGATAGCTTGGATGAAAGTTTTGAGCTCTAAATCCTCTAATTCTCTTCAATTTTCAGTGGAGAAGAAGAATGAATAGTAAAAGATGATATTTCTTCTTTTTATCTTATTTTATTCATTCTTTTATCAGCTAATTCCACCAATTTTGACCAAAAATTTAATGCTCTTGTCTCCCTAGTCTATATGGCCGGCCAACACACCCTTAAAGGCCTAATTGCACTTTAAAGACCTCCAATTTAACATTCTATGGCTATTAGACACCTCTACCTTGCAAGTAGAACTTTCACAATTTATGCGATTTAGTCCTTTTTTTATAATTAAGCATACAATTGCTAAAATTAAAGTACCAAAATTTTTATATAGCCATCTATTAATGCCATACACATAAAATAACATCAAAATAATTTTCTTCATCCTCAGATTAGTGGTCTCAAAACCACTGTTTAGACTAGCCCCAAAATCGGGCTGTTACATACACACCAATGTGGCAGACCGTGTGTCACACACGGCCTAGACACATGCCCGTGTGTCTACTCGTGTGGACAAATGCAAGGCTATCTACCAAGCCATTTGCCACCCTGAAAAGCAATTACACTTATACCAATTCATTCAACACGTAGCATAGCAATAATGCACCATTAACAATCACTAATCCTTCATATATCTCCTTCACACACTACTCATTCGATTGCATCAACTTACACTTCATGAATTTCACCATCATTGAATAGATATAACTTAATTAATATTGGCCAATTCCGATGGCCATTTATAAAATAAGATGAGTAACATTAATAGCCAAAACCTTGGCTAACCAATATGACATTAAACAAAATAACCAAGTTCCTATACATGCCATACCCAAAACAATCAACTTTACTATACCAAAAGAATAACTTAATAGTGTGAATCGAGCTCCGACGTCCTACGATCCTCGAGCTGGCTTGGCGATACTACAAGGAAAGGGAAAAGAAAGGGAGTAAGCATAAAGCTTAGTAAGTTTGCAAGAAATAATAGCAACACAAAGGCTTATGATAACATCCATTCATCTCATTGAATAATAAGACGAGTTCTTAAGCACTTTAGCATAACTTATTCATGCTTACTCTTACTAATCACATATCACTTATCGAACTCAATTCTCGTAAGTTACTCGTATGTACCTGTAACACTCGTCACATGATTTTAGCAATTTTATCATCTTGAATATAAACTTAGCTCTTTATCCCGTTGAACCACTTGGAATATCGAAGGATACTCAAACTCGTCATATATGTAACACGATGCCAATGCCATATCCCAGATATGGTCTTACATGGGATCACATCTTGATGCCGATGCCATATCCCAAATATGGTCTTATACGAGATCGTATATTGATGCAATGTCCCAGACATGGTCTTACAGGATTTTCCTATTAGATGCCAATGCCATATCCCAGCTATGGTCTTACACGGGATCTCAATTCGGTGCCGAGGCCATGTCCCAGACATGGTCTTATACAGGACCTTCCTTTCGGTGCCGATGCCATGTCTCAGACATGGTCTTATACGAGACCTTCCTTTTGGTACTGATGCCATGTCCCAGACATGGTCTTATACGGGACCTTCCTTTCATCTCATGTCGTGACAAGGGTATCCTTACTATTCTTAAGGTTCAACCGGGACTTCGACTTAATATAATATCATCATACTTTCTTTGAGACATCATTAATTAATCTCATAGAAATAATATAAATTTCTCATGATATTAAGCAATTAAAAACAAAATAACATTATGCAGCTTTAATTTCACACAAACTTACCTCGGTACCAAAATATGTTTAGTTATTCAATTAAGTCTACAACTTTGTTCTTTCCTCAGTTTCAGTCCAGACTTCGTGTTACTTGATCTATAACGACAAATTTCACTCTTTTAATGATCAGATTGACTAAATCAAACCATGAATCATACTTTGGAAAAATTACAATTTTGCCCCTAAACTTTCACATATTTACACTTTTGCCCCAAGTCTTGTAAAATGATTTTTATTCAATTTCCTTGCATTTTAAGTCCATCCAAACCATTTTTATAACTACAATAGCCCACAATTTCCACTAATTCACCCTTTTATGACCAATTTCATAACTTTTACAAATTAGTCCTTTTTATGAATTTTCCATGAAAATCACTTAGAAAAAGATGTTTATCATACATCAAACTTTCATATTCCTCCATTAATCATCAAAATACATGCATGTCATACATGGGTAAATTTTTGAACATGTACCCTAGCTTAAAATATAGCTAGAATAGCTAAATCGAGCTACGAGGATCTCAAAAATACGAAGAACATTAAAAATGGGGCTAGGAGGTACTTACTATCAAGCTTGAAAGTTGAAGAAACCCTAGCTATGGTGTCCTTGAAAATTTCGGCTAGCATGGAGAAGATGGACATAAATTTTGACTTATTTTTCCCTTTTAATTAACTTATTAACCAAATGACAAAAATGCCCTTAAGGCCCCTTTCTTGAGATTTTTCCTTCCCATGTCCATTTTTGTCCATCATCAAATATAATGGTCTAATTGATAAATAAGGACCTCTAATAATTTTTCTAATTCTATTTCATACTTGAATCTTCTAGAATCTCTTATTTTTTAATCTTTGCAATTTAGTCCTAGTGAATAAATTGATCACTAAATAATAAAATTTCTTTATGAAATTTTTACATAAGCATGCTAACATGTCTTAAACCTCATAAAAGCCATAAGACACATATTTCTACTTCGAATTTGTGGTCTCGCAACCACTATTCTGACTAGGCCCTAAATCAGGTTATTTTATGGAGAGTTCAGCAGTCCTCTGAACATAAGTTTCATATGACTGTCAGAGTTGGGTAAGAGACTTCTTTCTAGAAAGAAGGGCCCTTTCGGCATCAGCCTGTTTGGCTTCAGCGTTAGTACAGGCCTTCTGGAGAGCCCAATTCAAAAGGTTACTTTCTGCAGATAGCATGGCAAGAGAGACTGCCCGCTAAAATAGAAAGGGCTTGGGAGTGCCAGAAGAATGGGAGGAAGGATAAACAATATCCTTCAGTTCTGGGGACAGTACCCTATCTTGATGACGCTAGACTGTAAAGTGTGACATATTGGCCCACGTAGATATGACGTCGCCAAGATAAGAAGCTTTGGGCTCCACTCGAAAGGGGAGCGTGAATGAGGGCACCTAGAGGCAAAGTGAAAGGAGCTGAGGTAGAAGTAAAGGGGCTCGCAACATTGGCAGATTCAACAAGAGGATCAAGAAGGTTTGGAAGAAGAAGAAGAGGGCATATTAGGGATTTGGGTGTTTAGAAAGATGCCCTATGGACGAGGAAGGGAGTAGCAGGTTCTTCCTCTGGAAAAATGGGTTGTTTACCAAGCCTGTGGAAGGACGACTCGTGGCTGCTACTCTCCCCAGCATTAGAAGACCCCTCTTTGAATCTCGATCTGTTGTGACTACTGTTGTTGACTCGCGCTCTCAAATCTGCAACATCTATGACTTGTTGGGCACTCTCAAACAAGGCTACCACACCCATGAATTCGAGTTAGGACACAAGTGTCGAAGGAAAATGATGAAAGGAACCTATAAAAGGAACAATGGGTTCAACAATACTTTTAACTAAGTCTCTATCTGTTGGTTTGCCTAGGGAACCTATAGTTGAGGTTAGCCAGCGATGGGGAGGAATATTGCAAATAGAGTAAAAGAAATCAGTGGGCTCCCTCCATTTTCCAATAAGAGCCCCAGCTAACTCACCCTCAGCCCCAAATGGCCATGCCTGCTCGGCACATTGAACCATTCTAGGGTTCACGCCAAGATGGCAGTCTGAGGCTCGCCAACCATTTGGGCTCATCCTATCTAAATAGTAGCGAAAGATGTTTCTAACAGTAAAAAACCTTTCTAACTCTTGAATACGCCCCAGATTTAATCTTTCAACTTGAGCCATGGAGATCTCTGTGTCCAAGGGCAGGGATCGACAGCAAGGGGAATCAATAGGAAGCGGCCACTTTGTGGGAAATTTGAAACTACGAGTGTAACACCCCAAACCCGGCCTAGAAGTGTTTTAGCGAAAACCTTGTTTTCATTGAAAACCCTTCTAGAGAAAAGTTAAGTAAAATCCAGTTTGCTTTCAAAACGAGGTGTAGCCAAAAACCATTTCCTTGTTACTAAGTAAAAATTTCCTTTGACAGTGGAAGCTCGTCCTTAAAACACAATTATTTTCAAAAACCTTGAAATACGTTTAAAAGAAATAAATCCATGTTTCGTTTCAAAATTTCAATGCATAGTGAAAGTAATGGAATAATAACTAGAGGGAAAGCCTTATACAATCTGAAATAACTTAAAATAAACAACTTAAAATCTAGAATTTAGATATTAAGGAAAATAAGTCTAATCGTCTTGCTAGTTGGCCACCTCTGAGTCCCTCCATCCGTCGAACCGCCTACTGAGGATCACCTGAGAAAAACAAATGAGGGAGTGATTTTTCAAAAACTCAGTGTGTACAACCCTCAGCAAACAAATAGCATACAAGCAATCAGTTGGGCCAAAGCCCTTGTCATAATATCAACATCTTAAACATATCACATATACAATGCAGTAAAAACCCTCCCCAATAATCCATCTGCTACACAACATTTCCTTCTAACCTTATACACCTGTGGTGATTTCTAAATTGACCCACCCATCCGTTACACAGCAATGGTAGCCCGGTTGCGGTACTACCTAACATTGCAGCAAAGCTGCTTATCATATAATGGGCTTAAAAAGCCATCGGTGGATCCACAGTTGTCAAGCAACCATGCGATCCTCATATACTTCCTCCGTTCCATAATTCCCACCCTATATGCAACCTAAACAAAATATCATATGAATGCAGCAAGTGTACATGTAACATCCATAAATCTTACATTCAACACATAGGGGTATTTTAGTCATTTCACAAATTAAGGGTATTTCGGTAATTCTACCCTACAGGGGTATTTCAGTAATTCTTAACAGTATGGGTCTTAATTACAAACCTTGGCCCGTCAACAAGTCCTCGCGGCTAAAGTGAACAGACGCTACGCACCAGGTAGGATTCCAGAGAAGAGGAGGTGGGTCACTAGGACCGCTTAAGTACCAAGCTCTCCCTAGATCCAATCCTAGACATGCATATGCCCGTTGCCACACTTAAACCTTATGACTTGTTCACAGTCGCACTTAATAAATTATTAAAGTTTTATGTAATATTAAGCAATTTACCAAATACTAAGCCCAAGACCCCTTACAAAGCCCAAACAAATTCACATATGTTCATATGACCCACCAGGCCCAATCTCATTTATACGGCCCACTAGGCCCAATCATGTCCATATAGCCCATTAAGCCCAATCATGTTTATGTAGCCCATTAGGCCCGATCATAATCAAATCATACAATCATCCATATCAATCCATCATTCAATTTCACATATCAACTCTTATCGATATGGGCCCACGAGCTCGGCAGGCCCATTTAGTCCCGTCTAGCCCGGTCGGCCAAATAGTGGCCCGAGACCATGAGATCGCTCTCTTGGCCTCGGCAATCGTATCGGTGTTCCCACATGAATGTTTACACGCTCGTGTGGTTGCCGGCGCTAACCTTTCGGCTTTTCAGCTTTTCGGCATTCCAGTTTTTCGGTATTTCAGCTTTTATCGATTTATCGTGTGTGAAGTGTATGTACACACCTTCGACTTTATATTAAACTATCAAATCATAGGGTAGAAGTACACACCTTACCACCTAGAGTACTAAGTACTCATAATCGTCAGAACCTATATTCAAACATTACACTCCATTAGTCACTTACTTAATAAATTAAAATAAATCCACTACAACCACTCACCGAAGGACAACCTATACTTGCCTTGATCAACTGCGATTCGCCTATTTAATCTGAGGTCTGTTGTAGTCCCCCTTCCGCATCCAGGTGGAAAGTCCCGAACTGCAGACACCTTACATCGCTTAAACTTGGTAGTAGTGGTCACTTGCTCACACTCAGCCGGCATCTTTACTAACACTTTACTAGATCCCCCTTTGCTCATCGTAAATTCCTTATCAATCGGCCAAATGAATGCAATAGCTAGTCCCAGAAGATTTAGCCAATGCGAGGAGAATAAAATATTTGAAAGAGGGAGAGAATGAATATTCGGTTAAGTAACTGAAAAAAAAGGATTGCTTTGATCAAATTGTGGAAGAAAAGGGGTGGCGCACAAGGGATTTGGCAAAAAGGAATACTGGACTTTAGGGACCAAGAATATTCGGCACAAAAGAAATAGACTAGAAGCCAAGGAAAGAAAAGAGTTTGATGAGAAGGAAGGGAAGAAATCGGCGTAAAATAGAAGAGGAAGAATAAGGGATTTCGGCTTTCAGGTATTTGGAGAGAAAAGTAGTTTTCGGCAAAATAAAAAGAAAGAATTTGGCATTAGCCTAGAACCCCAAAATCGACACCTATTTATAGCCTATAGATGAATTTTTTACCCCCAAATTCCCAATTCGGCTCAACCTCTTCCACATATCTCATCTCCTAATTTTTTTCCATGATAACTCCCCAATCCTTTTCCTAAATTCTCTTCTGATCACTCTCCTTAGAGTCCATCATCACACAACTTCCAATCTTCTAGAAGGCCAAAATTAATCTCCTAAAAAAATACTAAGCTAGGATTCGAACATAGGATCTCCTTGCTAGCCCACAACGCCACCTTCCTATACCTTAAGTTGCATCACTTAGCCACTCCACCACAAGACTCTTTGATGCCATTTTTCCCTATTTTTATTTAAAAGCCCAACTACTCACCACCCTGGTTCCTTTAATAATTAATTAAAAATTCCTTCTCCTCAAAGTTCGAACCCAGAACTTCTCCAACACCCCTAGACACTCCAAATTCATTAACCCTCAAAGCCCACATGCCAATTGTCATTTTCTCATTCACTTAAAAATTTTCTAAGACCCAAAGCCCAATTCATCTAGGCCTAAAATTTAGGGCGTTATAACGAGAAAGCTTATCTTTCACCAAATTGAATTTATTACAGTTCAAACATAAGTTTGAAGCCTATTCCTTAAGGATAGGTTCGCGATGTGGGCAAACTCTGAAGTGTACCACCCCAATTGAAGGACATTGTGTCAAAACCTTCAATTGGTAAAAGTTTTGGAAAATGTCAAGAAAGGGCAGCTTGTTACAGTTACTGCAATGTAAGAAGTAAACAATTAAAGTGCACCAAGATAGACCAATCAGTTTCCCTGGTGCAACTCCGTACTCTTTGAGTACCACATCGAAAAAAGTATGTAAAGGGACATGGAAGCCAAGTTTCAACAAGTAGACAGGTAGAATGAAGCCCTCATTAGAATTACTCAAGCCTCTTCCACCCAAAACAATTTCGAAGTGGTAGGCAAAGTTAGGTATCCAGATACCCCAGGCTGCCAAATGATGTACCATCTTTATCGTGGTGGTTAGGCAACTGTATACAGGAGTTTTCACTTAAGTAACCATTTTCTGATACAGAGGAGCATTTTCATCCTCAACGATAGTGTTCATTTGACAACATCTTTAACTTCGGGAATAGGTGCCTCTGACCCTTCCTCTCGTATAGTGAAGAATCGATAAGAATTATAGCTCGAGAGATTAAAGAATTAAGAAGCAAAAGCATAGCTTCAGTGAAGTTCTTTGGCAACGTCACAGCATTGAAGAAGCTACGTGGGAACTCGACGAAGCTATGAGGAAACAGTACCCTAACCTATTTTCTGGTAAGATTTTCGGGGACGAAAACTCCTTAGGGGGAGAGTTGTAATAGCCCGTTTTAAGAGAAATCAGAAAAGTGGTTTCAGGACCACAAATTCGATGTGAAAATATTTATTTTCTTATTATTTTAAATGTTTATAGCATGATGGTAGAGTCATATGAAAATTTTGTTAAGAAATTTTATCGTTTTCATGTTTAATTTGATATAAAGGGCTAAATAGCATAGAGTGTAAAATTTGTGTTCTACTAGTAGAAGGTATTGAATCGCTATGAAATTGAAAGATGAGTGGCCTTAAATGGTAATTAGACCACTAATATTAATGGTGGACAATATTGGACATCTTGTAATGGTTATAATGGTTTAATGATAAGGTTAATTTAGAAATTAATAAAATAAACTAAAATTAAAGTAAGAAAAAGAAAGGTATCATCTTTCTTCTTCATTCTTCAACTGAAAATAGCAACTAAGAAGCCATTAAAGACAATCCAAGCATTCGGTCAACATATCCTAGTGCGTGTAAGTGCATTTTTTATATGTTTTTAATGATTTCTATGTTTTTGGAGTCGTTGTAGCTTAATCTACCTAACCTGGGGACTAAATTGTGAAACTTATAAAGTATTTGGGTTTTACCATTGATGAATATCTATGTGTTTTGATATTTGATGATCGAAAATGAATGGTTGTTATTAGATAAACAAGTTTTGTAAAGTGATTTTGGTTGAAAATGTCAAATAGGGATTTATTTGTAAAATGTGAAAATTATGTGGTGAAATGTGTGAAATAATGAAATGCGTGCCCTGCTATGAATATATATAGAACTCGACTAGCATGGGTGTGGATTAAATTGCATGAATTTGCATTTTTATGAGAATAGGACTAAATTGTAAAGAAGTTAAAAGTATAGGGGCAAAATGGTATTTTTGTCATAACATGAAATTTAGATTGAATTGAGTAAAATATGAATTAAAATGGTTAAATTTGATTATATAGATCAAGAAAAACAACATTTGGAAGTGAATCGAGGAAAAGACAAAGTAGTGGATTGATTAGTCAATTATCTTCGTACTAATTCGAGGTAAGTTCGTATGTTATTAAGCATTAAAGTAATTGTGTTTTAAATGCTTTATTATTACATTATTGATTAATACAACTTCATGGAAATATTCGACGAAGATTTGGCGACGTATGAAATCCTGGTTGAACATTAGGAATAAATAGGATACAAATGACATGTCATTAGGGGTTACCATGTTATGGGTTCTGGTTCTGTACGTTCTACCGGTGGCTGAGTTTTTCGGCATGTGTTGCGGTTACTCGTTAGCTTGTGTGAGCAGCACCGTGTTGCTACATCTTGACCGTCAGCTTGTGTAAGCAGACCCAGTAATAGCTCGAGAGTGAGCATTTATATAAGATATGAGATAGAGATGGTTTCGATCATGTGTTGGCACGTAGTGTGTGAGATACCTAAGTATCCAATACTATTTTAAATGGTTCAACAGGCACAGTAATGTTACGAGAGTTTGTGAATTCAATATAAATCAGTACAGGTATGTACATGAATCATATGAGAATTGACTCGATAAGATTTGTGATTTCATGTCTAACTTTGTGAATGAATATGTGTTAGGCTCGTGGATCAAATTGAGTTGTATTATGCTATGATAAATTACTCAAATTGTGATTAAATGGTAAGTTGAGTTTTATGCTATACGAACTTACAAAGCTTAATTGCTTACTTTGTTTAATTTTCCATGTTTTATAGTGATTCGGAAGCTCGCTTGGTTTGGAAGTTGTCAGAGATTCGTAGCTGTATTCATTAACGATATTCTGATCTATTCTCGATATGAGTCTAAACATGCTAAGCATTTGAGGATTGTGTTACAAACCTTGAGAGATAAGCAAATGTTTGCTAAATTCAGCAAATGCGATTTTTGGCTCCGAGAAGTTGGATTTCTAGGACACATTATTTCAGCGGAAGGCATCAGAGTTGATCCAAGTAAGATCTCAGCAATTATTGACTTAAAACCACCAAGAAACATATCTGAAGTCAGAAGTTTTTTGGGTTTAGCTGGTTATTATCAAAGATTTGTTAAAGGTTTTTCAATGATAGCTACACCGATAACTCGTTTATTGTAGAAAGATGTGAAGTTCAAGTGATCTGAGAAATGTCAACAGAGTTTTGATCAGTTGAAAGCACTGTTAATAAAAGCACCAGTTTTGGTTCAGCTTGACTCAGGTAAAGAATTTGTGATTTTTAGTGATGCATCATTGAACGGTTTGGGATGTGTTTTAATGCAAGAAGGCAAAGTGATAGCTTATGCTTCTAGACAGTTAAAACCACATGAAAAAAATTATCCGACACATGACTTAGAGTTGGCCGCTAATGTATTCGTATTTAAAAATTGGCGACAATATTTGTTCGGTGAGAACTGCCACATATTTACTGATCACAAGAGCTTAAGGTATTCGATGTCTCAAAAAGATTTGAATTTACGACAACGAAGATGGCTTGAATTTTCAAAAGATTATGAGTTAATAATTGATTATCACCCGGGAAAAGCAAATGTTGTCGCGGATGCTTTAAGTAGAAAATCCTTGTTTCCTCTGAGAGCGATGAATACGTGGTTGACTTTGTTTGATGATGGTTCAATTTTAGCTGAGTTAAAAGCCAAACTGATGTTTCTCCAGCAAATTTGTGAAGCTCAGAAATGTGACAATGAATTAAAAGCTAAACAAGTACTGTGTGAGTTAACTTCTTATTTAGATTTTCAGATTGGAACAAATGATTGTTTAGTGTTCTGACGTAGACATTGCGTACCGAAAAATTCAAAGCTTATACAAAAAATTTTGCATGAAGCACACAGTGGTAGCTTGTCTATTCACCCGGGGAGTAACAAGATGTACAATGATTTGAAACAGTTGTATTGGTGGTCGGGTATGAAACGAGATATTTCTAAATTTGTGTCCATATGTTTGATTTGTGAGCAAGTTAAAGCTGAACATCAAGTGCCTTCGAAACTATTACAGCCAGTGATGATACCTAAGTGGAAGTGGGATAGAGTTACGATGGATTTTGTATCGGGATTACCCCTATCCCGAAATAAGAGAGATGCTATCTGGGTTATTGTTGATCGGTTGATGAAGTCAGCACACTTTATTCCAGTACGTACAAACTTTTCACTTGATAGATTGGCTGAATTGAACATTTCAGAGATTATCAGATTGCATGGAGTGCCAGTCTTCATTATTTCGAATAAAGATTTGCGGTTTACATCACGATTCTAGAAGAAATTGCAAGAGGCTTTGGGTACACGATTATATTTTAGCACTGCATTTCATCCTCAGACCGATGGTCAGTCTGAGAGAATGATCCAGATTCTCGAAGATATGCTTCATTGTTGTGTTTTAGAGTTTAAAGGCAACTGGGAAAAATATTTACCGTTGGTTGAGTTTGCATATAATAATAGTTTTCAGTCGAGCATAAAGATGGCACCGTATAAAGCTTTATATGGTCGTAAATGTAAAACTCCGTTGTACTGGACCGAGCTTAGTGAGAAAAACTTTCACGAGGCTGATTTGATTAGAGAGACTAAAGAGAAAGTGAAAGTGATTCGTGATAGTTTGAAAGCAGCTTCAGATTGATAGAAATCGTATGCGGATTTGAAACGTAAGGATATTGAATTTCAAATCAGAGACAGAGTGTTTCTAAAAGTTTCACCGTGGAAGAAGATTCTTCGATTTGGTCGCAAAGGGAAATTAATTCCGCTGTTTATTAGGTCGTATAAAATTATAGAGAGAATAGGGCCAGTAGCATATCGACTTAAATTACTGTCAGAGTTGGAAAAGATTCATAATGTGTTTCATGTATCCATGTTACGACGGTATAGATCAGATATATCGCATATAATTTCTCCGACAGAGGTTGAGATTCAGCTTGATATGTCATATAGTAAAGAACCGATAAGAATTATAGCTCGAAAGATAAAAGAATTAAGAAACAAAAGCATAGCCTTAGTGAAATTTCTTTGGCAACGTCACGACATTGAAGAAGCTACGTGGGAACCCGAGGAAGCTATGAGGAAATAGTACCCTAACCTATTTTCTGGTAAGATTTTTGGGAACGAAAATTCCTTTGGGGGGAGAGTTGTAACAGCCCGTTTTCAATGAAATCAGATTAGTGGTTTTGGGACCACAAATTTTTGATGTGAAAATATTTATTTTCTTATTATTTTAATGTTTACAGCATGATAGTAGAATCATATGAAAATTTCGTTAAGAAATTTTATCGTTTTCATGCTTAATTGGATATAAAGGACTAAATAGCATAGAGTGTAAAATTAGTGTTCTATTAGTAGAAGGTGTCAAATCGCTATGAAATTAAAAGATGAGTGGCATTAAATGGTAATTAGACCACTAATATTAATGGTGGACAATATTGGACATCTTGTAATGGTTTTAATGGTTTAATGATAAGGTTAATTTAGTAATTAATAAAATAAACTAAAATTAAAGTAAGAAAAAGAAAGGTATCATCTTTCTTCTTCATTCTTCAATCGAAAATAGCAACTAAGAAGCCATTAAAAACCATCCAAGCATTCGGTCAACATATCCTAGTGTATGTAAGTGCATTTTTGATTCGTTTTTAATGATTTCTATGTTTTTGGAGTCGTTGTAGCTTAATCTAGCTAACTCGGGGACTAATTTGTGAAATTGTTAAAGTATTAGGGTTTTACCATTGATAAATGTGTATGTGTTTTGATGTTTGATGATAGAAAATGAATGGTTGTTGTTAGATAAACAAGTTTTGTAAAGTGATTTTGGTTGAAAATGTCAAATAGGGATTTATTTGTAAAATGTGAAAATTATGGGGTGAAATGTGTGAAATAATTAAAATGTGTGGGCTGCTATGAATATATATATAATTCGGTTAGCATAGGTGTGGATTAAATTGCATGAATTTGTATTTTTATTAGAATAGGATTAAATTGTAAAGAAGTTAAAAGTATAGGGGCAAAATGGTAATTTTGTCATAACATGAAATTTGGATTGAATTGAGTAAAATATGAATTAAAATGGTTAAATTTTAATATATAGATCAAGAAAAACAACATTCGGAAGTGAATCGAGGAAAAGACAAAGTAGTGGATTGATCGGTCAATTGTCTTCGTACTAATTCGAGGTAGGTTCGTATGTTATTAAGCATTAAAGTAATTGTGTTTTAAATGCTTTATTATTACATTCTTGATGAATACAACTTCATGGAAATATTCGACGAAGATTTGGCAACGTATGAAATCTCGGTTGAACCCTAGGAATAAATAGGATACAAATGACATATCATTAGTGGTTACCGTGTTATGGGTGCTGGTTCTGTAGTTCTACCGGTGGCTGAGTTTTTCGGCATGTGTTGCGATTACTCGTCAGCTTGTGTGAGTAGAACCGTATAGCTACGTCTTGACCGTCAGCTTGTGTGAGCAGACCCAGTGATAGCTCGAGAGTGAGCATTTATATGAGATATGAGATAGAGATGGTTTCGATCATGTATTGGCACGTAGTGTGTGAGATACCCGAGTATCCGATATTATTTCAAATGGTTCAACGGGCACAGTGATGTTACGAGAGTTTGTGAAATCAATATAAATCAATACAGGTATGTACGTGAATCATATGAGAATTGAATCTATAAGATTTGTGATTTCATGTCTAACTTTGTGAATGAATATGTGTTAGGCTTGTGGATCAAATTGAGTTGTATTATGCTATGATAAATTACTTAAATTGTGATTAAATGGTAAGTTGAGTTTTATGCTATACGAACTTACTAAGCTTAATTGCTTATTTTGTTTAATTTTCCGTGTTTTATAGTGATACGAAAGCTCATTCGGTTTGGAAGTTGTCAGAGATTGCATCGCACTATCGAAACTCTCATTTTGGTACTTTTGGACTTTATTTATTTTGGTTATATGGCATGTATAGGTTATTTGGCTAATGAAAGCCTATATGTTTTGGTTATGTAATTAGCCATTTGATTTTGCTTGATTTGGTATATGTTGTATGTATATATGTGTGGTTATCCTCATTTTGTATGTTGTTTGGAATGCCATAGGAATGCCTTGATTGTGATGTGGAAATTTTGAGTATCATATTGTTGAGATAAAGAGACTGTATATAGGGTATGTGTTAGGCACAAGAGTGTATATATGCATTTGACCATTTAGGTAACTTTAGGGTATATGCTTATGATTGTTGGTAATGAAATTGCATGACTTAGACTTGATTTTTGGTTGGTTTAAACGCCTATTAATGATATAGTCATATACATTTTGGTATGTGTAAGTAGTTATAAATTTTTGGGTGAGGAATGTGGCTTGGAACATAGCCTATTTTTTCCACACGGGCAGAGACACGGGTGTGTGTCTCAGCCATGTGTGACATACGGTCAAGTGACACGGCCATGTGTCCCCTTTAATTTTAATGAAAACAAGTCAGTGAGTTACACGGGCTAGTCACACAGGCGTGTGGTTGGCCGTGTGACCCAAGTAGTGAGTTACACGGGGTCGGACATCAGCTGGGACACGGCCATATAATCCCATTTCGAATGCTAACACGGCCGGTGACACGGGCGTGTCTCTTGGCTGTGTGAGACACACGGCCGGTGACACGGGCGTGTCTCTTGGCTGAGTGAGACACACGGCCTGGCCACACAGGCGTGTGTCCCCTGCACTTTGAAAATTTTCCATGTTTTTCTAAAAATTTCTTAAGTACTCGGTTTAGTCTCGAACCACCTTTAATGTCTATTTTGGGCCTCGAGGGCTCTTGTTAGGGACATTATGATTGAATTTGAATGATTATTGTTTGGTATTGACTATTGAACATGAAATATATGATTATTTAAGTAATAAATTTGGTAATGCTTAGTAACCCTATTCCGGCGATGGATACAAGTTAGGGGTGTTACAAGTCCAATCTCATGTTTCTTGATACCTGAAGTAGACTACAATAAACAAATAAGTGTAATATCTCATATTAACTTATTTGAGCATGGCCATGCATTTCTAGTCTCATTTCATCAAGTGGCCTAAGATATTGCTCCCATTATGTAGGAGGGACAAATCCTATCTTGATCAATCATACCCCACTACATAGATTGTGGCATACCCAACATTAGTCTTTATTGTACAACCTGTTACAGTAGATGTTTGACTGTATCAAAATGTATGACTCACTATGTTGGGATAATGATGATCTCAAGTCTAAGGATCGTATACATAGTTATCACTATGAGTAATGTTAAGACTATTATATAATAATCCAAGAAACATACTCATAGCGGGTCAATCCAATATGTTGTTCTCTAACATATACTCATGTATTGATTTTGACATCCTTATGTCAATGACCACACTTTGTCGTCAATCAACCACATGTTAGTCTTAATGCATTATTGTTGTCCAAACCCACAATAATACTCGACTAAGGACCTTTTAAGAATAATCATATTATTCGTAGGACACTATTATAAAATAGTTTATTTATATACACAAAAAAGAAACTTAAATAATAATGGCAATGCCTTATATTAATAAACGAGGTAAAATAATTATGTTATTACAATCATCTCATGATTGGTCTTTGGGCATACTCTAACACTGCAGCCATCGTGCAAATTTGAGTCTAGAAGTAGAAAGATTGGGATTTGGTAAGTTTCCTTAACCCTCTGAACTCGTAGATTTAAGAAAAGAAGTAGAGTAAGAAAACTCAAAAGTTTTAGGTAATTGTGGGATCTGGGTCTTAAGGGTTGAACACCTTTAGATTAACCGATACATGGTTGTAATGCTTAGCTGCCAGGATGAAGGAAGCATTGACATTCAAGGAAGCTAAGCTAAGGAGGCAAGAAAACAAGGTGTCTTTCTACACTCCAACCCTGAAATGCTAATTATGTTCAAAGTCTGCATGAGTCTATGAGTATCCTCCTTTCTAGTTCAGTAGGCATAATCCATGATATTTTATCTAAGAAAATGCATGAAATGCATGTGTATGGTGGTAGTGTGAAAAGGGGATTAACATTGAGCTAGACAAAGTTAGGAATGGAAAAAGGGGTGACTCTGTTAGATACCTCCATATGGTCTTGCTAAGTACAAACTGTGATGTGCGAAACCCCGGGCTTTATGGAGGGGACACTACAGTGTTCGAGCATCAAAGTGAAGGACAACGAATGGAGGAATGGATTGAATGTGACGGGGAGAGTGAATAAAAGATCATAGCTAGGCCATGGCACCGGTCGGAAGTTATACACTTAAAATGAGTAAGACCATAGTTGAAAGATGATGTGGCATCATGATGGAAATGAGTAAGATCATAACTAAAAGATTTTATGGCATCATGTTAAAACACGCCAGAATGGCTAAATAGGACTAAGACTATGGCTAAAAGATGTTATGGTATCCTTTGGAAGTCTGCTATGACACTAAACACAGGGAAGTCCCTTGGGACACTAAACATGGGGAAGTCCGCCGAGACACTGAACACGGGTTGTCCATCGGGACACTGAATATGGGGAAGTCTATCGAGACACTGAACAATGGGAAGTCCACCGAGACACTGAACATGGGGAAGTCCACCGGGATACTAAACATAGGGAAGTCTGTCGGGACAATAAACAGGATGAAGTCCGCGGGACAGTAGACATGGGGAAGTCTTCCAGGACACTAAACACATGAATCTACTGAGATACTAAATGAGGGGAAGTCCATCGGGACACTAAACATGGAGATTTTTTCATTGAGTAAAGACATGGGGTTTATAATTGGAAAGCCCTCGGTTCACAGAGAATGTCAAGGGTGAAAGTGGAGTTCGCAGGTAACTTGAGTGATAAATCTTACCAAGAATTGATTTGGTGTGACCAAGGAATATAGACTACCAGAATAATGAGGGAAGCCAAGGTTATGTCTCAACCTAGTTAGGGTGGAAAGAAAAGAAGCTCCCTTGGAAAAAGGGGTATTCCTAGTATGTGCATATATTAGTCTGCCAGGAAAGCTACAGATTCCATGCCAAGTAAACAGGTGTGGGCAAGTACGCACTAGTACACACTTGTGTACATATCATAGAAAAAAAGGTTAGTCGAAGGGTTTAATAAGCCAAATTGGGTCCTTTTAAGAGGAAGTGAATGCCAAGGCCGGATGGCCACCAAAGTCCACCCAAAGATAAAGGAAAGCAGAGGATAAATCTAGTCAAGATAGGACCATTGATTTCGTTGAGCTCCCAAGACCGGAGTTGTATGCGTTAAGAAGCCTTCTTCAGAGATATTGTAACAAGGGTAAGGGCCTCGATAGTAATAGTGATCCTAGGTGCTCTGAGGCTATGAAGACATGGAACTTCTGAGGAAGACCACAATTGTGGAAATCACCTGGGTAGTCGCCAATTGTCGGTTGTCAGAAATAATGAATATAGTTATCAGGGAGTTAAAATCTAAGTTGAATGCTTTACATTTGTTTTTATCTTTTTTTATGTGGATCTCACTATGTTCTCCCGAACTTATAAGTTTTCTTCTTAAATACAGGTTACTTAAAGATCCAGAGAAATGATAGGGACCAAGCCAGTTTTCGTTGGGAGCTAGGTGGAACATAGTAGATATGTATCCATATAGAGGGGCTCCCTTAGAGGCAATGCCACAGTTATTAATTTGGAAAAGTTTGTATTAAGTTTTGTTGAGTTGTAAACGCTACTAAATTAGTTAAATTATCAAATATGTTGGGACCTAATTCTTTAATGGCATGGATTATAGTTGACATATTAAATTGTACATTTATAGTATCAACCCATTGGAGATAATAACTCTAAGTAATTATTGTGTTAATTCGGGTTGTTGTAGCTTCCTATAACACCCTTACCCGACCTGATCATCAGATCCGAGTATGGGCATCACAATCAAATCGGTTTACTGTTCAGACTAAATTCTCACTAAATTAAAACAATTTGTATTTCCTATTAAAATAACTTACAACAAGTCTAAATTTTAATATAAGTTTTACAATTTGAACTTCAAACTCAAAGAAGTTTAATGGAATACAACATAATCGCCCCACTTGGCAAAGTTCCTAAACGTAATCCCTAACCTACGTGCATGACATTTCTTTGAATATCCCTGTGACTCCTTAAGATCTGTCTTGGTTCCTCCTCCAGTCTCTTATCCCGCAATTTCTGCATTCACTAAACAACCATAGTAAGTTCATTTGAATTTAGTTAGTTCCTTTAATGCACAAAAAACTCCCTACCTTCCTGGGGATTCAGATAATTGAAATAATAGTAATAACACTACGATAACTTCCTGGTCATCTAGATCAATTCTCTCGAGCCATCACGATAGACTTGATGCTAGTCCCACTCTTATCCACTGGTGAATAGGCCCTTGAGCAATTGCCTTCAAGTCGTTCTACCAGCCTTTGATCAGCCTTGGCAGATTCTCTAATCGCTCCACCATCCTTACGGACTCTATCTTTCCTTCCTTTAGTTTGACTAACAAGATCTCACGCCATCCTGGCAGACTAAACCCTGTTTATCTTAAATAGCATTCGGATTACTTTTTTATTACTCCACCTTAAACATTTTTATCTTACCCTTCAGTGTAGCATCTTGTTACTGGCCACTAAAGCCTAAACCACTCAGTCACTATCTCTGAGTCCATCCATATTCACAAGTTCTATCTCTTACAGTATTCTTACCTTATTCATGATACCCAACTTGTAAGGTGGCATGCCTGTTTGTGGTGGCCTACTTCTCTCTTCAGTACCTGGCAGCCTATCATGTTGATTCCCTACGGATTTAGTCATTTGGCTGGTACCTTCTCAATGTTTTTCCCCTTAAAGAGGAATGGTTTTCATAGACATATATGTCATCCCGTATATTTACCTTTACTAATGAGTTCTAACCACCCTTCCCTTCGTCATGGGCCAACTGGCATACATGTAATACACCACTAGTCTATATGGTCTCTTTGAGTGCCCTGGGCATTCCTTAATGATAGATCCTTGTCCAAAATCCCTAGTTATACCATTTCTAATTCGTCTGTATATCATCCACCGCTGATACATCATTTCCTGTGTTTGATCCTCACCGAGTTATTACCCTTATACCCTATTGGTTTGTATGACCACTGTTCTAGTGGTCCTTTCTCATTTTAATTATGTTCCTATTTGTTGGCAGATCCTTTTAGCCCACCGCTTGTCTGTCGCTGGTTCATACTTCCATTTCCTTTCAACCCTTTTTCCCATTGGTTGGTTGGCTTATGATCCTGTTCTAAATTCCTTCCTGAGTTTATTATCCGGGTGGACTTTCTCTCCTTCTTTATCCATGATGCCATAACTGAGCTATAATTTTTGCAAATACCCCATGTTTAATGTCCCGGTGACCGCATCCAGACGTACTAATGTCCAGAGTGTGAATACTACAGCAAAAGATATATATAAATGAGGCAGTATCCGCAAGTATACAATTCAAGTTGTAATATAGTTACAATGGAGTAGGTGAGTACTCCGAGGATCGTACCCAATAGAGGCTAGTACTAGATCAATTCTAACCTAACCAACAAAAAATTTAATTAGTACTCGAAATAGGATATATTTAAGAAAATATAAATAAAAGGGATTTTTAGGATTTTTATAATAATAAAATATAATAAAAAAATCAAGAGATTGAAAAGTGGAATTAATCAAATCTGATTATGCCTCCTCCTGTTTTGCGTCTAAGCAGGCAGAAATAACCACCAGCAAAGTATTTTGTTTCCCCAGATATCCATATTTTAAGTGGTTGGGTAATGGCTTTAATTCTAACTCAAGGGGTTGAAATGGCACCATTTTTGCTGATATTGGGATATTTTGCTCTGAGTGTTCCTTGCTTTGTCTCCACTAGTCCAGTTGGGTTACCATGTGATCGTTCTCTTGTTCTATACTATCCCCTTCTTCTTCTATTTTGTCGCATGTTAATTCTTTTGTATTGAACTCTAACTGGTTACATTCTTTCTCTTTACTTCCTACAGGTTCCAATTCCTGACTTTTTACTTCATGACATACCTCCCAAGTTGATTCATTAATGCTAAAATTTTCCAATATTTCTATTACTTCCTCTTGGATTTTTGTCCAAATACTTTCCACCGTTATGATATCAATTTTTCATCCATTCTGACTATCCAATCCGTAGTAAAAGTGTTGAATTTGAACTGCGAAATGTATACCTCCGCCTAATATAGATCTAAAGATCGTCTTGAACCTCTCCCACGTTTGTCCCAAGGTTTCAGTGATACTGTGCTGGAAATAAAATAACTGCGTGTAACTACTTAGTACCTTAGTCATAGGCAATACTCGGTGAAGGAATAGTTACACAAAGTCGGTCCAAGTAATGATGGTGTCTGGAGGAAGTCTCTCTAACCACATTTTTGCTTTCCCTTATAACGCAAATGGAATCAATAGTAATTTGATAGTTTCTAGTGGAATTCTTGTGTAGCTAATGGTACTGCATATATGGTCGAATTTCTACAAGAATGCTATGGGATCTTCGTTTATATGGTCAGTGACTCTAACATTATTAGAGATCTATGCTAATAAAGCAGGATTTAATTCAAATGTGGATAACAAGTTGAGAAATGCTAGACTGTAACCAGTTTGTATCAAATAATGTCCCTAGAACCTACATATTATTAGTGGTTTATATACGAATTGTGTCTATAACTAAAAAAAATTATCCTAATTATAACATAAACATTAAAATCAATCTAGTGATGTTGCCTCCCCGGCAACGGCGCCAACAACTTGACCGCCTCCAAACGAACCAACGTCCAGAATGTGAATACTGTAATAAAATATAGAAATACAAGGTGGTATCCGAAAGTATACAGGTCAAGTTGTAATATAGTTTTACAATGGAGTAGATGAGTACTCCGAGGATTGTACACAAGGGAGAAAAGTGCTAGATCAATTCTAACCTAAACACTAAAAGATCTAATTAGTTATTTAAATTAGTTATAGTATAAAAACATAATAAAAGGGTTTTTTAAGATTTTTATAATGATAAAATAAAAGAACATAATAAAAGGGTTTTTTAAGATTTTTATAATGATAAAATAAAATAACATAAAAGAAATAAAATTCAAGAGATAGAAGAGTAGAGTGAATCAAAGCTTGATCATGGGTGATTAGCTCACTTCAGTAATCCCAATCAACTGTCGTTTCAGATTCCTCGTCAATCAACTAGCCACTACCCTAGAAGGATATTCCGATCTTCCACTAACATAATGAGTTAGCAATGACTACTTATCTTTCGACCTCACAGTCCAGACTAATTTGGGGTAAAGGTGTTCAAGGACGGGCAATACTAATTTTAGGTTAATTCCCACCTTGATGCTTTCCCAGGGTTGTCAGGCCTAGGGTTTGTTTCACGTTCTTCCTTTCCCAAATAGTTGATCCATTGAGTAACCCTACAAAACAGTTAATAGATCGTACCTCTACTCACTAATCCCTTATAGAAGGATTAGTTCCTCATGGCATTCATAAACAATATGGAGTTGATGTAAAGAGAAAACATGATAAATGGATTAAAGTGTAGAGTTTAAGAAAATGCCTGATTTGTATTAAAGATAAAAATGAATCCACAAAGTTTGACAATCTCCACAAATCAGATATCTTTGAAACAAAGAACAACTGAAAATAAATTCTAAAAACCTAAGAAAGAAAGAAAACTAAACTAATTTTAAAAGAGAGAATCTAGGCTAAGTGAATGGTGTCTATAACATGTGCCAAATGAGACTATTTATAAATTCTAACTGGACGTCATCCTTAACCCTAGGTTCGCTAACGTTCTCGAGCTTTAAGTTTAATTCTGCTAACCAAAACGCCCCTGTTTCATATTTAATTTCTGTTCCAGAGTCTATGTCACGACATAACAAGACAAGTGTCGCGACATGGCAGTCAGTGTAATCCTCTTGGGATATCTTCAAGGGTATGTTACGACACCCTCAGGCTGTCTCGTGACATTGAAGGCAGTCTTAAGATTTCTATATTCTTCTCCCTATGTTGCGACATCAATCATCCCATGTTATGACGTAGCGACCAGTATCAATTTAGTTTGCCTTCTAAAAGTCTCTTGCACACTCACAAAGTGCGTTAGCTCACCCTTAGGCCTCATTCGGCCTTTAAGGTCAATAAAAGACTCATTTTGCACATTTTAACTTATTAAAAACTTAAGAAACCAAAATTCAAACCTACTGAAAATTCTTGTTTTCAAAGCTCCTAAAGTGCACTAATTAGTTTAATATGCTGCACCAAATTATGGTAGATCAGTCTTACACAATATAACTCATGTTTATCATCCTGTCAGACTACCTGGATTCTTATAGTCCAACTATGGTCTTACACCTTATATTCCCCGTGTTTACTATCCCGACGGACTACCAAGATGCCATAGCGTCTTTCAACCATCGTCTTAGTCCTGTTTCCATGATGCCATAGTGTCTTTCAAATATGGTCTTACTTATTTCAATTTTGATGCCATAACCTCTTTTAGTTATGGTCATAGTCATTGTAGGCGTTGACCGCCACTAGACGAACTAACGTCCAAAGTGTGAACACTGCAATAAAATAGAGAACTATGAGGCAGTATCCACAAGTATATGGGTTGAGTCATTATATAGTTTTTACAACAAAGTAGGTGATTACTCCGAGGATCGTACCCAAGGGAGGCAAGTACTAGATCAATTCTAATCTAAAAACTAAAAGATCTAATTAGTACTTTAAATAAATTATAGTACAAGAACATAGAAAAGGGTTTCCTAATGTTTTTATAATAATAAAAATAAAATACCATAAAAGAAAAAAAATTCAGGAGATAGAAGAGTATAGTAAACCAAATCATGATTATGGGTGATTAGCTTGCTTCGATAATCCTTATCAAATATTGCTTCAGGTTCCTCGTCAATCAACTAGTCGCTACCCTAGTAGGATCTTCCGATCTTCCACTAACATAATGAGTCAGTAAGAACTACTTATCTTCTTACCTCACAGTCCAGACTGGCTTGGGGTGAAGGTGTTCACGAATGGGCAATTCCAATTTTGGGTTAATTACCACCTTGATGACTTCCCGAGGTTGTAATTCCCAGGGTTTGTTTCATGTTCTTCCATTCCCAAACAACTGATCTGTTGAGTAACCCTACAAAACAGTTAATAGATCATACCTCCACTCGCTAATCCCCCATAGAGGGATCAGTTCCTCGTGGCTTTCATAAACAATATAAAATCGATATAAAGAGAAAGCATGCTAATTAAATCAACAAGATAAAGTAAATGAAAGAGCCTGATTGTATTGAGATTAATTACAAATCCAAAAAGTTTGAATGCTTCCACAATTCAGATCTCTTGAAATCAACAAGAACAAAGGAAAGAAATCTAAAACCTAAAGAACGAAAGAAAACTAAACTAAATTTTACATAAGAATTTAGGATAAAGAAATGGTGTCTATAACATGTGCCAAAGGATCATATTTATAGCTTTCAAGTGGCTGTCATCCTCAGCCCTCGATTAGCTGACGTTCCCAAGCTTTAAGTTTAATTGTGCAGACCAAAATGCCCTTGTTTCGTATTTGATTTTTGTCCCAAAGTCGATGTCATGACACACCAGGACCTGTGTCGCAACATAGCAGTCAGTGTACATCTTTTGGGATATCATCAGGGGTATGTCGCGACACCCTCAAGCTATGTCGCAACATTGAAGGCAACCTTGAGGTTTCTTCATTCTGCTCCCTATGTTGCGACATCGGTCATCCTGTGTTATGATGTAGTGACCAGTATCAGTTTAATGTACCTTCTAAAGGTCTCCTGCACATTCACAAATTGTGTTAGCTCACCTTTAGGCCTCATACGGCCTCTAAGGTCAATAAAAGACTCAATTTTCACATTTTATTGAATATAATAAAACTAAGAAAACTTAACTAACACATAACAAAAATGCTTGTATTCAATCTCCTTAAATGCGAAAACTAGTATAATCTGCTACATTGAATTATGACAGATCAAACTCCCCTACACTTAAGTCATTGCCTATCCTTAAGCAACATAAATGGAAACAAGAAATAAAAGTGATGCCCCTTGAGCAAATATCATACAAGTATTGACTTCGGAGCATATGACTTAGGCATTTCATGCTTACTAACAACTTTAACATGATGAGTATTTACTTACCACTTCTGATCACAAACATCAAAGTTCAATATGTTACAAAATATACAAGTATTAAGGGTCTCACCTGCAGGATTCCATCAATAAATTATGCAAGTACTTTGATTATCCGAGTAGAATAAAAATAGTCATTTGTCCGCATGTTTAGTATGATGTCCATTTGTGTATAAGGATATTTAAGTCACATAGGACTTTTCGGCTTGTAATATGGGAATAGTAAAACTCACAGGGTCTTTTAATTTTTGAGGTACCGGTCTTGAAATAATTACGCTAGAGGAAGCATTTAAATTAACTTGTTCTCCTACCTTAATTTTCTTACGTCTTGCCATCATCTCCTTTAAAAACTTAGCGTACTTGGGAACCTTTCCAATTAACTCAATTAAAGGTAGGTTAACATTTAATTTTTTTAAAAAGGTTTAGGAAACTTACAAATTCATCCTCGCCACGCTTTTGTTTTTCTTCAAGTCTCGGAGGGAATGTAATCTTTGTGATTCCAGCATCTATAGGTGGTTCTTTTTCTAGTTCAGTCGCTGGTATCATTACCTTTTTTGGCTTCTGTTCATCTTCAACTTCTGGAGATTCCTCTTAAGGGTCATTAATATTCTCCACAATTACCTTTGGAGTATGGTTTTCTGGGCTAATCAGAACTTTGCATGATCGAAGTGTTATCGCCTTCATGTGCTCCTTACCTTCCCTCCGTGGATTGTCTTCTGTATTGCTGGAACTACCAGTACCAATTTGTCTTTTAATGTTGTAACACCCCTTAACCGTATTCGACACCGGAACAGGGTACGAGGCATTACCAGACTCACATCACAAGCAATCATACAATTCTGAGTCATAAATTTGCGCCCAAATTTAAACCATTTAAAATTTATCATAAAGTCCCTAATACGAGCCTACGAGGCTCAAAACATGCTTTGGACGTGGTTCGAGACTAAACCGAGAACTTAAGAAATTTTTACAAAACTTAGAAAATTTTTGGTATAAACAGGGGTCACACGCCCGAGTGGTTTGGGACAGGCCCATGTGGGCAGGCCGTGTAGTCACACACGCCCATGTCCCGACCCCGTGTAACTCTCTGACTTGTAACCCATGAACAAATTGAGATCACACGGCCAAGTCACACGCCCGTGTGCTAGGCCGTATGGAAAATTAATTTTCACAAAATAGGTGCAGACTTTAAACGGCCAGGGTACACGCCCGTGTTCGAGGCCGTATTGTCCACACCCTGTAACACACACCCGTGTCTCTGCCCGTGTGCTCAATTATTTAAAGAAAACACAATGGTAGCCAATTCCAAGTCATGCGTCAGGTAATTCTTTTCGTTCGGCTTCAACTGTCTCGAGGCATAAGCTATCACTTTGCCCTCTTGCATCAACACACAACCAAGACCATTCAAAGAGGCGTCACTGAAAATTACAAACTCTTTTCCCAACTCAGGTTGCACTAATACCAGTGCCTCAGTCAACAATGCTTTCAACTATTCAAAACTCTTTTGACATTTCCCGGACCATTCAAACTTAACATCTTTCTGTAACAATCTTGTCATAAGTGTAGCAATCATCAAAAATCCCTTAACAAATCAGAGATAATAACCAGCCAAGCCCAAAAAGCTTCTAACCTCGGATACATTCCTCGGCGGTTTCCATTCAACAATTGTTGAGATCTTACTCGGATCAACCCGTATACCTTTCGCTGAAACAATGTGTCCCAAAAATCTAACTTTTCAGAGCCAAAACTCACTTTTTCTGAACTTAGAAAACAATTTCTTATCTCTCAAAGTCTACAATACAATTATTAAATGTTCGACATGCTCAGACTCATCTCAAGAATAAACCAGGATGTCATCAATAAACACGACTACCAACTTGTCCAAATACGGTCTGAAGATCCGATTCATCAAGTCCATAAAAATGGCAGGAGCATTAGTTACTCCAAAAGGAATAACAAGAAATTCATAATGCCCATACCTCATTCTGAATGCGATTTTCGGCACATCCGAGTCCTTAACTCTCAGCTGGTAATAACCAGACCTCAAATCTATCTTCGAGAACACTGTTGCCCCTTTCAACTAGTCGAACAAATCATCAATTCTTGGTAAAGGGTACTTGTTCTTTATCGTAACCTTGTTGAGTTGACGATAATCGATACAAAGTCTCATGGAACCGTCTTTCTTCTTGACAAACAACACTGGTGCACCCCAGGGAGAAAAACTCAGTCTCGCAAAACCCTTATCTGTCAACTCTTGGAACTGAGACTTCAATTCTTTCAATTCAATTGGAGCCATTCTATACGAAGTTATCGATATCGGTGAAGTTCCTGGTACCAAATCAATAGCAAACTCCACCTCTCTGATCAGTGGTAATCCAGGCAACTCTTCTGGGAACACATCTGTATATTTACAAACTACAGGCATAGATTCGATCTTTAATTTAAAAACTTTTGTATTTAGTACATACGCAAGAAATGCTTCACAACCTTTTCTTACATACCTCTAAGCCGACATCGACAAAATCACAATTGGCAACTCACCCGACTCATCTGGTTCAATTCGAAGAATTTCATTATTTTGACATTTCAATTCGATAATCTTTTGTCTACAATACACTACGACATCATGTAGAGCAAACCAATCCATTCCAATAATTACATCAAACTCATCAGACGGCAAAAGCATTAAGTTAGCCGGAAAATAGTGACCCCGAATCATTAAAGGACAACTCTTGCAAATTTTATCAACTAAAGCTTAGTAGACTTTAATCACAAACTTAGTAGACTCACCGGGTAAATTCATACTAGATACCAAATTCATACAAATATAAGAATGAGTCGATCCAGGATCAATCAATGCACCTACATTAGTATCATAAAGGGAAAATGTACCTGTAATAACATTAGGAGATGACGCATCTTTGCAGGCACGAATAGCGTAAGTTCTAGCTGGTGCTCTGACCTCTGACCTTGCAGTTACTTCTTTCGTAACACCTCTGCTACTGTTCCCACTTCCAGTATTTCTCGGTGGCCTCCCTCTAGTGGCAGTGTTACTCGGCCTTGCATTCTGAAAACTGTCTTTCTCAGTCATTTCAGGGCAATCTCGAATGAAGTAATCTAGGGAGCCACATTTAAAGCAAGCCCGATTATTCATCCTACATTCACTCGGATGTCGTCTACCACAATGCTGACATTCAAGTCTATTAGACCTGGCATTACCAATGGTCGCTATCAACGTAGTTTGGGCCTTAGAACCCGAATATTGCTTCCCACGATCTCTGTTGGGATACTCAGCTGAAGCATTTGAACGAGTATACAAATCCCTCAATTTCTTTGACGAAGATTGAAACGACTTATTCATCGGTCTCTTTCTCGCATCTCTAATCTCAAACTCAACTTTTCTCTTTTCTTTGCTCAACTCTTCGGCTTTACAAGCTCATTCGACTAGCACAACAAATTCTTTCAGCTCCAAAATCCCAACTAATAGCCTTGGTGGAAACAAATTCCCGAGCATACTTACTGAGCCTAGCAAGCTCTTGCTCATATTCAGTCACTGTCATATGCCCTTGTTTCAGCTCTAGGAACTCTTTGCATTTCTGATCAATGAACCGCTGACTGATATATTTCTTTCTGAACTCATCTTGGAAGAAATCCTAGGTAACTCTTTCTCTCGGTACCACAGATATAAGAGTATTCCACCACTAATATGCCGAGTCTCTCAGAATGATATAGCACATTTCAAACACTCCTCCGATGTGCAAGAAAGTTCATCAAATACTCTGATAGAGTTCTCAAGCCAAAACTCTGCTCTCCCGGGATCATCGTCAACAAAAGCTCTAAATTCTTCAGCCTCTTGTTTCCAGATCTTATCAACTGGAGGATTGTTCAGTCTTACCAATTCCACACCATGTGAAGCTATGAGAACCGGTTGGGGGTTAGGTGGGGGTGGAGGATGTTGGGCAGCTGGATTTTTTCGAACAAACTCGGCAAACCACTCATTCATCCTTTGAAAGAAGGCTTCCGTAGCCTCCCCTCCCTGACTGACTATCACTGGTCTTGTAACAGTTCGGTTTAGACCCTAGTCGGAATAGTGGTTTTAGGACCACAAATCCGAGTCAAAAAAATGTTTTAATATTATTTTCTGTGTTTACAGTATGTGATTAAGCATGTGTGAAAGTTCTGTGATTTAATTTGATCAATTGTGTGATTAATTTGCAAAAAGGACTTAATCACAGAAGGTGTAAAATTGTCCTTCTAATTAATTATGTGCCGAATTGATGTGTCTTATTAATGTGAGGTCCTTATGTGGTAAATGGACCCTTAGATTAATGCATGGACAAAGATAGACATATGTTAGTGGGATTTTAATGTTATTGTTAAGGATAAAAAGGTAAAATAGTTAATAAGCTTAATAAAATAAAACAAACATAAAACATGGCCATTTTATTCATCTTTTAGCCAAAAGTAAGAGAAAAAAAGAAGGGTTTAAGCTTCCTTTGCATTCGGCACTCATTTAGCTCAATCAAGGTATGTTTTGAGCTCGGTTTTTAGTGATTTTTACGTTTTTGTGATCGTTGCTTTGTATTCTCTCAAGCCCATGCCTTAATTTTAGAATTTGATGAGGATTTTGAGATATGCCATTGATGATTTTGTAAGCTTTGTGATGTTAGTTGATGAAATATGAAATATATGTTTTAGATTAACATGTTTTGTCTTTGGATTTTTGATGAATTTAAGTAATTTGGATTAAATTGTGAAAATAATATTTTGAGGGACTAAAATGTGAAATAAATAAAATGTGTGTACTTAGATGAAGCATATGAATATTCGTCTAAGCATGGGTACAAAGAAATTATGTGTATTTTGTGATTTTGTGAAATAAGGACTTAAATGTCAAAATGTGAAATGTGAGGGCTAAACTGTAAAATGCCCTAAATGTGTGTTTTTGGATTGAATTGAATGATTTGGTGAATAAATGAATTAAATTTGAATATGTATAGATCAAGAACCAAAGAAAATGGATTTAGATCGGGGAAAGTCGAAAGTGGTCGATTAGTAGATTCAGTTTGTTTATCCCGAATACGAGGTAATTCTATATACAAATAAATGTATTTGAGTTAATTTATTCATGTTATATGAAATTGAATTGTGATCTGTAACATCCTTAAATAGGGGCTATTGTGTTTGAACTATTTGCATGTGTATGGCTTGGTTGTGATGTTAATTGGGATGTTTTAGGGTCTAGATATGAGCCAAGGGTAGGCCCGAAATATGGGAAAATTTTTTTTATTTTTAAGCTGTGGTTAAGGGGGAGCTGAAGGAGCTAGGGGTTAAGTGTTTTCTGTGGTAAACTTTAGCACAAATAACCCAGTGGTAAAGTGGCAGAAGGCGCCACTTAGGGCCTTGAGAAGTGACGCCACAAGCGAGAGGAAGGAGGCGAGGTTCGAGTGCAGGAATCCCCTGTGGGAATTTCTTTTGGACGCCAGAGAGGGAAGAGTTGTGCTCAGCTCAAACTACGATGGATAAGCTGTTGAGCAGTCATGATTCAAGCGGGTGGAGAAGAGAGAATTTAGGAGTTTGAGCAATTCAAACTCGTTTGAACTAGTGGCCAGGAGAAGTTTGAGTAGTTGGCCAAATTTTGAATTGTGTGAGGTGGAGTGTTCGGCTGAAAGACTTAGGGGGAGTGCCGAAATTCCTTAGGCAAGCTAAGTGGACATTTTCGGCTAAGTCATGCCATGGTGTATTCGTTTGTGAACCAAAAGCCGAAATCCCTTAGCCCTTTCGATTTCTCCCTTAGTGCACCTTGTTGAAGCAAAAGCTGAAAGCTTTTAGGCTCTTGTCGACTTCTCTCTTAGGCATTGAGCCGAAACCCCATTTGAACTCCTCACTTATTTTCTTTGAAGCCGAAATACTATTCTCCCTAAACCTTATTTCATTTTGCTCTCTACTCTTATTTGGTTTGGCCGAAACCTTAAGAGTCGAAAACCTCATAGATCATTCTTCTTCTTGTTCTCTACTTTCATTTTATTGATTAGCCGAACCCCCTTGGTAGCTTATTCTCTCGCCAAAACCTCTCTACTCTTCTCTCCTTGTTCTAACGTTTTGGTCGAACATCAATCAAGGGTAGATCTATCTTGTCTTCTTCCCTAATCGGTTTTGGAGTAGGTAAGTTATCATGGCCGAATCTCTTCTATCTTCTTTTCTTCTCTATTCACTCATATGGAACAAAAGCCAAATTTCGGCATTTGTCATAATTTTTAATCACCTATGGAATCGGTTTCTCCTAGGTTCTTCGGGATTTTGAAGCAGTGGGTCGTGATCATCTGCTCTCTACCAATCGATTTCGTTAAAGACCGTGGTAAGGTTACATGTCGATTTAACAATTCCCTTATTCATTTGAAAAGCCGAAGGCTATTAAGTTTATGTTGTTTAGTGTTGGCCGATTATAGGGGAAGGGTTGTGACTAGTGCTTGAAAGGCGTTAAGGTAGGGATTGTGGTTCTGTGCGTTAACTCTTCGGGATTTACAGGTGAAGCCAAATGGTTTTTTGCTAATAGTGTGATATTGGATGAATGTAGGAAGGGGGAACTTGTGCGTTAGATCGTGATCTACGGGGTTCCGCAGTCTTATTAGTAACCAGGTGTGTATCTTACACACTTCATAATCTATGTAAATGTGCTAATAACCTAAACAATGTTAAAAGCCGAAAATTGTGTAGATTTCGACATGGTACCCTTATGGGTATGAGTAAGGATTTCGGGTAAGTCCGTTTTGATGAATTTAAGATATATGATTTTTGATGCTATGATCCACGTTATGCCCGTCATATGTTTTATGATTAAGCATGTTAGCATGATATGTATATGCATGTGCATTATTGTGGGTGATATGAGAGGAGGGGGAAGATTGATATCTGTGACTTTGGGTCACAAGTGGTTTGGCACCACCAGTGGTTTGGTACCACAGTTGATTTCGTGACTTTGGGTCACCAGAGGTTTGGCACCTCATAGCGACTCGTCCCAGTGGCTTAGCACCACAGTGGGTTGGCCCCACATTTGATCAAACGGGATTGTCGCCAGTGATTTGGTATCACAATGTGGGTTGGCCCCACAATTGGATTATTTGTGACTTTGGGTCACCAGTGGTTTGGCACCACCAGTGGTTTGGTACCACACGGGGTAGAAAAAGGAGTTGTGGATGGCTAGGTTTGGGTGCATGATATGTTTGCTTGATTATGACTTGTGTAAGAATGCTGCTATAATCGGGAGGGGGATTATGCACTGAGTCTTGGTGACTCACCTCTTCCCTTATCTTTTACAGGTGACTCGTAGGTCGCGGATGGGGAGCTGGGTGGACTCGAGGTGGTCATGCAAAATTGTTTTGGTTTCACAGTGACTTTCGACTTGGGTACTTTATTTTAAATTTCAGTTTTATTTGGGGTTTGTAATAAGGCCATTAAACTATAATTTGCGATTATTTTGGCTGCTTAGATTGGATTTCAAGTATTGCTAAGTAAACTACTTGACATGTTTTGATAACTTGAAGATCAAAGTTTTCTAAATTATATTACGCAATGGGTTTTCTAAACATTACCATCGGGTAACAACATTCACAAGGTGATTACAAAGTTAACTTAAATGATTTTCAAACTTAAGTTTTTCCAAGCTCAAGTACAAACGGTTTTGAATTAACTAGGTTCAATTCACTCGGGATTTTAACGGACTTGAAAAGTTAAGAACGACAAATGAGTTTTTAAATAAAAAAAGAATTGTATCGGGTTTTAAAGCAACACAACAATGATTTCAACAACACTCAACACGGGTTTCTTCTAAACTCATATTTTCGCTAGAAATAAACTGTCAAACTGTTATCTTCAAAACGTTTTCACTCTGTAACATGCCAGATTTGGTCGTGGTTTGTTGACCGGGTTTCGGGTGTTACAATTATGGTATCAGAGCCAAGTTCAAAAGCTCGGCTATGGGCCCGAGGCCTAAAATGTTTTAAGATAAGGTTTCAAATAGTTTTACTGGAGAATGTATGGTCTGTAACGCATGGCACCGAGTCTCCGGCACCAATCCGCCCAGGTAAGTACCCCTACTGATGTTTGTATATGATTGTGATTTTTGATGATGTATATTATGAACGGCTAGTGATAGTGGACTACCCTAGAGACTGGAACCTATATGACTCTGTGACTCGCGAAAACAAAACTCTGCAATAGAAACTGTTCATAAGACTGTGCCTTAATAATAAGTGGAATAAAGACTGACGCATAAAACTCTTAAATCAGATAAGTCGAGACGTTAGACATGAGCACTCGAGGTCGGGGTCGTAATACGCATGGACGCGGTCGGGGTAGGATGACTGTGTCTGAACCAGTGGGATCTAGTCAGGGGTCAGAGAATGAGATGCCACCACCACCAGCTACTGGTGTTGAGTATCAGGATCAGACAGGGGATGATGCAGTATCGTAGGCAATGCTACGAGTTCTTGAGAGGGTGGCTGGAGCAGGTGGAGGCACGGGAGCTCGTAAGTCTATGTCTGAGCGACTCCAAGCCAATGGAGCCGAGGGTTTTCGAGGTAAGCGGTGTGGCACCCAATACGGTGAGTATTGGTTGGAGGCGACGGAGCGTATCATGGACGATTTGGATCGCGGCTGCTGAGAGGCCCGAAAGGGATAGTGTCGCTTCTTCGGGATGAGTCATACCAGTGGTGGCTCACGGTTCGGGATGGTGCTGCAGCGGACGATCTCACGTGGGACTATTTTAAGGCAGCGTACCAGAAGAAGTATATTGGGTCCGGTTACATTGATGCGCAGTGAAAGGCATTTCTGAGACTGGTTCAGGGGAGTAAGTCCGTATCGGAGTACGAGGCAAAATTCTTAAGGTTGAGCCGGTATGCTTGAGGTATCGTGGCTATGGAGCACGAGCGATGTGTCAGGTTCGAGGATAGATTGAGGGATGAGCTGAGATTGTTGATTGCTCCACAGCAGGAGCGAGAGTTTGCCGCGTTAGTAGAAAAGGCTAAGATAGCCGAAGGGGTAAAGGAATCTGTGAGGCGAATCGGGCAGGAATAGACATAAGAGAGGTTTTGGATCATACTGGGTCGGTTGGTAATTCTCGAGAAAAGGGCTAGGCATGGTGGGCCAAATCAATCCGGGAGGCTGTTATCGCTAATCGAGGGTCGGCCACGATGTATGTCGGTGTGTGGGAAATCTCATTGGGGAGAATGTTGGATTGGTGGAAAAGGATGCTTTGAATGTGGCTCGTTGGATCATCGTGTGAGGATTGTCCACGGAAGTTAGCCAGATTGGTCGGCGGCGAGGTCGTGCTCAAGACGAGGAATGAGGGATTGCAACCGCAGAGGGGTCGTGGTTACGGTAGAGGAGGTAATGGTTCAGTGGGCCGCGGAGCACCGAGGCAGAGGTGCAGCAACAACGAGGTGAGACGGCACTGGATTGGTATATGCAATGCAGGCGTCGAGAGGAAGGCGACGCACTGCAGGCGTCATAACCGCAGATGCGTTGTTAATCTTTGGATTACCATATCTTTGCTTTGATAGATGTAGGTTCGACGCATTCGTATGTTGCTAGTAGCATAGTGGAAACCATGAACCTAGACTTTGAGACTACTTCTAGGGAGATGCGATGAATTAGCCCTCTAGGTCCTCTCCGTAGAAGTAAATAAGCTGTATAGGGATGTACCCCTAGAACTCCAAGGGGTAGTGTTTGTGGCTGATCTGATGGAACTATCGTTTGGGGAGTTCGATCTGATTCTTGGGATGGACTGGTTGGTGAAGTACCAAGCAAGTCTGGATTGCGCGGCTAAGCGCATGGTTTTGAAAACGGTTGAGGGTGAAAAAGTGGTGATGATAGGTAATAGAAGAGATTATCTATCCAATGTGGTGTCCGCTTTGAAAGCTGAGAAAATGGTCAGAAAGGGTTATGAGGCGTTCATGGTCCATGTGTGTGCCTTGGAGGCTAAGGAGTCAACTGTAGAGAATGTCCGAACGGTGAAAGAATTTGTCGACGTATTTCCAGAAGAACTTTCGGGTCTGCCTCCGGATCGGGAAGTTTAATTTGGTATAGATCTATTACCCAGAACTGCGCCAGTGTCTATCGCCCAGTATAGGATGGCGCCGAAGGAATTGGTAGAGCTGAAGGCTCAGATTCAGGAACTGTTGGATCGGGGTTTTATCCGGCCAAGTGTTTAGCCTTGGGGAGCACCTGTGCTCTTTGTTAAGAAGAAGGATGGTACAATGCGGATGTGTATAGACTACCGCCAATTGAATAAGCTGACGATCAAAAACAAGTATCCGTTGCCCAGGATAGATGACTTGTTTGATCAGCTTAAAGGTGCATCGATTTTCTCAAAGATCGATCTAAGGTCAGGGTATCATCAGCTAAAGGTGAAAGAGGCTGATATTCACAAGACGGCATTTCACACTCGGTATGGGCACTACGAGTTTCTAGTAATGCCGTTTGGGTTGACTAACGCGCCAGCAGCATTCATGGACATGATGAATCGGGTGTTCCAGCAGTTTTTGGACCAGTTTGTCGTGGTGTTTATAGACGACATTTTGGTGTACTCAAGGTCTGAGGAGGGTTATGATGCGCATTTACGAATAGTTTTGCAGATTCTGAGGGAGAAGCAGTTATTTGCCAAGTTCAGTAAGTGCGAATTCTGGCTTAAGGAGGTGACTTTCTTGGGTCACGTGGTGTCGGCGGAAGGGATTAGAGTGGATCCTCGCAAGATCGAGGCAGTGTTGGACTGGAAACCACCTAAGTCGGTTGCAGAGATTCAGAGTTTTCTAGGTCTCGCAAGGTATTACCGAAGCTTTGTAGAGGATTTTCTTTGATCGCAAAGACCGTTGACCAAGTTCTTTGAGAAAGGAGTTCCATTTATGCAGTGCGAGAAGCAACAGAAAGTTTTGACAAGTTGAAGAAGATTTCATTGAAGCTCGGTGTTGATCCGGCTGAGGCGGGGAAAGGAATTCACGGTCATCGTGATGCATCACATCTTGGCTTGGGATGTGTCTTTGATGCAGGAAGGGAAGGTAGTGGCATATGCATCTCGACAGCTGAGACCGCATGAGGTTAATTATCCGACGCATGACTTGGAATTAGCTGCAGTGGTTTTCACCCTGAAAGTATGGAGGCACTATTTGTACGGAGAGAAGTTGATAGTATACACAGATCACAAGAGTCTAAAGTACCTTTTGACTCAGAAGGATTTAAATTTGAGACAGCGGAGATGGATTGAGCTGTTGAAGGACTACGACTGCTCAATTGAGTATCATCCGGGCAAGGCTAACGTGGTGGCAGACGCGTTGAGCCGTAAGGTAGTATCAGACTTGAGAGCGATGTTTGCTCATCTCAGCTTGTATGACGACGGGAGCCTATTAGCGGAATTGCAGGTAAAGCCGACTTGGGTAGAGCAGATTAAGGAAAAATAGTTAGTGGATGATGGTTTGAATGCTCGGAGGTTGCAAGTTCAGAATGGTGGGTTGGAAGGTTACAGCTTGTCCAGTGACGGAGTACTGTGTTTTCAAGGGAAAGCTTGTATGCCGAAGGACGTCGAGTTAAGGCAGAGGATTCTTCAGGACGCACATAGCAGCCCATACGCTATGCATCCTGGAGGTAGCAAGATGTATCGGGATTTGCGAGAGCAATTTTGGTGGCCAGGTCTGAAACAGGAAGTAACCGAGTTTGTGTGTAAATGTCTGACGTGTCGCCGGTGAAAGTCGAACATCGCCATCGTCGGGTCTACCGGTAGGTGAAGATTCCACAATGGAAGTGCGAAAGGATTACCATGGACTTTGTCAGTGGGCTACCCCTTACGCCTAGTAAGAAGGACTCAGTCTGGGTAATTGTGGACCATTTGACGAAATTAGCTCATTTCATACCGGTAAAGGTTGATTACTCGCTTCAGAAGTTAGCTAAGCTGTATGTGGCAGAGATAGTGAGGTTGCACGGTGTGCCAGTGTCAATTATCTCGGATAGGGATCCCAGATTCACGTCAAGGTTCTGGAAAGTATTACATCAGGCTTTGGGGACGCGATTGGATTTTAGTACGGCATTTCATCCGCATGATGGGCGGGCGATCGGAAAGGGTTATCTGATTTTGGAAGATATGTTGAGAGAATTTGTGTTTTGGATTTCAGAGGCGGTAGGATGAATTTCTACCGTTATTTGAATTTGCATACAATAATAGTTACTAGGCAAGCATTAAGATGGCACCGTATGAGGCATTGTATGGTAGGAAGTGTCGTACACCTACATGGTGGACAGAGTTGGGTGAGTGTCAGATGTTGGGTCCAGAGTTGGTTACGAAAACTGAGGATAAGGTCAAGTTGATTCGAGGCTTGTCTAAAGGAAGCTTGGATGGCGTGAAGTCCACGCCGATCTTAAGCGGAGAGATATAGAGTTTGCCGTGGGAGACAAGGTCTTTTTAAGGTCTCGCCGTGGAAGAAAGTCACGAGATTTGGAAGAAAAGGCAAGCTAAGTCCAAGGTTCATTGGCCCGTATAAGGTGTTGAGACGAATAGGACCGATGAGCTTATCACTCGAGTTGCCAGCCGGTGAGTCGAAGGATACATGACGTGTTCCACGTCTCCATGCTTAGACGCTACCGTTCCGATCCATCGCATGTTGTATCGGTGGAGGAAATTGAGGTGAGCCCAGATTTAACTATGGAAGAGCAACCAGTACAGATTCTAGACCGGGATGTGAAAGTTTTGCGCAAGAAGTCAGTTCCATTAGTGAAGGTGTTGTGGTGAAACCATGGCGTGGAAGAAGCTACGTGGGAACTAGAGGATGTGATGAGACAGCAATACCATCAACTCTTTTGACCAGGTAATTTCGGGGCTGAAATTATTTTTAAGGGGGGTAGAACTATAACATCCTTAAATAGGGGCTATTGTGTTTGAACTGTTTGCATGTGTATGGCTTGGTTGTGATGTTAATTGGGATGTTTTAGGGTCTAGATATGAGCCAAGGGTAGGCCCGAACTATGGGAAAAAAAATTTTATTTTTAAGCTTTGGTTAAGGGGGAGCTGAAGGAGCTAGGGGTTAAGTGTTTTCTGTGGTAAACTTTAGCACAAATAACCCAGTGGTAAAGTGGCAGAAGGCGCCACTTAGGGCCTTGAGAAGTGACGCCACAAGCGAGAGGAAGGAGGCGAGGTTCGAGCTGCAGGAATCCCTCGTGGGAATTTCTTTTGACGCGAGAGAGGGAAGAGTTGTGCTCGACTCAAAAATCGATGGATAAGCTGTTGAAGCAGTCAAATGATTCAAACGGGTGGAGTAGAGAGAATTTAGGAGTTTGAGCAATTCAAACTCGTTTGAACGAGTTGCCAGGAGAAGTTTTAGTAGTTGGCCGAATTTCAAATTGTGTGAGGTGGAGTGTTCGGCTGAAAGACTTAAGGGGAGTGCCGAAATTCCTTAGGCAAGCTAAGTGGACATTTTCGGCTAAGTCATGCCTTGGTGTATTCGGTTGTGAACCAAAAGCCGAAATCCCTTAGCCCTTGTCGATTTCTCCCTTAGTGCACCTTGTTGAAGCAAAAGCTAAAAGCTTTTAGGCTCTTGTCGACTTCTCTCTCAGGCATTGAGCCGAATCCCCATTTGAACTCCTCACTTATTTTCTTTGAAGCCGAAATACTATTCTCCCTAAACCTTATTTCATTTTGCTCTCTACTCTTATTTGGTTTGGCCGAAACCTTAAGAGCCGAAAACCTCATAGATCATTCTTCTTCTTGTTCTCTACTTTCATTTTATTGATTAGCCGAACCCCCTTGGTAGCTTATTCTCTCGCCGAAACCTCTCTACTCTTCTCTCCTTGTTCTAACGTTTTGGCCGAACATTAATCAAGGGTAGATCTCTCTTGTTTTTTTCTTAATCGGTTTTGGAGTAGGTAAGTTATCATGGCCGAATCTCTTCTATCTTCGTTTCTTCTCTATTCACTCATATGGAACAAAAGCCGAATTTCGGCATTTGTCATGATTCTTAATCACCTATGGAATTGGTTTCTCCTAGGTTCTTCGGGATTTTGAAGCAGTGGATCGTGATCATCTACTCTCTACCAATCAGTTTCGTTAAAGACCGTGGTAAGGTTACATGTCGATTTAACCATTCCCTTATTCATTTGAAAAGCCGAAGGCTATTAAGTTTATGTTGTTTAGTGTTGGCCGATTATAGGGGAAGGGTTGTGACTAGTGCTTGAAAGGCGTTAAGGTAGGGATTGTGGTTCTGTGCGTTAACTCTTCGGGATTTACAGGTGAAGCCAAATGGTTTTTTGCTAATAGTGTGATATTGTTTGAATGTAGGAAGGGGGAACTTGTGCGTTAGATCGTGATCTACGGGGTTCCGTAGTCTCATTAGTAACCAGGTGTGTATCTTACACACTTCATAATCTATGTAAATGTGCTAATAACCTAAACAATGTTAAAAGCGAAAGCGTGTGTAGATTTCGACATGGTACCCTTATGGGTATGAGCAAGGATTTCGGGTAAGTCCGTTTTGATGAATTTAAGATACATGATTTCTGATGCTATGATCCACGTTATGCCCGGCATATGTTTTATGATTAAGCATGTTAGCATGATATGTATATGCATGTGCATTATTGTGGGTGATATGAGAGGAGGGGGAAGATTGATATCTCGTGACTTTGGGTCACGGTGGTTTGGCACCACCACCGGTGGTTTGGTACCACGATTGATTTCGTGACTTTGGGTCACGGTGGTTTGGCACCACCCGGTGGTTTGGTACCACGATTGATTTCGTGACTTTGGGTCACAGAGGTTTGGCACCTCATAGCGACTCGTCCCAAAGTGGCTTAGCACCACGGTGGGTTGGCCCCACATTTGATAAAAGCGGGATTGTCGCTAGTGATTTGGTATCACAACGTGGGTTGGCCCCACAATTGGATTATTCGTGACTTTGGGTCACGGTGGTTTGGCACCACATTATTATTGATATCGGTGACTTTGGGTCACCGGTGGTTTGGCACCACCGGTGGTTTGGTACCACACGGGGTAGAAAAAGGAGTTGTGGATGGCTAGGTTTGGGTGCATGATATGTTTGCTTGATTATGACTTGTGTAAGAATGCTATAATCGGGGGAATTATGCACCGATTCTTGGTGACTCACCTCTTCCCGTATCTTTTTCAGGTGACTCGTAGGTCGCGGATGGGGAGCAGGGTGGACTCGAGGTGGTCATGCGAAATTGTTTTGGTTTCACAGTGACTTTCGACTTGGGTACTTTATTTTATATTTCGGTTTTATTTGGGGTTTGTAATAAGGCCATTAAACTATAATTTGAGATTATTTTGACTGCTTAGATTGGATTTCAAGTATTGCTAAGTAAACTACTTGACATGTTTTGATAACTTGAAGATCGAAGTTTTCTAAATTATATTACGCAATGGGTTTTCTAAACATTACCATCGGGTAACAACATTCACAAGGTGATTACAAAGTTAACTTAAATGATTTTCAAACTTAAGTTTTTCCAAGCTCAAGTACAAACGGTTTTGAATTAACTAGGTTCAATTCACTCGGGATTTTAACGAACTTGAAAAGTTAAGAACGACAAACGAGTTTTTAAATAAAAAAAGAATTGTATCGGGTTTTAAAGCAACACAACAACGATTTCAACAACACTCAACACGGGTTTCTTCTAAACTCATATTTTCGCTAGAAATAAACTCTCAAACTGTTATCTTCAAAATGTTTTCACTCTGTAACATGCCAGATTCGGTCGTGGTGTGTTGACCGGGTTTGGGGTGTTACATGATCAATAACTATGGAAGATGTACATGTGAAATTTGAGAAAAGCTTCGATAATGTATCAATGTCCGAAAAGTCATGTGTGAACCTTAGGAATAGTTAGGATATGTATGTCATGACATAGGGTTTCTATATGTGATATCATGTAAGACCACATCTGGGACGTTGGCATCGATTTAAGCATTACGTGTAAGACCATGTCTGGGACACTGGCATCGATATTTGATTACATGTAAGACCACGTCTGGGACGTTGGCATTGTACGAGAATTCTGAGCTATCCGAGTATCCTATTTGATTCTGATTGGTTCAACGGGCATTCCGAGAATCGAATGATTATGTGATATGTGTATCCGATACAGGTATGTTTGACGAAGTATGCAAAGTTTGAGTATGAAAAGTAAGTATATGTGAATTTGAGGATATGTGATATATGTATGATTTAATGAGATAAGATGTGATATAAATCAAATGTACTAAGTTCAAATGAAATACATGGATATGTGGTTGGTTGGTAAGCAAGTGGTTGGAACAATTGAGTCGAAGGATATATTTGAATTTGCAATTATGTTGTGCTATAGCTTATGTGAATTAAATGGTTATAAATGTTTAATATGATAAGTTTATTTGTATATGGCTTACTAAGCTTTTGAAATCTTACTTTGTATGTGTTTGCATTGTTTTATAGATTATCAAAGCTACGGAAGGCTCGGGGATCGTCAAGGATCATCACCACACTATCGAACTCTATTTTTGTACCTTTGAATGTGTACATAGCTAAGTATGGCATGTATAGGCTAGTACTTTTGGATTATGTTTGAGATGTATATAAAGCCATGTGATATGGCTTGCAATTGGGATGTGATTATAGTAAATATTAGTCTATGTTTTGTGATGCAAAGTTAGTATATTTTGATGAAAGGTTGACTTAATGAAATGGTAAATTTTATGATGGATTTTGCTTAGAAATGCTTGTGTTTGTTATGAGATAAATTGTGCACTAGTTGATATGATTGCTATGCTCATGAATGGTAGGAAAAGATGGTCATTTTTGGTATGTTTTGATTATTTTTGAGGTGTGATTTGATGCCTATTTGTGCTTGGAGGATTGACCCTAAAATGGGTGGCAAATTGGCCTTGTAAATGGCCAACATTTGCCCACACGGTTGAGCACACGGGCGTGTGGCTCGACCGTGTCACTTAAATTTGTAATTCAAAACAAGTCAGTGTCGACCATGGGCCAGACACACGGGCGTGTGACAGGCCGTGTGAGATCAGTGTAACACCCCTAGCCTGTAACCATCGCCGATTTAGGGTTAAGAGGCATTACCAGACAATCGAAAACTTTTACAGACATTTCATAACATAATTTAATAATTCACATCAAAGTGTTTCTTAAATAGGTCTACGAGACCTTAATCATACTTTAGAAAGGGGGCGGGATGAAACCGAACACATAAAGAAATTCTTGAAAATTTAAAATTTTTCTAAATTACAGAGGTCACACGCACGTGTGGGCAGGCCGTGTGCCTCCCACGTCCTCAGACACGCCCGTGTGTCTAAGCCGTGTCAAAATAGGGCATACATACTGACTTGTCCACACGACCGTGGACACGCCCGTGTGCCTCACCCGTGGTCGAGCCTGACTTGCACCAAACGGGCAGTCACACGCCCGTGTGTTCAGCCCGTGGTCGAGCCTGACTTGCTATGAAATACAACCACGAAGGACACGGTCGAGCCACACGCCCGTGTGCTCAACCGTGTGGGCAATTATAGGCCATTTTCAAGGCCAAAATGCCACCCACACTTGGGTCATCCCTACAATCAAATACAAGCATTATTCCATACACAATTGGCAACCAAAAATTTCATCAAATGGTCATCTTTACAACTCATACAAGTACATTTCATCACAACATATTATAAGCCATTTAACTTAATATAACCTCAAGCATTTCAAAGTATAATCCATCACAAACTTACCATCAATAGTATGCTAATTATGCATCAATAAGCTTACCATAACAAAAACCATTTCACTAGCCATCAAACCATACCAAAACCAAGCATTATAAGGCTTGATCACTCATACATATCACCAACATTTATCTAGCCATATCACATGGCTATTACAAATCATAAACTTAATCCATTTTAACTAGACTATACATGCCATACTTATTATATATATGAACATAAGTACCAAAATGTGATTTGAGTAGTGTGATGACGATCCTTGACAATCCCCGAGCCTCTCGTAGCTTTGACGACCTATAAAATAGAGTAAACACACACAAAGTAATCTTTCAAAAGTTTAGTAAGCCATATACAAATAAACTTAACACAAATGCATATAACCATATTGATACAAGTCAATAATATTTCTCATTTGCAATTTCATGTCATTTTCTTTGGCTCATTTGCTTAACCATTGTTTATCCACATTCCTTAACTCAAGTATCAATCATACTCATAGCTCATTCAAACATATATTCACATATTATCTCATCAAATCTATACACATATTCACTGTAGTAAGCTCTTATAAACACTTACCTTTCATACATACATAGTGTATTTTTTTTTAAACGTACCTGAATCGTTTATACCTTTCACAAAGACAGTCATTTCTCGGACTTGCCCGTTGAACCGTTCGGAATCTAATAGGATACTCGGAATGCTCAAAATAGTCGTACAATGCCAACGTCCCAGACGAGGTCTTACATGTACTCAGATATCGATGCCACTGTCCCAGACATGGTCTTACACTAATCAAATACGATGCCAATGTCCCAGACATGGTCTTACACGTAAATCTCATATCGATGCCAACATCCCAGACATGGTCTTATACGAAATCTTGAATCAATGCCAACGTCCCAGACGTGGTCTTACATGATATCACATATCGGACACCTATGTCATGACATATGTAATCCTATCTATTCTTAAGTTCGTTCGGGACTTCTCGGACATTGATAACTTATCGACACTTCCTCAGATTTCATACACATAACATTTTGAGAATTATTCATAGCAATCTAAATTTCATAGATGCCTAAATACTCAATTAAAATACATTTATTTGTATATTGACTTACCTCGTATGGGAAGAACGAAAATGAACGGCTATTCAATGATTTTCGACTTTCCTCGATCAAAGTTCGTTTTCTTCAGTTCTTGATCTATACTTTTTCAAATTTAACTCATTTATTCACTAATTCATTCAATTCAAACCAAAAACACATATTTAGGGCAATTTAAAAATTATCCACCACATTTTCACATTTTAACATTTTAGTCCCTATTTCACAAAATCACAAAATACACCAAATTTTCTTATACCCATGCTTGGCCGAATATACACTATGATCATATCAATCCATACATTTCATTTATTTCATAATTTAGTCCCTCAAAATATTATTTTCACAATTTAATCCAAATTACTCAAATTCCTCAAAAATTCAAAGACAAACTATGTTAATCTATCACATATCTTTCATAATTCATCAGCAAACATCACAAAACTCATGAATTCATCAATGCCACTTTTCAAAATCTTCATCAATTCACAAAATTGAAGCATGGGTTTTGAAGAACACAAAGCAACGATTACAAAAACTTAGAAATTATCAAAAACCGAACAAAACTCATACCTTAATCAAAGAACTTGATGGCCGAATACCCTAGCTTCTTATTTCTTTTTCTTTTCTTTGTTTTTCGGTGGAAGAACACATAAAACATCCACCATCTTTTAACTTTGTTTTTATTATAATAACATATAGTATGTTATTATTATTATTAACTAAACTTTCATAATATATAAATAAAACAACATATTATTCATTATGCCGTCCACTACTCTCACTTTTGGCTAAATTGCAACATAAATCCTCATATATAAGAAGACACATCAATTAGGCCAATCAATCAAATAGAAAGCCACTTTTACAATTTATGCAATTTAGTCTTTTTATCAAATTAAACCCACAAACAACAAAATTAGTTCACGAAACTTTAACACATGCTTAATCACATACAGTAGGCACAGAAAATAATATTAAAATATTTTTCTAAATCAAATTTGTTGTCTTTAAACCACTATTCCGACTAGGGTCTAAATCGGACCGTTACAATTCTCCCCCTTAGGGATTTTTGTCCCCGAAAATCTTACTGTTAAACAGATTCGGATATTATTGTCTCATTGTATCTTCAGGCTCCCACGTAGCCTCTTCCACTCCGAGTCGATGCCACATTACTTTCACTAACAGAATTTTCTTATTTCTCAATTCTTTCACTTCGCGAGCTAAGATACGGATCGGTTCTTCTTCATATGTCATATCAGATCGGATTTCAATCTCAGATGGAGGAATCACATGTGATGGGTCAGATCTGTATCGACGAAGCATTGACACATGAAATACATTATGAATCTTTTCCAACTCAGGTGGCAACAACAATCTATACGCAACAGATCCAATGCGCTCGATAATCTCATACGGCCCTATGAACCTCAAACTTAATTTGCCTTTTCGTCTGAATCTGAGTACTTTCTTCCACGGAGATACTTTTAAAAACACTTTATCACCGATTTCATACTCAATATCTTTTCGTTTCAAATCTGCATAAGATTTCTGACGATAAGACGCTGCTTTCAGACTATTACGGATTACTTTGACTTTCTATTCAGTGTCTTTTATCAAATCGACCCTGTGTATCTTACTTTCACTGAGGTCAGTCCAATACAGAGGTGTCTTACATTTACGCCTGTACAAAGCTTCATAAGGTGCCATTTTGATGCTCGACTGAAAACTATTATTGTATGCAAATTCAATCAATGGCAAATATTGATCCCGTGACCCATTAAACTCAAGAATGCAACATCTCAACATATCCTCGAGAATCTAAATAATCCGTTCGGACTGACCATCCGTCTGCGGGTGAAAAGCTGTACTGAAATGCAATTTAGTACCCAAAGCTTATTGCAATTTCTTCCAGAATTGTGATGTAAACCTCGGATCTCTGTCAGACACAATAGACAATGGCACTCCGTGCAATCTCACAATATTAGAATTATAAAGTTCAGCTAACTTATCAAGTGAGAAATCTGATCGTACCGGAATAAAATGGGTTGATTTCGTCAATCTGTCAACCACAACCCAAATTGCATCTTTCTTTCTCAGAGTCAAAGGCAAACCTGTAACAAAATCCATTGTCACTCTGTCCTATTTCCACTCGGGAATCAGAACCGGGAACATGATGTTCAGCTTTAACATGCTGACAGACTAAACATTTCGATACAAAATCAGAGATATCTCTTTTCATATCAGACCACCAATAGTGTTGCTTCAAATCATGATACATCTTTGTACTTCCCAGATGAACAGATAAGCGACTATTGTGAGCTTCATTCAAAATCAACTGAATCAACTCTGGGTTTCTCGGAACACATATTTGATCTCGAAATCTCAAGTAATCATCATCATCAATTCGAAATTCAGAATCAGAGTTCAAATCACACTGAGCTCTTTTCGCTAGTAACTCGTTATCAACTTTCTGAGCATCACATAATTGTTGTAAGAACAACGGTTTAGCTTTCAATTCCGCCAAAACTGACCCATCATCAGACAGGTCCAAATGAGCATTCATAGCACATAATGCAAATAGTTATTTCCGACTCAAAGCATCGGCAACTACATTTGCTTTACTCGGATGATAATCTATCACGAGTTCATAGTCTTTTAACAGCTCTAACCATCTTCTCTATCGCAGATTCAAATCTTTCTGGGTCATTAGGTACTTCAAACTTTTATGATCTGAAAACACGTGGCATTTCTCACCGAAAAGATAATGGCGCCAAATTTTTAACGCAAATACAATCGTAGTTAATTCAAGATCATGTGTCGGATAGTTCTTTTCATGCGGCTTTAGTTGTCTCAAGGAATAAGCTATAACTTTTCCTTCCTGCATCAAAACACATCCCAGACCATTCAATGAAGCAACACTGTAAATCACGAATTCTTTACCCGATTCTGGTTGTACCAAAACTGGAGCTTCAGTTAACATAGCTTTCAATTTATCAAAGCTTTTCTAACACTTATCAGACCATTCAAACCTCACATCTTTCTGAAGCAATCTAGTCAACGGAGTAGCTATCATCGAGAATCCTTTTACAAACTGACGATAATAACCAGCTAGTCCGAGAAAACTACGAACTTCAAACACATTCTTTGGAGGTTTCCATTCCAGAATAGCAGAAATCTTACTCGGATCAACTCGTATTCCAGAGGCTGATACAATATGTCTAGAAAACCAACTTCTCGCAACCAAAATTCACATTTACTGAACTTTGCATACAATTGCTTATCTCGCAGAGTTTGCAAAACAATTCTCAGATGCTCAGCATGCTCAATCTCATCACGTGAATAAATCAAGATGTCATCAATGAATACAACAACAAATTGATCTAAGTACGGTCTGAAAATTACATTTCATCGGATCCATAAAAGCAAAGAGGAGCATTTGTTAGTCCAAAAGGCATAACTAAAAACTCATAATTCCCGTACCTCATTTTGAAAGTAATTTTTAGAATGTCTGAATCTTTTACACGCAACTGATAATATCCCGATCTCAGATCTATCTTCGAAAACACAGTGGCTCCTTTCAACTGATCAAACAAATCATCAATTCTAGGCAAAGGATATTTATTCTTTATAGTCACCTTGTTCAACTGTCGATAATCAATACACATTCTCATCGTGCCATCTTTCTTTTTCACAAATAGAATAGGAGCACCCCAAGGTGAGAAACTCGGTCTTGCAAACCCTCTGTCAGTCAACTCTTGCAACTGTGACTTTAACTCTTTCAACTCTGTTGGTGCCATTCTATACGGAGCTATCGAAATAGGGGTCGTTCCCGGTAAAAATTCAATACCAAATTCAACTTCACGTATCGGAGGTAATCCCGGTAACTCTTCAGGGAACACATCAGGGAATTCACAAACAACTGACACTAATTTAACTTTCTTTTCAGTTACTTTCGAATCAATCACATAAGAAAAATAAGCTTCATAACCTTTTCTCAAATAGTTCTGAGCTTTCATCACTGATATCACAGCAGGTAACCCATTCAAATCATTAGACTCAATCCGAACTATTTCATCATTCTAACATCTTAAGTCAATGGTCTTTCTTTTGCAATTTACAACAGCGTCTTGTAGTGTCAACCAGTCCATACCCAAAATGATATCAAACTCATCAAAAGGTAATAACATCAGATCAGCCGGAAAACAGACATCTCTAAACATCAACGGACATTTCTTGCATACTTTATCAACCAGGACACTTTAACCTAAGGGGTTCGATACTCTAATAACAAATTCAGTAGACTCTACAGGCGAAGTCTTACTGGATACTAATTTCATGCATATATACGAACGAGTAGAACTAGGGTCTATCAATGCAATCACAGAACTATCATAAAGAGTAAATATACCCGTTATAACATCCGGAGGTGAAACTTCCTCACGAGCTCAGATGCATATGCTCTGGCAGGCACTCTGGCTTCAGATCTAGCAACAGTGTCTTTCGTAGTTCTCTAACTACCACTGACGTTTCTTGCATTTCGGGAAGGTCTACCTCTCGCTGAAACATTATCAGATCTCGAATTTTGAACAATCCCTTACTCAACAGACTCTGGGCAATCTCGAATGAAATGATCTAACGATTCGCATCTGAAACAAGCTCGATCATTCAATCTACAACTACCTGGATGTCTTTTACCACAATGCTTACATTCAGGTCGTTCGGATCGGATATTTCCCACACTAGCTATCGATGTAGCTACAACTTTAGAATTCATTTGTGATCTAGCTCGATCTCTCGGATTAGAATATCCCACATTAGTTCGGGAACGGCTATGCTCATCTCTGAATTTCTTTGAAGTAGACTGAAATGATTTGCTCAAAAATCTCTTTCTCGCATCTCTAACTTCAGACTCAGCTTTTCTTTTGTCTTTCCCGAGTGCCTCAGCTTTGCACGCTCGATCAACAAGCACAACAAACTCTTTTATTTCCAAAATCCCAACAAGCAAATGGATATCTTCATTTAAGCCATCTTCAAATCTTTTGCACATTGTTGCCTCGGTCGATACACATTCTCGAGTATACTAACTTAGTCTCACAAACTCTCATTCATACTCGGTCACGGTCATCCGACCCTGTTTCAATTCAAGAAATTTTTTTCTCTTCTGATCAATAAAACTCTGACTGATGTACTTCTTTCTAAACTCAGACTGGAAGAAATCCCAAGTAACCCGTTCCTTTGGAACCACAGAAATCGAAGTCTTCCAACATTGATAGGTTGCGTCTCATAGCAAAGAAACAACACATTTTATGCATTCATCATGACTCAATGACATCTCATCAAATACTCGGATAGTGTTCTCTAACCAAAACTCGGCTTTCTCAGCATCATCATCACTAGTGGCCCTGAACTCTTCAACCCCATATTTACAAATTTTGTCAATCGGAGGCTTATTCAAAAAAATTAGATTCATGGCTGGAGGTATAGTAGAAGTCTGAGGAGGATTAAGCGGGGGCAGAGGTTCTAAAACAGCCGGATTATTCCTTACAAACTGAGTGAACCACTCACTCATCATTTGGAAGAAAGCATGTTTAGCTTCTCCCTCTTGACCGCTAGTAGCCGGTCTCGAATCAGATGGCACTGTCCCTTGAGTGGGAGAAGGCGCATTACTTTCAACGTCGTCAGTTACGGCTCTTTCGGGATCCATTACTACACGAAGAACACATTTTACACGTCAGGATTCATCACACTATCAAATTTCATATATATGGCATGTATAGCTAGACTCTAACACGCTACGTTAGCCCGAGAATCGACTAAACTGTAGCTCTGATACCAATAAAATGTAACACCCCTAGCCTGTAACCATCGCCGGTTTAGGGTTAAGAGGCATTATCGGACAATCAAAAATTTTTACAGACATTTCATAACATAATTTAAAAATTCACATCAAAGTGTCCCATAAATAGGTCTACGAGACCTTAATCATACTTTAGAAAGGGGGCGGGACGAAACTGAACACATACGAAAATTCTCAAAAATTTAAAAATTTTCTAAATTACAAAGGTCACACGCCCGTGTGGGCAGGCCGTACGCCTCCCACGGCCTCAGACACGCCCGTGTGTCTAAGCCGTGTCAAAACAGGGCATACATACTAACTTGTCCACACGGCTGTGGACACGCCCGTGTGTCTCACCACTGGTCGAGCCTGACTTGCACCGAACGGCCAGTCACACGCCCGTGTGTTCAGCCCGTGGTCGAGCCTGACTTGCTATGAAATACAACCACGAGGGACACGGTCGAGCCAAATGCCCGTGTGCTCAACCATGTGGGCAATTATAGGACACTTTCAAGGCCAAAATGCCACCCACACTTGGGTCATCCCAACAATCATATACAAGCATTATTCCATACGCAATTGGCAACCAAAAATTTCATCAAATGGTCATCTTTACAACTCATACAAGTACATTTCATCACAACATATTATAAGCCATTTAACTCAATATAACCTCAAGCACTTCAAAGTATAATCCATCACAAACTTACCATCAATAGTATGCTAATTATGCATCAATAAGCTTACCATAACCAAATCAATTTCACTAGCCATCAAACTATACCAAAACCAAGCATTATAAGGCTTGATCACTCATACATATCACTAACATTTATCTAGCCATATCACATGGCTATTACAAATCATAAACTTAATCCATTTTAACTAGACTATACATGCCATACTTATTATATATATGAACATAAGGTACCAAAATGTGATTTGAGTAGTGTGATGACGATCCTTGACAATCCCCGAGCCTCTCGTAGCTTTGACGACCTATAAAACAGACTAAACACATACAAAGTAAGCTTTCAAAATCTTAGTAAGCCATATACAAATAAACTTAACACAAATGCATATAACCATATTGATACAAGTCAATAATATTTCTCATTTGCAATTTCATGTCATTTTCTTTGGCTCATTTGCTTAACCATTGTTTATCCACATTCCTTAACTCAAGTATCAATCATACTCATAGCTCATTCAAACATATATTCACATATTATCTCATCAAATCTATACACATATTCACTGTAGTAAGCTCTTATAAACACTTACCTTTCATACACACATAGTGTATTTTTTTAAAAACGTACCTGAATCGTTTATACTATTCACAAAGACATTCATTTCTCAGACTTGCCCGTTGAACTACTCGGAATCTAATAGGATACTTGGAATGCTCAGAATAGTCGTACAATGCCAACATCCCAGACGAGGTCTTACATGTACTCGGATATCGATGCCACTGTCTCAGACAGGATCTTACACGAATCAAATACGATGCCAATGTCCCAGACATGGTCTTACACGTAAATATCATATTGAAGCCAACGTCCCAGACGTGGTCTTATACGAAATCTCGAATCAATGCCAACGTCCCAGACGTGGTCTTACATGATATCACATATCGGACACCTATGTCATGACATATGTAATCATATCTATTCCTAAGTTCGTTCGGGACTTCTCGGACATTGATAACTTATCGACACTTCCTCGGATTTCATACACACAACATTTCGAGCATTATTCATAGCAACCTAAATTTCATAGATGCATAAATACTCAATTAAAATACATTTATTTGTATATTGACTTACCTCGTACGGGAAGAACGGAAACGAACGGCTATTCAATGATTTTTGACTTTCCTCGATCAAAGTTGGTTTTCTTCGGTTCTTTATCTACAAATATTCAAATTTAACTCATTTATTCACTAATTCATTCAATTAAAACCAATAACACATATTTAGGGCAATTTACAAATTAGCCCCCATATTTTCACGATTTAACATTTTAGTCCCTATTTCACAAAATCACAAAATACACCAAATTTTCTTACACCCATGCTTGGCCGAATATACACTATGATCATATCAATCCATAGATTTCATTTATTTCACAATTTAGTCCCTCAAAATATTATTTTCAAAATTTAATCCAAATTACTCAAATTCCTCAAAAATTCAAAGACAAACTATGTTAATCTATCACATATCTTTCATAATTCATCATCAAACATCACAAAACTCATGAATTCATCAATGGAACTTTTCAAAATCTTCATCAATTCACAAAATTGAAGCATGGGTTTTGAAGAACACAAAGCAACGATTACAAAAACGTAGAAATTATCAAAAACCGAACATAACTCATACCTTAATCAAAGAACTTGATGGCCGAATATCCTAGCTTCTTATTTCTTTTTCTTTTCTTTATTTTTCGGTGGAAGAACACATAAAACATCCACCATCTTTTAACTTTGTTTTTATTATAATAACATATAGTATGTTATTATTATTAACTAAACTTTCATAATATATATATAAAACAACATATTATTCATTATGTCGTCCACTACTCTCACTTTTGGCTAAATTGCAACATAACTCCTCATATATAAGAAGACACATCAATTAGGCCAACCAATCAAATAGAAAGCCACTTTTACAATTTATGCCATTTAGTCCTTTTATCAAATTAAACCCACAAACAGCAAAATTAGTTCACAAAACTTTAACACATGCTTAATCACATATAGTAGGCACAGAAAATAATATTAAAATATTTTTCTAACTCGAATTTGTGGTCCCAAAACCACTATTCTGTCTAGGGTCTAAACTGGACGGTTACAATAAGTCAGTGTCGACCTCGGGTAAAGCACACGGGCATGTCCTCGGCCGTGTGGACAAGTCAGTATGTATGCCCTGTTTTGCCACGGCTTGGACACACGGGTGTGTCTGAGGCCGTGTGAGGCACACGGCCTGCCCACAGGGCGTGTGACCTCTGTAACTTTGAAAAATGTTTAAATTTTCAAAAAAATTTGTATGTGTTCGGTTTAGTCCCGACCCCTTTCTAATGCATGTTTAAGGTCTCGTAGACCTATTTATGGGACTTTATGATTATAAATTGTTAAGTTAAGATGTGAAATGATTGTAAATGATCTGAAAGGTTTGGTAATGCATCTTAACCCTATTTCGGTAATGGTTTCAGGTTAGGGGTGTTACATTTTATTGGTATCAAAGCTACGGTTTAGTCGATTCTAGGACTAACATAGCGTGTGAGAGTCTAGCTATACATGCCATATATATGAACTGTGATAGTGTGATGAATCCTGACATATAAAATGTGTTTTTAGTATAGTAAATGGATCCCGAAAGAGCTGTAGCTGACAATGTTGAAAGTAATGTGCCTGCTCCCACTCAAGGGACAGCGCCATCTGATTCAAGACCGATTACTAGCGGTCAGGAAGGAGAGGCTAAACAAGCCTTCTTCCAAATGATGAATGAGTGGTTCACCCAATACATTAGAACAAATCCGACTGTTTCACAACCTCCACCCCTACCCAATCCTCCTCAGACTTCTGTTGTACCTCCGATTATGAATCTGAATCTGTTGAATAAGCCTCCGATCGATAAAATCTGTAAATATGGAGCTGAAGAGTTCAAGGCCACTAGTGATGATGATGCTGAGAGAGCTGGGTTTTGGCTCAAGAATATAATCTGAGTGTTTGATGAAATGTCTTGTACTCCTAAGGAATGTGTGAAATATGACGTTTCTTTGCTAAGAGATGCAGCTTATCAGTGGTGGAAAACTTTGACTTCTGTTGTTCCAAAAGAACGAGTTACCTGGGATTTCTTTCAGTCTGAATTCTAGAAGAAATATATTAGCCAGATATTTATAAATCAAAAATGAAAAGAATTTTTTGAATTGAAACAGGGTCGTATGTCTGTCACCAAATATGAGCGAGAATTCGTGAGATTAAGTCAATTTGCTCGAGAATGTGTTTCGACTAAAGAAATAATATGTAAAAGGTTTAAAGACGGCTTGAATAAAGATATCCGTTTGCTAGTTGGAATTCTGGAAATAAAAGAATTTGTTGTGCTTGTTGATCGAGTGTGTAAAGCTGAAGCACTCGGGAAAGATAAAAGAAAAGCTGAGTCAGAAGCTAGAGATGTGAGAAAGAGATTCACAAGTAAATCATTTCAGTTTGCATCAAAGAAATTCAAAAAAGAGTATAGCCGTTCAAAGGCTAATGTGGGACATTCGAACAAAGATCGAGCTAGATCGTATTCGAATTTCAAAGCTCCAGCTACTTCAATAGCTAGTGTGGGAAATGTTCGATTTGAGCGACCTGGATGTAGACATTGTGGTAGAAGACATCTGGGTAATTGTAGATTGATTGACTAAGCTTGTTTTATATATGGATCATTAGACCATTTTATTAGAGATTGTCCCGAGTCTGTTGAACAAGAGATTGTACAGAATTCAAAGTCAGATAATGCTTTAGCTAGGGGTAGACCTTCTAGAAACACAAGAAATGTTAGTGGTAGCTAGAGAGCCACGAAAGATACAGTTGCGAGATCTTAAGTTAGAGCACCTGCTAGAGCTTACGCCATTCGAACTCGTGAGAAAGCTTCGTCTCTAGATGTTATTACGAGTACATTTACTCTTTACAATACTTTTGTGATTGCATTGATAGATTCAGGGTCTATTCATTCGTATGTATGCATGAACTTAGTATCCAGTAAGACTTTGCCTGTAGAGTCTACTAAATTTGTAATTAGAGTATCGAACCACTTAGGTAAAAGTGTTTTGGTTGATAAAGTATGCAAGAATTGTCCGCTGATGTTTCGAGATATTTTTTTTCGGCTGATCTGATGTTCTTACCTTTTGATGAGTTTGATATAATTTTGGGTATGGATTGGCTAATATTGCATGATGCTGTTGTGAACTGCAAATGAAAAACTATTGATTTAAGATGTCAGAATGATGAAATAGTTTTGGTAGAATCAAATGATTTAAATGGGTTACCGGCTGTGATATCAGTGATGAAAGCTCAGAGTTATGTGAAAAAGGGCTATGAAGCTTATTTTGCCTATGTGATTGATTCGAAAGGGATTGAAAAGAAAGTTGAATCTATACCAGTAGTTTGTAAGTTCCCTAACGTGTTTCCTGAAGAACTACCGGAATTACCTCTGATACGAAAAGTTGAATTTGGTATTATTTTAATGCCGGGAATGACTCCTATATCAATAGCTCCGTATAGAATGGCTCTAACAGAATTGAAAGAATTAAAGTTTCAGTTGCAAGAATTGACAGATAGAGGATTTGCTCGACTGAGTTTTTCACCTTGGGGTGCTCCCGTTCTATTTGTGAAAAAGAAAGATGGTACGATGAGAATGTGCATTGATTACCGTCAGTTAAACAAAGTGACTATTAAGAACAAATATCCTCTACCTAGAATTGATGATTTGTTTGATCAGCTGAAAGGAGCCACCGTGTTTTCAAAGATAGATCTGAGATCGGGATATTATCAGTTGCGAGTAAAAGATTCAGACATTTCGAAAACTGCTTTCAGAATGAGGTACGGGCATTATGAGTTTTTAGTTATGCCTTTTGGACTAACAAATGCTCCTACTGTCTTTATGGATTTGATGAAAAGAATTTTCAGACTGTATTTAGATCGATTTGTTGTTGTATTCATTGACGACATGTTGATTTATTCGTGTGATAAAATTGAGCATGCTGAACATCTGAGAATTGTGCTACAAACTCTGTGAGATAAGCAATTGTATGCGAAGTTCGATGAATCGTGAGTTCAGTTTGCGAGAAGTTGGTTTTCTAGGGCATATTGTGTCGACATTCGGTATACGAGTTGATCCGAGCAAGATTTCAGCTATTTTAGAGTGGAAGCCACCGAAAAATGTGTCTGAAGTTTGCAGTTTTTTGGGACTTGCTGGTTATTATCTACGGTTTCTAAAAGGCTTTTCTATGATTACAACTCCACTGACGAGATTACTTCTGAAAGATGTGAAATTTGAGTGGTCTGAAAAGTGTCAGAAAAGTTTTGATCAGTTGAAAACTCCATTGATCAAGCTCGGTGCTAGTGCGGAGAGTAACGGTAAAGAGTTTGTAATATATAGTGATGCTTCTTTAAATGGCCTGGGATGTGTTTTGATGCAGGAAGGCAAAGTTATAGCTTTTTACTCGAGACAACTACAGCCGCATGAAAAGAATTATCCGACGCACGATCTTGAGCTAGCTGCAATTGTGTTTGCTTTAATGATTTGGCGCCACTATCTCTTCGGTGAAAAGTGTCATGTGTTTTCAGATCATAAAAGTTTGAAATATCTGATGACTCAGAAAGACTTGAATCTACGACAGAGAAGGTGATTAGAACTTTTAAAAGACTAAGAGCTTGTGATAGATTATCATACGGGTAAAGCAAATGTTGTTGCTGATGCTTTGAGTTAGAAATCACTATTTGCACTACATGTGATAAATGCTCAAATAGATCTGTGTGATGATGGTTCAGTTTTGGCTGAGTTGAAAGTGAAGCTGATGTTTATACGTCAGATTTGTGATGCCCAGAAAAGTGATACCGAAATGATGGCAAAACGAATTCAGTGTGGTTTGAACTCTGATTCTAAATTTTGAGTTGATGAAGATGATTATTTAAGATTTCGAGATCGGATTTTTGTTTCAAGGAATCCAGAGTTAATTCAGTTAATATTGAAAGAAGCACATAGCAGTCGCCTGTCTGTTCATCTGAGAAGTACAAAGATGTATAATGATTTGAAGCAACTTTATTGGTGGTCTGGTATGAAGCGGGATATCTCAGAGTTTGTTTCAAAATGTTTAATCTGTCAGCAAGTTAAAGCTGAACATCAGATGCCATCCAGTTTGTTACAACCGATTATGATTCCCGAGTGGAAATGGGATAGAGTGACGATGGATTTTGTTTCAGGGTTGCCTTTGACTCCGAGAAAGAAAGATGCAATCTGGGTTGTAGTTGACAGATTGATGAAATCAGCACATTTTATTCCGGTACGATCTGATTACTCACTTGAGAAATTAGCTGAGCTATATATTTATGATATTGTGAGATTGCACAGGGGTGCCACTATCTATTGTGTCTGACAGAGATCCGAGGTTTACTTCACGATTCTGGAAGAAATTGCAAGAGGCTTTAGGTACTAAATTGCATTTCAGTACAGCTTTTCACCCATAGACGGATGGTCAATCCGAGTGGATTATTCAGATTCTCGAGGATATGTTGAGATGTTGCATTCTTGAGTTTGAAGGTACGTGGGAATAGTATTTACCATTGATTGAGTTTGCATACAATAATAATTTTTAGTCGAGCATTAAAATGGCACCGTATGAAGCCTTGTATGGTAGAAAATGTCAAACACCTCTGTATTGGTCAGAACTCAGAGAGAATAAGATCCATGGGGTCGATTTAATTAAAGAGACTGAGCATAAAGTGAAAGTGATTCGTAACAGTTTGAAAGCAACGTCTGATCATTAGAAATCTTACGCAGATTTGAAAAGAAAAGATATTGAGTTCGATATTGGAGATAAAGTGTTTTTGAAAGTATCTCCATGGAAGAAAATACTCCGATTTGGTCGTAAAGGCAAACTGAGTCCAAGATTCATAGGGCCGTATGAGATTATCGAACGAATTGAGCCTGTTGCATATAGATTGTTGCTACCACCTGAGCTAGAAAAGATTCATAATTTGTTTCACGTATCAATGCTTCGACGATACAGATCTGATCCATCACATGTAATTTCTCTGTCTAAGATAGTAATTCAATCTGATATGACTTATGAAGAAGAATTGATTCATATCTTAACTCATGATATTAAGGAATTGTAGAATAAGAAAATTTCGTTAGTAAAAGTATTGTGGCATCGACACGGAGTGGAAAAAGCTACTTGGGAACCCGAAGATGCTATGAAAGAGAAATATCCGAATCTATTCAATGGTAAGATTTTCGGGGACTAAAATCCCTAAGGGGGGAGAACTGTAACAGTCTGGTTTAGACCCTAGTCAGAATAGTGGTTTCGGGATCACAAATCTGGGTTAGAAAAATGTTTTAATATTATTTTTCGTGTTTACAGTATGTGATTAAGCATGTGTGAAAGTTCTGTGATTTAATTTGATCAATTGTGTGATTAATTTGCAAAAAGGACTTAATCGCAGAAGGTGTAAAATTGTCTTTCTAATTAATTATGTGCCGAATTGATATGTCTTATTAATATGAGGTCCTTATGTGGTAAATGGACCATTAGATTAATGCATGGACAAAGATAGACATATGTTAGTGGTATTTTAATGTTATTGTTAAGGATAAAAAGGCAAAATAGTTAATAAGCTTAATAAAATAAAACGAACATAAAACATGGCCATTTTATTCATCTTTTAGCCGAAAATAAGAGAAAGAAAGAAGGGTTTAAGCTTCCTTTGCATTCGGCACTCATTTAGCTCAATCAAGGTATGTTTTGAGCTCGGTTTTTAGTGATTTTTACATTTTTGTGATCGTTGCTTTGTATTCTCTCAAGCCCATGCCTTAGTTTTAGAATTTGATGAGGATTTTGAGATATGCCATTGATGATTTTGTAAGCATTGTGATGTTAGTTGATGAAATATGAAATATATATGTTAGATTAACATGTTTTGTCTTTGGATTTTTGATGAATTTAAGTAATTTGGATTAAATTGTGAAAATAATATTTTGAGGGACTAAAATGTGAAATAAATAAAATGTGTGTACTTAGATGAAGCATATGAATATTTGGCTAAGCATGGGTACAAAGAAATTATGTGTATTTTGTGATTTTATGAAATAAGGACTTAAATGTCAAAATGTGAAATGTGAGGGCTAAACTGTAAAATGCCCTAAATGTGTGTTTTTGGATTGAATTGAATGATTTGGTGAATAAATGAGTTAAATTTGAATATGTATAGATCAAGAACCAGAGAAAATGGATTTAGTTCGGGGAAAGTCGAAAGTGGTCGATTAGTAGATTTAGTTCATTTACCCGAATACGAGGTAAGTCTATATACAAATAAATGTATTTGAGTTAATTTATTCATGTTATATGAAATTGAATTGTGATGAATATGGAAGATGTACATGTGAAATCCGAGAAAGCTTCGATAATGTATCAATGTCTGAAAAGTCCCGTGTGAACCTTAGGAATTGTTAGGATATATATGTCATGACATAGGTTTTCGATATGTGATATCGTGTACGACCACGTCTAGGACGTTGGCATCAATTTCAGCATTACGTGTAAGACCATGTCTGGGACACTGGCATCGTACATGATTTTGTGTAAGACCCTGTCTGGGACAGTGGCATCGATATTTGATTACATGTAAGACCACGTCTGGGACGTTGGCATTGTACGAGAATTCTGAGCTATCCGAGTATCCTATTTGATTCCGATTGGTTCAATGGGCATTCCGAGAATCGAATGATTATGTGATATATGTATGATTTAATGAGATAAGATGTGATATAAATCAAATGTACTAAGTTCAAATGAAATACATGGATATGTGGTTGGTTGGTAAGCAAGTGGTTGGAACAATTGAGTCAAAGGATATATTTTAATTTGCAATTATGTTATGTTATAGATTATGTGAATGAAATGGTTATAAATGTTTAATATGATAAGTTTATTTGTATATGGCTTACTAAGCTTTTGAAAGCTTACTTTGTGTGTGTTTGCATTGTTTTATAGACGATCAAAGCTACGAAAGGCTCGGGGATCGTCAAGAATCATCACCACACTATCAAACTCTATTTTGGTACCTTTTGAATGTGTACATAGCTAAGTATGGCATGTATAGGCTAGTAGTTTTGGATTATGTTTGTGATGTATATAAAGCCATGTGATATGGCTTGTAATTGGGATATGATTATGGTAAATATTAGTCTATGTTTTGTGATGCAAAGTTAGTATATTTTGATGAAAGGTTGACTTAATGAAATGGTAAATTTTTTGATGGATTTTGCTTAGAAATGCTTGTGTTTTTTATGAGATAAATTGTGCACTAGTTGATATGATTGCTATGCTTATGAATGGTAGGAAAAGATGGTCATTTTTGGTATGTTTTGGTTATTTTTTAGGTGTGATTTGATGCCTATTTGTGCTTGTAGGATTGACCCTAAAATGGGTGTCAAATTGTCCTTGTAAATGGCCTACATTTGCCCACACGGTTGAGCACACGGGCGTGTGGCTCGACCGTGTCACTTAAATTTGTAATTCAAAACAAGTCAGTGTCAACCACGGGCCAGACACATGGGCATGTGACAGGCTGTGTGAGATAAGTCAATGTCGACCACGGGTAAAGCACACGAGCGTGTCCTCGACCGTGTGGACAAGTCAGTATGTATGCCCTGTTTTTCCACGGCTTGGACACACGAGTGTGTCTGAGGCCGTGTAAGGCACACGGCCTGCCCACACGGGCGTGTGACCTCTGTAACTTTGAAAATTGTTTAAATTTTCTAAAAATTTTGTATGTGCTCGGTTTAGTCTCGACCCCTTTCTAATGCATGTTTAAGGTCTCGTAGACCTATTTAAGGGACTCTATGATTATAAATTGTTAAGTTAAGATGTGAAATGATTGTAAATGATCTGAAACGTTTGGTAATGCCTCTTAACCCTATTTTGGTGATGGTTTTGGGTTAGGGGTGTTACAGGTCTACTTTCAGATGGTGCTACCCCTTGAGCGGGAGCCGGTGCATGACTTTCAACATCATCAGTTACTTCTCGGTCGGGATCCATTTACTATATGAAAACACAATTTAAATTGTTAGGAGTCGTCACACTATCACAATTTATATATATGGCATGTATAGCTAGACTCTTACACACGCTACATTAGTCCGAGAATCGACTAAACCGTAGCTCTAATACCACTAAATGTAACATCCCTTACCCATATTCGACACCGAAACAGGGTACGAGGCATTACCGGACTCACATCACAAGCAATTATACAATTCCGAGTCATAAATTTGCATCCAAATTTAAACCATTTGAAATTTATCATAAAGTCCCTAATACAAGCCTGCAAGGCTCAAAACATGCTTTGGAAGTGGTTTGGGACTAAACCGAGAACTTTAGAAATTTTTACAAAACTTAGAAAATTTTTGCTATAAACAGGGGTCACACGCCCGTGTGGTTTGGGACACGCCCGTGTGGGCAGGCCGTGTGGTCACACACGCCCGTGTCCCGACCCCGTGTAACTCTCTAACTTGTAACCCATGAACAAATTGAGATCACATGGCCAAGTCACACGCCCGTGTGCTAGGCCGTGTGGAAAATTAATTTTCACAAAATAGGTGCAGACTTCACACGGCCAGGACACACGCCCATGTTCGAGGCTGTGCCGTCCACACGACTGTAACACACGCCCGTGTCTCTGCCATTATGCTCAATTCTGAGCATTCTGTTTCTCAAAATTAAGGTGCAGGGGACACACGGCCAAAACACATGCCCATGGAACAGGCCGTGTGTCACACACTGCCTAGACACACGCCCATGTGTCTACCCGTGTGGACAAAATAAAGGCTATTTACCAAGCCATTTGCCACCCTCATTTGCACATACACTTACACCAAGTCAATGGCACAAACATAATATACTTAGGCAACCAAATCATCCACAATTAAGACCAACACATGCCAATGCAATACCAACATCCATGTTTTTCCAAACCAAATCATACCAAACTCACATTCTACTAGTTTCAATATGGCTACTCATAACATGTATAATCTTACTTAGTTTTCCTAACATACCAATGAGCCAATCTCAACCATTCAACAACAAAACTAATAAATCACATTCAACCATTCACCAAGCATTCATAGACCACATCACACAAGAGATAATTTTACATGCATGCATGTATAAATATATATATATGCTTACAACCATTTCAACCAAAATGAGCCAAGTTACATGGCCAAATACTGCATCAAGCTTTTGACATTTACAAGCCAAAACTTTTGGCGAAAACACAATGACACATATGACAAAATGACCAAGTCCGTATACATGCCATACATTCAAAATACTATGATCATCAATACCCAAAATGAGAGTTTGATAGTGTGATTCGAATCTCCGATGATCTCTAATCCGAGCTAGCTTGGCAACACTATAAAACACAAAAAAAAATAAACGAAGTAAGCTAAATATTTTAGTAAGCTCGTATGCAAGAAATAAGCAACCCTTACCTCACATATAACATTCAAATAATATAACATGATTAAATGTAAATTTACCATAGTCTCATGATCATAATTCATTCCATCACAACTTACCTCATATTCATCAATTCACGAATCTAATAATCATTAGTTTTAAGCACATACCTGTACCATCTCGTAATGGTTTTACACATATTCTCATCTTTGACATACCCGTGAACCACTCGGAATAACAATGTCAAATACTCAGGAAATTTTGCACAGTAAGTGCCACATATGTAGCCAAAGCTACCTAAGTCTCATATCACATAATCGCTCGCTCTCGAGCTATCGACGGGCCTGCTCACACAAGCTGTCAGTTAAGACGTAGCTACGCGGTGTTGTTCACACAAGCTATCAAGTATTCGTAACATATGTCGAAATACTCAGCCACTGGTAGGACGCACGAGACCAGCATCTGAATCACATAATCACATAACACATAGTAACCCTAGTGACATGTCACTTGTATCCTAACCTATTCCTAAGGTTCAACGAGATTTCTTGCTTATCGAATCGTCGTCGGACTCGTCCATAAGATTAAACTCATCCACAAAATTGAACATATAGTTTATGCAATATTAAAGCATTTAAATACAACTATTTTAAAGCTTATTTTTAACATACAAACTTACTCGGTTACAAAAACAGCTATTAGTTCGATTTAGTCCATAACCTTGTTCTTTCCCCGGTCTAGGTCAAAACCTCATCTTTCTTGATCTATAATATCAAATTTAACTTATTTCATCATCACATTATTCAATTTGGCCCAAAAACAATTTATGGAAAAATTACATTTTTGCCCCTAAACTTTTGACATTTTACATTTTAGTCCCTAGGCTCGTAAAATGATTTTCTTCCAATTTCTCCTCAACCTAAGCCTAGATGAATATTACTAGTACTCATAACAGCCCACATTTTTCATTTATTCACATTTTAACACACATTTTATAACCTTTTACAAATAGGTCCCTTTTTGACATTTCCATCAAAAATCACTTTGTAAATGTTGTTTTCCTAACATCAAACATGCATTTTCTACCATCAAACATCAAAATACATACATATTATACATGGATAAAATTTTAGACTTTGACATCTTTTCAAATTAGTCCTTAGAATAGCTAGATCAAGTCACAACATTCACAAAAACGTAAAAATCATTAAAAACGGGACAAATACGGTGTAACAGCCCATTTTTGGGTCAAATTGGATAGTGGTTTTGGGACCAGAAATCCGAAGTAGAAATATTTTTTTATTATTTCTTTAAGGTCTACAATATGATTTAATGATTGTGTAAAAATTTCGTTAAGAAATTTTATCGATGGAGTGACCAATTTGACTATTAGGACTAAATTACAATAGGTGCAAAACGTGTGTTCTAGAAGCTAAAGGTGTTTAATTGTAATGAATTCTTAAATTGGAGGTCCTTAAATGGTAGTTAGACCATTATATCCTAGTATGGAAAAAATGGACATGGTTAGGGAAAAATATCAAAGTTTAAGTGAAGGGCATTTTGGTCATTTGGTAAATAAAGACAAATTTAACTAATAAAAAGATGTCATCTTCTTCAATTTAGTCCTCCATAGACGAAAATTGCAAGGAAACTAGGGTTTTGGCCAAGCTTCCAAGCTCGATTATAAGTCCGTCTTTGTCCCGTTTTTAAAGATTTTTACGTTTTGGTGAATGTTGTAACTTGATTTAGCTATTCTAAGGACTAATTTGAAAGAAAATCAAAGTCTAAAATTTTACCCATGTTGAATAAGCTTATATTTTGATGTTTAATGGTATAAAATGCATGTTTGTTGTTAGTTAAACAACATTTACAAAGTGATTTTTGGTGAAAATGTCAAATAGGGACTTATTTGTAAAAAGTTGTAAAATGTGGGTTAAAAAGTGAATAAATGAAAAATTTTGGCTGTTTTAAGCATAGATAAAAGTCGGCTAGGCTTGGGTTGAGAAGAAATTGAAGGAAACTCATTTTACGAGCCTAGGGAATAAAATGTAAAATGTCAAGAGTTTAGGGGCAAAAATGTAATTTTTGTCATAAGGTGTTTTTGGGCTGAATTGAATAATGTGATGATTAAATAAGTTAAATGTCGTATTATAGATCAAGAAAGACGAGGTTCTGACCTAGATCGAGGAAAGAACAAGGTTGTGGATTAAATCAAACTATTAGCCATTTTGTACCGAAGTAAGTTCGTATGTTAATAAGCATTATTATAATTGTATTTTAAATGCTTTAATATTGCATGAACTATATTAATGACTTTACGGACACGTTCGACAAAGATTCAGTAAATGTGAAAATCCCGGTTGAACCTTAGGAATAGATTAAGATACAAGTGACACGTCACTAGGAATTTATGTGATTATGTGAATTATACCTACCCGTGGCTGAGTATACCGACATGTGTTGCGGTTACTTGACAACTTGTGTGAGCAGCACCGTGTAGCCACGTCTCGACTAACAACTTGTGTGAGCAGGCCCACTATCTGCTCAAAGTGAGCTTATGTGTGACTGGGGTAGCATTGGTTACATATGTGGCACCTTGTGTGCAAGGTTTCCAAGTATACAATAGTATTCCAAGTGGTTTAACGGGTAAGTCAAATATAAGGATGAGTATGAGTTCATGTTGAAAGGGTACAGGTACGTACACTAAGCTTGAAATTATTGAGAGTGTGAAATAATAAGATCTCGGTAAGCTATGAATACATGAATTATGTTCATGATGTTTATTGCAATTTATAATATCTTGAATTATATTATTGAACTATAATTTGTATGGTAAGAATTGCTTATTATTTGCATACGAGCTTACTAAGCTATATAGCTTACTCCTTTTTATTTTCCATGTTTTGTAGTGTCATCAACCTAGCTCGGGTTGAAGATCGTCGAAGTTCGCATCACACTATCAAACGATTATTTTGGGTATCGATGAACTTAACATTTTGAGTATATGGCATGTATAGAGACTTGGTCATTTTGGGTATATGTGCCATTATGATTTGGCCAAAAGTATTGGCTTGTAATTGATTAATGTTTTATTTTGTATAAGGCTTTGAAAGATGACCTATCTTGGTTAAATTGGATGTGAGTTATGCGTGGGCTAATGTAATTTGTGATATGCCTTTTAATTGCTTGGTGAAAGATTGTTTGTGGCTTAATAACTTAGGTGTTAAATGGGGAGAATTGGCTTGATGGTAAGTTGGTTAAATTGGGCTAGACTATACATATTGAAAGTAATCATATTGAATGCTTGAGGATGTGCTTGTGGTATATTTGAGTTTGACAAAGTATGATGTTTTAAGCATGATAGATGTTGGCTTTTAAATGTCATGTTATTGCCTTGGTTGTGGTTCTTTCGTTGCATCTATATGTTTGGATTTGTGCCATGTGATATTGTGTAGGTATGTGCAAGTGAGGGTGGCAAAAAGGCTTGGTAAATAGCCTTTATTTTGTCCACACGGGTAAACACACGGGCGTGTGTCTAGGCCGTGTGTGACACACTGCCTGTCCCACGGGCATGTGTTTTAGTCGTGTGTCCCCTGCACCTTAATTTTAAGAAACAGGATGTCCAAAATTGAGCACACAGGTGTGCAAGTGAGGGTGGCAAAAAGGCTTGGTAAATAGCCTTTATTTTTTCCACACGAGTAAACACACGGGCGTGTGTCTAGGCCGTGTGTGACACACTGCCTATCCCACGGGCATGTGTTTTAGTCATGTGTCCCCTGCATCTTAATTTTAAGAAGCAGGATGTCCAAAATTGAGCACACGAGCAGAGACACGGGCGTGTGTCTCATCTGTGTGTGCTACACGGCCTGGAACATGGGCGTGTGTCTTGGCCGTGTGAAACCTGCACCTAATTTGAATTAAATTAATTTACAATACGGCCTAGCACATGGGTGTGTGGCATGGCCGTGTGGCACAAGTCAGAGAGCAACCTAAATTGAACACGGCCTGCAGCACGGGTGTGTCCAAGGGTCACACGGGCGTGTCTATTGGACCACACGGGCGTGTGAGCCCTGCTTTTAGCAAAAATTTTCTAAGTTTTGTAAAAATTCCCTGAGTTCTCGGTTTAGTCCCGAACCACTTCCAATGGATGTTTTGGGCCTCGTAGGCTCGTATTAGGGACTTTATGATTGAATATAAATGGTTTTAATTTGGACATAAATTCATGACTCATAATTGAATGATTGCTTGTGATGTGAGTCCGATAATGCCTTGTACCCTGTTTTGGCATCGAATACGGGTAAGGGTGTTACATTTAGTGGTATTAGAGATATGGTTTAGTCGATTCTCAGACTAACCTAGCATGTGTAAGAGTCTAGCTATACATGCCATATATAAATTGTGATAGTGTGACGACTCCAGACAAATTAAATTGTGTTTTCATATAGTAAATGGATCCTGACCGAGAAGTGGCTGATGACATTGAAAGTAATGCGCTAGCTCCCACCCAAGGGACCACGCCATCTAAAAGTATACCAGTGACGATTAGTCAGGGAGGAGAGGCTAGGGAAGCCTTCTTCCAAAGGATGAATGAGTGGTTTGCCGAGTTTGTTCAGACAAATCTGGCTGCTCAACATCCTCCACCCCTGCCTAACCCCCAACCGGTTCCCGTTGCTCCCAGGATGTGGAATTGGTAAGGCTGAACAAGCCTCCAGTTGATAAGATCCAGAAACAAGGGGTTGAAGAATTTAGAGCAAATATTGATGATGATCCCAAGAGAGAAGAATTCTAGCTTAAGAACTCTATCCGGGTATTTGATGAGCTTTCTTGCACACTGGAGGAGTGCTTGAAATGTGCTATATCACATCTAAGGGATACGACATATCAGTGGTGGAACACTCTTATATCTGTGGTACCGAGGGAAAGAGTTACTTGGGATTTCTTCTAAGAGGAATTCAGAAAGAGTTCTTGGAGTTGAAACAAGGCCAAATGACTAAGACTGAATACGAGCGGGAGTTTGTTAGACTCAGTAAGTATGCTCGGGAATGTGTTTCAACAGAGGCTATTATGTGTAAGAGATTCGAAGATGGGCTGAATGAGGACATCAGGCTGTTAGTTGGGATTTTAGAGTTGAAAGAATTTGTTGTGCTGGTCGAACGAGCTTGCAAAGCTGAAGAGTTAAGTAAGGAAAAGAGAAAAGCTGAGTTTGAGGCTAGAGATTCGAGAAAGAGGCCGATGAATAAGTCGTTTCAATCTTCTTCAAAGAAATCGAGAGATTTGTATGCTCTCTCCAATGCTTCAGCCAGGTATCCGAACCGAGATCGTGGGAAGCAATATTCGGGTTCTAAGGCCCAAACTACATCCATAGCGTGCGTTGGTAATGCTAGGTCTAATAAGCCTGAATGCCAACACTATGGTTGACGACATCCTGGTGAATGTAGGATGAATAACCGGGCTTGTTTTAAATGTGGCTCCCAAGATCACTTTATTCAAGATTGCCCGAAAATAGTTGAAAAAGATAATTTTCAGAATGCAAGATCGAGTAATACTGCTGCTAGAAGGAGGCCAGTGAGAAATACAGGAAATGGGACCAGTGCAGAGGTGTATCCAAAGATTCAGCTGTGAGATCGAAAGCTAGAGCACCTGCTAGATCTTATGCCCTCCGTGCTCACGAGGATGCGTCCTCTCCTGATGTGATCACTGGTACATTTTCTCTTTATGATACTGATGTAGTTGCATTAATTGATCCTGGATCGACTCATTCCTATATTTGCATGAATTTGGTATCTAGTAAGAATTTGCCTGTTGATTCTACTGAGTTTGTGATTAAAGTGTCGAATCTCTTAGGCAAATACGTTTTAGTCGATAAAGTTTACAAAAGTTGTCCTTTAATTATTCGGGGTCACTATTTTTCGGCTGACCTAATGCTTCTTCCATTCGATGAGTTTGATGTGATTCTTGGAATAGATTAGCTGACTTTACATGATGTCGTAGTGAATTGTAGATGAAAGACTATTGAATTGAAATGTCAAAATAATGAAATTCTTCAGATTGAACCGGATGAATCGGGTGAGTTGCCTATGGTGATTTCATTGATGTTGACTCAGAGGTATGTAAGAAAAGGGTGTGAAGCTCATCTTGCGTATGTACTGAATACGAAAGTGTCTGAATTGAAAATCGAGTCTGTGCCGGTAGTCTGTGAATATCTGGATGTGTTCCCAGAAGAGCTTCCTGGATTACCACCAATCAGGGAGGTTAAGTTTACTATTTATTTGGTATCGGGGACTGCACCAATATCGATAGCTCCGTATAGAATGGCTCCGACCAAATTGAAAGAATTAAAGTCTCAGTTGCAAGAATTAATAGATAATGGTTTTGCGAGACCAATTTTTTCTCCCTGGGGTGCACCAGTGTTATTCGTCAAGAAGAAAGACGGATCCATGAGACTTTGTATCGATTATCGTCAACTCACAAAGGTTACGATAAAGAACAAGTACCCTTTACCAAGAATTGACGATTTGTTCGACCAGTTGAAAGGGGCAACAGTATTTTTGAAGATAGATTTGAGATCCAGCTACTATCAGCTGATAGTTAAAGACTCGGATGTGCCGAAAACCGCGTTCAGAATGAGGTATGGGCATTATGAATTTCTTGTTATGCCTTTTGGATTAACTAATGCTCCTGTCGTTTTTACGGATTTGATGAATCGGATCTTCCGACCGTATTTGGATAAGTTTGTGGTTGTATTTATTGATGACATTTTAATTTATTCTCGGGATGAGTCTAAGCATGCCAAACATTTAAAAATTGTGTTGCAGACTTTGAGAGATAAGAAATTGTTTGCTAAGTTCAGCAAAAGTGAGTTCTTGTAACAGCCCGATTTTGGGTCTAATCGGAACAGTGTTTCAGGACCACAAATCCGACGAAGAAAAATTCATCTTTATTATATTTTTATGATCTACAATTTTATGGAATGATTTCATGAAAATCTCGTTCGAAAATTTTGACGTTTGGGCACTCAATTTAGTTAAAAGGACTAAATTGCAAAAAGTGCAAAACTTGAATTCTATATGTTAAAGGTGTCTAATTGCTATGAGATTTTAAATTAGAGGTCCTTAAATGGTAATTAGACAATTGGTTAAGTTGGTGGACAAAAATGGACATGGTTTGGTATGTTTCTAAAGTTTTTCATTAAGGGTATTTTAGTAATTTGGTAATTAAATGAATTAAAAAGCCAAATTAAAAGCCAACTTTTGTCCATCTTGCTCCCTTGGCCAAATTTTACAACGGGAAACCATGGCTAGGGTTTTTCAAACTTCCAAGCTCGATTGTAAGTCCGTTCTTGCCCCGTTTTTAATGCTCTTTACATTTTTGAAGTCGTTGTAACTCGATCTATCTATTTCTACCACCAATTTGAAGAGATGTCATAGTCTAAAATTTTACCCATGTTGAAAATGTATGTATTTTGATGTTTGATGGTAGAAAATGCAAGTTTGTCGATTGTTAAATGACTTTTGCTAAGTGATTTTCGGTAAAAATGCCTAAAAAGACTTGTTTGTAAAAGTTGTAAAATGAGTAGTAAAAGTGTGAATATATGAAAAATGTGGGCTGTTATGAGCATGATATAGGTCCGGCTAGGCTTGGGTGTAATGAAATTGAATGAAAATCATTTTACGAGCCTAGGGACTAAAATATAAAATGTCAAAAGTTTAAGGGCAAAAATGTAATTTTTGCCATAATGTGACTTTTGGATTGAAATGAATAAAGTGTTGATTAAATGAGATGAATTTGATATTATAGATCAAGAAAAACGAAGTTCGGGTCTAGAACAGGGGAAAAACAAGTATTTGACGATTTAGTCCTTTTTGCCATTTCTATGCCGAGGTAAGTTCGTATGTTTGATAAGCATTAAATTATATATGTACAAATGCTTGATTGATATAATTGTGGTAAATGCTACATTATTGAAATGAAATGTGAATGCTATTGAGTATGATATGATACGATCACGCCCTACGAACGACCTTGGCCAAGCTTCCCAAGCGAGCATTGCAATCTTTTTCTAGTTGATCAACTTGATCCTAGCTCATTGAGCTTGAATCAGCTCGAATTTTAGTTCCTTGAGCTCAATTCAGCTCAATCTTAGCTCATTGAGCTCGATGCTATTTTATTTTAATTTATGCATTTCGTAGTTGCTGGAATAATTTCATGCTTTTGCTAAGCTAGTTAATATAGTTCAGCTTAATCCTAGATCATTAGCTCAAATCTATTTCTTTAGCTCATGCGTGCAATTCTGGAATAAAATTAATTATTTTTAGTTAAATTAGTTAATTAGTTTTCAGCTCATTAATAAGTTCAAATCTGATACTTATTAATTTTGTGTAAGTGTGTTCATTTTTAATACATGTTTTTTTTATATGTCTAGCGACAGCATTTTAATGTGTCTTAAGCTGAACATTTTAAATACAGGTTTTTAAATGTGTCTTAGTTGTTTGTGTTTAATATGTCCTAGCTAAATGCATGTTTTTATTTTGTCTAGGTGCTGCCGATTTTAAGATGTCTTAAACTCCATTAATTTGTTGATTTTAATTGTGCAGCTACATTCATTGGACGGCATTTACATGGGGTTGATAGTTTAGTTTTCCAAACACCTTTTCGTGTACAGCAAAGGACACATGAAGAGCTGCTATTTTCTTCTTCTCAAAGCTGACCATTTAGCTCTCCAAGCATCCTTGAAAGCTTTCACATTGCTGGAAAAATTCTGTTGACATGGATGACCATTCGGTTTGGTGCATTCACACCTAAGGGGCTGTACATATTCGACTTTCACACCTAATGGCCTTTGCAATACTCAAGCTGCCATTTAAAGCTTCCAAACTATTCAGCTAAACAAGGAACTTCAATTAAGGCTCATTAAGCTCCTTGGCCAAATCTGCCCACACCTTTTCAGCTCACCCAAATTACTTCATTTAATACCAGCTGATTAGATTCACCAACGACTGTCCATTAATGTCCCCAAGGCCTTGGAACCTTCAAGGAAGCTGCTAGGAAAGTTCAAGGAAGCTTCCAACTTCATTAAGCTGCTACATGCTGCCCATTTAGTTCCCTAATTGCCTTTTTAGCTATACCTTGTATTTGGCTATAAATAGCTTGTTTTGTGAACATTTTGTGGTTAGACAATTTACTTACTCTTTATGAAATATACCGTAATTGTGAGTTACTCAACTCCCTTTGTTCTTTTGTGACTCAAATTAACTTATCAAGTTATTCTTGTGGCGTCAATCTGATTCATTTGAACTTATCACTCTTCCGAGTGTGGCGTTCACCCTTATACCGACTGGTTCCTATCTCTATATAGATAGTGGGTCACGGTTTATCTATCCTTCTACCCACCTTTAAGTGTCCTATAAGAATTGGGTTAGTACTCCATTTTAGTACTGGTTCTTTCTTAACCTTAAAGCCATTCGAGCCATCAGTATTTCCATCTTCAAATCACCTTAGTCTCTTTCCTTAGCTGAATCCATCACATATCTTACTTAGCCATTTTGAACCTATTTTGGAAACTAAATACCACACTTAGCTGAATTTAACCCCTTTGTTCTAAATCGAACAGTACTTCTTATTTTAACGATCAGGCAATATAAACGACTCGAATCATCACCTAGGCGGGATCGTATCATGATACTACGAAAATGACCGACGAAGATTCGATACAGCGAAAGTCTCGGTTGAACCTTAGGAATAGATAGGATACAAATGTCATGACATTAGGGTTGCTGTGATTACGTGTAAGACCATATTTGGGATATGGCATCAATATGAGACTTCGTGTAAGACCATATATGGGATATGGCATCGATATGAGACTTCATGTAAGACCATAACTGGGCTATTGGCATCGATACAAGATTACATGTAAGACCATAGATATGGCATTGGTATGGTACTGTATGTACGAGATTCCCGAGTATCCTTTAGTATTCCAAATGGTTCAACGGGAAATTCAACGAGTATGTCAAAGAAGAGAAAGAGTATGTAAGTAATTACGAATCGGTACAGGTATGTACGTAAAGTTTATAAGCATGGACTTCATGAAATTGTGAGTTCATGATTTCCACGAGAATGATTTTGTGAAAACCTTGTGATTATTAGTCTATACTTGTGATGTATGAAATTCATGATAAATTCGGTTAACGATTATGTGATTGGCTTTCGGGCCCAATTGAGTTATGATATAGCATGTTTTAGTCATGCAAATTGTGATTTATCGGATATGAGAAAATGGGAAGATAAGAACTTAGGCAATTTAAATATGTTAAAGTATATGCTTGAAATGTAAATACTCATAATTAATGTGTATGTTTACTAAGAGGTTTGAAATTATTTGTTATTTGCTGTAATATGATACAAAGGAGAGATTACGGTTGTTAGGCTAATGCCAAGATATGTTAAATTATGTTTATAAGTTGATAGAGTAAATATTATGATTGAATAAGAATTATAACTGTGAGATTTATTGTAATTTTTGTTATCTTGTGTTTAAATTGTTGGACTTGATAAAAGATTTATAAGAGTTGCTTATTATTTTTGTACGGACTTACTAAGCTATATATATAGCTTACCCCCTTCCTTTCCAATGTCTTATAAGGTTAATAAGCTAGCTCGGGTTGGAAATCACCGAAGATCCTATCACACTATCAAGCTATCATTTTGGGTATAAATGAATTCAAGTATTTGAAGTCTATGGCGTGTATAGGGACTAGGACAATTTTTTATGTGTCATGATTAATTTGGCCATATGTGTTGGCTTGTAACTGTTAATGCTTCATCTTATATATAGCCATGAATGATGGCTTATGTTGATCATAAGTTTATTCATATGTTAATGCCCTCTTGTGAATGTGAAATTAGTATGTTTTTTTTAATGGGCTAAGTACGATGTTTTAAGCATGATAAATGATGGTATAAGAATGACACATTATTGTTTTGTTTGTGGTTGTTTGGTTGCATTTATATGCTTGAATTTGTGCCATGTGATGTTGTGTAGATGTGTACAAGTAAGGGTGGCAAAATGGCTTGGTAAATAGCTTTGTTTTTATCCACACGGGTAGACACACGGGCATGTGTCTAGACCGTGTGTGACACACGGTCTGCCCCACGGACATGTGTTCCGGCTGTGTGTCCCCTGCACCTTAATTTTGAAAAACAGAATGTCCAGAATTGAGCACATGGGTAGAGACACGGGCGTGTCTCTCAGTCGTGTATGCTACACAACCTAGCACACGGGCGTGTGGCACGACCGTGTGACACAAGTCAGAGAGCACCCCTAAATCGAACACGGCCTGAAGCACGGGCGTGTTCCAGGGTTACACGGGCGTGTCCCTTGGACCACACAGGCGTGTGAGCCCTACATCTAGCAAAAATTTTCTAAGTTTTGTAAAAATTTCTAAAGTTCTTAGTTTAGTCCCGAACCGCTTCCAATACATGTTTTGGGCCTCGTAGGCTCGTATAAGGGACTTTATGATTGAATATGGATGGTTTTAATATGGACGCAAATTTTATGACTCAAAATTGTGTGGTTGCTTGTGATGTGAGTCCGGTAATGCCTCGTACCCTGTTTCGACGTCAAATACGGGTAAGGGGTGTTATATGTAGTGGTGTCAGAGCTACGATTTAGTCGATTCTCGGACTAACGTAGCGTATGTGAGTCTAGCTATACATACCATATTACTACCTGTGATTGTGATATCTCCCAACTCTGATGAAATTGTTTTGTTGAGGCAGAGATGCTTTCCAACCGAGCTATTTTCGAAAACGCTGAAAGTGATACTATGATATTTTAAAATGTGTTTGTGATGAGTCGAAACTTGGAAAGGTATGAATAAGAGTTCATGATATGTATGTGATGATGTACAAAATGAAATAACCATAAGTTGAGAAATATGGATAAAATGTCATTGTTCAGGTTGAACGTTGTATTTCGATGGATTATGGTGATTTTATGAAACGGATAAAATGTTTTAAATGTTGCAAAAAAAATTTAGCCCGAAAGGGTAATCCTAAATTAAGCCCTCTCAAGCATATGTTATGAAATGGATTTAGCCCGGACGGGTAATCCAGAGTAAGCCCTTTAGAGCATACGTTACTGAAAGGATTTAGCCTAGACCGGCAATCCTGTTATATCATATGTGGCTCGAGAGTATGCTCTATGAATATGTGCCAAAAGGGCACTTTTGAATATGAATTGATGGATTTTTTATATACGTACCTTGAGTGTACTACTCGAGTAGCCATCGAAATTACAATGGTTCAATGGGAATTATTCTTGAAATATGGGAAGGTGAAGTGAAATGAAAGTTTATATTGTGATAAGCTCATCTATGTTTAATTGGCATTTATATGATGTTATGTGCCTAATTTGTTTGATTAAGTGAATGTGATAAGTAAACTTACTCAAATTTATGGAATGTATGTTTAAGTACACTTGTTTGAATAAAGGTAATCGGAAAGCTCGTGTGACATAAATATGTATGTTAATTTGCCTGAAGTGAATTATATAATTGTGATGATATTATGTTGATGATGAATGCTAAGTTATATGTGCGTATTTATGAGAGTCGAGTTAGAGGCTTTACGACCTCACCCCCTTACCAATGTAGTATTTTATAACGAAATTTCACGACTTTTAAGTTGAATGAGCTCACAAGTAAGAGACTAAAGAGTTAAGTAGCGGAATAACTGATAATGTGATCAGAGTTAAGAATAGTTTGGCAAGTGAATATAGTTCTGGAAAATATGCCAGGTTGTTCTAAAGATCATTCGAATTTCGCGATATCGCGGTTAAAGAAAAAGTTAATCTCGGCTAATCGACTCATTCAGGTATGATGTCTAAAGTATGTATTTGCTGGAATTTCCTCCGGATTGATTTTCGTTAGTGAATGGAATAATATGGGTAAGGGGTGTTACAGTTCTGGCTCCGAGAAGTCAGATTTTTGGGACATATTGTCTCTACGGAAGGTATAAGGGTTGATCCGAGTAAGATTTCGGTAATTGTTGATTGGAAACCGCCGAGGAATGTATCCAAGGTTAGAAGCTTTTTGGGCTTAGCCGGATATTATCGATGTTTTGTTAAGGGATTCTTGATGATTGCTACACCTATGGCAAGATTGTTACAAAAAGATGTTAAGTTTGAATGGTCTGAGAAGTGTCAAAAGAGTTTTGAACAGATAAAAGCGTTGTTAACTAACGCACCGCTATTAGTGCAACCTGAGTCGGGAAAAGAGTTTGTGATTTTCAGCGGCACGCCATTGAACGGTCTTGGATGTGTGTTGATGCAACAGGGTCAAGTGATAGCTTACGCCTCGATACAGTTGAGCACGAAAAGAATTACCTGACGCACGACTTGGAATTGGCTGCCATTGTGTTTGCTTTAAAGATTTGGCGACACCATTTGCTCGGTGAGAAGTGCCACATTTTTACCGACCACAAGAGTTTGAATTATTCAATGACTCAAAATGATTCAAATTTGTGACAACAGAGATGGCTCGAGTTGTTGAAATATTATGAGTTGGTAATCAATTATCATCCGGGAAAGGCGAATGTAATCACCGATGCTTTAAGTAGGAAATCTTTGTTTGCCTTGAGAGCAATGAATATGCGACTAAATTTATCTGATGCTGGTTCGGTTCTAGCTGAGTTAAAAGCTAGACCGGTATTTCTTCAGCAAATTTGCGAAGCTCAGAAAAGTGACAAAGAACTTTAAGTTAAAAGAGTTCAGTGCAAATCAACTAGTGATTCAGACTATCAAATTGGGACCGATGACTGTTTGATGTTCCGAGGTAGGATTTGTGTACAGAAAGATACTGAGCTTATTCAGAAAATTCTTCATGAAGCACACAGTGGTTGTCTATCTGTAAACCAGGAAGTACGAAGATGTACAATGATTTGAAGAAATTGTATTGCTGGTCAGGTATGAAAAGAGATATATCTAAATTCGTATCGAGATGTTTGATTTGTCAAGAAGTAAAGGCCGAACATCAAGTACCTTCGGGTTTACTTCAGCCTGTGATGATTCCCAAGTGGAAATGGGATAGAATTACGATGGATTTCATAACTGGATTACCTCTGACTCCGAAGAAGAAAGATGTCGTTTTAGTTGTTGTTGATAGATTGACGAAATCAGCTCATTTTATTCCGGTACGTACCGGCTATTCACTTGATAAGCTAGCTGAATTGTACATTGCTGAAATTGTTAGATTGCACGGAGTGCCTACTTCTATTATTTTAGACAAAGATTCGAGGTTTACGTCTTGATTTTGGAAGAAGTTGCAAGAAGCTTTGGGTACAAAGTTAAACTTTAGTACCACATTTCATCCGCAGACCGACGGTCAATCTGAAAGAACAATTCAGGTTCTTGAAGATATGCTTTGTTGTTGTGTTTTAAAATTCGAAGGTAGTTGGGAAAAATATCTACCTTTAGTCGAATTTTCTTATAACAACAGTTTTCAGTCGAGTATAAAGATGGCACCGTATGAGGCGTTGTATGGCCGCAAGTGTCGAACTCTGTTGTACTGGACCAAGCTCAGTGAGAGACAGATTCACGGGGTTGATTTGGTTAAAGAAAGCGAAGAAAAAGTGAAAGTAATTTGTGATTGTTTGAAAGCAGCTTCGGATAGATAAAAATCGTACACGAATCTAAAACGAAAGGAAAATGAATTTCAAGTCGGTGATAATGTATTTCTGAAAGTGTCCCCGTGGTAGAAAATCCTTAGATTCGGTCGCAAGGGTAAAATGAGTCTGCATTTTATTAGTCCATATGAGGTTATTGAAAGAAAAGGGCCTGTGGCATATCGGTTAGCTTTACCAATAGAGTTAGACAGGATCCACAATGTGTTTCATGTATTGATGTTGCGCCGTTATCGATCAGATCCTTCGCACATAATTTCACCGACAGAGGTTGAGATTCGACCCGATATGATTTATGGTGAAGAACCGATCAAGATTTTGGCTCGGGAAGTTAAATAGTTGAGAAATAAAAGCATAGCCCTAGCGAAAGTTTTGTGGAAAAGACATGGGGTCGAAGAGGCTACGTGGGAACCTAAGGAAGCTATGAGAAAATAGTACCCAAACCTCTTTACTGGAAAGATTTTCGGGGACGAAAATCCCTAAAAGGGGGAGAGTTATAACAGCCCGTTTTTGGGTCAAATCAGAATAGTGGTTTCAGGACCACAAATCTGAAGTAGAAATATTTATTTTATTATTTCTTTAAGGTCTACAGTATGATTTGATGATTGTGTGAAAATTTCGTTAAGAAATTTTATCGATAGAGTGACCAATTTCACTATTAGAACTAAATTACAATAAGTGCAAAATGTGTGTTCTAGAAGCTAAGGGTGTTTAATTGTAATGAATTCTTAAATTGGAGGTCCTTAAATGGTAATTAGACCATTATATCCTAGTATGGACAAAAATGGACATGGTTAGGGAAAAATGTCAAAGTTTAAGTGAAAGACATTTTGGTCATTTGGTAAATAAAGACAAATTTAACTAATAAAAAGATGTCATCTTCTTCAATTTAGTCCCCCGTAGCCGAAAATTGCAAGGAAACCATAGCTAGGGTTTTGGCCAAGCTTCCAAGCTCGATTGTAAGTCCGTCTTTGTCCCGTTTTTAATGATTTTTACGTTTTTGTGAATGTTGTAACTTGATTTAGCTATTCTAAGGACTAATTTGAAAGAAACTCAAAGTCTAAAATTTTACCCATGTTCAATAAGTTTATATTTTGATGTTTAATGGTAGAAAATGCATGTTTGTTGTTAGTTAAACAACATTAACAAAGTGATTTTTGGTGAAAATGTAAAATAGGGACTTATTTGTAAAAAGTTGTAAAATGAGGGTTAAAAAGTGAATAAATGAAAAATGGTGGCTCTTTTAAGCATAGATAAAAGTCGGCTAGGCTTGGGTTGAGAAGAAATTGAAGGAAATTCATTTTACGAGCCTAGGGACAAAAATGTAAAATGTCAAAAGATTAGGGGCAAAAATGTAATTTTTGTCATAAGGTGTTTTTGGGCTGAATTGAATAATGTGATGATTAAATAAGTTAAATGTGGTATTATAGATCAAGAAAGACGAGGTTCTGACCTAGACCGGGGAAAGAACAAGGTTGTGGACTAAATCAAACTATTAGCCATTTTGTACCGAGGTAAGTTCATATGTTAATAAACATTATTGTAATTGTATTTTAAATGCTTTAATATTGCATGAACTGTATTAATGACTTTACAGACACGTTCGACAAAGATTCGGCAAATGTGAAAATCTCAGTTGAACCTTAGGAATAGATTAGGATACAAGTGACATGTCACTAGAAATTTATGTGATTATGTGAATTATGTGATTCGGGTGCTGGTCCTTTACGTCCTACCGGTGGCTGAGTATACTGGCATGTGTTGCGGTTACTTGACAGCTTGTGTGAAAAGCACCGTGTAGCCACGTCTCGACTGACAGCTTGTGCGACCAGGCCCGCTATCTTCTCAAAGTGAGCTTATATGTGACTGAGGTAGCATTGGCTACATATGTGGCACCTTGTGTGCAAGGTTTCAGAGTACCCAATAGTATTCCAAGTGGTTCAACGGGTAAGTCAAAGATAAGGATGAGTATGAGTTCATGTTGTAAGGGTACAGGTACGTACACTAAGCTTGAAATTATTAAGAGTGTGAAATAATAAGATCTCGGTAAGCTATGAATACATGAATTATGTTCATGATGTTTATTGCAATTTATATTATCTTGAATTATATTATTAAACTGTAATTTGTATGGTAAGAATTGTTTATTATTTGCATACGAGCTTACTTAGCTATATAGCTTACTCCATTTTATTTTCCATGTTTTATAGTGTCACCAAGCTATCTCGGGTTGGAGATCGTTGGAGTTCGCATCACACTATCAAACGATTATTTTGGGTATCGATGAACTTAACATTTTGAGTATATGGCATGTATCGGGACTTGGTCATTTTGGGTATATGTGTCATTATGATTTGGCCAAAAGTATTGGCTTGTAATTGATAAATGTTTTATTTTGTATAAGGCCTTGAAAGATGGCCTATCTTGGTTAAATTGGATGTGAGTTATGCATGGGCTAATGTTATTTGTTATATGCCTTTTAATTGCTTGGTGGATGATTGTTTGTGGCTTAATAACGTAGGTGTTAAATGGGGAGAATTGGCTTGATGGTAAGTTGGTGAATTTGGGCTAAACTATACATATTGAAAGTAATCATATTGAATGCTTGAGGATGTGCTTGTGGTATGTTTGAGTTTGACAAAGTATAATGTTTTAAGCATGATAGATGTTGGCTTTTAAATGTCATGTTATTGCCTTGGTTGTGGTGGTTTTGGTTGCATCTATATGTTCGGATTTGTGCCATGTGATGTTGTGTAGGTATGTGCAAGTGAGGGTGGGGAATGGGCTTGGTAAATAGCATTTATTTTGTCCATACGGGTGTGTGTCTAGGCCGTGTGTGACACACGGCCTATCCCACGGGCATGTGTTTTAGCCGTGTGTCCCCTACACCTTAATTTTAAGAAACAGAATTTCCAGAATTGAGCACACGGGCAGAGACACGGGCGTGTGTCTCAGCCGTGTGTGCTACACGGCCTGGAACACGGGCGTGTGTGTTGGCCATGTGAAACCTGCACCTAATTCGAATTAAATTAATTTACAACACGACCTAGCACACGAGCATGTGGCATGGCCGTGTGGCACAAGTCAGAGTGCAACCTAAATCGAACATGGCCTGCAGCACGGGCGCATCCCAGGGTCACACGGACGTGTCTCTTTGACCACACGGACATGTGAGCCCTGCTTTTAGCAATAATTTTCTAAATTTTGTAAAAATTCCCTCAGTTCTCGGTTTAGCCCGAACCACTTCCAATGCATGTTTTGGGTCTTGTAGGCTCGTATTATGATTGAATATGAATGGTTTTAATTTGGACGTAAATTTATGACTCAAAATTGAATGATTGCTTGCGATGTGAGTCCGATAATGCCTCGTACCCTGCTCCGGCGTCGAATACGGGTAAGGGGTGTTACAGACGGACTTACAATCAAGCTTGAAAGTTTTCCAAAACCCTAGCTATGGAGACCCTTGAAATTTCGGCACAAGGGGGATGAAATTGAGAAGATGGACATCTTTTATTTGTTTTATTTTGGCTTTATTTACTAGATTACCAAAATGCCCTTCACTTAAACTTTGAAATTTTACTTACTCCATGTCCATTTTTGTCCATCTTGGTATAATGGTCTAATTACCATTTAAGGACCTCCAATTTAAGAATTCATTTCAATTAAACACCCTTAGCTTCTAGAACAAAGATTTTGCACATATTGCAATTTAGTCCTATTAGTCAAATTGGACACTCTATCGATAAAATTTCTTAACGAAATTTTCACACAATCATTCAATCATACTGTAGAATTTAAAGAAATAATAAAATAAATATTTCTACTTCAAATTCTTGGTCCCAAAACCACTGTTCCTATTTGACCCAAAAACGGGCTATTACAAATGTCGCCCATCATGCTCACCAATTGCTTTATTTGATCCCCGAGCTTAATCAATTTTCTTGTTGAGTTGGTGCACTCAGACTACACCTTCTTGACACCGGTTCTCATTAACTATATCTCTCCCTCAATTCTATCCAGATGTTGACCACAGGCAGTATGGTCACTTCGGTTCGTCCTATCCTGGGGATTCTGCAAATAAGAAGGTTGATAATTAGTACTTTTTTTAGTTTGATTTGAATTATTACCTGCTCCTTGGTTCCCTCCCCATCTCATATTCGGGTGATATTTGTAATGGGGATTATATGTATTCGAATAAGGGTTTCCATCCCTATTCCCAATTTCATTTACATCCTCGACAAGATTGTTGATATACTGGAACAATGGTTTCTCACCCCTATGCATAGACGGCATAAAAGCATATTCAATATGGTTGAGTTGATTGCCTCCGAACGTACTAATGTCCAGAGTGTGAATGCTGCAATAAAATATAGAATTACGAGGCGGTATTCGCAAGTATACGGGTCTAGTTGTAATATAGTTTTACAACAGAGTGGGTGAGTACTCCGAGGATCGTACCCAAGGGAGGCGGGTGCTAGATCTATTTTAACCTAAGCACTAAAAGATCTAATTAGTACTTTAGATTTAGTTATAGTACGTAGAATATAAAATAAAGGATTTTTTGAGGTTTTTATTGTAACATCCCAAATGTGGGGTTATTTGGAATTTGATAATTTTTCTTATGTATGAACTGCTGAGTCATTATTTATGGAATAATAATGGTCAATTTAAGGCTTTGTGTTGGTTCGATTTGGTAGGAAATTTGAGTTTTTAACTTTTAAAAAGAAGGGAGCCTTGGTAAGTGGTGTTATAAGAATAAGTGTGGGTAATTTAACACTAAAAAGCCCTTGGTAAAGTGGCAAAAGAAGCCCACTTAGGAGCTACATGTGACGCCACCAAGGAGCAAGGGAGAGCTTGTGTTCGAGTCACAAAATCCTCCTCTTTTGTTTTTATTTGACGGCACAAAGGGGAGAGTTTTTCTCCTTCAAACTCTTTTATTAGGTGTAATTATTAAGGGATAATTTAAGCATTTTAATTAGTTTTAACTTGCTTAAACCTTTTGATAATACAAGAGATTTGATAATAGCATTAAGGATATTATTTTTATTAAAAAGGGATTATTAAGTGATTAATTCAAATTATTTGAATTAATTGAAATGTGTGGCCAAGAGTACTTGGAGAGGTTGCCGAAGTTTTGAACTCCTTGAACAAGGAGGTGTGGACGGCAAGGCTACTAGGTGATGGCCGAATGTGGGACTCCTTGGTGAAGAGGAGTTGGCTAGGAGTTGGACTCCTTGTTGCCAAGGATGGACGGCAAGCATTAGGGGGAGGGGGTGCCGAATTTCTTTATAAGCACCCATCCATCAATAGGTTTTCTTTTTTCTCACTTTTGCTAGTTGACGAAACCCTCAACCTCTCCTTGTTCTTCTTTTATTTCTTTCCCTTCTCTTAAAAGACCTTAGCCGAATTCCCTACACATCAACCTCTCCTCTATCTTCTTTCTTTCCTCTTCTCTTTTTCTTAGTTAGCCGAATCTACTCCCTAGCCATAGCCGAATTTCCCTCTCCATATTTTCAAAGCTTTGGCCGAATATACCTCTCTAGAGTGCCGAAATTCCCTTCTCTTTGGATGCACTTTTGCCGAACCCTAAAGGTGGTATAAGACTCTTCGAGACTCTCCTTCAATCGGTCATAAGGTGGTAAGTGATCTTGGCCGAATGCCATCTTTCTTTTCTCTCTTTGACTGTCGATTTCTTTTACAAGGAGGGGTGCCGATTTCGGCAATGGTTTCTAAACGGTTAGTAACCGATTCTTGTTAGGTACTCGTGGAAGTGAAGCGATCGATTCGGGCCCGATCTCTAGTATTCGGTTGGTGGTACGAATCGGTGAGATCTACTTTAATGGTCGGTGATATTTGTTTTAGCAGAAGGCTACTAACTTTTGAGAGTGCCGATTCATGATATCGTAAGCGATTTGGGGAGTTAGGTGTTGCGGTTGGTGTCCAAAAGTGTGAAGGTGAGATTTTGGGTTCACAAGGAACCCTCCCAATAATTTGATTTGGCCGAATAGGCCCTAAGACTAATCCCTAGTTGGCCGAATATAGGTACAGTGAGATCTAGGGGGCCAACGTTTCTTCTCGGGATTTAGAACATCCAAGGGTGACAGTGTGTACATACACACTTATAATAGTTAATTAAGTGTATGTTATGTGTAAATCGCTCTATGTAGATGTGGCAATAGTACCTTAATGGTACAAGCGAGGATCCCGGTAAGTCTCTATATGTATGAGATGGATAATATGCTTTTGGGAAGCATGGATTATTTGATACATGTGATGTATGTATGTTCTCGTTATTAATCGCTTGACATGGGTTGATGAGAGGAGGGGCGGTGATATCGTGTTGACGAGCACGGTGCTTTGGTAGCACACTCGTGACTATATGTCACCAGAGGTTTGGTACCTCCAGAGGTTTGGTACCTCATAGCGACTTGTCCTCGTGGTTAACACCACCGTGGGTTGGCCCCACTTGAGATATGGGATCGTCGCGGTGATTTGGTATCACACGATGGGTTGGCCCCATCACCCGATTTGTGTCTACGGACACCGGTGCTTTGGTAGCACATTGTGACTATACGTCACCAGTGGTTTGGCACCACGGTGTTTTGGTAACACATCGTGACTACGGTCACCAGTGGTTTGGTACCACGTGGGGTAGACAAAGGTGTTTGGATGGTTAGGTTGGGTACATGATACTTTGCTTAATTAACTGTTATATGTTGTGTATGAAATGTTGTATTAACCGGGGGAAGGGTTACATACTGAGTCTTGGTGACTCACCTTCTCCTTTAACATTTTTGGTGACTCGTAGATGGCGGTTGAGGAGCGGTGGGACTCGAGGCGCCATGCAAAGGATTTTAATTTACAGAACTTTAAAGTTGTTTAATTTTTATTTTGGGTTGTAATAAGGCCTCCATAAACTATAGTTGCGTTTTATTTTATTTTTTTTTTTTTTTATGTTGGATATTTACTTAAAACTATGTCATTAAATTGAATTAAATCACATGTTTTCTTAAGTTAACACGAAAGAGTTTAATCGTGCCATCGGGTACACTTGAAACTGGTAAAACAATTGGACTTAATTAAAATTTCGAATTAGATCTAAAGGTAGCTTTAACCGCATAAATCAAACGAGGGGTTTTCAATGGAAAATTAAATGTTTTTGAAATAGCGTTCACAAGGTTTTACTTCGTAATAACTCAAATTCGGTCGTAGTGTTTGGGCCGGGTTTGGGTTGTTACAGACTGGTATCGAGCCAAGTTCAAAGCTGGTGTGTGGGGCCCAAGGCCCAAAAATGTTTTTGGTAGGCCTTATGGTATGATTTCTCGGGTTTTAAGCAAGATGGCCCGAGTCTCCGGCAGACCGATCCGCCTGTAAGTACATCTAAACCTTTTGGGAAAATATATTCAGTAGAAGGGTAGGAAGCATGGAACGTAGATAGACTTATAGGACTTGGACCCTAGGGTTAGATTACTCAAACACAACGCAAAGATAAGACTTAAAGAACTAAACCCACCTATGACTTAGTCAATGAGCTAGGGGTGTGGTAACCCCATGCACGCATGTCTAGGATTGGATCGGGAAGAGCTTGGTATTTGCGGTCCTCGTGACTCACCTCCTCTTCGCGGGTATCCTGCAGTGCGTAGCTTCTGTTCACCCTAACTCGTAAGGCTCGGTGGTGTGGTAACCTCTGCATGCGCATGTCTAGAAAGGTTCGGTGAGAGCTTGGTATTTAAGCGGTCCGCGTGACCCACCTCCTCTTCACTTGAAGTCCGCCTGGTGCGTAGCTTTGGTTCACCCTGACCAGGAGGGCTTGGTCATAGGCTAAACACAATGATTAAAACCCGAAAAAGGGAATCAGCCATGTTTTCGAAAAAGAAGGAAACAACAAGCCCTAATGTTTTCAAAACTTGTCCAATAACCCTCTTAAACCCTAGAACACTTAGTATACCATGTTTTTCTCGGAAAACTTGACTTGTGGAAAATTACAAAAAAATTACCCTTAGGAGTAAAATTACCAAAATGCCCCTGACCCATAAAATATTAATTCGACGGTTTTGCTTAAAAATTTCAACTATTTTACAAATATCAAGTAGCTTAGCTTTGGAAATCATCAGTAAAATATTTTGGTTCTGGAAAATTACGAAAATACCCCTGTAGGAAAAAGACGAAAATACCCCTGGGTTAGTAATGGGCAGAAATGTCCGATGAGTGAATAGGTATGGAAAGTATTAAGGAATGGATGCATGAACTCCTTTGTGTGAACTAGGATAGGAAACTGAAACATTGTTTGCTCGAAAGAATCTCTGATTAAACCTCGTCCATAAAACTTCTTCGCGAGTAATAAAGTGAAACAAATGCTAACGCATAAAATTTTTCTTAATCAGATTAAAAGCGCGGTAGATAGAATGAGTTCTAGAGGACGTGGACGCCGTGGACGTGGTAGGGGTAGGATGACGGTGTCTGAACCCGTCAGGTCAGGACAAGGTTCAGAAAATGAGGTACCACCGCCACCACCACCTCCTACTTTTAGAGCTGAGGAGCCGGAGCAGACCGGTGGCGAATCGGTATCGCAAGCTGTGTTGCGAGTCTTGGAGATGGTGGCTGGGGCTGGTGGAAATGTTGGAGCTCGAAAATCTGTCCCGAGCGACTCCGATCTAACGGAGCGGAGGTATTCCGAGGTGTGTCGAGTGGCACCAAAGCGCGCGCGGAACATCGGCTAGAGTCAATCAGAAAGGATCATGGATGACCTTGACCGATCAAGAAGAGAAGTCGAAAGGCGGTGTCGCCTTCTAAAGGATGAAGCGTATCGTGGTGGCTTACGGTTCGAGATGGGGCTACAGCCGATGATTTGACTTGGGAGTATTTCAGAACCGCCTATCAGAAAAAGTATGTAGGCATTAGCTACACTGACGCGCAGAGAAAGGCTTTTCTGGGATTAGTTCAAGGAACTAAGTCCGTGTCGGAATATGAGGCGGAATTTCTAAGGCTGAGTAGATATGCGAGAGGCATCGTGTCTCATCGAACATGAGCGCCGTGGTCCGCTTTGAGGATGGACTCGAGATGATTTGTTCTTGATTGCCCCACAAAGAGTTCGTGAGTTCTCATCTCTAGTGGAGAAGGCTAAGGTAGCCGAGGGAATCAAGGAGGCCGTGAGGCGTAATTATAGTAAGAACAATCGTAAGAGAAGTTTTGGGTCAATTTGGGTCAAGCGGAAGTGCTCGAGAAAAGGCTAGGCCCAAAGTGGGTCTAATCAGCAAAGCGAGGCCCACGATCGCTAATCGAGGCCGACTCAAGGCAATCCGGCTGTGGAAAGACCCATTGGGGAGGATGTTGGACCGGCGATAAGGGATGTTTTGAGTGTGGGTCTTTGGAGCATCGCGTCAGAGATTGTCCCCAGAAACTAGCTAAGAAGCAGCCAGAAGGACAGAACCGTGCTCAAGATAGAAATGTAGGACCACAGAGGGGTCGTGGTAATGGTAGAGGAAACAACGGTCCCAACCGAGGTCGTGGAACTCAAGGCAGAGGTTCAGGCAACACAGAGGCTAGGCAGCCTGGTTTGGTTTACGCAGCGAGGTGTCGCGAGGAAGGTGACGCACCGGATGTCATAACCGGTACGTTTCTAATTTTTGGTTTTCCTTACGTTGCATTGATTGATGTGGGCTCGACGCACTCGTACATTGCTAGTAGTGTGGTACGAACTATGGACCTAGACTCAAACCGCTTCTAGGGAGATGACCGTAGTTAGCCCCCTTAGGTCACTCCGTGAGTCGTAGATAAACTCTATAGAGGCGTGCACCCTAGAACTCCAAGGGGTAGTATTTGTAGCTGATCTAATGGAACTACCGTTTGGGGAGTTCGATTTGATCCTTGGTATGGATTGGTTGGTTAAGTACCAAGCGAGTTTGGATTGCGCGGCTAAGCGCATGGTCCTTAAGACGACTGAAGGTGATGAAGTGGTTATGATAGGAGATAGAAGGAATTATCTATCCAACGTAGTGACTGCCTTGAAGGCTGAAAAGATGGTCAAGAAGGGTTGTGAGGCGTATTTGGTTCAAATCTGTGCTTTGGAAGCTAAGGAGTTGGTAGTTGAAAAGGTCCGAACGGTTGGGGAATTTGCTGATGTATTCCCAGAAGAACTTCCGGTTTGCCTCCGGATCGAGAAGTCGGTCGGTATAGACTTGCTACCTGGAACGGCACCTGTGTCTATAGCACCATACCGAATGGCACCAAAGGAATTGGTGGAGCTAAAGGCTCAAATTCAGGAGCTCTTGGATAGAGGGTTTATACGACCAAGCATATCTCCGTGGGGAGCACCTGTGTTGTTTGTCAAGAAGAAGGACGGTTCTATGCGGATGTGCATCGACTACCGTCAGTTAAATAAGTTGACGATCAAGAACAAGTATCCGTTGCCTCGGATTGACGACTTGTTCGATCAACTCAAGGGTGCCTCGGTGTTTTTCAAGATAGACCTTAGGTCGGAGTTATCATCAACTTAAGGTAAAGGAGGTGATGTTCACAAAACGGCATTTCGAACTCGGTATGGGCATTTTGAGTTTTTGGTAATGCCATTTGGGTTGACCAATGCGCGGCGGCATTCATGGACTTGATGAACAGAGTATTCCAAAGAAGATTTGGACCAGCTTTGTCGTGGTGTTCATAGACGACATATTGGTTTATTCAAGGACGTAAGAGGAGCATGACAAGCATTTACGGATAGTTCTCGCAAGTATTGAGGAGAAGCGGTTGTATGCCAAATTTAGTAAGTGTGAATTTTGGCTTGGGAAGTGGCTTTCTTAGGTCATGTAGTGTCAGTGGAAGGAATTAGGGTAGACCCCGCAAGATTGAGGCAAGATTGGAGTGGAAACCACCTAGGACGGTGGTCTGAAATACGAAGTTTTCGGGTTTAGCAGATACTATCGGAGATTCGTGGAAGGATTCTCCCTAATAGCGCCGTTGACTAAGTTGCTAAGGAAGGGTGTCCCGCTTGTATGGACGAAAAAGCAGCAAGAAAGCTTTGATAAGCTAAGGAAGATTTTGACTAAGCTCGGTTTTGGTGCAACTCAAGCGGCAGAAAGTTATTCACAGTCTATTGTGATGCATCTCACACCGGTTTGGGGTGTGTGTTGATGCAAGATGGGAAGGTAGTAGCCTATGCATCCCGTCAGTTAAGATCGCATGAGGTTAACTACCCAACTCACGACTTAGAATTAGCAGCGGTCGTCTTCGCTCAAGATATGGAGACATTACGTATGGAGAGAAGTCGATGGTCTACACGGATCACAAAAGCTTGAGGTATCTTCTGACTCAGAAGGATCTGAATCTGAGACAGCGTCGATGGATTGAACTACTAAAGGACTATGATTGTTCAATCGAGTACCATCCGGGTAAGGCTAATGTGGTAGCTGACGCATTAAGCCGGAAGGTGGTGACGGACTTAAGAGCAATGTTCGCTCGGTTAAGTACGTATGATGATGGGAGTCTTTTGGCGTAACTTCAAGTAAAGCCGACTTGGATTGAGGAGATTAAAGAAAAGCAAAGTTAGTGGATGAAGGCTTGAGCTCTAAGAGGGTACAAGTTCTAGACGGTGGATTGGAAGGATACCGCTTGTCTAGTGATGGAGTGCTTTGTTTTCAAGGACGGGTATGTATGCCAAAAGATACGGATTTAAGGCAGAAAATTCTCCAAGATGCACATAGCAGCCCATACGCTATGCACCCTGGAGGAAGCAAAATGTATGGAGACTTGCGGAAACAGTTTTGGTGGCCGGGGTTGAAGCGTGAGATAACGGAGTTCGTAGGAAAGTGTCTGACGTGTCAGCAGGTTAAGGCTGAACATCAGTCACCATCGGGACTACTTCAACCGATAAAGATCCCTCAATGGAAATGGGAGAGGATCACCATGGATTTTGTTAGTGGGCTACCCCTTACGCCCACTAAGAAGGATGCAGTTTGGGTAATTGTGGATCGGCTAACTAAGTCAGCTCACTTCATGCCGGTGAGAATGGATTACTCACTCCTAAGCTAGCAAGGTTATATGTGGTTTGAGATAGTCGATTGCATGGTGTGCCAATGTCGATTATCTCGGATAGGGATCCGAGGTTCACGTCGAGGTTTTGGAAAGCGTTGCATCAAGCTTTGGGTACACGGTTAGATTTCAAGACGGCTTTCCATCCACAAATCGACGGATGATCGGAAAGGGTGATACTGATTTTAGAAGACATGTTAAGAGGTTGTGTCTTGGATTTTAGTGGTAGTTGGGAGGAGTATCTACCACTAGCGGAATTCGCTTATAACAATAGTTATCAGCGAGTATTCAAATGGCTCCATACGAGGCCCTATATGGACGGAAGTGTCGTACTCCTACGTGTTGGACGGAGTTGGGAGAAAGACAAGTTCGGGTCCAGAATCCGTAACCGAGACGGAAGACAAAGTCAAGGTGATTCGGTCTCGTCTCAAGGAAGCATCGGATAGGCGAAGTCTTATGCCGATCTCAAACGCAAGGAAATGGAGTATCTTTGTGGGAGACAAGGTCTTCTGAAAGTGTCGCCTTGGAAAAAGGTGTTGAGATTTGGACGGAAAGGAAGTTAAGCCCAAGGTTTATTGGGCCATATACCGCTGTGAAGCGAGTAGGACAAAGTGGCTTATCGATTAGAGTTGCCGCAGAACTAAGTCGATACACGACGTCTTCCACGTATCAATGCTAAGACGGTATCGGTCGAGATCCTTCGCACGTTGTGCCGAGAGCGGAAATCGAGGTGAACTCGGATTTATCTTTTGAGGAAGAACCGGTTCGGATTATAGATCGAGATGTGAAAGTTCTACGAAGGAAGGCGGTGCCTTTGGTAAAAGTGTTATGGCGGAACCACGGAGTGGAAGAAGCTACGTGGGAGCCCGAGGAGGTGATGCGGCAAAGCAATACCCCATCTCTTTTGATCAAGGAATTTCGAGGACTAAATTTATTTTAAGGGGGTAGAATCAGTAACATCCCAAATGTGGGGTTATTTGGAATTTGATAATTTTTCTTATGTATGAATCGCTGAGTCATTATTTATGGAATAATAATGGTCAATTTAAGGCTTTATGTTGGTTCGATTTGGTAGGAAATTTGAGTTTTTAACTTTTAAAAAGAAGGAGCCTTGGTAAGTGGTGTTATAAGAATAAGTGTGGGTAATTTAACACTAAAAAGCCCTTGGTAAAGTGGCAAAAAGAAGCCCACTTAGGAGCTACATGTGACGCCACCAAGGAGCAAGGGAGAGCTTGTGTTCGAGTCACAAAATCCTCCTCTTTTTGTTTTTATTTGGACGGCACAAGGGGGGGAGAGTTTTTCTCCCTTCAAACTCTTTTATTAGGTGTAATTATTAAGGGATAATTTAAGCATTTTAATTAGTTTTAACTTGCTTAAACCTTTTGATAATACAAGAGATTTGATAATAGCATTAAGGATATTATTTTTATTAAAAAGGGATTATTAAGTGATTAATTCAAATTATTTGAATTAATTGAAATGTGTGGCCAAGAGTACTTGGAGAGGTTGCCGAAGTTTTGAACTCCTTGAACAAGGAGGTGTGGACGGCAAGGCTACTAGGTGATGGCCGAATGTGGGACTCCTTGGTGAAGAGGAGTTGGCTAGGAGTTGGACTCCTTGTTGCCAAGGATGGACGGCAAGCATTAGGGGGAGGGGGTGCCGAATTTCTTTATAAGCACCCATCCATCAATAGGTTTTCTTTTTTCTCACTTTTGCTAGTTGACGAAACCCTCAACCTCTCCTTGTTCTTCTTTATTTCTTTCCCTTCTCTTAAAAGACCTTAGCCGAATTCCCTACACATCAACCTCTCCTCTATCTTCTTTCTTTCCTCTTCTCTTTTCTTAGTTAGTGAATCTACTCCCTAGCCATAGCCGAATTTCCCCTCTCCATATTTTCAAAGCTTTGGCCGAATATACCTCTCTAGAGTGCCGAAATTCCCTTCTCTTTGGATGCACTTTTGCCGAACCCTAAAGGTGGTATAAGACTCTTCGAGACTCTCCTTCAATCGGTCATAAGGTGGTAAGTGATCTTGGCCGAATGCCATCTTTCTTTTCTCTTTGATTGTCGATTTCTTTTACAAGGAGGGGTGCCGATTTCGGCAATGGTTTCTAAACGGTTAGTAACCGATTCTTGTTAGGTACTGGGAAGTGAAGCAATCGATTCGGGCCCGATCTCTAGTATTCGGTTGGTGGTACGAACGGTGAGATCTACTTTAATGGTCAGTGATATTTGTTTTAGCCAGAAGGCTACTAACTTTTAGAGTGCCGATTCATGATATCGTATGCGATTTGGGGAGTTAGGTGTTGCGGTTGGTGTCCAAAAGTGTGAAGGTGAGATTTTGGGTTCACAAGGAACCCTCCCAATAATTTGATTTGGCCGAATAGGCCCTAAGACTAATCCCCTAGTTGGCCGAATATAGGTACAAAGTGAGATCTAGGGGGCCAACGCGTTTCTTCTGGATTTAGAACATCCAAGGGTGACAGTGTGTACATACACACTTATAATAGTTAATTAAGTGTATGTTATGTGTAAATCGCTCTATGTAGATGTGGCAATAGTACCTTAATGGTACAAGCGAGGATCCCGTAAGTCTCTATATGTATGAGATGGATAATATGCTTTTGGGAAGCATGGATTATTTGATACATGTGATGTATGTATGTTCTGTTATTAACCGCTTGACATGGGTTGATGAGAGGAGGGGGCGGTGATATCGTCTTTCGACGAGCACCGGTGCTTTGGTAGCACATCGTGACTATATGTCACCGGAGGTTTGGTACCTCCAGAGGTTTGGTACCTCATAGCGACTTGTCCCTCGTGGTTAACACCACCGTGGGTTGGCCCCACTTGAGATATGGGATCGTCACGCGCGGTGATTTGGTATCACACGATGGGTTGGCCCCATCACCCGATTTGTGTCTACGGACACCGGTGCTTTGGTAGCACATTGTGACTATACGTCACCAAAGTGGTTTGGCACCACCAGTGTTTTGGTAACACATCGTGACTACGGTCACCGGTGGTTTGGTACCACGTGGGGTAGACAAAGGTGTTTGGATGGTTAGGTTGGGTACATGATACTTTGCTTAATTAATCTGTTATATGTTGTGTATGAAATGTTGTATTAACAGGGGAAGGGTTACATCTTTGAGTCTTGGTGACTCACCTTCTCCTTTAACATTTTTCAGGTGACTCGTAGATGGCGGTTGAGGAGCCGGTGGGACTCGAGGCGGCCATGCAAAGGATTTTAATTTACAGAACTTTAAAGTTGTTTAATTTTTATTTTGGGTTGTAATAAGGCCTCCATAAACTATAGTTGCGTTTTATTTTATTTTTTTTTTTTTTATGTTGGATATTTACTTAAAACTATGTCATTAAATTGAATTAAATCACATGTTTTCTTAAGTTAACACGAAAGAGTTTAATCGTGCCATCGGGTACACTTGAAACTGGTAAAACAATTGGACTTAATTAAAATTTCGAATTAGATCTAAAGGTAGCTTTAACCAGACAACCGAAACGAGGGGTTTTCAATGGAAAATTAAATGTTTTTCGAAATAGCGTTCACAAGGTTTTACTTCGTAATAACTCAAATTCGGTCGTAGTGTTTGGGCCGGGTTTGGGTTGTTACATTTATAATAAAAATAAAATAACATAAAAAGATAAAATTCAAGAGATTAAAAAGGAAGAATAAATCAAATCTGATTATGGGTGATTAGCTTGCTTTGGTAATCTCTATCAACTGTCACTTCGGGTTCCTTGTCAATCAACTAGCTGCTACCCTAGTAGGATCTTCTGATCTGCCACTAACATAACGAGTCAGCAAGAACTACTTATCTTCTGACCTCACAGTCCATATTGGTTTGGGTTAAAGGTGCACACGAATGGGCAATACTAATTTTGGGTTAATTCCTACCTTGATGACTTCTTAGGGTTGTCAGTCCTAGGGTTTGTTTCACGTTCTCCCTTTTCCAAATAGTTGATCCGTTGAGTAACCCTATAAAATAGTTAACAGATCATACCTCCACTCGCTAATCCCCCATAGAAGGATTAGTTCCTCATGGCGTTCATAAACAATATATAATCGATATAAAGAGAAAACATGCTAATTAAATCGATAAGATACAGTAAATGAAATAGCCTGATTGTATTCATATTAAGTGCAAATCCACAAAGTTGAATGAGACCACATTCAAAATCTCTTGAAAGAAAACAACGAACAAATAACTAAACTCTAAAAACTTCAGAAAGAAAGAAAACAAAACTAAATTCAACGGAAAAAACTAGGTTAATGGAAAAGTGTCTTTAACATGTGCCAGAGGAGCCTATTTATAACCTTAAGGTGGTCGTCGTCCTTAACCCTAGGTAGCTGAAGTTCTTGAGCTTTAAGTTTGATTCTGCGGACCATAACGCCTTTGTTTAGTGTCTAATTTCCATCCTAGAGTCGATGTCACCACCATGACCTGTGTTGCGACATAGCAACCAGTATGCTCCTCTGTGTCCATCTTTAAGGGTATTTCGTGACACCCTCAGTCTGTGTCACGACATCGAAGGAAGACTTGAGTTTTCTTCATTCTATTCCCTATGTTGCGACATCAGTCCTCCCATCTTGCAACATAGAGTCGAGTATGATTCTAAAATTCCTTCTAATGGTCTCCTGCACACGTACAAAGTACGTTAGCTCTCCCTTAAGCCTCATTAGGCCTTTAAGGTCAATAAAAGACTCCATTAGCATATTTTATTGAATATAAGTAAAACTAGAGAAACTTGACTAAATTGTAATGAAAATGCTTGTATTCAGGCTCCTTAAGTGTGAAAACTAATTTTATCTGCTACACTAAATTTTGACTGATGAAACTCCCCCACACTTAATTCATTTCTTGTCCTTAAGCAACATAAACAAAAATGAATAATAAACATGATGACCCTTGAGCAAATATGATACCAGTGTTGACTTTAGAGCATATGGCTTAGGCATTTCATGCTTACTAACTACTTCAACATGATGAATAGTTGACTTACCACCTCTGACATCAAGCATAAAAGTTTAGTATGTTACAAAATATACTAGTATTAAGGGTCTCTCCTATAGGAATTTATCAACAAATCATACAAGTACTTTAATTATTCGAGCAGAATACAAATAGTCGTTCATGCACATGTCTAGTATGATGTCCATCTATGTATAAGGATATTTAGGTCACATAGGACTTTTTGGCTTGTAACGATCTGAAGCTTAGGACAAGTATGGAATTCAAAAACAGTAAGCATCAAAAGGGTTACAAACACGAAAATAGTTTGGCACATCGTATTGATCCCTATTCTTCCCCCTTCAATGACCCTTACCCGCTCACCACCTTATTTCTCCTCTCACCTCCCTTCTCTATCCATATAGGAAATCATAGCATGACATAGTAATCACGGCTAGCCTACAATTTTCGGTGCACTAATGAACGAGTTTTGTAACACCCCTAACCCGTATTCACCGTCAGAATAGGGTTACGAGGTATTACCGATCAGTACACATCATTTAACATACATAACTCATACATTTATGCATCCATACTTAAATACCACTCAATCATTTTCACATTGTCTCTTATAAGGGCCTACGAGGCCTTAAAGATGCTTTAGAAGTGGTTCGGGACTAAACCAATAAAATATAAAAAAATTGGAAACTTAGAAAAATTTTAAACATACAAGGGTCACACGCACGTGTGAACAGGCCGTGTGCTTCAAACGACTTTAGACACACCCGTGTCTCAGGCCGTGTGAAAATAGGGCATACATACTGACTTGGGTCACACGGCCGACCACACGCCTGTGTGTCTAGCCCGTGTGCCCTTCAAAATGGCCACACACGCCCGTGTGCCAGGTCGTGTGCTAGGCCGTGCAAATCCTGTAGGGTATACTGACTTATGCAACACGACCAAGTCACACGCCCGTGTGCTAGGCCGTGTGCCGTTTAGAGGGTATACTGACTTGTGCCACACGGCAAATCACACGCCCGTGTGTGAAGCCGTGTGGAGCATACTAACTTCAATTAAATTTCAACACCAGGGGACACATGGCCGTGTAGCATGACCATGTGTCGCACACGGCTGAGACACACGCTCGTGTCTCTGCCCGTGTGGACAAAAATAGGCCATTTACAAGGCCAAATTGCCACCCTTACTCATGCTCACCTAAACAAACAAAATGGTAACATTTCATCACACAACTAAGCAGCCAAAATCATTATTCAAAAGCACAAATCATACATATCCATGTCAACCAAATTCAATACTCAAGTCAATGCCAATTACCTATTCAAATACTTATCAACTCAACTTCTAAAATTATGCTTCATCAAAGCATTTCTCAAGCATTAAACTCCATAAATCTATTAACCATTTGCAACTATAAAACCATAACCATTTTCATATCAAACATGCCAAAATAAGCCATCACTCATGGCTATATATACAACCAAAACATGTACATTTACAAGCCATTTCTAATAGCTAAACACACAACCATATTAACATCATTTACAAGCCAACTCTCTTGGCTATATTCATAACCAAAATACCACAAGTAGCCTATACATGCCATATACCATAATTGTATAACTCAAAAGTACCAACTTAGATGTTTGATAGTGCGATGATGTTCCCGACGACTCTCGGATCCGAGCTAGCCTTGATTCACTATAAAACATAGAAAAATAACACAAAGTAAGCTTCATAGCTTAGTAAGCTCGTATGTGAATAACTTAATTCATCAAATAAATGCAAATCAACCAAATTTACATAACATCACCATATACACATTAACAACAAACCTTATTCATGTCTCAAAACATGATAAAATACCATTTCATCATCTTTCTCTATTTAATACTCGAATAGGTTCTGTACGTACCTGTATCGCCTCGTACTAACCTCTTTCTCAACCACATCATTCATTTACCCGTTGAACCATTCAGAGTAGAAGTCGGATACTCAAGAATATCAATCGATAAGTACCTATACCATGTCCCGTAGCCAAATCAAGGTAACTCCTTTCTGAAATACCTATATCATGGCCCGTAGCCAAATCAAGGAATCACTAGCACCCGTAGTGCTGATATCGTGGCCCGAAGCCAACATATCCGATATGCATGGCCCGAAGCCAAATCGGTATATCATCTTATAACATATCATCAGTGTCCAAAATCTATTCCTAAGGTTCAACCGAGACTTTTAGCTTCTTAATTCCATCTTTGAATATATCCGTAGAATCGTATTTACAATTCATACATTAATAAAAATCGCATAACCACAGTTTAGGCAATATCAAAGCATTTAATATACATTTATAAATAAATCATCACATACGAACTTACCTCAGTACGAAAACGGTAATGACTCAATTACTCAATAATCTTGCCTTTCCCCCGATCTAATTTCGGTTTCCTCTTTTCTTAATCTAAATATATTAAAAATTAACTTCTTTAATCAACCACTCATTCAAATTAGTCCAAAACATACATTTAGGCCTATTTGCACTTTAGCCCCTAAACTTTCACATTTAATCAATTTAGTCCCTCTTTCACAAATACACAAAATTCACATAATTTAATTAAACCCAAGCTTGGCCGAATTTCATATAAGTCCCTAGCAGCCCAAAACTTTCATTTATTTCACATTTCAACCACACAATTTGCACATTTCACAATTTAATCCCTTTTTGACATTTTTGTCAAAAATGACTTTACAAAAACTATTAATCTAACATTAAACCTTCCAAATCTATCATCAATCATCAATCATCAAATTACTCAAACATTCAACAATGGAAACATGTTAAATCTTTAACAATTTCAAAATCTAAGGTATTGGCTAGCTAGAATACGAAGCAACGATCTCAAAAACGTAAAAATCATTAAAAACGGATCAAAAATGAACTTACATGTAAGGATGAACCCTAGCCGAAAATTCAAGCTTCAAATATGGTGTTTCTTTTGTTGATTTTCGGTGGATGATGATAATTAGGAAGACAACCATTTGTTTTTCATTATTTTAGTTAGGTTATTTAATAATTTACCAAATTATCCTTGATTTAAAACATTAATATATCACATAAACCATGGACATAAATGTCCACTAACCTTAACAATGGTCTAATTTCAACATAAGGACTCCCACAATTTTATTTCATATCTATTAAGCACTTTAAAGAAAAAGTATGCAACTTTTGTATTTTACGCGATTAAGTCCTTTTTCTCAAATTAAACATCCAAACAATAAAATTAGCTCACGAAATTTTCACACATACATGCTATCATGCTGTAAACACCAAAAATAATATTAAAATAATTTTTTGACATCGAATTTGTGGTTTCAAAACCACTGTTCTAATTTAGCTAAAACCAGGCTGTTACAACTCTCCCCCCTTAGGGATTTTCGTCCCCGAAAATCTTACCAGTGAAGAGGTTCAGGTATTGTTTTCTCATAGCATCCTCGGGTTCCCATGTAGCTTCTTCAACCCCGTGTCGATGCCATAATACTTTCACTAACGCTATTCTCTTATTTCTCAGCTCTTTGATCTCACGAGCTAAAATTTGAATCGGTTCTTCAGCATACGACATATCAGACTGAATTTAAACCTCGGTCGGGGAAATGACATGTGAAGGGTCAGATCGGTATCGTTGAAGCATTGACACATGAAACACATTATGTATCTTTTCCAACTCAGACGGTAAGGACAACCGATATGCCACTGGCCCAATTCGCTCAGCAATCTCATACAGTCCGATGAATCACGGACTCAATTTCCCTTTTCTGCCGAATCTAAGTATTTTCTTCCACTGTGAGACTTTTAGAAATACTTTATCCCCGATCTGAAACTCAATATCTTTCCGTTTCAAGTCTGCGTACGATTTCTGTCGATCCGAAGCTGCTTTCAAACTATCACGAATCACTTTCACTTTTTCTTCTGTTTCTCTGATCAGATAAACTCCGTGAATCTTATTTTTACTAAGCTCAGTCCAATACAACGGTGTTCGACATTTACGTTCGTAAAGAGCTTCGTACAGTGCCATCTTTATACTCGATTGAAAGCTATTATTATAAGCAAATTCAATCAGTGGTAGATATTTCTCCCAGCTACCTTCAAACTCAAGAATGCAACATCGCAACATATCCTCAAGTATCTAAATAACTCATTCATATTGACCATCCATTTGCGGGTGAAATGCAGTGCTAAAATGCAGCTTTGTACCTAGAGCTTCTTGCAATTTCTTCCAAATTGCAAAGTGAACCTCGGATCGGAAAGCTTCTTGCAATTTCTTCCAAATTGCAAAGTGAACCTCAGATCTCTTTCCGAAACAATAGATAGTGGCACTCCATGCAATCGAACAATCTCTGAAATATACAACTTAGCCAATTTATCAACAGAGAATTATGTATGTACCGGAATAAAATGAGCTGATTTCGTCAATCTGTCAACAACAACCCAGATCGCATCTTTCTTTCTCGAAGATAAGGGAAAACCCGATACGAAATCCATTGTTACTCTATCCCACTTCCACTCAAGAATCATAATAGGCTGTAATAAACCTGACAGCACTTGATGCTCAGCTTTTACTTGCTGACAAATCAAACATTTCGAAACAAATTCTGAGATATCTCGTTTCATGCCGTGCCACCAATAAAGCTGTTTCAAATCATTATACATTTTCGTGCTTCCCGGATGTACTGATAAACAACTACTGTGTGCTTCGTTTAGAATCTTCTGAATAAGCTCAGAATTTCTTGGTACGCATATTCTATCACAAAACATCAAACAGTCATCAAACCCTATTTGAAACTCGAAATCAGAAATCGACTCACATTGAGCTCGTTTTGCTTTCAATTCATTATCAAATTTTTGAGTCTCACAAATCTACTGTAGAAATAATGCTCTCGCTTTCAACTCGGCTACTATCGAACCGTCGTTAGACAAGGCTAATTGTGTGTTCAAAGTACGTAAAGCAAATAAGAATTTTTGGCTCAAAGCATCAGCAACTACGTTCACTTTCCCCGGATGATAATCAATCACTAATTCATAGTCTTTTAGCAATTCTAACCATCTCCGCTGTTGCAAATTCAAATCTTTCTGAGTCATCAGATATTTCAAGCTTTTGTGGTCGGTAAAAATATGGCATTTCTCACCAAACAAGTAATGGCGCCAAATTTTCAATGCAAACACTATCACGGCTAATTCAAGATCGTGCGTCAAATAATTCTATTCGTGTAGCTTCAATTGTCTCAAGGCATAAGCTACAACTTTGCCTTCCTGCATCAAAACACAACTCAGGCCATTTACCGATTCATCACTGAAAACTACAAATTCTTTACCCAACTCAGGCTGAACTAACACTGGTGCCTCTGTCAATAATGCTTTCAAATGTTTGAAGCTCTGCTGACACTTTTCTGACCACTCAAATTTAACATCTTTTTGAAGCAATCGTGTCATCGAAGTCAAAATCATCGAGAAACCTTTCACAAATCGTCTACAATAGCCGGCTAGTCCCAGAAAACTACAGACTTTGGTTACATTTCTCGGAGGCTTCCAACATATAATCGCAGAAAGTTTGCTCGGGTCAACTCAGATACCCGCGGCTGAAACTATATGTCCCAAAAAACCAACCTCTCGTAACCAAAACTCATATTCGCTGAACTTTGCAAATAACTGTTTATCTCTCAAAGTTTGTAACATGATTCTCAAATGCTCGGCATGCTCAAATTCATCAAGAGAGTAGATCAAAATGTCATCAATAAACACAACTACAAATTGATCTAAATACGGCCTGAAAATTTGGTTCATCAAGTCCATAAAAACAGCAGGTGCATTTGTTAATTCGAAAGGCATAACAAGAAATTCGTAGTGTCCGTACCTTGTTCTAAATGCAGTCTTTGGCACATCCGAGTCTTTAACTCGTAACTGGTAATAACCCGATCTCAAATCAATTTTCGAAAACACTGTTGCCACTTTTAACTGATCAAACAAATCATCTATTCGTGGCAAAGGGTATTTATTCTTGATCGTCATTTTGTTGAGCTGTCGATAGTCTATACACATTCTCGTCGTGCCATATTTATTTCTCACAGATAACACTGGTGCACCCCAGGGAGAGAAACTCGGTCTAGCAAAACCTCTATCAGTCAATTCTTGCAACTGAGCTTTCAATTCTTTTAACTCGCTTGAGCCAGCCATGCATGCGGAGATATCGATATCGGTGTTGTTCCCGGTACTAATTCAATACCAAACTCAACTTCTCTGATAGGTGGTAAACCCGGTAACTCTTTAGGAAATACATCTGGATACTCGCACACAACTGGTACTGATTCAATCTTTGTTTTTGTCACTTTCGTATCAAGTACATATGCAAGATAAGCTTCACACACTTTCTCACAAATTTCTGAGCTAACATAGATGAGATCACAACTGGCAAACTATTCAGATAATCAGATTCAATTCTAATAGTCTCATTATTCTGGCATTTCAGTTCTACTGTCTTTCGTCTACAATCCACTATAGCATTATGCATCGTTAGCCAATCCATACTCAAAATCACATCAAATTCACCGAATGCCAACAACATCAGATTATCTGGAAAACAAAAGTCTCGATGCATTAACGGACAATTCTTGCAGACTTTGTCAAACAAAACACATTTGCCTAAGGGGTTCGATACTCTAATCACAAATTCAGTAGACTCTACAGGCAAAGTCTTACTAGATACTAAATTCATACATATATAAGAATGAGTTGATCCTAGATCTAACAATGCAACCACATTAGTATCATAAAGAGTGAAAGTACCAGTGATAACATCTGGAGATGACGCTTCTTTGAGAGCTCGAATAGTGTAGGCTCTGACAGGTGCTCTGGCCTCAGATCTCACAGTAGAGTCTCTCGTCGTCCCTCGACTACCACTCATATTCCCAGCATTTCTTGGTGGTCTTCCTCTAGCCGACATATTACACGGTCTAACATTCTGAGGTCTATCTTTCTTATTCATATCAGGACAGTCTTTAATAAAATGATCCGGTGAGCCACATTTGAAACAAGCTTTAGTACTTTTATTCCAGCATTCTCCAAAGTGTCGTCTCCCACAATGCTGACACTCGGGTTTGTTATCTCGCACATTGCCAACACTCGACACTGATGTAGCTTGCGCTTTAGAACCGGAGTATTGTTTTCTATGATCTCTACTCGAATATTCATTTGAAACATTTGGGCGAGTATATGAATCTCTGTATCTGAAACAGTTCACTCATTGATCTTTTTCTCGAATCTGTAACTTCTGAATCTGCTTTTCTCTTTTCTTTGCTAAGATCCTCGGCTTTACAAGCCCTTTCAACCAAAATAATAAATTCTTTCAACTCTAGAATTCTGACTAGTAATTTTATATCTTCGTTCAACCCATCAACGAACCGTTTACACATAATCTCCTCAGTAGACACATACTCTCGACCATACTTGCTTAATCATACAAATTTTCTTTAATACTCAGTGACAGTCATACGGCCCTGTTTTAACTCTAGAAACTCTTTATGCTTTTGATCAAGAAATCGCTAACTTATATATTTCTTTTGGAACTCCGTCTGGAAGAATTCTCAGGTAACCCGTTCTTTTAGAACCACAGATATCAACGTGTTCCACCATTGATAAGTGGTGTCTCTCAGTAAAGATATGACACATTTAATACATTCATTAGGAGTACAAGATAATTCATCGAATACCCGAATCGTATTTTCGAGACAAAACTCAGCTCTCTCAGCATCATCATCAACAGTAGCCCAGAACTCTTCAGCCCCATGTTTACGAATTTTATCTACTGGCGGCTTGTTCAATCGTCATTCAAAACTCTTCAGCCTTCATGTGCTCGACATTCTCCGAGATGACGTCTGCCGCACTGTGGGCATTCAGGCCTATCTGATCGAATGTTCCCCACACTACCAACTGAAGTAGTCTGCGCCTTATTTCCCGGATACTGCTTACTCTTGTCTTTCCTTGAAAACCCAATGGAAGTAGCCGATCTAGTGGAAAAATCTCTTAACTTCTTAGATGAGGATTGGAATGACTTACCCCACTGTCTCTTTCTAGAGTCACGAGACTCCATTTCAGATTTTCTTTTCTCTTTTACTAGCTCTTCGGCTTTACAAGCCCGCTCTACTAGCACAACAAATTCTTTTAATTCTAGGACAGCAACAAACAACTTAATGTCCTCATTTAGTCCATCTTCGAATCTCTTGCTCTTGATGGCCTCGGTGGATACACACACTCGAGCGTATTTCTCGAGTCGTACAAACTCACGCTCATAATCGATCCACAGACATCTTGCCTTGCTTGATTCTAGAAATTCCCTTTCTTCTTCGATCGACAAATCTTTGACTCGATATACTTCTTTTCGAACTCTTCTTGAAAGAACTCCCACGTGATCTTTCTCGTGGTACCATCGACACTAAGGTGTTCCACCATTGGTAAGCGAATCTCTTAAAAGAGAGACTACACACTTCATGCATTCCTCGACGTGCATGACAATTCATTGAATACCACGATGGTATTCTCTAACCGTAACTCGGCCTTTTAGGATCATCATCCTTTTTAGCCCGAAATTCTTACGCCCCATGTTTCCTAATCCTATCAATCGGAGGCTTCTCTCCTCTTACCACCTCTACTACTTGAGGGGCTACTAGGATAGGTTGAGGAATAGGCAGGGGTAGAGGGGTTTGAGCATTCTGAGTTCGCATTGAACGAACTCCGTGATACCACATGTTCATCATATGGAGAAAGGCTTCTCTAGCCTCTTCTCCTCCTCTCTGACTCACCGTAGTGGGTCTATTCTCATTCTCGTTAGGCACCGTCCCTCTCCAAGGGGAGCCAAGCGTTACTTTACGTCATCTGCTCTGACTCTTTTGGGATCCATTTACTATATGTATAAACATAATTTAAGTCGTCAGGAGTCGTCACACTATCATTATAAAAACATTCTTACATATGGCATGTATAGCTAGACTCGTGCTCGTGCTACGTTAGTCCTAGAACCGACTAAACCATAGCTCTGATACCACTAAATGTAACACCCCATACCCAAGTCCGAGACTGAGAATGGATACGAGACATTACCGTACTTGAACTTAAGTAAACATGTACTTACGGGCTGTAAAATTTTGTTTCAAAATAGAAACTTCTCCTTCTTAATCAAAACATACGTTTCATGGGCCTACGAGGCCTTAAACACCTATCAGGAAACTTTCGGAACTCAATTGGAAACTTTTCCTCGAAACAGGGGTCACACGCCCATGTGACTTGAGACACGCCCGTGTACCCCTAAGACATGCCCGTGTCTTCCACCCGTGGTCGACACTGACTAATTTCACACGGCCTTGACACGCCCTTGGCTTTGGCCCGTGTGCTAAACTTTGGCATTCTGACTTATCCACACGGTCCATACACACGCCCGTGTACTTCAGCCGTGTGGCGATTTAAATTACAAGTGTAAGGTGCAGACTTCACACGGCCAGGGCACACGCCCATGTGATAACTGTGTGTGACACATGGCCTAAACAAACGGCCGTGTGATTAGCCCGTGGTCTATTTCGACTTAAAACACTAATGTGTGCGAGGGACACACGGCCCAGACACACGCGCTGTGTGTCTATCCGTGTGGGCACCTAGAGGCTATTTTCCAAGCCAATTGCCACCCTGAGATCAAAATCAATCCAATACTCAATTCACTAACTCAAGTATTACATCTAACATGAACAAAGATGCATACTTTATTGATAAATAAAAACATACATACTTAATCATTCAAGACCCATCTCTTTGGCTATATACAAAAAGAATACTAAGCTTGATAGTCAACACTTTGGCTAATTTTAAAACATAACTCAAAATGAAATGCTTCTTATATATGCCATACTTAATAAAAACAACTTGGCTATACTAAAATAGTGATTGATAGTGTGCTCTGAGCTCCGATGACTATGATCTACGAGATTAGCTTGGCGAGACTACATGGAAAGAAAGAATTAAAGACGTAAGCATTTCGCTTAGTAAGTTTGCATGTAATGCATATAACAATGTGTATATATATACTTAACATACTCATTCATCATAAGCAAAGGCATTGCTAAGTTCACATGCTTGAGCTTACTTACTCTTAATGATCCTTACACATATCATGGTACTTACTAGTCTCGTGCTTGTAAGGTAAACAAGGTACCTGTATCACTTAATCATATAGATTAGCATACTTTGTTAACGTAAGCATAATCTTAACTTCATCACTCATAACATGAATAATACTCTTAGTTAACTTTGACTAGCATACTTTGATGATATCTTTACTTGCTTAACTTTCTTGCTTTCTCATTTATTCTTTACTCTTTTGCCCGATGAATTACTATGAATAACCCAGGATACTGAATCTCATCTCACATATATCTCGATGCCAAAGCCATATCCTAGATATGGTCTTACATGGGATCTCTCAACTTGGTATCGATGCCATGTCTTGACATGGACTTACACAAAGTCTTCCTTGTGTGTTCCCTTGGGAACTTACCATTGCCATGTCTTGACATGGTCTTACTTGGTATCTTTACTCATGAACGGGTCAATGCCGAGCCTTGTCTTGGACTTACATGAAATCTTCCTTGTTACTCACCAATGCCATGCCTTGGCTTGGACTTACATGGGATCTCTATCTCATGATAGCTTTTCAATGCCAAGACTTGTCTTGGACTTACATGACATCTCTACTTGGAGACTCACCAATGCCATGCCTTGGCTTGGGCTTATATGGGTCTTCATCTCATAATAACTCTTCAATGCCAAGACTTGTCTTGGTCTTACATGATAACTTACTTGATTGCCGATGCCATGCCTTGGCTTGGTCTTATATGGACTTTCTTGTCTCATGTGATAAATCGAGTATCCTAAGTAATTAAACTTCAATCGGGACTTTCTCATGCTTAATCTCATTGATTTCTTTGTTTAACATAGCATCAAAAATATCATGGAATTAAGATATATTCTACATCATACTAAGCAATTCAATGATATTAATCATAAAGCTTAGAAATTATACAAACTTACCTCAATGTACAAAATGTATGTAGAAATACAATTTAGTCCTCGACTTTGTTCTTGCCTCAGTTTCGATCCGGGCTTCATTTTTCTTGATCTATAATAATAATTTAGCTCATTTAATACACACATTGACTGAATTGACTCTTAACTCATACTTCGACAAAATTACCATTTTGCCCTTAAACTTTCTCATAATTGCATTTTGGCCCCAAGCTCGTAAAGTGATTTTTATTCAACTTTCGTGAACTTCATGCTTAGCTGATTCACTCTCTCAACTATAGCAACAATCAATTCTCACTATTTCTATCATGTATGACAAATTTCACAACTTTTACAAACTAGTCCTTACTAGCATTTTTTCATGAAATTCATTTAGGAAAATATGTTTATCTAACATCAAGCTCTCATAATCTTTCATAAAACATCATTTTACAAGCATGTCATACATGGATAGATTTATGAACATGAATTCTAGCTCAACTTATAGCTATAAATAGCGAATTCATAATACGAGAACTCCAAAAATACGAAGAATATTAAAAACGGGGCTAGGATGCACTTACTAGCAAGCTTCAAAAAAATTGAAGAACCCTAGCTATGGAGTCTCTCAAATTTTCGGCACAAGAAAGAAGAAGATGAATATGATTTGTATCATCTTTTCCCATTTTAATCATTTAATTAATAAATGACCAAAATGCCCTTCTCTTTAAAAATTCACAATTTACTAACTCATGTCCATTTTTGTCCAAAAATTATAATTTTGGCAATTTGCTATTTAAGGACTTCTAATTCATATTCCAAAGCTATTTCATACAAAAAAACTTCTAGAATCTCATATTTTGCAACTTTTGCAATTTAGTCCTAATGAACCCTTTAATAGAAATTTTCACAAAATTTCTACATAGAACTTTCATACTATCATGCAAACATCTCTTAAACCTTAAAAACTCAATTTTACTTACTCGAATTTGTGGTCTCGCACCACTATTCTGACTAGGCCCTAAATCGGGCTGTTACAATTCTCCCCCTCTTAAGGATTTTCGTCCTCGAAAATCTTACCAGCAAATTGGTTTGGGTACTGGTTTCTCATGCTCTCTTCTGGTTCCCACGTAGCTTCCTCTATCCCATGTTTTTGCCAAAATACTTTCACTAGGGCAATACTTTTATTTCTTAGCTGTTTGACTTCCTGAGCTAAAACCTTAATTGGTTCTTCACCATAAGTCATGTCGGGATGAATCTCTGTCTCTGACGAGGTAATTACATGTGAAGGGTCTGATCGATAGCGTCGCAACATAGACACATGAAACACATCATGTATCTTGTCTAATTCAGACGGCAAAGCCAATCGATAAGCTACCTGCCCAACTCTCTCAGTAATCTCATATGGTCCGATAAAACGTGGACTCAACTTGCCTTTACGGCCAAATCTGAGAACCTTTCTCCATGGTGACACTTTCAAGAAAACTTTATCCCCAACTTGATACTCTATCTCTTTTCTTCTTAAATCTGAGTAAGATTTCTGTCTGTCTGATACAGCTTTTAAACATTCTCGGATCGCTTTCACTTTCTCTTCAGTTTCTCTAACCAAATCAACCTCGTGAATTCGGTTTTCCTTGAGTTCAGTCCAATACAAAGGCGTTCGGCACTTATGCCCGTATAAAGCCTCATAAGGCGCCATCTTTAATCTCAACTGAAAGCTATTATTGTAGGCAAATTCTACTAATGGGAGAAACTTTTCCCAACTGCCTTGGAATTCAAGAATACAACACCGGAGCATATCTTCGAGTACTTGTATTAACCTCTCCGATTGACCATCGGTTTGAGGATGAAAAGATGTACTAAAGTTTAACTTTGTACCCAAGGCCTCTTGTAACTTCTTCCAAAATCTGGAGGTGAATCTCGGATCTCTATCCAATATGATTGACAAAGGAACTCCATGTAGCCTTACTATTTCTGAAACATACAAGTTTTCCAACTTGTCGAGTGAGTAATCCACTGCATGTGTATGAAATGGGCCGACTTCGTAAGTCCACAACCACAACCCATAAAGCATCTTTCTTGCTTGGTGACACTGGTAAACCCGTTACAAAATCCATGGTGATACGGTCCCATTTCCACTCGGGAACTGAAATGGGTTGAAGCAAACCCAAAGGTACTTGGTGTTCACCTTTACTTATTTGAAAAATCATGCATTTGGAAACAAACTCAAATATCTTTCTTCATTCTTGGCCACCAATACTGTTGCTTCAAGTCATTATACATCTTGGTATTTGCCGGATGTATAGATAAACATCCGTTATGTGCCTCATGCAAAATTTTCTCGAATAAGCTCCTCCTTTCTGGTACACAAGTTCTATCTTTGAACATCAAACTTCCATTGGGACTAATGGAAATCGACTCAACATCCGTCTCGTGACCGAGCTCTCTTGACTTGCAATTCACTATCTTCTTTTTGAGCTTCAATGATCTCTTGGAGAAACATTGGTCTATCTCTCAACTCAGCTAGAATAGAACTACCGTCGGATAAAGTCATCCGCGAATACATTGCCCTTAATGTAAATAGGGACTTTCTACTCAAAGCATCGGCGACCACATTCGCCTTCCCGGGATGGTAGTCAATGACCAACTCATAGTCTTTTATCAACTCTAACCATCTCCGCGGCCTTAAGTTCAACTCTTTCTGCGTCACCAAGTACTTCAAACTTTTGTGATCGGTGAAAATCTGACATCTTTCACCATATAAATGGTGTCTCCAAATCTTCAATGCGAAGACTATGGCAGCCAACTCTAAATCGTGCGTCGGATAATTCTACTCATGGGGCTTTAGCTGTCTTGAGGCATAAGCAATCACTTTGCCTTCTTGCATAAGTAAACAACCTAATCTGTTTAAGGATGCATTGCTGTATATCACGAACTCTTTCCCTGTCTCGGGTTATACTAAAATCGGAGCTTCTGTCAATAATATCTTTAGTTTCTCGAAACTTTGTTGGCATCTTTCTGTCCACTCAAACTTCACATTTTTCTATAACAATTTCTTCATCAGAGTTGCAATCATGGAAAACCCCTTGACGAATTGTCTATAATAGCCAGCTAGGCCTAGAAAACTTCTAATCTCAGAGATATTCCTCGATGGATTCCAGTCCATTATGGCCGAAATCTTACTTGGATCTACTCGGGCTCCATCTCCCGAGACAATATGTCCCAGAAATCCTACTTTCTTGAGCCAAAATTCACTTTTACTGAACTTGGCAAAAAGTTGATTTTCTCGTAGAGTCTGCAAAACCGTTCTTAGATGCTCAACATGCTCATTCTCATCTCGGGAATAAATCAATATGTCGTCTATAAAAATGACTACAAACTTGTCGAGGTATGGCCTGAAGATGCGGTTCATTAAGTCCATGAATACCGCAGGAGCATCGGTCAATCCAAAGGGCATGACTAAAAATTCATATTGCCCATACCTCATTCGAAAAGCGGTCTTGGATACATCTCAATCCTTTACTCTCAACTGGTAGTACCCAGATCTCAAGTCTATCTTAGAGAACACAGTGGCCCCCTTCAATTGATCGAACAAATCATCGATCCTTGGCAATGGGTACTTGTTCTTTATTGTCACTTTATTAAGTCGACGGTAATCTATGCACAATCTCATGGTGCCATCTTTCTTTTCACAAATAAAACCGAGCACCCCATGGAGAACAACTTGTTCTTGCAAAACCTTTATCCGCCAAGTCTTGCAATCGTGACTTCAACTCTCTCAACTCCGTTGGAGCCATTTCTGTAAGGAGTAATAGATATTGGTACAGCATCGTGAGCTAGCTCAATGTGAACTCAACCTCTCTAAGCTGGTGGTAGTCCTGGTAATTCCTCGGGAAAAACATCCAAGTACTCACATACTATCTGTGATCGACTCAATCTTTAACTCTGTTTCTCTATCATTCATCACAAAGGCCAAATATGCCTCAAACCCTTTTCTTATGTATTTACGTCAGTCATATGAGAAATCATTACCTGGCGATCTACCTTGTTCGTCCCGATTCTACATGGAGAGTGTCCTCATTCTCACATCTCATCTCAATGTATTTCTTCCCACAATTTACTATTACATCATGGGTGGTCAACCAGTCCATACCAAGAATGAGGTCAAACTCATCAAATGGTAACAACATAAGGTTTGCTTTAAAACAGTGACCTCTAATCATCAATGGACAGTCTTTACATACTTCATTAACTAAAACACTCTTACCTAAAGGATTAGACACCTTAATCACAAATTCTGTAGAATCTATAGGCATACTCATACCGGATACTAGTTTCATACAAATGTAAGAGTGTGTGGATCTGGGATCTATTAAAGCAATAACTTTAATATCATGAAGGGAAAAGGTACCCGTAATAACATCTGGAGAAGATGCCTCTTCGCGAGTGCGAATGGGATAAGTCCTCGTAGGTGCCCTACCCTCGGGTCTCGCGGCCTACTCTCTAGGGTTACCTCTCCCACTCGCCCCACTTCCTGGGTTTCTCTGCGGTCTTCCTCTGACCATACTCCCAGATCTCGGGTTTTGAGCTCTCTCTTCCTTCATCGTCTCAGGGCAATCTTTTATAAAGTGGTCTTGGGAACCACATCTGAAACATGCATTTTCATGTGCTCGGCATTCTCCGAGATGACGTCTGCCGCACTGTGGGCATTCAGGCCTATCTGATCGAATGTTCCCCACACTACCAACTGAAGTAGTCCGCGCCTTATTTCCCGGATACTGCTTACTCTTGTCTTTCCTTGAAAACCTAGTGGAAGTAGCCGATCTAGTGGAAAAATCTCTTAACTTCTTGGATGAGGATTGGAATGACTTACCCCACTGTCTCTTTCTAGAGTCACGAGACTCCATTTCAGATTTTTTTTCTCTTTTACTAGCTCTTCGGATTTACAAGCCCGCTCTACTAGCACAACAAATTCTTTTAATTCTAGGACAGCAATAAACAACTTAATTTCCTCATTTAGTCCATCTTCAAATCTCTTGCTCATGATGGCCTCGGTGGATACACACTCTCGAGCGTATTTACTGATTCGTACAAACTCACGCTCATAATCATTCACAGACATCTTGCCTTGCTTCAGTTCTAGAAATTCCTTTCTCTTCTGATTGACAAATCTTTGACTGATATACTTCTTTCTGAACTCTTCTTGAAAGAACTCCCACGTGATCTTTTCTCGTGGTACCACTGACACTAAGGTGTTCCACCATTGGTAAGCAGAATCTCTTAAAAGAGAGACTACACACTTCATGCATTCCTCAGACGTGCATGACAATTCATTGAATACCCTGATGGTATTCTCTAACCAGAACTCGGCCTTTTCCAGATCATCATCTTTTTTAGCCCGAAATTCTTTTGCCCCATGTTTTCTGATCCTATCAACCGGAGGCTTCTCTCCTCTTACCACCTCTACTACTTTAGGGGCTACTGGGATAGGTTGAGGAATAGGCGGGTGTGGAGGGGTTTGAGCATTCGGGTTCGTACGAACAAACTCCGTATACCACGTGTTCATCATATGGAGGAAGGCTTCTCTAGCCTCTTCTCCTCCTCTCTGACTCACCGTAGTGGGTCTATTCTCATTCTCGTTAGGCACCGTCCCTTCAGCGGGAGCCGGCGCGTTACTTTCTAAGTCATCCGCTACAGCTCTTTCGGGATCCATTTACTATATGTATAAACATAATTTAAATCGTCAAGAGTCGTCACACTATCATTATAAAAACATTCTTACATATGGCATGTATAGCTAGACTCGTGCTCGTGCTACGTTAGTCCTATAACCCACTAAACCATAGCTCTGATACCACTAAATGTAACACCCCATACCTAAGTCTGAGACTGAGACTGGATGCGAGACATTACCATACTTGAACTTAAGCAAACATGAACTTACGGGCTGTAAAATTTTGTTTCGAAACAGAAACTTCTCTTTCTTAATCAAAACATACATTTTATGGGCCTACGAGGCCTTAAACACCTATCCGGAAACTTTCAGAACTGGATCGGGAACTTTTCCTCGAAACAGGGGTCACACGCCCATGTGACTTGGGACACGCCCGTGTACCCCTAAGACATGCCCGTGTCTTCCACCCGTGGTCGACACTGACTAATTTCACACGGCCTTGACACGCCCGTGGCTTTGGCCCGTGTCCTAAACTTTGGCATTCTGACTTATCCACATGGTCCATACACACGCCCGTGTACTTCAACCGTGTGGCAATTCAAATTACAAGTGCAAGGTGCAGACTTCACACGGCCAGGGCACACGCCCATGTGCTAACCGTGTGTCACACACGGCCTAAACAAACGGCCGTTTGATTAGCCCGTGGTCTATTCTTAGTTAAAACACTAATGTGCAGGGGACACATGGTCTAGACACACGCCCTTGTGTCGATCCGTGTGGGCACCTAGAGGCTATTTTCCAAGCCAATTGCCACCCTGAGATCAAAATCAATCCAATACTCAATTCACTAACTCAATTATTACATCTAACATGAACAAAGATGCATACTTCATTGATAAATAAAAACATACATACTTAATCATTCATGACCCATCTCTTTGGCCATATACAAAAAGAATACTAAGCTTGATAGCCAACACTTTGGCTAATTTTAAAACATAACTCAAAATGAAATGCTTCATATACATGCCATACTTAATATAAACAACTTGGCTACACCAAAATAGCGATTGATAGTGTAATCCGAGCTCCGATGACTATGATCCATGAGATTAGCTTGGCAGGACAACATAGAAAGAAAGAATTAAAGACGTAAGCATTTCGCTTAGTAAGTTTGCATGTAATGCATATAACAACGTATATATATATACTTAACATACTCATTCATCATAAGCAAAGGCATTGCTAAGTTCAAATGCTTGAGCTTACTTACTCTTAATGATCCTTACACATATCATGGTACTTACTAGTCTCGTGCTTGTAAGGTAAACAAGGTACCTGTATCACTTAATCATATAGATTAGCATACTTTGTTAAGGTAAGCATAATCTTAACTTCATCATTCATAACATGAATAGTACTCTTAGTTAACTTTGACTAGCATACTTTGATGATAGCTTTACTTGCTTAACTTTCTTGCTTTCTCATTTATTCTTTACTCTTTTGCCTGATGAATTACTATGAATAACCGAGGATACTGAATCTCATCTCACATATATCTCGATGCCAAAGCCATATCCTAGATATGGTCATACATGGGATCTCTCAACTTGGTATCGATGCATGTCTTGACATGGACTTACACGAAGTCTTCCTTGTGTGTTCCCTTGGGAACTTACCATTGCCATGTCTTGACATGGTCTTACTTGGTATCTTTACTCATGAACGGGTCAATGCCAAGCCTTGGCTTGGACTTACATGAAATCTTCCTTGTTACTCACCAATGCCATGCGTTGGCTTTGACTTACATGGGATCTCTATCTCATGATAGCTTTTCAATGCCAAGACTTGTTTTGGACTTACATGACATCTCTACTTGGAGACTCACCAATGCCATGCCTTGGCTTGGGCTTATATGGGCCTTCATCTCATAATAACTCTTCAATGCCAAGACTTGTCTTGGTCTTACATGATAACTTGCTTGATTGCCGATGCCATGCCTTGGCTTGGTCTTATACGGACTTTCTTGTCTCATGTGATAGATCGAGTATCCTAAGTAATTCAAATTCAATCGGGACTTTCTCATGCTTAATCTCATTGATTTCTTTGTTTAACATAGCATCAAAAATCTCATGGAATTAAGATATATTCTACATCATACTAAGCTATTCAATGATATTAATCATAAAGCTTAGAAATCATACAAACTTACCTCAATGTACAAAATGTATGTAGAAATGCAATTTAGTCCTCGACTTTGTTCTTGCCTCGGTTTCGATTTGGGCTCCGTTTTTCTTGATCTATAATAATAATTTAGCTCATTTAATACACACATTGACTAAATTGACTATTAACTCATACTTCGGCAAAATTACTATTTTGCCCCTAAACTCTCTCATAATTGCACTTTGGCCCCAAGCTCGTAAAGTGATTTTTATTCAACTTTCGTGAACTTCATGCTTAGCTGATTCACTCTCTCAACTATAGCAACAATCAATTCTCACTATTTCTATCTTGTATGACAAATTTCACAACTTTTACAAACTAGTCCTTACTAGCATTTTTTTCATGAAATTCATTTAGGAAAAGATGTTTATCTAACATCAAACTCTCATAATCTTTCATAAAACATCATTTTACAAGCATGTCATACATGGGTAGATTTATGAACATGAATTCTAGCTCAACTTATAGCTATAAATAGCTAATTCATAATACGAGAACTCCAAAAATACGAAGGATATTAAAAACGGGGCTAGGATGCACTTACTAGCAAGCTTCAAAAAAATTGAAGAACCCTAGCTATGGAGTCTCTCAAATTTTCGGCACAAGGAAGAAGAAGATGAATGAGATTTTTATCATCTTTTCCCATTTTAATCATTTAATTGATAAATGACCAAAATGCCCTTCTCTTTAAAAATTCACAATTTACTAACTCATGTCCATTTTTGTCCAAAAATTATAATTTGGGCAATTTGCTATTTAAGGACTTCTAATTAATATTCCAAAGCTATTTCATACAAAAAAACTTCTAGAATCTCATATTTTGCAACTTTTGCAATTTAGTCCTAATGAACCCTTTAATAGAAATTTTCACAAAATTTCTACATAGAACTTTCATACTATCATGCAAACATCTCTTAAACCTTAAAAACTCAATTTTACTAACTCGAATTTGTGGTCTCGCACCACTATTTCAACTAGGCCCTAGATCGAGTTGTTACACTATCTACGTCCCACTTAACAGTGAAGTTTACCCGCGCGGCCCTACGGGCCCATTGGGCCCATACGGCCCATTCTGGCCCAAGCCCATGAGATCGCTCATGGTGGCCTTCCTCGTCGTACGCCCACGTTCCGTAAGCTCGGTTGATCACATGAGCGTGCCCAAAAGCCCAATCCTTCGGCTTTTCGACTTTTTGGCAATCCGGCATTTCGGCATTTTCCGCTACAGCTAACACCGTGCGAAAAACATTCACACTCTATCAGCTTTTGACCGATTAGCAATTACAGTACTAATACACACTTTCGGCTTTTCAGCCGATCAACAACAGAGCACAAAGTTACACACCTTAATAGAATACTAGATGGCTTAATTCTCTTAGGTTATTGGCTAGCGTTGACTCCCTTGCCCCTTATTGAAAACCTGCATTATAAGCAGATTCAATTAACAGAATAGATTAACCGAGTGGATTACACCCACTTGTGATGATTACAGAACAACAGAACCCCAAAGTAAGGAAGGATAGCATTCGGCCTTACCCCGGGTTCCTCGACTAAGTACTTACCTACAATCTGAAAAAGAGCGAGAGGTTCCAATCACTTCAAACTTTAGATATTCCCCCACTATCAAGGGGTTCTAAAACTTGATAACACCATACCTAAGAGAGAGGAAGAAGGATCAGCAACAAGACAGAGAAGGGTAAGATACATTCGGCTTTTAAGCAGTACAAGAGTAGAGTACTTCGAAAATGGTTAGACAAAATAAGAATGAGTCCAATCCACTTACCGCTTGCCAGAGATCAATTGTTAATCCAAAGACTGATTAAAGGGACGCAAAGGAGAAAAAGTCAGTAGAAGGTGTAAACAATGGATGAAACTGAGTAGCGAAGGGTTTTATTCGGCCAAATCAATCGGCTAAGTCAATTGCTTGAGTGAAGGATTGAGAGTATTCGACCAACAATGGTGAAGAGTAAAAAGAGAGATGTCGAAGAAGGGGAAAAGTGAAAAGACTCGGCAGGTTGAGTAGAGAAAGACTCGGTCACAAGAAAAAGCAAAACAATCCCACAAAGTACTTGAATGGTACTCTCCCCAATTCGGCTAGAAAATAGAGGGGAAGAAATAAATGCAACACACCAAAACAAGTGCTAAATTTGACCTTTGAGAGGAAAAGAAAAGGAAACGAAACCCGAAAGCGAAAAGAAGAAAATTTGGCAATGCCTACTTTTCAGAAAAGAAAAAACAAAGTGACCAAAAGCCGAAAAATGCACCAAAACCAAACTCTCAATTCCCTCAAAAAATTCGGCTACCCACTCCCCAACAACTTCTCATCCCATTATTCCCTCCTATTATTTCTCCTTAATCTACTCCCCACCTCCCATTCAAATACCAAGACCAATTCAAACCTTCACCAAGTAGAGTTCCACTCCAACTCAACTTCTAGCTCAGCAAGGAGTAAAATAAATTACTCTTTTGAGCAGGGAGAGACTTGAACCTCTGACCTCTTGCCAACTGTAACGCCACCTTGCCACTAGGCCACAAGCTCCTCTTGTGTTATAAATTATCCAAAAAAATATTCTTAAAACCTACCCACTAACATCAAGGCTTCTTTAAGAGACAAACATAAATTTTTGCTAAAGCCCAGGTTTGAACCCAAGACTTCTCCAACACCCCCAATGTAACACCCCTTACCCGGGTTCTATGCCGGAACCGGTTCCGAGGCGTTACCAAACTCAAACCACTTGATCGCCACTTAGGCTCATCATAAATACTCTTTGAAGTCATCTCAACAATCTCATTCTCGACTTACGAGGCCTCACTCATACACACGAGGGCTCTCGAGACTAAACCGGAACTTTTTCCAATCTAAAAATTTTTCTCTTTTATACAGATCTCACACGCCCGTGCAAGATTAGACACGCCCGTGCATGGACACACACGCCCATGTCCCCAAACCGTGCTTAAAAACCCAGCATTCTGCCAATGCCCCACGGCCAAGGCACACGCCCGTGCTTACCACCCGTGGTGCACACTGACTACCTTAACACGGCCTAGAGTCTAGACACATGCCCGTGTAGCTAGCCCATGGCCAACACTGATTAATCCCACACGCCCTAGGCACACGCCCGTGTGACTAGTCCGTGGTCTATTCTGACTTCAAATACTAACATGCAGGGGACACATGGCTGAGTCACACGCCCGTGGGCTGGCCGTGTGTCACACATGGCCTAGACACACGCCCGTGTGTCTATCCACATGGACAAGAATAAAGCTATGTGCCAAGTTCTTTTCACCCCTCTAGCATACACAACATATACTCATCTAACACAATCATAATCAAATCAAATTGAAGTGCAATCTCACATACAAAACTACATCTTTCTTTCATATAATGTAATAGCCAACAACCATGGCATTATACAAAATACACTATCCATCTAAAGGCCAACACATCTTAGTCATTTACACCAAAAATTCACTAATTTGTCTAGCCCCTATACATGCCATATACAAAACATTAAGTCTCATGTACCAAAGTGTGCTGATAGTGTGGGCGATCTTCCAATTGATCCTCGTACCTCGATTCAACACTTTTACTCTATAAGACAAGGGGAAAGAAAGGAGTAAGCTTTGAGCTTAGTAAATTTACACATAAACAATTAAGCATCATGGTATAAGCTAAACAACAATTAGCATTATACTACCAAAAGTAATGAACAACTATGCTTACTCTTTCTAACCCTTACCACATTTCCAACACATCATGAGTCACATACTCATAACCATCGAAATGCACCCCTGCATTCAATGTCACATTTACACAATATACAACACATCATTATTTCTCAATAATTCATCCACACAGCTAATTAACTTAATAATGCATCCACACAGCTTCTTTACTCAATAATGCAATCACATGGCTAATCCACACAGTTAACCCACACAGAAAATGTCTCGGTGGTTTCGCACTTAGCACACCACAGTTGATTAATAAGGTGGTATCGCACTTAGCCTACCACAAAGGTAATCATAAGGGTTTCTCACTTAGCCCACTAAACGATATACCTAACGATAGCATCGCACATAGCCAGCTCATCATCAATATGCATTAGGATGGTATCGCACTTAGCCTACCATCTAGCATTATCACTACACATTCACATGTCTACTTACTCAATTAAATATCCATTCACAAATCTACTACATTCATTCTACTTGAACCACATAGGTTCTCAATCATTCTCAAACAAGATACACACTAGCTATCATCAATAAATTGTAAGTATGAATGCATTGTTTATGCATAGACTTACCTCGGTACTCAAAAGTATTGAGACTTGTAATTTAGTCCACCACATTGCTTTTGCCTCGGTTTCGATCCGGGCTTCGTCTTTCTTGATCTATAATGAATAAATCAGCTTATTCAATACACACATTGACTAGATTGACCCTTATCTCATACTTTAGCAAAATTACTATTTTGCCCCTAAACTTCCTCATATTTACACTTTAGCCCCAAAGGCTCGTAAAGTGATTTTTATTCAACTTTCTAGTCTTTCATGCTTAGTCGAACCACTTATTCAACTAAAGCTATCATCAATTCTCACTAAAACACACATGTATGACCAAACTTAAGATTTTCACAATCAAGTCCCTACATGCATTTTCATGGAAAATCACTTAACAAAAGATGTTTCTACTACATCAAGCTTTCATAATCTTCCATAAAATATCAACATACATGCATGTCATACATGACCACATTTTTGAACATCCATTTTAGCTCATCAAATAGCTAAAAATAGCTTACTCATGCTACTAGGACTTCAAAAATACAAAGAATATCAAAAACGAGGCTAGATGCACTTACTAGCAAGCTTGAAAAATTTGAAGAACCCTAACAATGGCTCTTGGAATTTTCGACAGCCTTGGAGAAGAAGATGAATGAATTTTGTCATCTTTTCTCCTATTTTAATCACTTATTTGATAAATGACCAAAATGCCCTTTTTGATAAACTTTAAATTTTAACTCATTCATGCCCAATTTTGTCCAAAAATTAGAATTTGGATAAATTGCTATTTAAGGACCTCTAATTAATAATCTAAAGCTATTTCACACATATAGCTTCTAGAAACACACATTTTGCAACTTTTTGCAATTTAGTCCTTTTGGACAATTCAACCACAATTTCACAAAATTGCTTCATGAAACTTTCACACTAGCATGCATACAAGGCATAAACCTCAAAAACTCATTTATAACACTCGGATTTGTGGTCTCGCACCACTATTCCGACTAGGCCCTAAATTGGGATGTTACACCCAAACACTCCTAATCACTTAACCATTAAAGCGACAACCAATTTGTAATATTTCTTGCACACATAAACTTTTATGTGCAGTCTCTTAGCGGCTCCCATGCACAAGGCCCAACATCTCTAGGCCCAAAAATTCGGGGCGTTGCAAATTACCTATTCAAATACTTATCAACTCAAATTCTAAAATTATACTTCATCAAAGCATTTCTCAAGCATTAAACTCCATAAATCCATTAACCATTTGCAACTATAAAACGATAACCATTTTCATATCAAACATGCCAAAATAAGCCATCACTCGTGGCTATATATACAACCAAAACATGTACATTTACAAGCCACTTCTAATAGCTAAACACACAACCATATTAACATCATTTACAAGCCAACTCTCTTGGCTATATTCATAACCAAAATACCACAAGTAGCCTATACATGCCATATACCATAATTGTATAACTCAAAAGTACCAACTTAGATGTTTGATAGTGCGATGATGTTCTCGACGACTCCCAGATCCAAGCTAGCCTTGATTCACTATAAAACATAGAAATATAACACAAAGTAAGCTTCATAGCTTAGTAAGCTCGTATGTGAATAACATAATTCATCAAATAAATGCAAATCAACCAAATTTACATAACATCACCATATACACATTAACAACAAACCTTACTCATGTCTCAAAACATGATAAAATACCATTTCATCATCTTTCTCTATTTAATACTCGAATAGGTTCTATACGTACCTGTATCGCCTCGTACTAACCTCTTTCTCAACCACATCATTCATTTACCCATTGAACCATTCGGAATAGAAGTCGGATACTCAAGAATCTCAATCAATAAGTACCTATACCATGGCCCGTAGCCAAATCAAGGTAACTCCTTTCTGAAATGCCTATACCATGGCCCGTAGCCAAATCAAGGTTTCACTCGCACCCGTAGTGCCGATATCGTGGCCCTAAGCCAACACATCCGATATGCATGGCCCAAAGCCAAATCGGTATATCATCTTATAACATATCATCAGTATCCAAAATCTATTCCTAAGGTTCAACCGAGACTTTTAGCTTATCGATTCCATCTTCGAATATGTCCGTAGAATCGTATTTACAATTCATGCATTAATAAAAATCGCATAATCACAGTTTAGGCAATATCAAAGCATTTAATATACATTTATAAATAAATCATCACATACGAACTTACCTCGAGTACGAAAACGGCGAAATGACTCAATTACTCGATAATCTTACCTTTCCCCCGATCTAATTTCGGATTCCTCTTTTCTTGATCTAAATATATTCAAAATTAATTTCTTTAATCAACCACTCATTAAAATTAGTCCAAAACATACATTTAGGCCTATTTGCACTTTAGCCCCTAAACTTTCACATTTCATCAATTTAGTCCATCTTTCACAAATACACAAAATTCACATAATTTCATTAAACCCAAGCTTGGCTGAATTTCATATAAGTCCCTAGTAACCCAAAACTTTCATTTATTTCACATTTCAACCACACAATTTACACATTTCACAATTTAATCCCTTTTTGACATTTTTGTCAAAAATCACGTTACAAAAACTATTAATCTAACATTAAACCTTCCAAATATATCATCAATCATTAAATTAATCAAACATTCAACAATGGAAACATGTTAAATCTTTAACAATTTCGAAATCTAGGGTATGGGCTAGCTAGAATACGAAGCAACGATCTCAAAAACGTAAAAATCATTAAAAACGGATCAAAAATGAACTTACATGTAAGGATGAACCCTAGCCGAAAATTCAAGCTTCAAAAATGGTGTTTCTTTTGTTGATTTTCGGTGGATGATGATAATTAGGAAGACAACCATTTGTTTTTCATTATTTTAGTTAGGTTATTTAATAATTTACCAAATTATCGTTGATTTAAAACATTAATATATCACATAAATGATGGACATAAATGTCCACTAACCTTAACGATAGTCTAATTTCAACATAAGGACTCCCAAAATTTAATTTCATAGCTATTAAGCACTTTAAACAAAAAGTATGCAACTTTTGTATTTTACGCGATTAAGTCCTTTTTCTCAAATTAAACATCTAAACGATAAAATTAGCTCATGAAATTTTCACACATACATGCTATCATGCTGTAAACACCAAAAATAATATTAAAATAATTTTCTGACATCGAGTTTGTGGTTCTAAAACCACTATTCCGATTTAGCTAAAACCGTGCTGTTACAAGTTTTTTCTATTGTTGTGACTTTGTCACTGTTCCTTTTCAATTTTTCTCACTAAAGAATGTTTTTTTGGTTTTTCAAGTACTTTTTCTACTCGTATGGATTTTCTTTTTGGATTTTTCTTTTTGTTTTACACTTTCAGGCTAACCTATAATTCCCATATCATAGTAGTCTTTCCTTTTTCACACTATTTTTACAAACTCCGCCATGATGTATCTACTTAACCCTCTATACGTATGGCCAGACATATATAAGCATGCAGTGCAAGACCAAAGAACAAGGGTAAATAAAAATTGACGTTTTCAAGCTTAGGGCTTGTAATGTGGTTCACCAAGAAGTGTCAACAGGCTCAAATTTTGGTACTAAGGTTGAAATAAAATTAGGACGGCTTTTTGGCTCTGGATGTGTTCCAAACAATGCCTTAGGTCATCCCTACATATCTCAACATGCAAAAATTTAATCAACCAAACAAATATAAATTCAACTATTTATTATTCATACTACCATTCTCGTTTCCTTGTATTTTCTATATCACTTGGTACAGTTGATTGCTTAATACCTATTTATAGTGTAACATATAGAACTAAGTAGCCTACTAATCAAAAGTTTAAAATCACCTATCATCATGCCAAATTTATTCATAAACATAAGCAACCTATGTACATGCTCCTAACCAATCACTTTTATTTCTACAAGCTCGAGCACACAAAAGATAAGAAAAATCAAAGGAAATATAAAAATTTGAAGCAAATTTTCTATGTTACCCTCCCCCCCACACTTTAGTTGACACATTGTCACATTGTCCTCAATGTGTAGTCCATAAATAGATAAGGAGGGAAGTTACCCGATTGATCGTGGTCGCTCCAATTGCTAATGGTGGGTGCTTCCTCCTTTGAATGTATTAGTTCGAATTGTTTGTGTCTCCTTTATGTTGGGTTCCTACATAGACAATTTTACAAGGTGCAACAAAATGAAAAATCTACCTACTAATCCTACTCCTACAAAGTCTAAATTAAAATCATCCGATAAATAATACAAGTCTTATAAAAGAGAAATAAAAAAATGCCCAATCCTCCTCCGAATCATCAAGGGGATAAGAACGCCTCTTCTCCAACTCCCACCCATTGAAGTCACATGGTGAGTTGGGCTTCATATGACAGGCCATTTTGGTGTAGAAAATTGCGGCTGAAATGCCACTTCGTACTCATCCTCCATTCTAGGGTATTCCTGAGCAGCACCTTCCTCCTCAAGATTAACCCCCTCATCCTGATGAGTCGAATTCGGCCTGAACATATCTGGGGGATAATTTGAAGCTCGTAGCGCATTCATTGTAACACCCCTAACCCGTATCCATCACCGGAACAGGGTTACGAAGTATTACTGGAGTTTACAGAACAATTATAGATAATTCATGTCATTTACTATTCATATCGAAACTAATCATATCATCCCTCGTATGGACCCTCGAGGCCCAATTTAAGAATTAGAAACAAGTCGAGACTAAATCGGGATCTCAGAGAATTTTTCACAAAATTTCAAAATTTATCTTATACACAGGGGTCACACGCCCGTGTGAGTAGGCCGTGTGGCTCACACGGCCAAGTGACAAGCCCATGTCTCAGGCCGTGTGGGCATTCGATGTGAGGCACACGGCCGTGTCCCAGCCCGTGTCCTTACCCGTGTAACTTTCTGACTTGGGTCACACGGCTATCCACACACCCATGTGCTAGGTCGTGTGGTCAATTTAATTTTCAAAAATTAGGTGCAGAATTCACACGGCCAAGACACACGCCTGTGTTCTACGCCATGTGTCACACACGACTGAGACATATGCCCGTGTCTCTGCCCGTGTGCCTAATTCTGAGTATTCTGTTTCTCAATTTTAAGATGCAGGGGACACACGGCCAAACCACATGCCCATGTGCCAGGCCGTGTGTCACACACGGTTAAGACACACGCCCGTGTGGACAAAATAAAGTCATTTCCTAGCTTTATTTCTCACCCAAATTTGCCATCAACCTACAACAACACTTACACATATATAACAACTAATTCAATACATATTATCCAAGCCAATTGCAAGAATTATGTGTGATATATTATCACATACGTTCATGTATTTCCAAACTTACCTTATTATCAAAACTTTTATATTTACATTAAATTACTCAACCATATTAAGCTGTTATATATTATTCATGAGATAACCTTATGATAAATATATACATACACCAAAACATACCATCACTAACCATATTAATGGCTAGATTCCATTTACATGCCAACATTGACAAAGTTAGTGTAACACCTCTCACCCGTATTCAACGCCGAAATAGGGTTACAGAGCATTACCTAACTTACAAAATAATTAAACAACTATTTAACATACATTTTCTCAATTCAATCATTCATCATTCAATCTCAATCAATTTGTCCCTATTAAGAGCCTACGATGCCTTAAACATGCTTTGGAAGTGGTTCAAGACTAAACCGGAAACTCTGGAAATTTTTCAACACTTAGTAATTTTTTCTTCAAAACAGGGGACACACGCCCGTGTGGCCAGGCCATGTGTCTCAAACAGCCACCAGACACGCCCGTGTCACAAGCCATGTGAAAACAAGGGGTACATACTGACTAGGGTCACACGGCCAACCATACGCCCGTGTGTCTAGCCCGTGTGCCCTTCGAAGTGGCCACACACGCCCGTGTGCTAGGCCGTGTGTTAGGTCGTGCCAAACCTATAGGGTATACTGACTTATGAAATACGGCCAAGTCACACACTCATGTGCTAGGCCGTGTGCCAATTAGGGGGTATACTGACTTGTACCACATGGCTGATCACATGCCCGTGTGTGAGACCATGTAGAGCATACTGACTTCACTTCAATTTCAACACCAGGGGACACACGACCTTGCAACATGACTGTGTGTCACACACGGCTGAGACACACACCCGTGTCTCTGCCTGTGTGGACAAAAATAGGCTATTTACCTAGCCATTTTTCCACCCAACTTGGTACACATCGTCACCTATACAAATGACACCAAACCATAGCATAATATACCATCCAAAACAACCAAGCCAAGTCTAAATCTTACCATTTCAATACTAACCAATTCAAAGCACATAAGTACCATAATATGCTATCTAAATTCATACCAATCCTTATAACCTCAAATCATCAAAATGACCATTATCAAAGATGCATTATTTGGCCTAGTTTCACAAGCATACCTATTTCCACAAATCATCAATTTACCGTTCATAATACCTATTTGCAACAGTGACCACAATTCTCATAATATAAGCCATTTCCATATCCATCCATGAATTTAAACATCAACATATATGCACATATAAGCACATAACCAAATTCACCAAATTAAGCCAAATCTCATGGCTATATTTACAAACCAAAACATAAACATTTACAAGTCGTTACAATTGACTAAAATTATTATCAATCCATAATCAAAATGACTCAAAATGCCTATACATTCCATATACTTTAATACCAAAGTTCAAAGATACCAAGTGATAGGTGGTAGTGTGAAACGATCTCCGACGATCCTCGAGTCCGAGCTAGCTTCAATTTCACTACAAAACACAGAAAAAGACACAAAGTAAGCTATACAGCTTAGTAAGCTCGTATGTTAACAATGAGCAACTATCATTATTCATTAATCATTCATATAATGAAAAATAATGTACAACAATTCTATTAAATCTCAAGCTATAAAATGATCATTCATATACTTACCAAGGAACTCATCAATTTCATAGTTTTCAATACTCAATTCATTTTCGTACGTACTTGTACCATCTCGTACCAATCTCATAATCAACCACATTCTTCTTTTACTCGTTGAACCATTCAGAATAGAAGTCGAATACTCAAGGTCTCACTCGATAAGTACCTATACCATGGCCTGAAGACAAATCAAGGTAACTTATCTGAAATTTTAATATCATGGCCCGAAGCCAAATCAGTCGATATGCATGGCCCAAAGCCAAATCGGTTTATCTTGCACACATAGTGCTAAATCATGGCCCTAAGCCAACTCAAGTATACCTAATGACATGTCACTAGTATCCTAAACTATTCCTAAGGTTCAACCGGGATTCCAACTGTCATATCATCGTCAAATCATTTCTGAACTTGTTCGTAATCGCATAATCATAATTCATGCCATATCAAAGCATATAAAATACATTTGTAATGAAATTATAACATACGAACTTACCTCAGATGTTAAAATGGCGAATCTAGTCGATTAGTCGATAACTTTCGTTTTTCACCGATCTAGATCTGAATTCCATTTTTCTTGATCTAAATATATTCAAAATTAACTTATTTAATCATTTATTCATTCAATTTAGTCCAAATCACACTTTAAAACACATTTACACTTTTGCCCCACATATTTCACATTTTCTCAATTTAGTCCGTATTACACAAAATCACAAATTCATAAAATTCAAGACTAACCCATGCTAGCCGAATTACCATAATACCCCTAAAAGCCCATATTTTTCATTTATTTCACATTTTAACCACTAACTTTACACATTTCTCAATTTAATCCCTATTTTGCATTTTCACTAAAAATCACTTAACAAAACTTACTTAACTATCAATAACTATTCAAAATCTATCATCAAACTTCAAAACTCATACATATTCATCAATGGTAACTTTCAAAATCTTTAACAGTTTTGCAAATTAGTCCCTGGGCTAGCTAGACCTAGTTGCAACGATCACAAAAACATAGAAATCATTAAAAACGAGAAAAAATCACTTACATGCACAAGGATGAACTTGCCGAATTTTATTCTCCTCCTTTAAAGGTATATTCAGCCATGGATGATGAAAAATAAGAAAGATGATAGCTTATTCATCTTTTAATTCTTTTACATTTTCTATTATTAATCAATTTACTATATTAACCTTAATAATAACCTTTAAACATTAACTAACCTTGTCCAAAAATGTCCACTCAAGTTTCAAATGGTTTAATTACCATTTAAGGCCATCATATTTAAAAACCAAAGCTATTTGACACCTTTAACTAATGAAATAGCACTTTTGCATTTTACGCAATTTAGTCCTTTTTATCCAATTAACCAACCATACAGTAAAATTTCTAAACGAAAATTTCACACAAACATATTATCATGCCACAGGCATTAAAATAATAATAAAATATTTATTTCTACTTCAGATTTGTGGTCCCGAAACCATTGTTCCGATTTGACCAAAAACGGGTTGTTACAGTTAGCCTATACATGCCATTATACCAAAATAAGTTTACTATTTATACCAAAGCGAGTTGAAGGATAGTGTGAAGATTCTCCGATCGATCTCAAACCTTTACGAGCTTCTGAGCACTATAAAACAAAGAAAATAAAACCTAGTAAGCATTTAATGCTTAGTAAGTTCGTATAACAGGAATTAAACTTACCAATCATACTCATTTAAATAAGCATAACAATAACATGCTTCCCAACAAATTGGCAAGTTTGCCTAATCACATACATCCAATTAAACAAGTTAGTCACATAATTCACATGTACATCAAATAAACATAGATGAGCTCATCATGCTACAAACTTTCGAGTATTTCAGAAGTATTCGAGACATAATTATTTTAATCTCATAATTTCTCATGTCAGGAGTTTTATCCGTTGAATTATTGAAATATCGATGGATACTCAGGTAGTATACGCGAGGTAAACAAATCAGTGATTCATCAATTCATGTTCAGGGGTACCCATTAGGGCACATAATCAGGGAGCACACTCTCGAGCCACATATCAGGATGCTCAGATGAGCCATGTAACAGGACGCTTATCTGGGCTAAACAGGAAACTCATAAGAGTTTTTGGAACACCCCTTACTCGTGTTCAATGCCGGAACAGGGTACAAGGCGTTACCGGACAATAACATTTGTGACTGAACAATTTCAAGGCATAAATTTTTGTTTAAAATTTAAAACTTTTATCTTATATCATCAAGTCCCTAAAATGGGCCTACGAGGCCCAAAACATGCTTTGGGAACGATTCGGGACTAAACCGAGAACTTTTAAAACTATTGAAACATTTAGAAAATTTCCTTATTTTGGAGAGTCACACGCCCGTGTGGGCAAGTCGTGTGGTTACACCCGCCCGTGTGGCCCGGGGCACGCTCGTGTCCTCCACCCATGTAACTCTCTGTTTATGACATCATCATTTGCTTTGGATCACATGACCAAGTCACACACCCGTGTGCTAGATCGTGTCCTCCACACGGCTGAGACACACGGCCGTGTCTCTGCCTGTGTGGTCAAAAAGTTGGCTATTTTCCAAGCCAATTTCTACCCTATCATGCCCATACTTGAGTATAACTTGAATGACACATTTCATGACATATTAAAGCTACCAAAACATATACCACACACACGTAACGAGTCATAGCATACAATTTACTCAACCCTGGAATGCATCCTCATGGGTTTATAGCATAACCAATTTATTTGGTCACATTAAATGACCTTATACAACAATGAACTCCGAACATCAAGGTTCATTATTCTAGGACAACTCATAGTAACATACACACATGACCAAGTTCCCTATACATGCCATAACCTTAAGTATAACATCATCGATACCTAAATTGTAAGCTTGATAGTGTGATAGATTCTCCGGCGACTTCCAACCCGAGCTAACCTGAGTACAGTATAAACACGGAAAACAACGGAGTAAGCTATAAAGCTTAGTAAGTACATATGTAAATAATAAACAATTGATTACAATGCTTTTAACAATCCTCATTGTAAGCTCTCAAGATAATATCATCATTATTACATAAAATTTCACAATTCATTTATGTTCATCTTGTGCTGTTTACTTGAATTACAGTCACTAAATTATTTCTATCCAGAGCTACGGAACTCCAAATTAAGATCTGCTATTTTTCCCTGAAACTAGACTCACATATCTTCTTATCATAAAATTTATAGAATTTTTGGTTTAGCCAATCAGTACAGTTTATTCTTTAAAGTCTCCCCTATTTCGCTGTCCGATAGTTCCAACCCCTCTTCACTAAAAATTAAATGTCTCATTGTACAGAAATCGAATGATGTTCCCATTTGTTTCTCTTGAAAAAAGACTCATTAAGAAATTCAAGCATATAAATTTTATCCCATGATTATTTTTATACAATGTTTAATGAATTTCCCAAGTCAGAATAAGGGATTCCGAGATCATTATAACCATGTCTCACTAAAATCCAAATATCTCACCATATTAAATTATTTTGCTTATCCTGTTTCTTTTATGTATAAATAGACTCAATAATATTTAATTTCATATCTCATTCAACCTCTAATTCAATTTCCACCACTTTTGGTGAGTTTTCAAAGTGATACAACTGCTGCTGTCCAAACTGTTCTATTGCTAATTTAACTCTTTCATGTTTCCTTTATATTAATTTTTCATTTACACACATATAACACCAAAGTATATCCATGGTTAGCCATTCCAATAACTAGTCATTATCAAATATTTACAAGTCAATCATTGGCCAATGTAACCTATTCATCAACAACAAATACTTAAACATATTTTTGTCAATTTAATTTGGCCTAAAAGCCTCATACACGATCATTAATCACATTTACTACGTATTCATACCTCATAAGCATGGACTTATAATCACAAAGTCATTCTTATAGGTATAACTTACTCGTTTACATTCTTACCAAAATTCGAATTACATACCGGGCACATTGCTCATGAGTGTATACATACATATACCTACACTTAATCGTCAGATAATCACATTCATTTACACTTTAGTCATTTTCCATCTTTAACATAAACTTTAATTCTTTACCCCGTTGAACCATTTGGAATATCGAAGGATACCCGGAAATTGTCATACACGTAGTAGGATACCAATGCCATATCCCAGATATGGTCTTACATGAGATTGTATGTCGATGCCATGTCCTAGACATGGTCTTACACTAGCTCTCGTCTCAATGCCGATGCCATGTCCCAGACATGGTCTTACACTGGCTCTCATAATGTGGCCGATGCCATGTCCTCGACATGGTCTTACACTAGCACACATATCACCCAAATGTCATGGCATTTGTATCATATCTATTCCTAAGGTTTAACCGGGATTCTCATTCTTGATTCTTCACCAAATCATCATCAATCGAATCTGTAGAAACATATATATACAATTCATGCAATATCAAAATATTAATTACATAATATAATGTTGTATTATTTACACATGAACTTACCTCGACTTAAAATGGCGAAAGGGGCCGAGTCGTCCAATATTTGTCTTTCCCCAGTTCTAAGTCCGAAACTCATTTTTCTTTATCTAAAATATCATATTTGACTTATTTAGTTATTATACTATTCAATTCAGTCCAAAAATCATATTATGGCAAAATTACATTTTTGCCCCTAAACTTTATCATATTTACACTTTTGCCCCTAGGCTCGTAAAATGATTTTTATTCAATTTCCTTGTATTTTAGGCATTGCCGAACCATTTTCATAACTATAGCAGTCCACAATTTGCATTATTTCACCCCTTTACCACCTATTTTACAACTTTTACAAAATGGTCCATTTTAGGTGTTTTCATGAAAAGCACTTAACAAAAGTTGTTTATTTAACAACCAAGATTCATTTTCTTCCATAAAAATGCAGAAAACAACATGAATATTCTCATGGAAAAACCCTAGACTTTTAACCATTTTGCAAAATAGTCCCCTCATTAGCTAGGTTAAGCTACAAGGATTCCAAAAATACAAAAATCATCAAAAATGGCCATCAAAATCACTTACTTGTGAGAGTTAGAAGTTGCTGAAATTTTCAAGCTTCTATGGCTATTTCCTTGGGTAAGAATCGATGGAGAAGAAAGAGAAATAAAAAAGATGGTAGCTTTTTTCTATTTTGTCCTATTACCCTATTAACTTATTTACCAAATTAAACCTTTTAATAACTTCACCAAATCCACCTACTACATGTCCATATTTGTCTCCTCACTTTTCTATTGGTATAATTACCATGCAAGTGCTCATACTTTTCAATTCTATAGCTATTTAGTGCCTTTATCAATTAGACCTCAAGTTTTGCACCTTACGCGATTTAGTCCTTTTTATCAAATTGAGCACTCAAACGAGGAAATTTCTTTATGAAAATTTCACACAACTTTAGTATCATACTATAGACATCAAAACAATAATAAAATAAATTTTTAGATGTCGAGTTTGTGGTCCCGCAACCACTGTTCCGACTAGGCCCAAAATCAGGATGTTACAATTTAATCAGGGAGCTTATAGAGCTTAACAGGTAACTCTGAAGAGTAATTATCAGGGAGCACCGGATAGCGTAGCAAGGAGTTCAAGCGAGCCATGTCAGGAAGCTCATAAGAGCCTATATTAGGACGCTCACGAAGAGCTACATTTGTGTCAGCAATAATTGCTGGATCACAACCGATCGAATCATGTAACAGGAAGCTCACAAAGAGCTACGGTAGTGCGCAACACATGCAGGATCACTACCAATCAAGATGCTCGCAGGAACTATATAATAGGATGCTCGAGAAGGCTTTTAACAGGATGCTCGTCCAAGCTATAATGTCCGCAACATATGCAGGACTATAATCAATACGGTAAAATACTGTATCCATCGCATTTCATTATTCAAACGAAATTTATTATTTATCGAGAAATTTCGTGTAATAGCCCGTTTTTGGGTCAAATCAGGATAGTGGTTTCGGGACCATAAATCTGAAGTCAAAATATTTATTTTATTATTTTAATAAGGTTTATAGTATGATAGATTAATTACGTGAAAGTTTCGTAAAGAAATTTTATCGTTTAAATGCTTAATTCGGTAAAAAGGACTAAATCGTGTAAAGCGTAAAAGTTGAGTTCTATTAGCTAAAAGTTTTTAAATGCTATAGATTTTAAAGGAGGAAGTCCTTATGTGTTAATTAGTCCAATTATGAGATAGTGGCTGAAAATGGTTTGGCAATGTGGTAAATTGAATTAATTTTTAAGGTTAATTTTGGTATTTGATAAATAATGTTAATATTAATAAAACAACAAAAGCCACCATCTTTCTTCTTCAATTTTCCACCAAATTTTCATGCTAAGAACAGCCATGGAAGCTTGAGCATTTGGCCAAGCTATTTTGGCCAATCAAAGTGTAACACCCCTTAACCGTGTTCAACGCCAGAACAGGGTACGAGGCGTTACCGGACAATAACACTTGCAACTGAACAAATTCAAGCCATAAATTTTCGTTTAAAATTTAAAACTTTTATCTTATATCATCAAGTCCCTAAAATGGGCCTACGAGGCCCAAAACATGCTTTGGGAGCGATTCGGGACTAAACCGAGAACTTTTAAAACTATTGGAACATTTAGAAAATTTCCTTGTTTTGGAGAGTCGCACGCCCGTGTGGGCAGGCCGTGTGGTTACACCCGCCCATGTGGCCCAGGACACGCCCGTGTCCTCCACCCATGTAACTCTCTGTTTATGATGTCATCATTCGTGTTGGATCACACGACCAAGTCACACACCCGTGTGCTAGACCGTGTCCTCCACACGGCTGAGACACACGGCTGTGTCTCTGCCTGTGTGGCCAAGAAGTTGGCTATTTTCCAAGCCAATTTCTACCCTATCATGCACATACTTGAGTATAACATGAATGACACATTTCATGACATATTAAAGCTACCAAAACATCAACCACACACGTAACAAGTCATAGCATACAATTTTCTCAACCATGGAATGCATCATCAGGAGTTTATAGCATAACGAATTTATTGGCCACATTAAATGGCCTTATACAACAATGAACTCCGAATATCATGGGTCATTATTCTAGGACAACTCATAGTAACATATACACATGACCAAGTTCCCTATACATGCCATAACCGTAAGTATAAAATCATCGATACCTAAATTGTAAGCTTGATAGTGTGATAGGTTCTCCGGCGACTTTCCACCCGAGCTAACCTGAGTACATTATAAACACGGAAAACAAAGGAGTAAGCTATAAAGCTTAGTAAGTACGTATGTAAATGATAAACAATCGGTTACCATGCTTTTAACAATCCTCATTATAAACTTTCAACATAATACCATCATTATTGCATAAAATTTCACAATTTATTTATGTTCATCTTGAGCTGTTTACTCGAGTTACAGTCACTAAATTATTTTTATCCGAAGCTACGGAACTCCAAATTAAGATCCGATAATTTTCACTGAAACTAGACTCACATATCTTATTACCATAAAATTTCCAGAATTTTTTGGTTCAACCAATTAGTACAGTTTATTCTTTAAAGTTTCCCCTGTTTCGCTGTCCAATAGTTCCAAACCCCTCTTTACTAAAAATTAATTATCTCATTTTACAAAACCCGAATAACGTTCCCGTTTGTTTCTCTTGAAAATAGACTCATTAAGAAATTCAAGCATATAAATTTTATCCCATGATTATTTTTGTACATTGTTTAATGAATTTCCCAAGTCAGAATAGGGGATTCTGAGGTCATTATAACCCTGTCACACTAAAATCCAAATATCTCACCATATGAAATTATTTTGCTTATCCTGTTTCTTTTATGTAGAAATAGACTCAATAATATTTAATTTCATATCTCATTCAACCTCTAATTCAATTCTACCATTTTTGGTAAGTTTTCAAAGTGATACAACTGTTGCTGTCCAAACTGTTCTATTGCTAATTTAACTCTTTCATGTTTCCTTTATATTAATTTTTCATTTACACACATATAACACCAAAGTATATCCATGGTTATCCATTCCAATAACTAGTCATTATCAAATATTTACAAGCCAATCATTGGCCAATTTAACCTATTCATCAACAACAAAGACTTAAACATATTTTTGACAATTTAATTTGGCCTAAAAGCCTCATACACGATCATCAATCACATTTACTACGCATTCATACCTCATAAGCATGGACTTATAATCACAAGGTCATTCTTATAGGTATAACTTACTCGTTTACATTCTTACCAAAATTCGATCACATACCGAGCACATTGTTCATGATTGTATACATACATATATATCTGCACTTAATCGTCACCACATTGTCACACGTAATTTCACTTAGTCAAATTTTTCCAGATGAACACTTCGAAATAATACCGGATACACGGTGGTATCACACACAGCCCACCAATAATCACATATACACGGTCGTATCGCACACAGCCCACCAATAATTCATATTCACGATGGTATCGCACACAGCCCACCAATAATTCATATTCACGGTGGCATCGCACACAGCCCACCAATAATTCATATTCACGGTGGTACCGTACACAGCCCACCAATAATAGTAAGTACGGTGGTATCGCACACAGCCCACCAATAATAGTAAATACGGTGGTATCACACACAGCACAACAATAATCATAATTGTACAGTGTTCATCCGTATCCATTTTCTATTCCGAAGGTTCATCCGGGAATTTCCGCACTTTTCATCATTTTAATAAATATCAATAATATTCACTCACATTTCACATAATACATTAATATGCAAAAACATAAATGAAAAGGATGTATCATTTACATATAAACTTACCTCGATACCAAAATGGTAAAAAGAGACCTAACCGTCAATTACTCGTTTTTCCTCCGTTCTAGGTCTGAACCTCGTTTTCTTTGATCTATAACATCACATTCAGCTTACTTATTAGTCACATTATTCATTGTGACCCAAAAGTCATACTATGGCAAAATTATGTTTTTGCCCCTAAACTTTGTCATATTTACACTTTTGCCCCTAAGCTCGTAAAATGATTTTCATTCAATTTCTTTGTATTTTAATCCTAGCCGAACCATTTTAATAACTACAACATCCCACAATTTCCACTAATTCACACTTTTATGACAAATTTTATAACTTTCCCAAATTAGTCCTTTTTAGCATCTTTATCGAAAATGACTTAGTAAAAGTCGTTTATTACACACCGAGCATTCATATTCTACCATTGAATATCAAAACACAAGCATTTATCATATGGGTAAATTTTCAAACATCAACCTTAGCTCAAATAAATGGTCGAAATAGAGAGATTGTGTTACGAGGATTTCAAAAATGTAAAGAACATTAAAAACGGGGTAAAGACGGACTTACCACCAAGCTTGGAAGCTTGAAAACCCTATCCATGGCTTCCCCCATGCTAAATTCGGCCAAACAAGAAGATGGACAAGGGTTTTTGCCTTTTATTTTGTCTTTTAGTCCATTTAATTACCAAATTACCAAAATGCCCCTAACTTAAAAATATCCTATTTCACTTATCTCATGTCCATTTTTGTCCAACAATTTAACCAATTTAGTCTAATTACCATTTAGGGACCTCCAATTTAGAATTTCATAGAAGTTGGACACTTCTAACATGTGGAACTCAACTTTTGCACTATTTACAATTTAGTCCTTCTAACTAAATTGAGTGCCCAAACGTCAAAATTTTCGAACGAAATTTTCACAAAATCTTTCCATGAAATCGTAGACCATAAAAATATAATAAAAATAAGATTTTTCCTCGTCAGATTTGTGGCCCCAAAATCCACTGTTCCGACTAGGCCCAAAATCGGGCTGTTACAACTCTCCCCCTTAGGGATTTTCGTCCCCGAAAATCTTACCAGAAGAAATTGCTTTCAACTTTCATGAATCACTTCCACTAATTTCTCAGAATCACAAATCAAATCAACCTCGTATCTCTTTCTAGTCACCTTTGAACTTTAACACCTCATGTCGGAGCATATCGTCAAAGTTTTGAATTACTCTCTCAGACTTACCACCGATTTACAGGTGTATCACTGTGCTAAGATGCAATTGCGTATTCATAGTTTCCTGTAGCTCTTTCCATAATTGGGATTTAGCCTTCGGATCTCAATCCGAAATAATGGAGACTGATACTTTGCATAATCGAATAATCCCAGAAACATCTTATTCTGCTGGTTTGTTAAACAAGAAATCTTTACACGAACGATCAATCACAATCCAATAACATCTGTGACTATATCTACTTTCCCAGAGATTAATCAATAACTACTCGCGATCTTCCAATAGCTAGGGTCTTTAACACTATCTTAACTTCAGATCTTTCTATAACATTCGTTACTTTAATCCTTGAAATCAGAGAACATGTGACACCTTTCGTCGAATAAACGTTATCACCAAATTCTCAATATGAATATAAAAGTGACCGTCTCTAAATCACTGGTCGAACAGATCTCTTTTAATGTGGTATTAACCGTAAAAATATGAACCATCACTTTACATTTTAGTACTATTTATACCCAGGTCATGCAATAATACTTAACTAAAAAACATAAACCTTTTTCTCAACTCAGGCTAAATCAGAATTGGTGATTCTGTTAATCATGTTTCAACTGTTTCTAACTTTACTAATAAGTAATACCACTGATTAGGCTTCTCAAGCGCGATGGTCCCCCTCCATTACACCACTTGATTAACATTAATATATTCTGATTTTCACATTTACCAATGTCAACTCAATTACAACTAGGAAGGACGGTGCATATCCAAACCGTCTTCCATTACTAATCATCACAATGTTGAACTTTGATAAAGCCATAACCATCGGATGTTTTTAAAATCAAAATGCCAAAATAAAGTCAACATTTCAACTGTATAGATAAATAATATCCCAGCTATAAAACTATACCGAAATTTAAGAACACAACTCCTGCCAAATGATAAATACCTCAATGAGGTCTCAGAGTAATTTCGAAAGAAACATCACTCATCCACACTACAATCAATTGTAACAGAAGTAACACAATCTTCTTGTACACTAAACAGAACAATAACCAGTAGGAACCGGATACCATCATCACACAAATTCTGTCATCATCAGGTTTATATTATTCTATCCACTATCACAAACCAACTCAAAAAACTTCCAATTAGTACATTCTTTAGGCATCTTACATGTATGTTTTGTTTCGTCAAAGTTGACTTCTTTAACCTTAGCCTTGCATAATCCGAAAGATCTTCAAAATGATTGAATATCTCTTTTAGTTCTATCCTTACTTATCGACTCTTTTTTTTTATCTGGCCACCATAATAGTTGATCCGCTTCTAAATTCTTTAGTCTCTCATTTGTGAGTTCATTCAACATAAATCTCATAAAATTTCATCATAACACACTAGTTGTTTTAGGCAATTTAACACACATATTCATGTTACACAAATTTTCCAATTATCTTATCCGAACAGACGCGTTTATATTTACATTCCATAGATTTTGAAAAAATTTCTTATCGCATTCACCTAATCACACAAGTTAGGCACATTACATCATGTGAATGCCAAACAAACATGAATGCTTGTCATAATATAAACCTTCATTTAGTTTCACTTTCCCATATTAGTTTCATACATCAATTATCGAACTTTAAGTATCCATTTACAATATGTAATTTACTATCACATCCTGCCATACATAATATTTCTTTAATAAAATCTTTCACTCAAGCTCAATTTCATGTTCACTACAAATTTATCCTTTAAATCCTCGTACACTTTCATTTACTACTCTTAGTCAAATTAGAGAACGTCTTACGAAATTGGGTACTTCGTTTTGCACAATATCATAGTTCAACTATGGTCTTTCACATATACACATATTACGTACCGAAGCCATAGCCCAGCTATGGTCTTATAAGGAAATCACATAGTCACATTTTTTTACATGTTGCCATGGTCAACCCATGGTCTTTATCGTCAATTCATCACATGTCTCTAAACGAAAGTACCCATTTCCAGCGTTCTACTCGGTTTACACATTTAATTCCTTTTTCATAACTTCTCAACATTTATAAGATTTTATCTATTGCATAAAATCACCATAACTCTTCGAAATACGACATTCAACCAGGACAGTAACATTGTACCCAAAATTCTCAAATCATAGTTATTTCATTTTATACATCATCACATGCATATTGTGAACTCTTATTCGTACCTTACCACATTTCAACTTATCACAAACACATTTTCAAACATCTCAGTGTCAATGTCAGCATTTTTGAAAATAGCTCAGTTGGAAAGCACCCCAGTCTCAACAAAATAATTTCGTTAGAGCCCGGAGATATCACACTATCACGGTCCACATATGGCATGTATAGCTAGACTCTTACTCATGCTAGGTTAGTCTGAGAACCGACTACACCATAGCTTTGATACCACTAAATGTAACACCCCTTAACCGTGTTCAACGCTAGAATAGGGTACGAGGCATTACCGGACAATAACACTTGCAACTAAACAAATTCAAGCCATAAATTTTCGTTTAAAATTTAAAACTTTTATCTTATATCATCAAGTCCCTAAAATGGGCCTACGAGGCCCAAAACATGCTTTGGGAGCGATTCGGGACTAAACCGAGAACTTTTAAAACTATTGGAAGATTTAGAAAATTTCCTTGTTTTGGAGAGTCACACGCTCGTGTGGGCAGGCCGTATAGTTACACCCGCCCGTGTGGCCTAGGACACGCCCGTGTCCTCCACCCATGTAACTCTCTGTTTATGATGTCATCATTCGTGTTGGATCACATGACCAAGTCACACACCCGTGTGCTAGACCGTATCCTCCACACGGCTGAGACACATGATCGTGTCTCTGCTTGTGTGGTCAAGAAGTTGGCTATTTTCCAAGCCAATTTCTACCCTATCATGCCCATACTTGAGTATAACTTGAATGACACATTTCATGACATATTAAAGCTACCAAAAAATCAACCACACACACATAACAAGTCATAGCATACAATTTTCTCAACCATGGAATGCATCATCAGGAGTTTATAGCATAACAAATTTATTGGCCACATTAAATGGCCTTATAAAACAATGAACTCCGAATATCATGGGTCATTATTCTAGGACAACTCATAGTAACATATACACATGGCCAAGTTCCCTATACATGCCATAACCTTAAGTATAAAATCATCGATACCTAAATTGTAAGCTTGATAGTGTGATAGGTTCTCCGGCGACTTTCCACCCGAGCTAACCTGAGTACATTATAAACACGGCAAACAAAGGAGTAAGCTATAAAGCTAAGTAAGTACGTATGTAAATGATAAACAATCGATTACCATGCTTTTAACAATCCTCATTATAAGCTTTCAAGATAATACCATCATTATTGCATAAAATTTCACAATTTATTTATGTTCATCTTGAGCTGTTTACTCGAGTTACAGTCACTAAATTATTTTTATCCAGAGCTACGGAACTCCAAATTAAGATCCACTAATTTTCCCTAAAACTAGACTCACATATATTCTTACCATAAAATTTCCAAAATTTTTTGGTTCAACCAATTAGTAAATTTTATTCTTTAAAGTCTCCCCTGTTTCGCTGTCCAACAGTTCCAACCCCTCTTCACTAAAAAATAATTATCTCGTTTTATAGAACTTGAATTACATTCCCATTTGTTTCTCTTGAAAATAGACTCATTAAGAAATTTAATCATATAAATTTTATCCCATGATTATTTTTGTAAAATGTTTAATGAATTTCCCAAGTCAGAACAGGGGATTCCGAGATCATTATAACCCTGTCACACTAAAATCCAAATATCTCACCATATGAAATTATTTTGCTTATCCTGTTTCTTTTATGTAGAAATAGACTCAATAATATTTAATTTCATATCTCATTCAACCTCTAATTAAATTCTACCATTTTTGGTAAGTTTTCAAAGTGATACAACTGTTGCTGTCCAAAATGTTCTATTGCTAATTTAACTCTTTCATGTTTCCTTTATATTAATTTTTCATTTACACACATATAACACCAAAGTATATCCATGGTTATCCATTCCAATAACTAGTCATTATCAAATATTTACAAGCCAATCATTGGCCAATTTAACCTATTCATCAACAACAAAGACTTAAACATATTTTTGACAATTTAATTTGGCCTAAAAGCCTCATACACGATCATCAATCACATTTACTACGCATTCATACCTCATAAGCATGGACTTATAATCACAAGGTCATTCTCATAGGTATAACTTACTCGTTTACATTCTTACCAAAATTCGATCACATACAGAGCACATTGTTCATGATTGTATACATACATATATATCTGCACTTAATCGTCACCACATTGTCACACGTAATTTCACTTAGTCAAATTTTTCCCGATGAACACTTCGGAATAATACCGGATACATGGTGGTATCACACACAGCCCACCAATAATCACATATACATGGTGGTATCGCACACAGCCCACAAATAATTCATATTCACGGCAGTATCGCACACAGCCCACCAATAATTCATATTCACGGTGGTACCGCACACAGCCCACCAATAATAGTAAGTACGGTGGTATCGCACACAGCCCACCAATAATAGTAAATACGGTGGTATCACACACAGCACAACAATAATCATATTTGTACAGTGTTCATCCGTATCCATTTTCTATTCCGAAGGTTCATCCGGGAATTTCCGCACTTTTCATCATTTTAATAAATATCAATAATATTCACTCACATTTCACATAATACATTTATATGCAAAAACATAAATAAAAAGGATGTATCATTTACATATAAACTTACCTCGATACCAAAATGGTAAAAAGAGACCTAACCGTCAATTACTCGTTTTTCCTCCATTCTAGGTCCGAACCTCATTTTCTTTGATCTATAACATCACATTTAGCTTACTTATTAGTCACATTATTCATTGTGACCGAAAAGTCATACTATGGCAAAATTATGTTTTTGCCCCTAAACTTTGTCATATTTACACTTTTGCCCCTAAGCTCGTAAAATGATTTTCATTCAATTTATTTGTATTTTAATCCTAGCCGAACCATTTTCATAACTACAAAAGCCCACAATTTCCACTAATTCACACTTTTATGACAAATTTTATAACTTTTCCAAATTAGTCCTTTTTAGCATCTTTACCGAAAATGACTTAGTAAAAGTCGTTTATTACACACCGAGCATTCATATTCTACCATTGAACATCAAAACACAAGCATTTCTCATATGGGTAAATTTTCAAACATCAACCCTAGCTCAAATAAATGGTCGAAATAGAGAGATTGTGTTACGAGGATTTCAAAAATGTAAAGAACATTAAAAACGGGGTAAAGACGGACTTACCACCAAGCTTGGAAGCTTGAAAACCCTATCCATGGCTTCCCCCATGCTAAATTCGGCCAAGAAAGAAGATGGACAAGGGTTTTTGCCTTTTATTTTGTCTTTTAGTCCATTTAATTACCAAATTACCAAAATGCCCCTAACTTAAAAATATCCTATTTCACTTATCTCATGTCCATTTTTGTCCAACAATTTAACCAATTTAGTCTAATTACCATTTAGGGACCTCCAATTTAAAATTTCATAGAAATTAGACACTTCTAACATGTGGAACTCAACTTTTGCACTATTTACAATTTAGTCCTTTTGACTAAATTGAGTGCCCAAACGTCGAAATTTTCGAACGAATTTTTCACGAAATCTTTCCGTGAAATCGTAGACCATAAAAATATAATAAATATAATATTTTTCCTTGTCAAATTTGTGGCCTCAAAATCCACTGTTCCGACTAGGCCCAAAATCGGGCTGTTACAACTCTCCCCCCTTAGGGATTTTCGTCCCCGAAAATCTTACCAGAAGAAATTGCTTTCAACTCTCATGAATCACTTCCACTAATTTCTCAGAAGCACAAATCAAATCAACCTCGTATCTCTTTCTAGTCACCTTTGAACTTTAACACCTCGTGTCGGTGCATATCGTCAAAGTTTTGAATTACTCTCCCAGACTTGCACCGATTTACAGGTGTATCACTGTGCCAAGATGCAATTGCGTATTCATAGTTTCCTGTAGCTCTTTCCATAATTGGGATTTAGCCCTCGGATCTCAATCCAAAATAATGGAGACTGATACTTTGCATAATCGAATAATCCCAGAAACATCTTATTCTGCTGGTTTGTTAAACAAGAAATCTTTACACGAACGATCAATCATAATCTGGTAACATCTGTGACTATATCTTCTTTCCCAGAGATTAATCAATAACTACTCGCGATCTTCCAATAGCTAGGGTCTTTAACACTATCTTAACTTCAGATCTTTCTATAACATTCGTTACTTTAATCCTTGAAATCAGAGAACATATGACACCTTTCGTCGAATAAACATTATCACCAAATTCTCAATATGAATATAAAAGTGACCGTCTCTAAATCACTGGTCGAACAGTTCTCTTTTAATGTGGTATTAACCGTAAAAATATGAACCATCACTTTACATTTTAGTACTATTTATACCCAAGTCATGCAATAATACTTAACTGAAAAACATAAACCTTTTTCTCAACTCAGGCTAAATCTGAATTGGTGATTCTGTAAATCATGTTTCAACTGTTTCTAACTTTACTAATAAGTACTACCACTGATTAGGCTTCTCAAGCGCGATGGTCCCCCTCCATTACACCACTTGATTAACACAAATATTTTCTGATTTTCACATTTACCAATGTCAACTCAATTACAACTAGGAAGGACGGTGCATATCCAAACCGTCTTCCATTACTAATCATCACAATGTTGAACTTTGATAAAGCCAAAACCATTGGATGTTTTTAAAATCAAACTGCCAAAATAAAGTCAACATTTCAACTGTATAGATAAATAATATCCCAGCTATAAAACTATACCGAAATTTAAGAACACAACTCCTACCAAATGATAAATACCTCAATGAGGTCTCAGAGTAATTTCGAAAGAAACATCACTCTTCCACACTACAATAAATTGTAACAGAAGCAACACAATCTTCTTGCACACTAAACAGAACAATAACCAGTAGGAACCGGATACCATCATCCCACAAATTTTGTCATCATCAGGTTTATATTATTCCATCCACTATCATAAACCAACTCAAAAAACTTCCAATTAGTACATTCTTTAGGCATCATACCTGTATGTTTTGTTTCGTCAAAGTTGAGTTTTTTAACCTTTGCCTTGCATAATCCAAGGGTTTAGGGCCTAGTCAGAATAGTGGTTCAAGACCATAAATCTGAGGGTTATAAATGAGTTTTTGAGGTTTATATTATGTTTGCATGCTAGTGTGAAAGTTTCATGAAGTAATTTTGTGGAATTGTGGTTGAATTGTCCAAGAGGACTAAATTGTAAAAGTTGCAAAATGTGTGTTTCTAGAAGCTATTTGTGTGAAATAGCTTAGATTATTAATTAGAGGTCCTTAAATAGTAATTTACCCAAATTCTAATTTTTGGACAGAAATGGGCATGGATGAGTTAAAATTTGAAGTTTATCAAAAAGGGCATTTTGGTCATTTATCAAATAAGTGATTAAAATAGGTGAAAAGATGACAATTTCATTCATCTTCTTCCCCTTTAGCTGCCGAAAATTAGAGAAGCCATTGTTAGGGCTCTTTTAACTTTTCAAGCTTGCTAGTAAGTGCTCCTAAGCCAGGTTTTGATATTCTTCGTATTTTTGAAGTCCTAGTAGCATGAGTAAGCTATTTTTAGCTATTTGGTGAGCTATTATGGATGTTAAAAAATTTACCTATGTATGACATGCATGTATTTTGATGTTTTATGGAAGAATATGAAGGCTTGATGTAGTAGAAACATCTTTTGCTAAGTGATTTTCCATGAAAATGTATGTAGGGACTAGTTTGTGAAAAACTTTAGTTTGGTCATACATGTGTGAGTTAGTGAGATTTGATGAATGCTTTAGTTGAGTAAGTGGTTCGGCTAAGCATGAAAGGATAGAAAGTTGAATAAAAATCATTTTACGAGCCTTGGGGCTAAAGTATAAATATGAGAAAGTTTAGGGGCAAAATAGTAATTTTGCTAAAGTATGAAATGTGGGTCAATTTAGTCAATGTGTGTATTGAATAAGCTGAATTATTCATTATAGATCAAGAAAGACGAAGCCCAGATCGAAACCGAGGTAAAAGCAAGGTGGTAGACTAAATTGCATATTTCCATACTTTTGAGTATCGAGGTAAGTCTATGCATAAATAATGCATTCATACTTACAATTTGTTAATGCTAGCTAGTGTGTAGCATGTTTGAGAACCTATGTGGGATGAATGTAGTAGAAAATGTGGAATGAATGTGTGATCGAGAATGATTAAGTAAGTAGACTTGTGCATGTGTTGTGATAATGCTAGATGGTGGGCTAAGTGCGACACCATCCTAATGCATATTGACGATGAGCTAGCTATGTGCGATACTATCGTGAGGTATATCGTTTGGTGAGCTATGTACTGAATCACTATGAATACCTTTGTGGTAGGCTAAGTGTGATACCACCTTATTAATTGATTGTGGTGTGCTAACTGCGAAACCACCGAGACATTTGCTATGTGGATTAGCCGTGTGATGGCATTATTAAGTAAGGTAGCTATGTGGATGCATTATTAAGTTAATTAGCTGTGTGGATGAATTATTGAGAAATAATGATGTGTCATATATTGTGTAAATGTGACATTGAATGCAGGAGTGCATTTTGATGGTTATGAGTATGTGACTCATGATGTGTTGGAAATGTGGTAAGGGTCAGAAAGAGTAAGCATAGTTGTTCATTACTTTTGGTAGTATAATGCTAATTTTTGTTTAGCTTATACTATGATGCTTATTTGTTTATGTGTAAACTTATTAAGCTCAAAGCTTACTCCCTTTCTTTTCCCTTGTCTTATAGATTAAAAGCGTTGAATCGAGATACGAGGATCATCAGAAGATAGCCCACATATCTACACACTTTGGTACATGAAACTTAATGTTTTGTATATGGAATGTATAGGGGCTAGATAAGTTAGTAAATTTTGTTGTAAATGGCTAAGATGTGTTGGCCTTTAGATGATAGCTCATTTTGTATAATGCCATAGTTGTTGGCTACCATATTATATGAAAAGTCATAGTTGTCTATGTGAGATTGCAATCCAATTTGGGTTGATTATGATTGTGTTGGTTGAATATATGTTGTGTATGTTAGAGGGGTGAAAAGAACTTGGCACTTAGCCTTGTTCTCGTCCATGTGGTTAGACACACGGGTGTGTGTCTAGGCCATGTGTGACACACGGTCAGCCCACGGGCGTGTGCTGTGGCCGTGCGTCCCCTGCATGTTAACATTTTAAGTCAGGATAGTCCACGGGCTAGCCACACGGGCGTGTGACTAGGCTTTGAGGCCGTGTGTGTGAAGTTAGGATTCACCACAGTTGGGAAGCACGGGCGTGCCTTGGCCGTGGGCAAATTGGCAGAATACTAAGTTTTTAGGCACGGTCTGGGGACATGGGCGTGTATGTCTATACACGGGCATGTCTTATCTTGCACAGGCGTGTGAGACCTGTATAAAAGAGAAAAATTTTAAGGATCGTAAAAGTTTCGGATTATTCTCGAGAGCCCTCGTGTGTATGAGTGAGGCTTCGTAAGTCGAGAATGAGGTTATAGAGAGTAATTGCGTTGAGCCTAAGTGGCGATCAAGTGGTTTGAGTACGGTAACGCCTCAGGCCTGGTTCCCGGTGTAGAACCCGGGTAAGGGGTGTTGCATTTAGTGGTATCAGAGCTATGGTTTAGCCGTTTCTAGGACTACCGTAGCGGGTGTAAGAGCCTAACTATACATGCCATAAGTGTACAATGATAATGTGGTGGTTTCTGATGATTTAAATCTTGTTTTATATAGTATATGGATTTCAATCCATTGATCACGATGATAAGCGACTAGTAATGTCTGGCGGCGCTGCGCAAGGAACCGTACCTATTGAGAGTGGACCCGAGGTTAGGGGTCAAGGGGAAGAGGCACGGGAAGCCTTTCTCCAAATGATGAGTAATTAGTACTCGGATTATGTTCGAGCGAACCCTAATTCTCAACCTCCTCCACCTCCTCATATACCTCAGCCAAATCCTGTGGCTCCTCAAGGTATGGATGTGGTGAGGATATCGAAAACCCCAGGTGGATAAGATTAGGAAGCACGGGGTGAGGAGTTTAGAGCTAAGGTAGATGATGACCTGCAGAGGCGGAGTTCTGGTTGGAGAACTCGATGAGGGTGTTCGATGAACTCTCATGCACACCTGAGGAGAGTTTGAAGTGTGCCGTATCTTTGCTGAGAGATTTGGCATACCATTGGTGGAAGACGCTGACGTTGGTAGTCCCGAAAGAGTGGGTGACGTGGGACTTCTTTCTGGAAGAATTCCGGAAGAAGTATATAAGCCAGAGGTTTACTGACCGAAAAAGGAAAGAATTTCTTGAGTTGAAGCAAGGAAGGATGACAGTAGCAGAATACGAGCGTGAGTTTGTTTGGCTTAGCAAATACGCTCAAGAATGTGTGTCGACAGAGACCATCTTGTGCTAGAGGTTCGAAGATGGGCTGAATGAGGATATCAAACTCCTAGTAGGCATTTTGGAGTTGAAAGAATTTGTGGTATTAGTTGAGAGGGCAAGTAAGGCCGAGGAATTAAGTTCAGAAAAGAGAAGGGTTGTGAGTGAAGCCCGAGATGCGAGAAAGAGGCTGATGGGCAAGTCGTATCAAGCTCAGTCGAAAAGATCCAAGGAAGTGAATCCTCGGACGATAGCACCAATGGGTTATTTGCACCGAGACTTGGGCAATACTCGTTCGGGTTCGAGAGTCCAAGCCCCCTCGATGGAAAGTGTGGGCAATATAAAGAGTAAACTGGAGTGTCCTAGTTGTGGTAGGTATCACACCGGAGAGTATTGGGGAAACAGTCGGAAATGTTATAAATGTGGTTCCCCTGACCACTTTACCCGTAACTGTCCCGAGAGGGATGATAAGGAAGAGAAGCATGAAGTGAGACCTAGTGATGTGTCTACGAGGGGTAGACCACCAAGGAACCCAAGAGGTGGGGCTAGTGGTAGAGGTGCGCAGAGAGATTCTGCTTTGTGAGACCGGAGGGTCGGGCACCGCGAGGACGTATGCCATTCGCGCTCGCGAAGAGGCATCCTCCCCTGATGTGATAACGGGTACTTTTTCTCTCTTTGATACCCTTGTTATTGCTTTAATAGATCCAGGGTCTACTCACTCTTATATTTGCATGAGATTAGCATCTAGTTTGAGTATGACCATTGAGTCTACAGACATTGTGATTAAGGTGTCAAACCCGTTAGGAAAGCATGTGTTAGTGGACAAAGTGTGTAAGAATTGTCCTTTGTTGATTGAGAATCATTGTTTTCTAGCAAACCTTATATTGTTGCCGTTTGATGAGTTTGATCTAATCCTAGGCATGGATTGGTTGACTACCCATAGTGTCTTAGTGAACTGTGGTAGTAAGTTTATTGAACTAAAATGTGAGAGTAGAGATGTGTTTCGGGTTGAATTAGGTGGATCGGATAGTCTACCCGTGATGATTTCTTCCCTAGTGGCTGAGAAATGTTTGAGGAAAGGATGTGAGTCCTATCTTGCGTTTGTGTTGAATACTCAAGAGGTTGGAGTAGAGTTTAAAAGCAGTGGATGTGGTATGTGAGTACCCGGATGTATTTACGGAAGAGTTACCCGGATTACCTCCAGTGAGAGAGGTCGAGTTTGGAATTGAGTTGGTTCCAGGAACGGCACCTATTTCGATTGCTCTGTACAGAATGGCACCTATAGAGTTGAAGGAACTGAAGGTTCAGTTGCAAGAATTGACAGATAAGGGTTTTGCAAGACCGAGCTACTCGCCATGGGGTGCTCCGGTATTGTTTGTGAAGAAGAAAGATGGGTCTATGAGGTTGTGTATAGACTATAGGCAGCTCAATAAGGTGACGGTTAAGAATAAGTATCCTTTACCAAGGATTGATGATCTTTTGATCAAGCTGAAGGAGCTACTGATGTTCTCCAAGATAGACTTGAGGTGCAGTTATTATCAGCTCAGAGTGAAAGAGCAAGATGTGTTGAAAACTGCATTTCAGACAAGGTATGGCCATTATGAGTTTTTGGTTGTGCCGTTTGGTTTGACGAATGCACCGGTGATTTTTATGGATCTGATGAACCGTGTTTTCAGACCATATGTGGACAAGTTTGTGGTTGTCTTTATTGACGACATATTGATCTATTCTCGGGATGAGAACGATCATGAAGAGCACTTGAGAATTGTCTTGCAAACTTTGAGAGTTAAGCAGTTGTATGCTAAGTTTAGCAAGAGTGAGTTTTGGCTCCGAGAGGTCGGATTCCTAGGACACATGGTGTCAGGTGATGGTGTCAGAGTTGACCCGAGTAAGATATCGACTGTTATGGATTGGAAACCGCCAAGGAACGTGTCTAAAATCAGGAGTTTCTTGGGATTAGCGGGATATTACAGACGTTTCGTAAAGGGGTTCTCTGTGATTGCTACCCCGATGACAAAACTGTTGCATAAAGATGTCAAGTTTGAATGGACTGAGACATGTCGACTGAGCTTCGAGAGACTGAAAACAATGTTGACTGAGGCACCGATTTTGGTTCAACCAGAATCAGGGAAGGAGTTCGTGGGTTTATAGTGATGCGTCATTTAATGGTCTCAGTTGCGTGTTGATGCAAGAGGGTAAGGTAATCACTTACGCCTCGAGGCAGTTAAAACCGCACGAGAAGAATTATCCGACTCACGATTTGGAGTTAGCTGTGATTGTTTTTGCGTTAAAGATTTGGTGACATTATTTGTATGGTGAAAAGTGTCGAATCTTTACGGATCACAAGAGTTTAAAGTATTTGATGGATCGAAGGATGCGAATCGAGCAGAGACGGTGGCTTGAGTTGTTGAAAGACTATGAGTTAGTCATTGATTACCACCCGGGAAAAGCGAATGTGGTTGCGGATGCCTTGAGTAGGAAATCCATGTATGCTCTAAGAGTTATGAGAGCGAGTTTAGTATTGTCTGATGATGGTGCTATTTTGGCAGAGCTGAGAGCTAGGCCACTATTTGTTCAACAAATATGTGAGGCTCAGAGAAATGACAGCGAGATGCAAGCTAAAATAGCTAAGTGCAGGTCGGAATGTGATTCTGATTTTCGAATGGGTTCGAATGGTTGTTTGCTTTATCGCGATGTAATTTGTGTTCCTAAAAATGAGGAGTTAATTGAAGGTTTTGCATGAAGCCCACAGTGGATGCTTGTCAAGTACATCCGGCAAGACGAAAATGTACAACGACTTGAGGAAGTTGTATTGGTGGCGGGTATGAAAAGAGATATTTCGAGTTTACGGCAAAGTGTCCGACGATTTGCCAACAAGGGAAAATTTGAGCATCAAGTGCCTTCGGGATTGCTTTCACCCGGTGATGGTTCCCGAATGGAAGTGGGATCGGGTTACCATGGATTTTGTAATGGGGTTGCCGATGACTCGAAAGAGAGATGTTGTGTGGGTTGTTGTGGATAGATTGAAGTCGGCTCACTTTATTCGATGACGTGTTGATTATTCTTTGGATAAGTTAATTTGAGTTGTGCGTGGCGAGAGATAGTGAGATTGCATGGTGGTGTACTGTGTCTATTATATCGGATAGAGATCGAGGTTTACTTGAGATTTTGGAAGAAGTTGCAAGAGGCCATGGGGTGCGAGATTGAATTTCAAGATCTTTGCGTTCCATCCTCAATCCGATGGTCAGTCTGAAAGAGTGATTCAAGTTCTTGAAGATATGCTTCGATGCTGTGTGTTAGAATTCGAAGGTAGTTGGGAGAGATATCTACCTTTGGTCGAATTCGCCTATAACAATAGTTATCAGTCGAGTATACAGATGGCACCGTATGAGGCTTTGTATGGCCGTAAGTGTCGAACTCCTTTGTATTGGACCGAGCTTAGTAAGAAGCGGATCCATGGGGTCAATCTAGTAAAAGAGACCGAAGAGAAAGTGAAAGTAATCTGTAATAGTCTGAAAGATGCTTCGAATCGACAGAAGTCGTACGCAGATTTGAGAAGAAAAGAAATTGAGTTTAAAGTGGGTGACAAAGTATTTTTGAAAGTGTCCCCATAGAAGAATATTATGAGATTTGGACGGAAAGGGAAATTGAGTCCAAGGTTCATAGGGCCGTATGAGATTACAGACGGAATTGGGCCTGTAGCTTACCAGTTGGCTTTACCGGTAGAGTTGGAAAAGATTCATAATATGTTCCATGTGTCGATGTTGCGACGGTATCGCTCCGATCCTTCACATGTGATTCCTTCAACGAAAATTGAGATAAGACCGGATATGTCTTATGAAGAGGAGTCGATTAAGATCTTGGCTCGAGAAGTGAAACAGTTGAGAAATAAGAGCATAGCACTAGTGAAAGTGTTATGGCAGAAACATGGCGTGGAAGAGGCTACGTGGGAAACGGAAGAAGCTATGAGAGAGCAACATCCAAACCTCTTTTTTGGTAAGATTTTCGGGGACAAAAATCTCTAAAGGGGGAGAGTTGTAACATCCCAGTTTAGGGCCTAGTCGAAATAGTGGTTCGAGACCACAAATCCGAGGGTTATGAATGAGTTTTTGAGGTTTATACTATGTATGCATGCTAGTGTGAAAGTTTCATGAAGCAATTTTGTGGAATTGTGGTTGAATTGTCCAAAAGGACTAAATTGTAAAAGTTGCAAAATGTGTATTTCTAGAAGATATTGGTGTGAAATAGCTTTAGATTATTAATTAGAGGTCCTTAAATAGTAATTTACCCAAATTCTAATTTTTGGACAAAAATGGGCATGGATGAGTTAAAATTTGAAGTTTATCAAAAAGGGCATTTTGGTCATTTATCAAATAAGTGATTAAAATAGGTGAAAAGATGACAATTTCATTCATCTTCTTCCCCTTTAGCTGCCGAAAATTAGAGAAGCCATTGTTAGGGCTCTTTCAACTTTTCAAGCTTGCTAGTAAGTGCTCCTAAGCCCGGTTTTGATATTCTTCGTATTTTTGAAGTCCTAGTAGCATGAGTAAGCTATTTTTAGCTATTTGGTGAGCTATTATGGATGTTAAAAAATGTACCAATGTATGACATGCATGTATTTTGATGTTTTATGGAAGAATATGAAGGCTTGATGTAGTAGAAACATCTTTTGCTAAGTGATTTTCCATGAATATGCATGTAGGGACTAGTTTGTGAAAAACTCTAGTTTGGTCATACATGTGTGATTTAGTGAGATTTGATGAATGCTTTAGTTGAGTAAGTGGTTCGGCTAAGCATGAAAGGATAGAAAGTTGAATAAAAATCATTTTACGAGCCTTGGGGTTAAAGTGTAAATATGAGAAAGTTTAGGGGCAAAATAGTAATTTTGCTAAAGTATGAAATGTGGGTCAATTTAGTCAATGTGTGTATTGAATAAGCTGAATTATTCATTATAGATCAAGAAAGACGAAGCCCGGATCAAAACCGAGGCAAAAGTAAGGTGGTGGACTAAATTGCATATTTCCATACTTTTGAGTATCGAGGTAAGTCTATGCATAAATAATGCATTCATACTTACAATTTGTTAATGCTAGCTAGTGTGTAGCATGTTTGAGAACCTATGTGGGATGAATGTAGTAGAAAATGTGGAATGAATGTATGATCGAGAATGATTAAGTAAGTAGACTTGTGCATGTGTTGTGATAATGCTAGATGGTGGGCTAAGTGCGACACCATCCTAATGCATATTGACGATGAGCTAGCTATGTGCGATGCTATCGTGAGGTATATCATTTGGTGAGCTATGTGCTGAATCACTATGAATACCTTTGTGGTAGGCTAAGTGCGATACCACCTTATTAATTGATTTTGGTGTGCTAAGTGCGAAACCACTGAGACATTTGCTGTGTGGATTAGCCGTGTGATGGCATTATTAAGTAAGGTAGCTATGTGGATGCATTATTAAGTTAATTAGCTGTGTGGATGAATTATTGAGAAATAATGATGTGTCGTATATTGTTTAAATGTGACATTGAATGCAGGAGTGCATTTTGATGGTTATGAGTATGTGACTCATGATGTGTTGGAAATGTGGTAAGGGTCAGAAAGAGTAAGCATAGTTGTTCATTACTTTTGGTAGTATAATGCTAATTGTTGTTTAGCTTATACTATGATGCTTATTTGTTTATGTGTAAACTTATTAAGCTCAAAGCTTACTCCCTTTATTTTCCCTTGTCTTATAGATTAAAAGCGTTGAATCGAGATACGAGAATCATCAGAAGATAGCCCACATATCAGCACACTTTGGTACATGAAACTTAATGTTTTGTATATGGCATGTATAGGTGGTAGATAAGTTAGTAAATTTTGTTGTAAATGGCTAAGATGTGTTGGCCTTTAGATGATAGCTCATTTTGTATAATGCCATAGTTGTTGGCTACCATATTATATGAAAAGTCATAGTTGTCTATGTGAGATTGCAAGCCAATTTGGGTTGATTATGATTGTGTTGGTTGAATATATGTTGTGTATGTTAGAGGGGTGAAAAGAACTTGGCACTTAGCCTTGTCCTCGACCATGTGGTTAGACACACGGGCGTGTGTCTAGGCCATGTGTGACACACGGTCAGCCCACAGGCGTGTGCTATGGCCGTGCGTCCCCTGCATGTTAACATTTTAAGTCAGGATAGTCCACGGGCTAGCCACACGGGCGTGTGACTAGGCTTTGAGGCCGTGTGTGTGAAGTCAGGATTCACCACGGTTGGGAAGCACGGGCGTGCCTTGGCCGTGGGCAAATTGGCAGAATACTAAGTTTTTAGGCACGGTCTGGGGACATGGGCGTGTATGTCTATACACGGGCGTGTCTTATCTTGCACGGGCGTGTGAGACCTGTATAAAAGAGAAAAATTTTAAGGATCGTAAAAGTTTCGGATTGTTCTCGAGAGCCCTCGTGTGTATGAGTGAGGCCTCGTAAGTCGAGAATGGGGTTGTAGAGAGTAATTGCGTTGAGCCTAAGTGGCGATCAAGTGGTTTGAGTACGGTAACGCCTCAGGCCCGGTTCCCGGCGTAGAACCCGGGTAAGGGGTGTTACAACTCACCTAACAGATCCAACATTCATTTGTGCCGTTCTCTTATTCTCAAAAATTTTACACACTCCCATGCCCAAGGCCCAATAGGCCCAATTTGTCTAGGCCCAAATTCAGGGTGTTACAGGATACACGGTGGTATCGCACACATCCCACCAATAATCCCATATACACGGTGGTGTTGCTCACAGCCCACTAATAATTCATATTCACGGTGGTATCGCACACAGCCCACCAATAATAGTAAATACGGTGGTATCGCACACAGCCCACCAATAATCATAATTGTACAGTGTTCATCCGTATCCATTTTCTATTCTGAAGGTTAATCCAGGAATTTTCGCACTTTTCATCATTTTAATAAATATCAATAATATTCACTCACATTTCACATAATACATTAATATGCAAAAACATAAATAAAAAAGATGTATCATTTACATATAAACTTACCTCGATACCAAAATGGTAAAAATGGACCTAACCGTCAATTACTTGTTTTTCCTCTGTTCTAGGTCCGAACCTCGTTTTATTTGATCTATAACATCACATTTAGCTTACTTATTAGTCACATTATTCATTGTGACCCAAAAGTCATACTATGGCAAAATTATGTTTTTGCACCTAAACTTTGTCATATTTACACTTTTGCCCCTAAGCTCGTAAAACGATTTTCATTCAATTTCCTTGTATTTTAATCCTAGCCGAACCATTTTCATAACTACAACAGCCCAAAATTTCCACTAATTCACACTTTTATGACAAATTTTATAACTTTTCCAAATTAGTCCTTTTTAGCATCTTTACCGAAAATCACTTAGTAAAAGTCGTTTATTACACACCGAGCATTCATATTCTACCATTAAACATCAAAACACAAGCATTTCTCATATGGGTAAATTTTCAAACATCAACCCTAGCTCAAATAAATGGTAGAAATAGAGAGATTGTGTTACGAGGATTTCAAAAATGTAAAGAACATTAAAAGCGGGGTAAAGACGGACTTACCACCAAGCTTGGAAGCTTGAAAACCCTATCCATGGCTTCCCCCATGCTAAATTCGGCCAAGAAAGAAGATGGACAAGGGTTTTTGCCTTTTATTTTGTCTTTTAGTCCATTTAATTACCAAATTACCAAAATGCCCCTAACTTAAAAATATCCTATTTCACTTATCTCATGTCCATTTTTGTCCAAAAATTTAACCAATTTAGTCTAATTACCATTTAGGGACCTCCAATTTAAAATTTCATATAAATTGGACACTTCTAACATGTGGAACTCAACTTTTGCACTATTTACAATTTAGTCCTTTTGACTAAATTGAGTGCCCAAATGTCGAAATTTTCGAACGAAATTTTCACGAAATCTTTTCGTGAAATCGTAGACAACAAAAATATAATAAAAATATGATTTTTCCTCTTCGAATTTGTGGCCCCAAAATCCACTGTTCCGACTAGGCCCAAAATCGGGTTGTTACACAAAGTACGGTTTTTGTCCTGTTTTTAATGATTTCTACATTTTTGAGATCTTTGCTGCTTAATCTAGCTAGCCCGTATCTCTGATTTCAAAACTGTTAAAGTATTTGAATGTTTCCATTGTTGAATGCATGAGTATTTTTTTATTTGATGATGGAAAATAATTCATTGTTGTTAGATTTACAAGTTTTGTAAAAGGAATTTTGGCAAAAATGTCAATTTTGGATTAAATTGTGAATTATGAAAATTCAGTGGTTGTATTTTAAAATAAATGAAAAATATGGGTTGATATGAGAATGGGTAATATTCAGCCAGCATGAATTTTTATTAAATTGAATGAATTGTGATTTTATGTGATAAGGACTAAATTGAAAAAATGTGAAAAAATAGGGGCAAAAATGTAATTTTGCCAAAATATGTAAATTGTGCTAAATTGAATGAAATGATGATTAAATAAGTAAATTTTGATATTATATAGATTGAGATAAATGAGATTTGGATCTAGAATAGGGGAAAACAAAGTATTGGATTAGTCGACCTAATTCGTCGTTATAGCGAACGAGGTAAGTTCGTATGTTTAATAAGCATTAAATTATATATATATAAATGCTTAATTTATATAATTGTGGTAAATGATATATATATTATTGAAATGAAATGTGAATGGTATTGAGTATAATACTACTGAAATGATCGACAGAGATTCGATACAGCGAAAGTCTCGGTTGAACCTTAGGAATAGATTGGATACAAATGTTATGACATTAAGATTACTAAAATTACGTGTCAGACCATATCTGGGATATGGCATCGATGTGAGATTTCGTGTAAGACCATAGCTGGGCTATTGGCATCGATACGAGATTATATGTAAGACCATATCTAGGATATGGCATTGATACGGTACGGTGTGTACGAGATTTTCGAGTATCCTTTAATATTCCAAATGGTTCAACGGGAAATGTTAATGAAATGTGGTTACAAGTGATGGTACAACTCAGTCAAGGTACTCGTGACAGAAATCGACAAGTGTTAAAAGTGAATTTCATATGATGAGCAAGTGGAAAATTATGACAAATCATATGGTTCAATTGAATATGTATATAAATGCGATGGCTATTGAATTGAATATAGTTTATTTCTATTGCTTATGTTTATGTAAATGTGAATGAATTGATAAGAAGTATTCAAATCATATAAGCATTGAAATGAATAAATTTATGAAATTCTTGGTTAACTATGTGAATAGATACATGATATAAAGATGGGATTATACAAGTTATATTATAGTATTGATAATGGCTTAAAATGTGTTTATTTGATGAAATAAGTTATTATCATACGAGCTTACTAAGCTTTATAGCTTACTTTGTTATCTTTTCTATGTTTATAGTTATTCGGAGACTCGCTCGGGTTGGAAGTCATCGGAGATCATATCACACTATCCAGCTATGATTTGGTACTTATAAGCTTTGTGATATTGGTTATATGGCATGTATAGGTTTTGTGGTTATTTGTTGAGTATAAGTAATGTTGGTGATTGATGCATATGTGCTTGATATGTATTTAGCCATGAGATTTGGCATTATTAAGTTATGTGGTTTAAAGTGTATATATATTCCCATGTGATATGAGTTATTTTGGTAAGCTTAATGATGGATTATGTTATTCAAATGGCCATTTGGTATGTGTTGTGTAATAGCTTGAGAAGTACTTGGTTTTGGTTTGGTATTCAAATGCCAAATTGGTTAATAAAGTAGGTTGATTTAGTATATGTTATATATGTGAATCTTAGCTTATGAATCTTGTTGATTGGTATGTGATTTAGTTAAGTGAATGATTGTGATGTAACCTTTGAACAGATTGGTATTGGAATGGTCTATAATGTGATGATTTGAGATTGATTTGGTTGTTTAATTGTGTATGGAAATGGTATCATTTGCACTTGTTTATGTGTGTTTCTTTTGGGTGAGAAAGGTGGCTTGTAACTAGCCTATTTTCATCCACATGGGCAGAGCACACAGGCGTGTGACTCAACCATGTGTGACATACGGTCAAAGTACATGGCCATGTGTCCCCTGGTGTTGTAATTGGAAGCAAGTCAGTATGCTCCACTCGGCCTCACACACGGGCGTGTGACTTGGCCGGGTGGCATAAGTCAGTATACCCTACAAGTTTGACACGGCCTAGCACACGGCCTGGCACACGGGCGTGTGTGGCCATTTCGAATGGGCACACGGGCTAGACACACGGGCGTGTGGTTGGCCGTGTGACCCAAGTCAGTATGTACCCCCTATTTTCACACGGGCGTGTCTAGTGGCCGTGTGAGACACACGGCCTGCCCACACGGGCGTGTGTCCTTTTGTTTGAAGTAAAACTTTCTAAGTTTCCCAAATTTGTTCTGTTTAGTCCCGAACCATTTCTAAAGTATGTTTAAGGCCTCATAGGCTCGTTTAAGGGACAAAGTGATTGAGTTTGAATGATGAATGTATGAAATGATATTATGTATGTGAAAAGTTTGGGTAATTGTGTTGCAAGTCCGGTAATATTCCGTAACCCTATTCTGGCATTGAATACGGGTGAGGAGTGTTACATTTCGGGCATATGATTATTTTCATACATTAATCATTTATACAATTCTCACAAATACAACATTCAATTCAAACATATAAATATACATAATTAAGTTACACGAACTTACCTCGTTACTTGTTCGTTTTCGAAAATCTACTAATCTGAAACTTTTTGTTTTCCTCGATCTAACTTCGAATTTGAGTTATCTGGATCTATATAAATGAATTTAATCATCAATTTAATACAATTCATATTCAATTCAATCCAAATCACATTTTAGGAAAAAGTACCATTTTTCCCCTATACTTTTAATTAATTCCAATTTCATCTCTAGGCTCGAAAAATGAAATTCATCAAATTTAATCCTTATTCCAAGCCTAACCAAAATTTTCATATAACATTTACAGCACATGTATTTCACAAAATTTAGAATTTTTCCATAATTTTTACATCTTTACAATTTAGTCCCTAAATCATAATTTCATCAAAATTCACTTTACAAAAGTTGTTTATCTATCAACAACCTTTCATTTTCTATCATGAATTTCAAAATTTCAGCATATTCATCAATGGTAAAATTTTGATACTTTCATAACTTTACAAATTAATCCCCAAAATAGATAGATTAGATTACTACGGTCTTGGAAATATAAAAATTACTAAAAACGGAACAAGGATACTTACCCAATTAAGCTTGATTAGTTTTCTTTCTCTCTCCTAGGGTTTCCATGTAAATTTTGGGGAAGAAGATGATATAAAATGATGTTATTAAACCTTTATTTAATTTATCATCTTTTAATTTTTCCACTTTCAAATTTAGTCCTTTTCTTTTTCTAATTTTTCATGGATGAATCACCAAAAATATCTACTAACTTTTCTTTAATGGTCTAATTACCATATAAGGACCTCTTATTTTAAATTCCATAGCTATTTGGTCCTTTTAGCTAATAGAACTCAACTTTTGCATTTTATGCAATTTGGTTCTTTCCCTAATTAAACATAATATCAGTAAAATTTTCTTATCAAAATTTTCATACATCTTTCCTATCATAATGCAGATCATGCAATAATATTAAAATAAATTCTTTCTGGCTCGAATTTGTGGTCCCGAAACCACTATTCCTATTTCACTAAAAACGGGCTGTTACATTCATCCTTGCGAATTCTTGGAGTACCGGCCCTGTCTCTTGCATCCATCAAATCATTCCATTAAGTTTTGCGTCTATGTCTCTATGAGCTCCCTTTCTAACCTTTGGTGATCTTTCTGTTTGAGTGATGCTGGTATGTCCATTTTCGTCTTCCTCATTTATTTCCATTCAGTTATTTACTTCCGCTAAAGCTTGACATATTGGTTATATAAGGTATCTCTGATGATACCCCTAATTGGTTTCATAAATTGCTCGTTTTTGCTAATTGGCACCTTTGCTTTGCGGCATAGAGCTGTTACGAGGTGGGGGAAGAAGAGTCCAGCTTTTTGGCTCTGTACACACTGTTTCACCTCTCGAAAGATCCAGCGCCCTACACAAATTTGATTTCGCTGCAGGATACCATATAACAAGGCAGCTCGAAACACATTAACATTAGAAACATTCAATGTGGGTGCAATTCTAGTGCCAATGAATTGAATCCACATTTTAGCAACAGGAAACATAATAGCTTGATTAAAATTCATGCGAAGCTCAGTGTCTGGCCTGTAGTTCAAACTACCCCTGCCTTGTGTTCAATATTTTATAACGTCTTCCATGTCAATGTTTTGAAATTTGTTTAATTTTGTATTATCAATAAAATATTTTTCATAAAATGGGACGTTACAAAATTCACAGATATCATTAGGGGAAATTGGAACGTCTTCCCCTCACACTTTAACATCAGTTATTACAAGATTATAGCCTCGCTTAATCATTTGGTCCTTAAGGGACGCATAAAATTCCTGAACCACCGATATATTTGCATTATTTATTAGAGTAACGCAAAATTGCTCCCATTGATTATAACGGACCAAAGTCCAAATTTCTTTGCAGTAGGTCATTAAGGGTTCAAACCCTCGTTCTTGAATTAAAAGTCTCCCTTGTGACTCCTGAAAATATTTTTCCATAGTGGCATTATGGAATCGAATAGGATCAGAAACACGTGGGGTTTTCGAAACAGGAGTTCTTTTGCTCTTACATGGAGGCATTCTGACTAGATTCTATAAGCAAAATAATAACGACATTCAATAGAACGGTAAAAGAGGATTGGGAATACTTGAACCTCAACGCTTGTTGAACTCATTTGCGTTTCCTCTTGGTGCGTGTTGATATTGATTTCCTCCAATGTAACTTCTTGGATTGGGAATGAGGAATTAGGAACTTAGGTTTTTGAGGAGGAAAGGGGTTTGGAGGCTAAGGGTTTTGGAGAGGTTTTAGAAGAGAGTGTTTAGAAAGAAGTTAGATTAGGTTAGGGGTGTTTTTATGGTTAAAGTCTGGGTAAAATAATGATTATTTCGTCGGGTTACGCAATCAGGTCTAGTCAACCCTGCAGAAAATTGCAACGATTTCGTGACACAAAGGTTTTGTGTCGTGGCATCAATGGCAAACTACTTATGTCGCAACATCAGGGTTTGATGTCGCGACACACCCTGCAGTTTTAAAATTCTAAGAAACTTTCTATGTTGCGACATAGGTTAGTGATGTCGAGATAGCGGGTCGATTTTTGAACTTCTTCGTTACTGACCTTGATGTTGCAACACAGAATTATCTGTTTCGCAATGTTGACCTTATTTCCTACTGTAACACCCCAAACCCGGCCTAGAAGTTAGGCCCGAATCTGGTGTGTCACATGGGAGTAAAAACCATCTTTGCGAAAAACTTGCTTGAGAAATAAAGCCTCATTGTTAAAACTCAAAACACTTAAGCAATTGTTGTCTACTTGAAAACGTAATTATCTTTAAAGACTTTTTCGGTTGCGAAAGCATATTTGAAATATACAATTTATGAAAATGTGAAGTTTAGAATAGAGTTGTAGAAGCATTTTGAAAACGTTGCGGAAACATAGATAAAATACAATTATTTTTGAGAGGTTGTTTGATAAATCGATAATCGAACTAGTAATCTTTTAAAACCGTGACTTTTTAAAATATCGTTGAATATTTGTAGGAAAATTCAAGTTAAATTATTTATACAAGTTTGTTTAAAAATCCATTTGTTGATCAATTTTGGAAAACCATTATATAAGTTTTTAGAAAAATCCCCATTTTTAAACAATTTAAGCAAAATAATAAATATATCAACCATAAAGCAAATAATAAAATACTCCAGAGGCCTTATTACAACATAAAAACCCAAAATAGTAAATGAACGGAAATAGAAAACTAAAGTTCAAAATGAAACACCATTTTCAAGTATGGCCTCCACCGAGTCATCCATGGGCCCAAGTCCTCATTCACGGAGCATTACCTACAGAGATTAAAAAGAAAGGGGGTGAGTTACAAGAACTCAAAGTGTGAAATCCCCTTCAGTCATCCACTTTGGGCTGAACCCATATAACAAAATTCTTGAAATTTGGAGCCCATATAGCAATCATCTTGGGCCTAAGCCCTTTTACAAAACAATCTTCGAATGAAGCAAATGTATGAATGTAATGCAATCCCAAACCAACCTAATAATCCATCCGCTACACACCACCCGTACCATCCAACACACCTGTGGGGATCTTTTGTCAACCCACCCCGCCAACACACCAATCATAAGCATTTAGCCATTTATATCAAATTCGAATTGTGGACAAGCCACCAGAATAACAGAATATACGTGGCTTAGCCACCATACAAATTGTGACAGAGTCACCAGAATATGTGGCAGTGCCACCAAATTTCACTTCCCCGATCATCAATATCCCAATCCTATGCAGCTTATGTAAATGCAACATACATCGTAAATCATGATATTTACAATATAACATTGATAATTAATACTTAGGGATTTATTACAACAATTTGGCCCATTAACACTTTACAAAATCAGCCCATTAGGGCATTTTATCAAATCGGCCCATTAAACCATGTATCAAATTGGCCCATTTAGCAGTATATCAATTCGGCCTATTAAGGCAATCAATCAATTCGGCCCATTAAGGCAATATAACAAATTGGCCCATTAAGCAATATATCAAATCAGCCCATTAGGGCATTTTCGTAATTCGGCCCGTTAGGGGCATTTTCGTAATTCGATAATCTTACCCACTAAGGATAATTTGGTAATCTTGCAACCCAGGGGTATTTCGATAATTTACCTTCCAAAGGTAATTTGGTAAATTCGCAACCCAGACTTAATTACTAATTTGGGGCAAAAAGATTGAAACTGTCCATTTGCGTCATACTGACTAAACTGACTATAACTCGAGTTAGATACCTCGAAATTTAGATCCGTAAATTTTCCTTGAAACTAGACTCATATATCTTCTTATGAAAATTTTTCCAGAATTTTTAACTTAACCATTTAGTACAGTTTATTCCTTAAAGTTTCCCTTGTTTCACTGTCCAACGATTCTGACCTCTCTTATCTTAATTTCAAATATCTTACTGTACGGTTTTCATATGTTGCTCCCACTTGTTTCTATTGAAAATAGGTTCACTAAGGAATCCATACATATTAATTATAACTCATAATTCCCTTTGTACAATTTTAAACGATTTTTCCAAGACAAAATAGAGAACCGCGAAGTCAATCAGAACCAGTCTCACTAAAATTAACATATCACTGAATATAAAATTCCTTTTCTTTCTCCGCTTCTTCTATATAAAAATAGGCACAATAAGATTTGATTCGATATCTTATTCACTTTTTAATTCCCTTTATCCTATTTTTCGTGATTTTTCTAAAATCACATCACTGCTGCTGACCAAACTGTTTCATTGCAACCTATGGTTATCACTACAAACATACGCAAGCCCGAGTGGTCACGGATGCCGATTTCTGGTTTTCTTCGGTATTTCGACCGAATCACAGAATATTTCATGCAAACCATCAGAGAGATGTGAGAACACACACCATTTCAACATGTATTCGGAAGGGTACGGGATTACACACCTTATTTGGATTTCCTTAAGAACCACTCTTCTTTGATCCACTATATCCGAAGGATTAGCAAATAGAATATATCGAGTGATTTCGTCCCTAAAACATAATCGATTAGTCAAACTTCAATCCGATTTGCAACATAGCCAAATAAAGATATAACGAAAAATCCAAAAATGAACCCCTTACCTTAATGATGATAGATCCGACTTCAATCGATTGACTTAAGACTAGAGAGGGATCGGCAAGTATGTGCTTTACGACCACACACTAGAACACTACGAAAGAAATGATGATCACGCTTAGAGAGAATAGAAGAAATAATGTTTTTGGTTAAGAAAACCATCCCAAGACATAGGCACAAAATTCGGCATGGAGAAAAGAAAAATACAATGATAGAATAGAGTCACTTACCGATTCGATTAAAGAAGATGTGTTCAACTCGCAAGATGGAGAAGAGAAGATGATTGAAATTCGGCTATCAAGAGAAATGACCAAGAATGCATTGAAGATTTCAGCCAAAACAAAAAGAGAAAAATGGACAAATGGACTAGGAGATTTCGGCCAAAGTAAAAAGGGAAAAGAGTTTGGAAAAGAGACACAAATTGCTCAAAGAGAAAAATACCTCTCATGCACTAAAACTTAGCAAAATGACTAAAGAGAAAAGAGAAAATTCTGCTCTCCTTTTTCCCTAACAAACCGTGTGGCATCTTTTGTCCAAAGGATAGATGTTGACCCAATTATCTTTCCAAAACATCACCCACAATATTAGCCAACATGTTCCCTTCTCTTGCCATTTTCTTTTAGTTCTTTCCTTCACTTCTCCTAATTTACCTCCTGCCATATTTCCTTAGCCACCTTCCTATAATTAAAAGTCTTCCCTTGCCTTAAATATTACCATGACCGACACTTGGAAAGAAAGCACAAAAAAATAAATCCAAAATTGCAATAGATGGGATTCGAACCCTTTCCCTTCATGCTCCTTCAAGTGACACCACATCCTCTTTACCAAATGCTTATTTATGCTAGCAAAATGCTCACTTATTTCCTTAAGTCATAATGCCACTTGCCTTCTCTCCTTAAAGTGCCTAAATATAAAAATTTACTTATAGCCTATCTTGAACCCGGAACTTCCTAGAAACCTCGTAACTCTCCAAAATCACCTTCCTAATAAGTCCAACTTGAAATAATGCCGTTCTCAAATTCCCATAAATTTTTAAACGCTTCTACGGTCAAGGCCCAATGGGCCCAATAGGTCCAATTCTACTAGGCCCAATTTTGGGATGTTACAATTTCTAATCTCTAAAATGCTTTAAGCGTTTGTCTTTGGCCTACATTAACAACTAGGTTAGTGGGATATACCAGCAGTACAGTTAGTAATAATCGAATGATAAGAAAATGTTAGGTTTTTCTATCAGACTTGTCCGTCAACTCAGTCAATATGCACCGATGGGCTCCCTGTAATTTTTTTCTATCTGTATTAGTCCAGCACCCATCATGCCATTCCATTCGTTCGCAGTTGTCCCGTTCCCCAAATTTACCTTTTCGTCTTGCCTTAATGACTGATAACTCTTTTAGCAGGTCATTACTATCGGTGATTGGTGAAGCCATATACCTACACAAATGTTTTACTTGATATTCAGCGTTTGTGTTCTGAAAGAATTTTGAAGATTGCATCTCACACTTGTTGTCTATGACGTCTCTATCCTTTTCATTGATCAGGTATGGCTTTTCAGAATAACTTTGTAATGCACTTGGTAGAGGAATTGAGAAAAACGGTTGCATTATACAACTGAAAAGTTGTCTCTGTATGTAACACCCCTTAACCCCATACCATTGCCGGAATAGGGTTACGAGGCATTACTGAACATATCGGATAATTTACGATTAGAAGTGGAATGGGACTTATTCGAGTACTCCAAAAAATTTTCGAAAATTTCTTTTTTTAAAACTCAATATAATCCCCTTTATAAACATCTAACCTTCCCTGAAATTTTCAAACCGCAACCAAAAACAATTTATACTCAAATATACTTATATCATAACCAATTCATTATCATAATAATTTAATAATTAAACATTCATAATATCATTCAAATTGACTAATAACTTTATTTATTTTCCATTCAAACTTAATGCCAAATTTTATAATATACTCTTTACCATTTCACTTAAAACTAAGTTCAAACATTACAAACCATTCATACTTTATAACCAAAATCATACGACATATATATATAACCTAGGTACGTGCCACATTTACCAAAAGGAAAAGAAAATACATCACCAAAGTTGTGTTGAAGTTGGGATTGACCTGCATGCTGAACCGGAATTTTTATTTCTACTGACCTGCACACAGAAATAACTGTATGCTGAGTATTTCATACTCAGTGGTATTACCATAATTCAAACTATATAACTCTAATGAATTGAAAATATTAATCATATAACATTAAACATATATAAATTTATAACTCATAAGAACTAATTTACATTCAATTTCATATTTCATATATAATAATTCATCAACAATATCATATCTTAATAACTTGAACTTGATCAATTCATGAACCTTAGGTTCATGTTTCCAAATCTCACATACAATCTCAATTCACAATTCGACTAACAATTTCTTTCTCATACTTTTAGTCATACGATCAATCAAATTTATTCAATTCACTCATTTCGAATATTCACCCTATTAACAAACCCGGACCTTGGCGGATACACAGATTCCAACCAACACACCAGTACGGCACATTGTGCCTAAAACGGTACTCTGTACCTGATCAATATATTAGAAACAATATACGACACATAAAGTGCCTAAAACGACACACGTGGTGCCTAATACGACACATATAGTGCCTGATAGGCAAAGCCGATAAATTCTCGTACTCTTCCAATCCTATGGCATGCCAACGATATCCGACTCAGCCTGACTAGTTAATAGGGTATTCAAATCATTTCTCAATTTCAATTTCACTTTCAATGTACAATTCAATTCGATACAATTTTCCACTTTCCAACAATATACTATCAAATATTCATACATAATCATACTTCATCTCGATTTCATTCAATTCAATATTGATACTTACCTTATAATTTTACTTACCATACACATAAATTTAAATATAACATTTAATAAATAGTAGTTTGAATTATAGTAATACAAACCGTGAATTTTCTCGAGTTTACTCCTCGTCTAACTTTTCTTTTCCTTTCTTCATAGATGCCTCGGGTACGATGTTAGCTACGAAAAATTAAGATAATTTTCATAATCATTAATACAATACTAATTTACATTTAATATTTAAATTTCTTATTCAATTTATATTCAATTTCTACTTTAATTTCAATTTTAATCTTAACTAAATTCACTTACTTTTCTATCTCAATTCATGCTTTATTTCTACTCAGTTCCCTACCAAATTTAACTTAACTATTTAAATTTCATCATAAATACTTAATTTTGAAATTCTTGAAATTTAGTCCCTACTATGCAAAACTTATAACTTACTTTACAATTTAATCCCTTAATCAATTCGAACTAGAAATTCTATTAATTAAACCCCTAATCCAACAATTTGTTCAACATGAACTATATTCAAAAACCTAAGAACTTTCAAAACTTCAACTTAATTTCAACAAAACTTTGTTCTAAAACTCCTAAAACATCAAAATTAAGTAAAAAGGACTTAATTGACTTACCTTTTAAAGCTTTAAAACCTTAAACCCTAGTTTCTCTTTTTATTTTTCTTTCTTCCTTCTTTCCTGCTCTGTTTCGAATGCTTTCTGTTTCTTTTATGTTTTGTCTCCTTTTTGTTTCTTTTATTACATAATTTATTTATTAATATAATAATAATATAATATAATATAATATAATATAATATAATATAATCATTTAATAAATATATATTTAATAATTAATTATAGTATTACAAGTGTATGTATTTTTATTAATACACTCGTATTAAATCACCACCATACATTTGTCATGAATTTAATTTAATTATCATATAAATATCTTATAAAATAATTATTTTAAATTAATTTAATATAATTTATTACTAATATATATATATTATAATTAAAATCTAATTTTTACTTCATATACCGCCTCAACTTTTGCTAAATGGCATATTTGCCATTTTGGTCCTTTTTACTTTCTATTAATCTATAATTCAACTTTTACCCCTTATTCAATTTAGTCATTTTTTTCTAATTACCCTTAATTAAGCTAAATTCACTTAATTAAAACCTAATTAAACACACCACTAGACTCATAAATATTTCTAATAATTATTTACGAACCCATTCCGTTAAGACGGAGGCCTGATAATGTACTTTTCCAATGCCCGTGAATTTTTGGTCATTACACTGTAGGCTTTTAAGTTCATTCATTAGCCTGCAGATAATTCCCTTAGCTGGTTCTCAGGAGAATCGAACATTCCGTAGCGGTCGTAACTCAATGTTTGTACATACTGATTGTTTGATTTGATTGAACCCTTTCATATAATTGTAAGTTCTATCAATATATATTTTTCCCACTCTTTTCAATATTTGGAAAATTCTCGGATCTATAGACTTCTGGGGTGCTTGGTTTAAGACCAAGGATTCGAAAAGAGTCTAAATTATCATTATTGATTCAAAACTTTTGTTCTGTAAACTTTTGAATCGATAAAGATTCTTCTATTAACTCAGTCCTAACTATCATCACCTTTGTTGGTGAGTCTAAATTATATTGTGCTTGTGCTTCAGCTTTGTCAGTATTCTCAGGACTTCGGGGACGATGAGTTCCTGATTTATTTGATATTTCGATTCACTGTCCATTTCCTCCGCTAACTCCATATCTTCTCTTTCTGAAGTTTTGTTTAATTCATCTAAATATTTTTTCTCTCGGCTAAAGTGGATAACAGTCTAGGGTTTCTCCTTCTTCGCAAGCACTTATGATGACATTGTCCCTTCTACATAATTTCGGACTTGGCACCTCTTGGTACCTTACTGATGGCATGTTACTATGGTCATCATCATTTTGGGAAAGAACCAGAGTTTCTCTTCAGAGTTAACTTAATTCCAACATTAGAAATCATTGGTTTTCCTGGATCTCTCAATCTTCATAGACTTCTTCATAAATATCTTCGTCATAATCGAGGTCTTTGTCAGACCACATATAATAAAAGTCATCCATTACTTTGAGCAAACTAACTCTTTGTTTGATAGTACTTAAAATTCCTAAAAAAATAATGTTAGACGTGTTAATAAATAGAAAGTCGTAACTATAACCTAAAATTTTCCTAATTATACTTTTAAAGTGCAAAAATTAAAATTAACCTAGTAATGTTGCCTCACCTGGTAACAGCGCCAACAACTTGACTGCCTCCGGACGTATAATGTTTAGAGTGTGAATACTGCAATAAAATATAGAATTATGAGGCGGTATCTGCAAGTATACGGGCCTAGTTGTAATATAGTTTTACAACGGAGTGGGTGAGTACTCCGAGGATTGTGCCCAAGGGAGGCGAGCGCTAGATCAATTTTAACCTAAGCATTAAAAGATCTAATTAGTACTTTGGGTTGATTATAGTACGAATAATATAAAATAAATGATTTTTTGAGGTTTTTATAATAAAAATAAAACAACATAAAAAGATAAAATTTAAGAGATTAAATAGGAAGAATAAATCAAATCTGATTATGGATGATTAGCTTGTTTCGATAATCTCCATCAACTGTCACTTCGGGTTCCTTATCAATCAACTAGTCACTATCCTAGCAGGATCTTCCGATCTTCCACTAACATAACGAGTCAGCAAGAACTACTTATCTTCCGACCTCACGGTCCAGGCTGGTTTGGGGTAAAGGTGTTCACGGATGGGCAATGTCAATTTTAGGTTAATTCCCACCTTGATGACTTCCCGAGGTTGTTAAGCCTAGGGTTTGTTTTACATTCTCCCTTTCCTAAATAGCTGATCTATTGAGTAACCTTACTAAATAGTTAACAGATCATACCTCCACTCGCTAATCCCCTATAGAAGGATTAGTTCCACATGGCGTTCATAAACAATATATAATCAATATAAAGATAAAACATGCTAATTAAATCGATAAGATAGATTAAATGAAAAAGCCTACTTGTATTGATATTAAGCGAAAATCCATAGAGTTGAATGAGTCCACAATCCAAATCACTTGAAAGAAAACAATGAACAAATAAATTAAATTCTAAAAACCTAAGAAAGAAAGAAAACAAAACTAATTTTAACAGAAGAAACTAGGTTAATGGAAAAGTGTCTTTAACGTGTGCCAAAAGAGCCTATTTATAGCCTTCAGTTGGCCGTCGTCCTTAACCCTATGTCAGTTGACGTTCTCGAGCTTTAAGTTTGATTGTGTGAACCAAAACGCCCCAACTTCGTGTCTAATTTTTGTCCCAGAGTCAATGTCGTGACACACCAGAACATTTGTCTTGACATAGCAACCAGTATGCTCCTCTGTAGCCATCCCCAGGGCTATGTTGTGACACCCTCAGTCTGTGTCACAACATCGAAGACAAAGTTGAGTTTTCTTAATTTTGTTTCCCATGTCGCAACATCAGTCCTCCCGTGTTGCGACATAGCGTCCAGTATCGTTCTAAAATGCCTTCTAATGGACTCCTGCACACTTACAATATACGTGAGCTCTCCCTTAGGCGTCATTCGGCCCTTAAGGTCAATAAAAGACTCAATTTGCACATTTTATTGCATGTAAGTAAAACTATAGAAACTTAACTAAATTGTAATGAAAATGCTTGTATTCATGCTCCTTTAGTGTGAAAACTATTTTAATCTGCAACAAAGAATTTCGGCAGATCAGTTACAACAGGGTAGGTGAGTACTCTAAGGATCGTACCCAAAGGAGGCTAGTAATAGATCAATTTCGACCTAAACACCAAAAGATCTAATTAGTACTCAAAATAGGTTATATTACACAAATATAAATAAAAGGGGATTTGGGGTTTTTTATAATAATAAAAATATAAAAAATAAATAAGTATCAAAAAATAAAAAATTAGAATTAATCAAATCTAATTATGGGTGATTAGCTCACTTCGGTAATCTTCATTAACTGTCGCTTCAGGTTCCTCGTCAATCAACTAGTCGATATCCTAGCAGGATCTTCCGATACATCCACTAGAATAACGAGTCAACAAGGACTCTTATCTTTCGACCTCACAGTCCAGACCGGCTTGGGGTTAAGGTGTTCACGGATAAGCCATATTAATTTTGGGTTAATTCTCACCTTGATAACTTCCTAGGGTTGTCAAGCCTAGGGTTTTAGGTTCTTCTTTTTCCAAACAGCTAATCTATTGAGTAACCCTACAAAACGATCATACCTCTACTCACTAATCCCCCATAGAGGGATTAGTTCCTCATGGCTTTTGTAAACAGTATAGAGTTGATATAAAGTGTAAACATGATAAATGAATCGAAAGTATAGAGTTTTAAAAAAAGCCTAATTTTTATTATGAATAAAAGTGAATCCACAAGGTTTGATTGTCTCCTCAAATCAAATCTCCCAAAATAAAACAAAGAACAAACTGAAAATAAATCTAAAACCTAAAGAAACAAAAACTTGAATTAAAATTAAAAGAGAGATTCTAATCTAAGTAATTGGTGTCCATAACATGTGACAAATGAGCCTATTTATATATTTGAGGTGGTCTTCATCCTTAACCCTAGGTTAGCTAACGTTCCCGAGCTTTAAGTTTGATTGTGTGGACCAAAACGCCCCCTGGCTCGTATTATTTCCCGTCTAGAGTCGATGTCACGACACATTAGGACATGTTTTGCGACAAAGAAGTCAGTATAATTTTCTTTAGGATGTCTTCAGGGGTATGTCACGACACCCTTAGGCTGTGTCATGACATCGAAGGCAGTCTCATAATTTCTCCATTCTACTCCCTATGTTGCAACATCGAACCCTCCGTGTTGCGACATAGCGACCAGTATTGGTTTAGCATGTCTTCTAATGGTCTCTTGCACACTTACAAAGTTCATTAGTTCACCCTTAGGCCTCATTTGCCCCTAAGGTTAATAAAAGACTCAATTTGCACATTTTAATGAATTTAGTTAAACTTACTAAAACAAATTAAATCCTAATAATAATGCTTATTTTCAAGCTCCTAAAGTGTGAAAATCAGTTTAATCTACTATACTGAATTACAGCAAATCAAACTTCCCCACACTTTAGTCATTGCTTGTCCTCAAGCAACACAAGCAAAAAATAAGAGATGGAAAGGATGATTGACCGCCTTCGGACGTACTAACGTCTAGAGTGTGAATACTGCAATTAAAGATATGGAATTGAGGTGGTGTACGCAAGTATACAGGTCAGGTTGTAATATAGGTATAACGAAGTAGGTGAGTACTCCAAGGATCGTTCCCAAGGGAGGCGAGTAGTTGATTAATTCTAACCTAAATGTCAATAGATCTAATTAGTATTTTAAATAGATTATATTACGAATAAACATAAATAAAGTGTTTTTGGTTTTTATAATTAAAGAACTAAAAATAACATCAATCAAAGGAGTCTTTAGAAAACTAGATTATAAATTGGATCAAATGTAAACATGGGTTATTAGCTCGCTTTGGTAATCATAATCAACTATCGTTTCAGGTTTTCTTGTTCAATCAACTAGTCAATACCTATTTATAGATACCTATTTGTTCAATCATAATATAGCCTACTTATAGATTTAGGGTTGCCATCATCCTCAACCCTAGGTCAGCTACCGCTCTCGTATTTCACTTTTGATTGTGCGAGCCAAAACACCCCTGGTTCGTAAGTGTTTCCCGTACAGGACTGATGTCGCGACACCCTAGTGCTTGTGTCACGACATCGAAGGCAGTATGCTATGGTTCAGGGTAGTTTCAAGGGTGTGTCGCGACATCTAATGGCTATGTCGTGACACCGAAGGCAGTCTCAAGATTCTTGCATTCTGCTCCCTATGTTGCGACATCAAACTTCCCATGTTGTAACACAGTGAATAGTTTTGAGTTTGTACGCCCTCTGATGGTCTCTTGCAAACTCACTAAGTACATTAGCTCACCTTTAGGCCTCATTCGGTCCCTACAGTCAATAAAAGACTCAAAATACACTTTTTATTGGATTTAAACTAAACTATAAAAACTTAACTAAAACATAATGAAAATGCTTATATTCAAGCTCCTCAAGTGCAAAAACTAGTTTAATCCACTACACCGAATTACGACAGATCAAACTCCCCCACACTTAAGTCATTGTTTGTCCTCAAACAAAGTAAACACAAATAGCAAATTAAAAGATGACCATTGAGCAAGTACAGTACAAACATTTGTTTCGGAGTTCATAACTAGGCATTCCATATTTACACATAATCTTGACATGATATATAGCCGCCTTACCACTTTTGATATCAAACACCTACGATCAGTATATCTCAAGATATACAAACATTAAGGTTTTCAAATGTATAGATCCATCAATAAATTATACAGGTAATTTGATTATCCTAGTAGAATACAAGCGGTTGTAAATGCAATTATTTAATATATGTCAATTCATGAATAAGTCTACTTAGATCACATAGGGCTTTTCGACTTGTAACGTTTTGAGGCTTAGGAAAGGTATGGAATTCAAGAACAGAAGCATCAAAATAGTTTCAAGCACGAAAATAGTTTGGCACACCGTATTGTTCCCTATTCTCCCCCATTAGTAACCCTTACACACTCACCGCCTTTTTTCTCCTTCTCTCACCTTCTTTATTTCTCCAGTCACAGCATAATATAGCAACTACGGCTAGCTCACGAGTTTTTGTGCACTAATGAACGAGTTTTTCTACTTTTGTGACTTTGTCACATTTTTTTCCTTTTTTAGTACTTCTCATTCACAAATGCTTTTATTTTTATTTTTCAAGTACTTTTTCTACTTGTTTTTATTTTCTTTTTTTTGTATTTTTCTTTTATTTAGCATATAATTGCTAAACTATAATCACTATATCACACTTTTTCTTCCTATTTCACTCTTATTTTTACAAAACCTATCTTGATGTATCTACTTAACCCTCAACACATATGGCCAGACGTCTATAGCCGTGCAGTTCATGACCAAGGAAAAAGGGTAAATATAAATTAACTTTTTTGGCTCAGGTTTTGTATGAAGGTTTATCAAGAAGTGTATTCTGGCTCAAATATAGGTACTAAAGATGAATACATACGGTTACCTTTTTGGCTCAGGGTGTATACCAAACAATGCCTTAGGTCATCCATAGGTATCTCAATATTCACAAATTTAATCAATCAAACAATCACAAATTCAACAATCTATCATCCATATTAGCATGCTCGTTTCCCTTTATTCTCTATATCCTTTGGTACATTCAATTGCTCAATGCCTATTTACAATGTAACATATAGAACTTAGTAGTCTAATAATCAAAAATTTAAAATCATCTACAATCATGTCAAGTTTATAGTAAACACAATCAACCTATATACATACTCCTAACCAATTATTTGTATTTCTACAAGCTTAAGCACACATTTGACAACAAAAATTAACAGAAAAGTGTAAAAAATAATTTAAAAAAATTCCTATGTTACCCCCCACACACACTCTGTAACACCTTTTACCCTTGTTCAACGCCAGAACAGGGTATGAGGCATCACCGGACAATAACACAACACAGACATTCATGCAAAACCGGGCCATAAAATTTCCTTCAATTTAAAATTTTTCATATTCAATCATAAATTCCCTAAAATGGGCCTACGAGGCTCAAAACATACTTTGGGAACAGTCCGGGACCAAACTGAGAACTTTAGAAACATTTGGAAAATTTACATCAAAGCTGGGCACACGCCCATGTGGTACAGGGACACGCCCGTGTGGGGAAGTCGTGTGGTCGCACACACCCATGTCCCCAGCCCGTTGGGTTTTATTTTTCATTTCGAACCTACAGGAGTTTTCACACGGCCGAGCACACGCCCGTGTCCTAGGCCATGTCCTTCACACGGTCGAGACATACGCCCGTATCTCTGCCCGTGTGCAATAACCTGGGTATTTTGTTTATGACATCAGCGCACATTTTAGGTCACACAGCCAAGGCACACAACCGTGTGTTAGCTCGTGTAACGAACTTAATTTTTTGCAAATTAGGTGCAGGGGACACACGGCCAGGCTACACGCCCATGAGGCAGACCGTGTGTCATACACGGGCCTAGACACACGCCCGTGTGTCTACCCGTGTGGACAATTATAAGGCTATTTACCAAGCCTTTTGTCACCCTGATAAGCATCCACACTTATTCCATTTCCAACCAAACTTAGCACACTATTATTAGACATCTATTTGTCCACATTAAGAGCATTCATGCACCATTTAATAACCATACTCATCATGTATAACCACACTTATACTTAGTCATCACACATGCACCTACACAACCATTCACATATCACACTTCCCACACTTAAATTTCATGCTATCGTTCATTCCCACTTAGGCAAGCAAACTCATTCATGAAAGTCCTCATCATAGACTTATAACACAAACAATATTAGCCACATCACATGGCCTTATACAAAATGATATATCAAGTGACATAGACCACATTCTTGGCCAATCAATTATGACACTTACAAAATAACCAATTTCCTATACATGCCATAATTCAATGTAAGTATCAATATACCAAAATGTGTAGATAGTGTGGATGATCCTCCGACGATCTCCGTATCCCGAGCTGGCTTGGCGACACTATAAAACAAGGGAAAAGAGAAGGGAGTAAGTTATAAGCTTAGTAAGTCTATACGTAAACAATGAAACATCACCACATAATTATCAATCAAGAACATTACATACTAATCAAAAACAATTCAGATCCTTGTAGTTGCACTTACTCATTTCAAACCTTACCACATTCCAAATACATATCATAAATATTGCTCACAATTACATGCACCTATAACCCTGCACTTGTCACCACATTGTCACACGTAATTTCACTTAAACAAATTTCCCTGATGAACTTTTCGAAATAATACCAGATACATATACACACGGTGGTATCGCACACAGCCCACCAATAATAGTAAATACGGTGGTATCGCACACAGCCCACCAATAATAATAAATACGGTGTTCATCCGTATCCTTTTTTCTATTCCGAAAGTTCATCCGAGAATTTCCCCACTTTTCATCGTTTTAATAAATATCAATAATATTCACTCACATTTCACATAAGACATTAATATGTAAGAACATAAATAAAAAGGATGTATCCTTTACATATAAACTTACCTCGATACAAAATGTGTAAATTTGCAATTTAGTCCGAAACCTTGCCTTTTCCTCGGTCAAGGTCGATTCCACGTTCTTCTTGATCTATAATGACACATTTAGCTTATTTAATATACACATTATTCAAATTAGTCCAAAATCTTCCTATGGCAAAATTTTACAATTCAGCCCCTAACTTCCTCAATTTTTACACTTTAGTCCCTAGGCTCGTAAAATGAAATGTGTTCATTTTTCACACACCCAAGCCTAGCCAATTCATATTCTCTCTTATAGCAGCCCACAATTTTAACTATTTTACATTTTATACACATATTATTTCATCTTTTGCAAATAAGTCTTTTTTATCAATTTCACCAAAAATCATCTCGCAAAAGTTGTTTATCACACTTCAAACTTTCATATTCTACCTCTAGACATCAAAATACATGTATGTCATCCATGGGTAAAATTTTAAACCCAAGCTCTAGCTCAAAATAGTGGTAGAAATAGCTAGATCGAGCTCTGAGGATTTCAAAAATACGAAGAATATCAAAAACGGGGCTAGGAGGTACTTACAATCAAGCTTGAAAGTGAAACAAAACCCTAGCTATGGCTCCTTGCAAATTTCGGCTATGGAGGATGAAGATGGAAAAAATTTTAGCCTTATTTTCCCTTTTATTTCTTTTATTAACCAAATGGTCAAATTTCCCTTCATTAATCCTTTAGTTATTTTATCCCTCTATGGGCATTTTGTGTCCAAACCATAATATAATGGTCTAATTACCAACTACGGACTCTCAATTTAAAAACCCTTCTCAATCAAGTACCTTTATGGATTATTACACACTTTTCACTCATTGTAATTTAGTCCAGCTTATCAAATTGAACATTCAAACAATAAAATTTGTTAACCAAAATTTCACACAAACATTCAATCACTCAATAAACACTAAAACTCAATCGGAATAAATATTTTGACCTCAGATTCATGGTTTCAAAACCACTACTATTTAGGCCCTAATTCGAGCTGCTACACACTCTTTAGATAGCACATTGTCCCTATGTGTACCACTAGAGTTAAGGAAAGAAGTTATCCGATTGATCATAAGATTAATGTAGTCTAATGGTGGGTACTTCATTTCTTTTTTGTTACAATCTCGTAAATGTCGTGCTTCTTTCATATGAGGTTCCTACAAAGAAAACTTGAAACAATGAATATATATAAAAATATACTGTTAACCTACTCCTAAAATAAAAGTTGTCCAAAATTAATTACAATCCAAAAATAAAAATAAAAAGTTTGGTCAATCATCATCCTCCTCGAAATCCATCTCATTCCCTTCTTCTTCACCTTCGTCATCTTCGTTATCCTCCCTTTCCTCACTTCTTTGCTCTTCTGCTTCATGATGGGAATGCCTTAGACCAAACATATCTGGCGAATAGTTTGATACTTTCATATTGTTCGATCACACAACTTCTTGAAGAACTAGGCTCGTTTCTTGCATACATCTTGTCATCCATTTCATTTGTGGAATGCTTCTCGCCATTTTTTTTAAGATACTAATTTTATTTTTCTTTTGGGCAAGGTCGGGACATCCATCTTTTCTTTTCGGCATTTTTTCCAATCCCTTATTTGTTTTCATTGAAGCTTCATATATTGAGTGTATAGTTTATCCTCTATGATACTTTTGGATGGGTTCATGAACTATTCAGTAGTTTTCATTAGAACTCCGGCACAAGGCAATCACTAAGTAGGGAAAGAAACTCCCATTTTCTGGCCGCTAATACATCTTTTCATGTAGTGGTAGATCCACGTCCCTATGCATACATGTTTCTTCTACAAAGCAGCATATAATAAAACTACCCAAAAAATGCTGACGTTAGAAGCATTTTCAATAGTATTTTTCAATAGTATTCTAACTTACAAAAACTAACCTAGATCAAACAATATGTTACAAAGTAAACAAGAACAGATGCAATGGAACAATAAAATTCCTGTTGGAACCCTTAACCTTGTTGGAAAGCTCGTGATTCCATGTGAAGATTCGTTGCAATTCCTTGTTGACGTGGAGCATTTTTCTTGCACCAGGTGAAAATACAAGAAAAAGAAGCAAAAAAAGATGAAAAATAAAATAGGGGTTTTAAGGATTTAAGGGTTTAAGAGGTTTTAGAAAGGGTTTAAGGTTAATGAGTGTTTAAAAACAAGTTAAAAGTGTTTTGGGTTTAAAATTTTGGTATTTTAGGTTAAAAATCAGGTTAAATAAGGTTAAAAATTGATGGATTGCGCAACAGGTCAGGTTGACCCCTGCAGAAAGTTGCAGCGATATCACGACATAAGGGTTCCATATTGTGACACCCCTGGCAAGTTCCCACTGTCACGACATCGAGGTTCGATGTCGCGACACACTTTGAAATTTTTGGATTTTAGGGTAAACTGATCACTTTGTCGCGACATCTAGCTGAGTTGCTCAATTCCTTAAATCTGTGATTGGTATTGCAACATGGAGATTCCATGTTACGACACCGACTCTATTTTGGCCCCTCTTCTTGAATTTCAAAGTGTTCAGTACATACATATCCTACTTTTAAACAATTCAAATAAAACTAAATCCCAATATAAATGAGTCCTGACGTACTGCCCCCCACACCTTAGAGCATACATTGCCCTTACTGTAAAATGATTAAAGCTTAAACAAGAAAACTTCCCTGAGAAGGTCGAATCTTTGTTGATGTATTGACATCGGGGTTTTTTTCCACCAACCGGACAGGCAATACCTACAATAATATATTATGACAAGAAATATGTAATATAATATTAAGGAAAAGAAATTAATAAATGAAATAAATACTACATTAATATAATAAATGAAACAAAATTTACAACAAGAAATAGAAGTTCTTTAAAAATTGGGGTGATCCGTGTTGCCACCATAGAAGAACTTCCAACTAGTTCTCGACATTTTGATTCGATGTCTGTTTTGTTGTCGATATATATGAACCATCCCCTTCAGTCAATTCCAATGATGTTTCCTTATTTTCGTCCAACACGACATCCACATTACAAGCCATTTGGTACCAAATTTGAGTCAACCACAAATTGTTTTCCGGGATATTATTACCTCAAGCTTCCTCCTCTCCCTGTTTTGTGAGGTTTTGGTTGCTCAAGCCTTGTTGCCGTTGCCGAATGAGCATGAATCAAACTCTTTGACCTCTTCAGTTGGCATCTCATCTTCTACGGCCAAAAAGTGTATTGGCTCTTTTACACTTTCATTCATGATCGATTTAAGTTCCATGTTAATGGTTAGTTCATCCCTCACTTCTTCCTTTACTCTAGTGCTACGTTAATTAGATACCAGTGTTTAATTCCTCCCCATGATCTTCAGTTACTAGCTCTCGCCATGAATCTCATCTTGGTCATTAGTGATACCAGTGTTCTCATAATCCGAGTTGTGCACGTCAAACATGTCCTCTTTCCTTAGAGGCAGCGTTTCAGGTATCTATTGCATCATTTTTATCTTTTGCGCCATCATATCTGACATATTTGCTAATATCTCAAAGTTGGTCGTCTTGATGGTTTCACATGAAGGCATTTTATACGAATCACAGGAAGGCTTGTCTGGATATTCAGGCATATCATGATCTTTTTCAAGTTCCTCATACAGATTACCAGTGAACTCATATGGATGTTCAACTATATCAGTACCTTGTTCATTACTCCATTGGTTCGTTGAGGCTTAACTCGATCATGAGAATTTTTTTATTTTCCATAATTTCCAATTCTTCATATACTCCCTCCTCGCATATTTCATCATCAAAGACCATCTCATCATTAAACCACATGTAATTAGTTTCATCTATATTTAAATGATTTTGTTGGGATAGTCTCTATGGAGCAGTGACTAACTAAACAGGTGTTCCTCTACTCTGAGGCATATACTGAAATTAAAGAAGAAAGAAGTTAGAAAACGTAAATTAATAAAAATAGAATAAAATAAAATCGTATCTATAATTTAGAAATTTCCCAATTATTCTATATAATGCAAAATTTTAAATCAATCTAGTAGTGTTGCCTCCCCAGCAATAGCGCCAACAACTTGACCACCTGCAGACATACTAATGTCCAGAGTGTGAATACTACAATTAAATATATGGAATTGAGGCGGTGTCTGGAAGTATACAGGTCTGGTTGTAATATAGTTATAACGAAGTAGGTGAGTGATCTGAGGATCATACCCAAGGGAGGCGAGTATTAGATTAATTCTAACCTAAACGCCAATAGATCTAATTAGTATTTTAAATAAACTATATTACGAATAAACATAAATAAAGGGTTTTTTGTTTTTATAATTAAAGAACTAAAAATAACATAAATAAAAGGAGTCTTTGGAAAACTATATTATAAACTTGATCAAACATAAACATGGGTGATTAGCTCGCTTTGGTAATCATAATCAACTGTCGTCTTGGGTTTTCTTATTCAATCAACTAGTTAATACCCCAACAAGATCTTCTGATACGTCCACTGAAATACTGAGCCGGTAAGAACTACTTATATTCTAACCTCACAATCCGGACCAGTTCAGGGTTAAGGTGTTTACGGATAGGCCATACCAAATTTGGGTTAATTCCCACCAAGATAACTTCCTAGGGTTGTCCGGCCTAGGGTTTAGGTTCTTTCTTTCCTGAACAGCTGATCTGTTAAGAAATCCCTACAAAATAGTTAATTATTCATCATTCACTCGCTAACCCCCCATAAGAGAATCAGTTCCTTATGGACTCAATAAATATTGTAAACTTAATATTAAATATATGCATAAAGAATAAAAACATTATAAATTTGATATATGAAATGTTGAAATCCTCAAACATTTGATTGCATCTACAAATCAAGTCCTCTAAAGAACATGAATGAAAAGAAGTCTAAACCCTAAGAGAAAGAAAAATAAAATGAAAACTAAATTTTACAAAGGAAACTAATAATATAAAAAGTTGTCATTTAACAAGTGTTTAAAAGCCTATTTATAGAGTTAGGGTTGTCATCATCCTCAACCCTAGGTCAGTTGATGCTCTCGTATTTAAATTTTGATTCTGCGGACCAAACACCCCTAGCTCGTAAGTGTTTCCTGTACAAGACCAATGTTGCGCAACCCTAGTGCCTATGTCGCGACATCGAATGCAGTATGCTCAGGTTCAAGGTAGCTTCAAAGGTGTGTCACAACATCTAATGGTTGTGTCGTGACACCGAAGGTAGTCTCAAGATTCTTGCATTCTGCTCCATATGTTGCGACATCAAACTTCTCGTATTGCAACATAGCAACCAGTATTGAGTTTGTACGCCCTCTGATGGTTTCCTTCACACTCACTAAGTACATTAGCTCACCTTTAGGCCTCATTCAGCCTCTACGGTCAATAGAAGACTCAAAATACACTTTTTATTGGATTTAAACTAAACTATAAAAATTTAACTAAAAGATAATGAAAATGCTTATATTCAAGCTCCTCAAGTGCGAAAATTAGTTTAATCTGCTACACTGAATTACGGCAGATTAACGACCCTTGAGCAAATATGATACAAATATTGACTTTTGAGCACATGACTAGGCATTTCATCTTTATGAATAATTTTGACATGATAAATAATTGATTTACCATTTTTGGCTTCAGAAATCTAAGTTCAGTGCATTACAAAGTATACAAGCATTAAAGGTCTCTCATGTAAGAATCCATCAACAAATCATACAAGTAGTTTGATTATCCTAGCAGAATACAAATAGCAGCTTATACGATTGTTTAGTATAATGTCAATTTATGCATAAGGATACCTAGGTCACAAAAGACTTTTCGACTTGTAATGTTTTGAAGCTTAGGACAAGTATGAAATTCAAAAACAGTAAGCATCTAAAATAGTTACAAACACAAAAATAGTTTGGCACATTGTATTGATCCATATTCTTTCCCTTTAGCAGCCCTTATCCGCTCATTGCCTTATTTCTCCTTTTCTCACCTTCCTTATTTCTCTGCATAGGAAATCATAGAATAATATAGTAACTATGGCTAGCCTACGAGTTTCTGTGCACTGATGAATGATTTTTTTTTTATTCTCGTGACTTTGTCACTTTCTTTTTTAGTAATCTCACTCACAAATGCTTTTTCCATTTAATTACTTTTTCTACACGGGATTTTCTTTTTGAATTATTCTTTTTATTTTGCAATTTAGGCTAACCTATAGTTCCTATATCAGACTAATTTTTCCTATTTCACTCTATTGTTAAAAAATACACCGTGATGTATCTACATATCCCTCAATACGTATGGCCAAATGTCTATAGTCGTGCAATTCAGGACCAGAGAAAGAGGGCAAATACAAATTAATGTTTCAAGCTCGGGTTTTGTAATAAGGTTCAGGTTACCTACAGAAAATTACAGTGACGTAACACAGGGATTCCATGTCGCAACATCCCTATCAGTTTACCAATGTCGCGACACTGAGGTGTTGTATTGCGACACACCCTACAATTTGGAAAACCTGGGGAAACAGTCTTCTATGTCGCGACACAGATGTGTCATGTCGTGACATCGAGGTGCTTTCTCCAATGCTTGCATGCTGCACGAGGTGTGGCTAAACAGGGTTTTCATGTTGCAACACTGCCTCAGTTTCAGCCTAAATTTTCCATTTTTAGGATGTCTCTGTCTAAAGTAAACATACATCAAACAAAAATTAGAATCTAAACTATATGCTTAGTTAAATATACAATAATAAACAGGAAAAATTAATTTTAAGTTTCATCATGTTTTACTGTCGGATTCATCCAACAGTTCCACCAACACGTTCCCCCTGCATCTCTTTCAACATTTTTCCACCTATCGTCATGTCCTTTCATCCTTTTCCGCTTGTATCTTTCTTTATACCTGCTCTTTAACCCTGCATTAATCAAATTAAGCGTATTCCTGGATTTAGAGTAATTAGATTTAAAGGTAGATCTAGAATGACACTGCTCCCCTAATTTCCTTCGATTGTCCTCACTTTGGTGAGATCCACATCTGAACGTTTCAGTTTCACCATTAATTTTCATTGTTAATTCATTTTTCTCAATGTTAATTATGGACCTAGATGTGGCTAGAAAAGGTCTTCCTAACAAGATGGGTATCTCCTGATCCTCTTTAAAATCTAAAATTATAAAATAGGCTGGGATAATAAAACTGCGCACCTTAACTAATACATCCTCTAGCACTCCATTAGGTTGGAATGCAGATCTATCAGCTAGCTGCAGTGTAATTTGAGTGTTTTAAGGTCCCCTATCCCGAGTTTTTCATAAATAGATAAGGGAATTAAGTTTATACTAGCTCCTAAATCGCATAGAGCTTTCTTAAAATGAATGCTCCCTATCTCTATTAGAATTGTAAAGCTTCCCAAGTCTTTTAGTTTCTGGGGTACCTGTCTGGAAATAATAGCACTACAAGATGCATTTATGTTGAGTTGCTCTCCTACCTTAACTTTCCTACGCCTAAACATGATATATTTTAAGAATTTGGCGTATTTTGGTACTTTATTGATTAATTCAATTAATGGTAGGTTGACATTCAATGTTTTGAACAAGTTCAAAAAACTTACAAACTCGTCATCATCCCGTTTCTGCTTCTCTTCTAATCTGGAAGGGAACGGTACCTGTGTGTTAGTAACTTTGTCTTTTACCCTCTCTTCTGGTTCGACTGCTGGTTCGATGAGCTCCTCTAGTTATGGTTCCTAATCAGCTTCTTGGATTTTTCTGGAGGTCCTTCTGTATTTTCTTTTGCATCCTCTTGTGCCAAGGTTATCAGACTACTCAAGATTTTTCTCGAATAGAGCGCAACCGCTTTTACTTACTCTTTCTCTTGTTTTCGAGGATTATTCTCAGCATTGTTGGGTATGCTTGTGCCAAATTGCCTTTTAATATCTCCCATCATACTCATCAATTGGCTTATTTGGTCCTCCAGTTTAGTCAATGTTCTCGATGAATTAGTGCACTCAGATTACACCTATTTTACTTATGTTCTCATTAACTACATCTCCCATTCGATTCGATCCAAGTGTTGACCACATACAATATGGTCGTTTGGGTTGGCCCTATCTTGAGGTTTCTGCAAATAAGGAGGTTGGTAGTTAGTGTTTTTAACTTGATTTGAATTATTATTAACTCCTCCTTAATTTCCTCTCCATCTCAAGTTTGGGTGATCTCTCCAACCGGGATTGTAGGTATTTTAAATAAGGGTTTCCACCCCTACTATCAATGTAATTCATATCCTTGGTAGGATTTTTGATATAATGGAAGAGTGTTTTGTCTCCTCCATACACAATCGGTACAATATTTGCGGATTCAATACGATTAAGTCTGTCCATTAACTGCTAATATTTATCGTCATCCTGGATAGCCTTTACCGTAGCTGGTCTCTAGCCATATGTGAATCGTACAATAGGCCACTGACAGGAGTTCAATGCCATTTTTTCTATTAATTCGTAAGCATCGTCGTACATTATGTTCATAAGAGCTCCTCCTATTGCTCCATCTAATTCGAACCTTGCATTTGCATCCAACCCATTGTAAAACACCTAAAATGAGTTATCGTCTCCACAAGGACTGTATAAGCTTAACCAATTAATTGCAAAATTTTAAATAACAAATTGATGTAAAAATTCAATAATTTTGGATAGTGATGGTTAAATTAAATAAATGCAAAGTTTGATCCCTAATGCAATTTTAATCTAGATGCAATTTACCTAAATGTATGAATGAATGGCTTTAGCAACAAAAACAATCAATATTAAATGGGCTAGGATAATTATATTAATCAATTCAATTTACCTTATCATGGTTAAAAATGTTCGAAAATACTTCCATGGCAACTCAATCTTTCATGAGTTTGGAAACCAAATTAAGTCCTTTCGGAGTCTTTTACTGTAACACCCCTAACCCGAAACCGTCGCCGGAATAGGGTTAAGAGGTGTTACTAATCATTTTCGAACAATACATGTCATTCCACATCCAGACATAACAATTCACATTCAATGAGTCCCTTAAATAGGTCCACGAGACCTTAATCACATGCTAGAAGGGGGTCGGGACTAAACCGAACACATACGAAAATTTTCAAAATTCAAACATTTTTCTAAGTTACAGAGGTCACACGCATGTGTGGGTAGGCCGTGTGCCTCACACGGCCTCAGACACGCCCATGTGTCCAAGCCGTGGCAAAACAGGGCATACATACTGACTTATCCACACGGTTTGAGACACGCTCGTGTGCCTCACCCGTGGTCGAGCCTGACTTGCACTACACGGCCAGTCACACGCCCGTGTGTCTAGCCTGTGGTCAAGCCTGACTTGTTTCAATTTGCAAATTTGAAAGACACGGTCAAGCCATACGCCCGTGTGCTCAACCGTATGGGCAATTATAGGCCATTTTCAAGGCCAAATTACCACCCACACTTTAAAATCATCTATATGCATTAAACCAATACCAAATCATGCCTCAAATGCAACCAAAACATACCATTTCAAGCACCAATTAATCATTAACTATATCATCTATTCTTATACTCAATTTCTACTCAAATAAGTCCATCCAAGACACTAAATTTCACATCCCAAAACATATAGGTCAAGCATCATTTAAACCTTACCACAATTCACATTTAAACCACAATTTTCATCAATCATTTATGCATGAACAACCCATATGCATGACTCACCACTTCATACCACATTCATCATTTACATAGCTCACACATGATAACCAAAATCATCTAACTTCCAAGCCATTTCACATGGCAAGATCCAACATCTCAAAATACACCATATCTACTAGCCTATACATGTCATATACCAAATATGTACATCTTTCAAAAGTACCGAAATAGATAGCCGATAGTGTGATTGAGTTGCTGACGATCCCCAGATCTGAGCTAGCTTTACTGACACTGTAAAACAGAGAAACACATCACACAGTAAGTGCTAAAGCTTAGTAAGTTCGTAATATAATACATATTACTCAAAAATACCATATCAATACATAAATAAATCATCACTTAGATAGATTCACAACTAAACACATTATCATACTCAACCATATACTCATACATTCATCTATTTAACCATAAACATTATCATCAACCACATAGGTTTGAAACATACCTTTGCCAACACTTAGTTAATCACCATTCATACTACTCAATGCTCGATATTACATTTCAATCAAACTTTGTTATTCATTTGATTTAATCGCACACTTAGTGCCAATTTTGTAGCCGAAGCATAAATGTCGTCGCACACTTAGTGCCTGTACTTTAAACCGAACTTATCTCGGTATCGCACACACAGTTCCAAATCAATAAGCCGAAGCTTCTACTATTTCGCACACACAGTGCCACTCATCTCTGTATCATTTCTAATTACGCACACATAGTGCCTCATTACTCAATTTCATATATATAACATTGCTATTTCATTAACTATACAGTTCATTTATTTCTCATCACATAGATATAAATTTAACAACTTGTATTATATCCGAACTTACCTCGGACGTCGAAATACCGAAACTAGCCGATCAATCGAGTACTTTGTCTTTGCCTCGATCTCGATCCGAATCTCTCCTTTCTTGGTCTATACATATTCAAATTTAACTCATTCAAACACCAATTCATTCAATTTAGTCCAAACACACATATTTAGGGCATTTTACAAAATAGCCCTCACATTTTCACATTTCGACACTTTAGTCCCTATTTCATAAAATCACAAAATACACATAATTTCATTATACCATGCTTAGGCCGAATTCTCCTTATACTCATACAAGCCCATATATTTCATTTATTTCACATTTTAGTCCTCTAATTTTCCATTTTCATAATTTAGCCCAAATTACTAAATTTCACCAAAAATCCAAATACAAACTATGTTAACCCAACACTAAGCTTTCATATTCCACCAACTAACAACACAAAGCTCACATATTCATCAATGGCATATCTCAAAATCTCCATTAATTTCTAAAATTTAAGCATGGGTTTGATAAAACACTAAGCAACGATCACAAAAACGTAGAAATTATCAAAAACCAAATCAAAAACTTACCTCAATCAAGCTAAGCCCTAGCCGAATATAACAAAGCTTCAAGCTCTCTTCTTTGGTTCTTATTTTCGGTGGAAGATGGAGAATAATAGCCACTTTCTTATTTTAATTTGATATATTATAACCTATATTAACATTATTATTGTTTTACCTATTTAGCCTTTACTAAATAATATATAAAACATATATTATAAGGTTAATTTAGTCCATTGCCGTCCACTACCATAATTAATGGCCAAATTGCAACATAAAGCCTCTATGTAATTAAAAGACAACCATAATTTGGCACTTTATAAATCAGCACACAACTTTTGCATTTTATGCGATAAAGTCATTTTTGCTAATTAAGCACACAATCGATAAAATTTTCACACAGAAATTTCACACATGCTCAATCACATATTGTAAACACGGAAAATAATATTAAAATATTTTTCTGACCTCGAATTTGTGGTCTCGAAACCACTATTCTGACTAGGGTCCAAACTGGGCTATTACATTTACTTAGTTAAATGTGCATTTTACTGATCATATTAACTAAGGGTTTCTTAGTATTTATGCGAGGTCACAAGGACATTTACGTTTGCAACAGTTTAATCACATAAACCTAAAAATTATGCAAGATAATAGAGCTAACTAAATATATTATGAACCTTAACTTAGTCGAGTTTAAGGATCTAAATTGAGCATTGCACTTTTCAATTATGTGTCAACTATAGAAGATAATTGTAACAGACTGTTTTCTGTGAAATCGGAACAGTGGTTTCAAGACCACAAATCCGAAGTCGAAAGAAAATTTATTTTAATATTATTTTATGGTCTACATTATGATAGAAATATCGTATGAAAATTTCGTTAAGAAATTTTACTATTTACATGCCTAGCTTGATAAAAAGGATCAAATTGCATAAAGTGCAAAAGTTGAATTCTAGTAGCTAAAGGTATCAAATAGCTATGGAATTTAAAATTGGAGGTCATTATATGGCAAATAAACCATTTAGAGGAGTTAATAGATAAGGATGATTATTCATCATTGGAATTTAGTAAATTATTAAGGTTAATTTTGGAAAGTAAATGATAAAATGATGATAAATAAATAAAATAAAACAAATTTTCATAATTTTCATCATCTTTCCTAAAACAAAAACATGGAAACCCTAGCCATAGAAGTTGAGTTCAAGCAAGCTTATTTTGCTTAATTAGGTGAGTATTATTGTCCTGTTTTTAATTATTTTTATGTTTCTGAGATCGTAATAGCTTAATCTAGCTATCTCGGGGATTAATTTGCAAAGTTATTAAAGTATTAGGGTTTTTCCATGGATGAGTATAGTTGAATTTTGAAGTTTTATGGTAGAAAATGAAAGGTTGTTGTTAGATAAACAACTTTTGTAAAGAGAATTTTGATGAAATTATGATTTAGGGACTAAATTGAAATGATGAAAAATTTTATGGAAAAATTATGAATTTTTTAAAATACATGGGTTGCTATTAATATGTATGAAAATCGACCAGGCTTGGAATAAGGATTAAATTTAATGAATTTCATTTTCCGAGCCTAGGGATAAAATCGTAATTAATTAAAAGTATAAGGGCAAAATAGTAATTTTTCCAAAGATGTGTGTTGGATTGAATTGAATATGAATTATATTAAATTGAGTTAAATTCATTCGTATAGATCCTGATAGACCTAATACAGAGTTAGATTGAGGAAAACAAAAAGTATCGGATTAGTAGCTTTTGTATCTACGAACACTTGTCGAGGTAAGTTCGTGTAACTAAATTGTATATTTGTATGATTTGAATTGAATATTATTGTGTGGGTGATTTGTATAAAATTCCATGTATATTATTGATCACATGTCCGAAAAGTACCGAGTCCCGTTTGAACCTTAAAAATTCGAAGGATACAAATGACATGTCATTAGGGTTACCAGATTGATTGTGGTCTTGCATGTATTGTGGACACACCATAGCTCTTATGAGCATCCCGATATTTGGCTCTCACGAGCTTCCCGATTAATAGCTCTCATGAGCTTCTCGATAATTGGCTCGCATGAGCTTCTCGATATTCAGCTCACATGAGCTTCCCGTTATATGGCTCGAAAGAGCTTCTCGTTTACATGCTTATATGGGCATACCTATATATGAATTGACGGATTACAGATTTGTACACCTCGTGTGTACTACCCGTGTATCCAACGATATTTTAAATGGTTCAACGGGCTAAATTCTGATATGAAATAATATAAGTTCAAAACGAACTATTACCCGTATATACATGAAGTACATGGAAATGATATTACTTGATATACTGAAGCATGAAATGATTGTTACATGTATGTGGAACTTTCTTGATGACTTTGTTCATCCATGACGATGGGCTATTATATGTGATTACATGGCTAACATGTTGAAGATATGTGTTTAGGCTTTTGGCCAAATTGATTGGAATATACTTTGTATGCTTAGCTTAAATGTAATTGAATGGTAAGTAAAATTCCATGTTATACAAACTTGCTAAGCTTAAATGCTTACTCTGTTTTATTTTCCCTATTTTATAGTAATTTGGAAGCTCGACTTGGTCAGAAGCTGGTCGGAGTTACTTCACACCATCCATCGGCCTATTTCGGTATATATAGTAAATCAATTTTGGTTATAATGGCATGTATAGGTTAACTTGGCCTTTGACGGCATATAAATGTTTTGATGAAACTAGCCATTTGAATGGCTTGTGTTAGTATATTTTGATGTGTATATAAGTGGTTTTATCATGTTTGAAATGTGAGTTTGATTATGCACAAATATGCATTTGGTTATCTAGATAAATATGAAAATTTGGTTGACATGTCTTTAAATTGTCATTTGAGGTGCCTAAGAGCACATTGGTTGTATATGGTAATATGTCATGTTTAAGACATGATTTTGGCTTGTTTTGATTGATTTGTTATGGCTTGATGATGTCCAAAAATGTTTATTTAGGTGGATGACAAATTGGGTGAGAAATATGGCTAGGAAAATAGCCTATTTTTGTCCACACGGGAGTGTGTCTCAGCAGTGTGTGACACACGGTCAGGTGACACGGCCGTGTGTCCCCTATATCTTAAATTAGCACAAAACAGAATACTCACACGGCCTAGCACACGGGCGTGTGGCTTGGCCGTGTGACCCAAGTCAGAGAGCTCATAAGATTGGACACGGGCTGGGACATGGCCGTGTGTCCCTATTTCGAATACCCACATGGCTTGAGACACGGCGTGTCTCTTGATCGTGTGAGACACACGGCCTGGCCACATGGGTGTGTGTCTCCTGCACCTTTGAAAAATTTTAATGTTCTCCGAAAAATTCTTTAAGCACCCAATTTAGTCCCGACTTGTTTCTAATATGTATTTTAGGCCTCGAGGGCTCACATAAGGGACATGATGCTTGATTTCGATTGGTTTCTGATATGAATGCTATATGATATGAAATATTTGTTTATTTGTTCTGTAAATTTCGGTAATGCTCTGTAACCCTGTTCTAGCGACGAATACGGGTTAAGGGTGTTACAATAATAGAGCTAATTAAAGATATTATAGGCTTGGGCAAAAAAATGAGGCCTATTTAGAAAACGGGTCGGGCCTCGGGTAAGGCTTTTTAACCCGAGCCTGGCCCAGCCCGAACATGAAAACAAAAAAAAAAATATGCTTTTTTTTTACTTTTTTTTATTTTCTTGCTATTTTCTTGTTGTTTTTTTAGTATTTTGCTACCATTTCACAATTATGTTGCTACTATTTTGTTGTTATCATTTGGATATTATATAACTCTTATTTTATTGTTAATTTTGTTACTATTTTTCATATTTGCTTGTTAAGTTACATTTATCTTAGTGTTATTTAAGTATACATATTTTTTTTAATTTATTTCTAATTTGTTGGGAAATATTTATTTTAATGTTTTTAATATTTTTTATGTATTATAATTTTTAAAAAATATATATATAAAAAAATAATATAAAAAATTAATACGGGCTGGCCAGGTCGAGCTCGATTTTAGTATTTTTATCTGGATCGAGTTTGGGCAAACTTTTAGGCCCATTTTTCAGGCTAAGCCGGGCCCGAGCATAGCAAATGAGCCTAATTTTTTTGTTAAGCTCGACCCGGCCCATGAAAACCTCTATAATCTCTGACTTGACTAACTCTAACGCATTTGACTTTGACCTTCTTTTTTATTTTTTTTATTCCCATGAATTTAATAAAAGATATGGAAATCAATCTGATGAAAATCGATTTCCTCCTCCCAAATAGAAATTTGTTCTATTTGACATTTATGCAAGGTGTATCATTTGAGTTAATTTTTTTTTTTAATTTGATAAAAAAAACCAATTTTTTTCCTCTTCAAACAACCATTTAGCCTCAAATTTGAATATTTTCTTCCTCTTCTTAGAGATGATTAGAGGATACCGTGACTCTTGGTAAATTTATGATTTTCTGTAGTGTAGTATTGCTATTAATTTTTAAGCTATAATCTAGTGTATTATAAGTGAGTTTGAGATTTATAAATGTTAGCATCCATCAGCCAATGACACTTTATGGGCGGTGGGGGGAAAGAATATGTTTGTACATGAATGGGTACTGTTTCCAATTTGACTGTTGTTAATTCAACATCACAGATCCGTCTCTTAAGCAACTTTCTTGCATCAAATACAAATTGGCTTTGACTGGACAGATTCCATTTAAAAAAGTGATAGAAAGAGACAACCTTCATATATATATATATATATATATATAGGTACACCTTTCACTTTTTAATTTTGGGATAATGTAAATTTTGGCCATTGAATTTGGCAAATAAATTTATGTTAGTTCTTGAATTTTTTTTTTGTCCATTATGACTCCTGAATTTGAAAATCGTTAATGACTATTAAAAAAATGATGTGACTTTTGGTCCATGATCTTGACAACTAGGTTCACTCTGCTACTTGTACTTTTTATTTTATCTATTTTGAACTTAAAGATGAAATCCATTTTGATCCCTAAACTTGAAAAAGCTAAAAGTTTGATGATGTGATACTTTGAAATTGTGTCACGTCATCACTTAAAAAATAGATGATGATTTGCTATAATCTTAGAATGACATATTCAGAGTTTTAATAACCGAACCAATAGTTGAACAGGTTAGATCATTAGTTCTCAATTCAACTAGTTCAACCGTCAGACCAATAACAATGAAATAAATAATTAAAAATTCATAATAATCTAAAAAATCAAGTAAAACCGATTTTATCTTCTTCTTCTTTTACTTTTTTTTAGATTTTTAAAAATTTTTAATTATTTCTTTAATTATTGTTGGTTCGACGGTCGAATCGGTTGAACTGATTAAATCGAGAACTGGTGGTCTAACATGTTCAACCATGAGTTCAGTTATTAAAACATTGAATATTGCATTCTAAAATTGTTCTACATCATCATCTAAAAATCTTTTATTTTTCAAACTCAAAATGCCACGTCATCAAAGTTTTAGATTTTTTAAGTTCATGGATTAAAATGGATCTAGTTGTCAAGTTCAAAATAGACCAAAAAAAAATATAGGTACTAAAGTGAACCTAATTGTCAAGTTCAGGGACCAATGTGGACCTACTTGCCTAGTTTAAGGGCCAGAACTTACATTATCCCTTTTTTTTTGCGATAATTAACAAAATAAACTTAAATAAATAATGACTTTTAATAATAATAAAAAGTCCATGGACCAATAAAAACCTACTCACCAAATTCAAAAAGAGAAAGTTACATTATCCCTTTTGACTCCCTCATGAATTTAGGGTTCAAAGATACACTCCTTTAAATTACTGATTTAAATTTTAATTATTTTTTAAAATTCTAAATATTATTATTTTATTTCCTAACTCTCTTATTTCATCCTTATTCATTATAAATAATTATTTAACAAATTTATTATATTTTAAAAGATTATGGTATAATATTCATTAGGTGAATGTAGTATTTGATTGGAATTTATTTGACTATTATAACCATAATTATTACCAATTTCATTTTATTAATGGCATATAATTATATTTTCAATTATTATTTTTTTGGGGCAACCGTTAAAATTAGGTTTTTGATAAACAATTTCTTCGACGAAATATAATTTTATACAGCTATTTTCTTTAGAAAAATATTGGTCAGAGACGGGTATCCAAGGCTCATTATCCGGTAAAAATATTTGAAAAAAGTAAGCATTTTTGTAACTTTTCTTCCTCTGAATCTGTCCATGGCATCCAAGGTTAGCATACAATTATTAAATAATAGGAGATTATTATTTCTAGTAATTTTGTCAGTTTATAGGGCGAAGGAGAGACATATCACTTCAATTCCCTCACTGGACAGTTCTTCAGCTCTCAAGCAACAAGCATGGTGTAGTAATAATAATAATAACGATGCTGCCAGTTCGGTGATTCTAGCTTCCGTTTCTATGTTTTATCTGCGGAGTGTAATATTGAAAGTAAATCAGTTTTCATTTTCATGGATTACGAAAGAATCCAAAAGCCTCAGGTACTTATGCTTCTCGCAATCTCTCTTTTCTTTTTTTCTTTTTTTTCTTAATGCCTTTCTCTTCGCCCTATGCTCCGTTCCTTTGTTATTTTTGGGAAAGTAAGAAAGCAAGCAAGAAATAGAGGAAGATGAGATTTCATTTTCAAATTTTCTTTTACTGATCCGTTGCTTAAATCCATTTATTACTGAATAAAAGAAAAAAAAAACAAATCTTTTTTTTTTTTGTGAAAATCCGTAGGGTGGAGGTGGATTTTCCCCTGCTAAGCTAAGGACTATGCTCCTAGGAGTAGAAAAGAAAAGAAAACAAGAAGAAGAACAAGTTGAATCTTCAATAGATTTAAGATCTGAACTTTCTCACCTTGATGACGATTCAGGTATCTTTATTTTATTTGTTTATTTACTATTTTTTGCTTTTATTGATGTATATTTGAGAATAGATTCAGAAAGAAAGAAAAAAAAGGAAAAGTTCAAGTGAATGGAAAGAGTGTGGAAACTGTTGATTTTTATGTTTAATTTCATTTTCTGCAGGGAAAAGTGGCTCTGATAGTTGCAAAGATGTAGATGTGGTGAGTGTTCTTCCAGAATGTTCCACTTCTACAACAGCTAGTTTTACAGCTGCTATGCAAAATGGTAACGAGCGAAGATCAAAGGATCATTCTTTAGGCACTGCTCAAAACCGGTTCATTGAGGATCATCCTGGTTTAGATTATGATAGTGGGCATGACAATATGAGTGTGTCCTCATCGATCTTTGAGTTTCAGAAGACTGAACGAGCACCGCAAAGGGTTCCCCTTGGGCCGTTTTCTAAGCCTGCTCCATCGAAATGGGATGACGCTCAGAAATGGATAGCCAGCCCTACTGCAAATCGGCCGAAGACAGGGCAGGGTGGGCAAGGGGTGGGATCAAGAAAAGGAGGTAATTTTGGTTACGGGAGGCAATCGTCTACTAAGGTGGTCATTGAAGTTCCAGATCAAAGGATGGTTGCTTTCGAAGAACCGGATACAAAACGGATTGATACTAATCATGCTAAGAAGGATGATGGGCTGCAGAAGTTTGTTAATTGGGAGAGTGATCCATACCCAGTTGTGGATTCATATGGGAAGCCTGTACTAATGATCGAGAACTCTGTTGCTGAGTCAGCTAGTAAGGATTAAATTTATTTTATGTTCGAAGTAGTCTTAGTTACACTTGCACGTTTCTGTTGAAAAATTAGCCTTCATATTCATAATTATCATGTCCACTCATGCTTTTAATCAAAGAATTAGCCCCTGTTGAGCACTTATCATGTTAAAACTTGGAAATTTTGTGTTATCATCAATTAGGCATAATTGCTATTGGTCTTGCACTAGAAGTTTACTGCAATTAGTAATGTATGATTAACTTTTGGCTGATTGAAACCGCTATTATTTGAGGGTAGCGTTCTATATAAATCATTCGTGCATAAGAAGGAAGTTCCTTCATGTTACTGATAGTGTCAGAGGTATTATTTCCCCTTTAGTCGACTTTGTGTGGTTAGTTTTTATACTTTCAAGTAAATGTGCAGTTGGTTTTTCTGCCGCAAGTACATAATCTCATCTCTGACCCTTTTGATGCTGATACTTAGCTTATAGGGATGAGTGAACTTGGAAATTTTCATACAAAGAGCAGATATGGTGAACTTGCAGCTTTGCTGTTTGAATGAAGTGCTAAAACTTAACCAACTCAACTTCTATGCATCAAAAGCGTCTAACATGAAGCTGCCTTAGTAATTTGCAATGCACTAAGTAAGAAATTAATTGTTGATTTATTTGCAGTTAGTCTTAGCCAGCATGATTCATCAATATCGATACATAGTGCTACGACGTTTATTCCTCCTCCCTCAACAGCTAGATCAGTATCCATGAGAGATATGGGCACTGAAATGACTCCTATTGCTAGCCAAGAACCTTCAAGGAATGGAACTCCTGTGCGGTCAACAACACCAATTCGGAGCCCAAATTCATCGAGGCCATCAACTCCCACCAGAGCTGTACCTTCTACATCTCCAGAAAATTCACGTAAAGACCACTTAGATCTAAACAGAGATTTGTCAGAGAAGGAGCTCCAAATGAAAACAAGGAGAGAAATTATGGTTCTTGGGGCCCAGTTGGGTAAAACAAACATCGCAGCATGGGCTAGCAAAGAGGAAGAGGATAAGGATGCATCCACTTCACTGAAAATTGTAGCACCAGAACAACCATCTAAGAGTGTCATTGAAACCCGTGCAGCAGCATGGGAGGAAGCAGAGAAAGCCAAGTACATGGCCAGGTATTTGCATTCTAAATAATTTTCAATGCCTTTTCGATCCCTTTTTCTTCTTTGTTTTGAAGCTTTTGGTTTTGTTATGAAGCTGAAATGTTGATCCTAAGCATACAACTTAGTATTAATGAGAAAACTGGCATGAAATTGATCTGTTGATTTGACAAGCTTTAGAACGATACTATTTGTCACCAACCACAATACCTTTTTTGGCAATTTATGTGTCAAAAAAATGTTACTGAACTGTTTTGTAATAGCTTTTCATATTGTGAGCCTGGAAGAAGGATCACTATGTATAGTAATTTATCTGAAGGAATTATTTATGTTATGTCTTGTCACTCGGTGCCTGGACATGTACAGAACAGTATCTGAAGGAATTATTAATGTTATGAGGCACTATTTCTAGTAATTTCTCTGTAGGAACTATTGATGTCATGTCTTGTCACTCGGTGCATGGACATGTACAGAAGATATAAGTTCCCATGGATGCACTTATTTCATATACAAAAATCTGCCTACCACTTACTGTTAGGTTTTTAGTTAATCTTGAATTGTAAAGTTATGAGGCACTTTTATCCAGGTTCAAACGTGAAGAAATGAAAATTCAAGCATGGGAGAACCATCAAAAAGCAAAAACTGAGGCTGAGATGAGGAAGATTGAGGTATTATGTAGCATTTTATTTATTTATTTGTGTCACGGTCATTTCTGTATTGCCTAATCCTGAAGTTAATAAAATCAACTGTCCATCCATGGTCTTTCTCCATATGGTCTTGGAGATTCAGGGTTTGTGATTAGAACCGCGGCATGGAGTTGAATGAATATTCAGGGGATGAATAAGTACCCAAGTTCTTCTGGGTCACCCTCTGTTAGCTTAATCTCAAGCTAAGCTTAGCTTATGCATTAAATAACCCGATTGACCTTAGTCACACTATTTTCCAAGCTCCTAAGCTTAGGCAATTGATTATCCTCAATGCCCTCTTAACCCGTATATTCCATATATAGATCCATGACTAGCATTATAAAAAATTAGTGGTCTATCATTCTATTGCTAATATGTTGATATGAATTCATATACTGACTGTGTATGGTATGGCTTTAAGGTTGAGGTTGAAAGGATGAGGGGGCGTGCTCATGATAAGCTTATGAATAAACTAGCCGCTGCAAGGCACAAGGCAGAAGAGAAGCGTGCAGAAGCAGAAGCCAAGCGAAACCAACAAGCTGCAGAAACTGAGCAACAAGCCGACTATATTCGAAGAACCGGCCGAGTACCCTATTTTCGCTGCTGGAGTTGGTGCTCCTAAAAGAAATCAGATTTTTTCCATTCAGATTGATCTGCTCTACTTACAAAGCTGTTTTTTGCTTATCCCAACTTCTATCAAAATGCCGTTTCCAGGTATTCATCACTTTTGTTCACTTGCACATTGAAAATATCATACTCAGGATTCCAATCTGTAAATCTAAGCTTTTGTAGCAACCCTGACAAACTTATCAAAGCTAAAAATGCTGAGGGTGGAAGGTTATGGTGATTGAAATTTAAAAATCTTTTAGGGATTTGTTGTGTGAATTGTTTATTAATTGGATCAATTACAAGTTCCAAATATTCCCAAATGTCTTGGATGCGTTAAGCTATATCAAAATTTAGGGTTTTGAGTAATATTTTAAGTACACTACCTGTTTTATATATAACATGAGTTGCAGGGGATTGGATTCCATTGATGATCCTTGTAGATGAGAAGTAAATAAAGAAAAAGTATGGGATAATGCGTATATGGGTTGAGACTGAGTGCGGCAAATAGATGTTATTATCCTCCATCCATATCAGTTGATGATGATAATGATGCTGTTGTATTGTAATGGCGGCAGAACAACCTTGCCTACTTGTAAATCCATTCATTTGCACGACCTCCAGTCTCGTCCATGTCTATAAATATGCTCACTGCCTGCAAGCATTCATTAATATTAAACAAATACCAACCTAACCATCAGCATATGAATGAATGAATGCCAATGGTGATGTAAATCCAACTGCACCACATATCAAAATATCCATTGGACTCCAACCAAGACCTTACCTTCCCAATTCGAGGCCGCTCTTTCAGCTTGGCCAAGCTGTTTCGAATGTGGGAGACTGCTCCCCAACATTTCAATGTGTTGGCCACATCATCAAGCCTTAGGAGATATTCTTCTTCAGTCAAGGGAAATGATCTCTTCACACAAAAGGGAAAGATGAACTTAGAACATGAACATAATGTAATAATAAAAAGACAGATGCCGGCAAGGCTACTCGCTTCTCCGTATACTTGTACTATGCTATTAGTGTATTTCCAAGGCACAAATCTGCAAATCTGTAGCTCAAAAAAATACCTGCTCCATATACTTCCACATAACATTAAGTGCAAGGAGATTTCTTCCCATGAACTCCTAAATTAAGGTAAGCAAAAAGGTTTAAAAATCTCAAGCAAACACAAAATAGCATCTGCATAAAATGTTAACCCAATCGCAATAGCATTATACTGAATGAAACTTTAGAATTAGCCCTCAAAGATGCAAAACTGGTGTTATCCTCAAATTTTCACCTATTTAGGACAAGTTAGGCGTATTAAGAAAGTCTAGATAATGGTCTTTTTTTGGACTAAAACCTCTGGTGGCCAGTAGCCATATTGGGTCCTGATTAAATCCAAGTCAAACCGAGTCGGATCCCTAAACAGGGAGTAAAACTCTACTAGATTTATTTTCTTTATCCACAACACTTGAACCCCAAACCTTACATAAGGATACCACTCGATCCAACTAGCATTGGTATGTCTAGATCATAGTCAAGTTAAGCAATATACAAAAAGAGGAAAAAACTTTTATTTTCTTTATCCACAACACTTGAACCCCAAACCTTACATAAGGATACCACTCGATCCAACTAGCATTGGTAAGTCTAGATCATATCAAGTTAAGCAATATACGAAAAGAGGAAAAAAACATATGTTCAATAACATTATCAATGTTTAATCTGCTATTAAAAGAGAGTTTTTCACATAGCTGACATTGGAACTTCATAGTATCCATTGAAGCTTGACTCTTGAAATAAATCATTATAAAGGACATTCTTTTACCCCATTAGAGAAGCTAATTAATTTTCAGCAGATAGTTTCAAATGCAATGCAGAAAAGGGATTAGAAAAAGTAAAAGTAATCTAATAAAAAGCCATCCTCTCATTTAGGAACGTGTACCTTCTTTATCAGTTGAACATCATAAGACCTGCCATATTTGTTCCTAATAAGAGTCGCAAGGTCTAAGCCACTAAAGGTGGAATCATCTGTGCCAACTATTCGTTCAAGGTTTTCCCGAAGTATATCGCTGTTTGTCTGAGACAAATACAAAAGAGAAATATATAAACGAAAATAACCACAAAATGCATTAGGATCTTGAATGTAAGAAGAAAAACTTGGAAAGAAACTTTGTCCACAAAGAACAATCCAAAAAGGAATATAACAAGAATCCACAAAATTACCAATCAAGAAGGTAAGAAGCCAACAAATTCATATCAAAATAGACATATAGATGCTACCTGACCCAACCAGCAGAAACAAATAAGTTCAACAACCCAAATCAAGAACCCAACAGCCTGAAATCAGACCTTGACACAAAGGAAGTAACCGTACAAGTTACAACCCGTAAGCTGACCTGGTTCACCAAATTGCCACCTCTATTAATACTTTTTTTTTACTGTTTATAAACCAATATTAAAAAGATAACACTACCATCGCAAACTCTATTAATACATGCTCCTCAAAGTGTGCACCAACTCTTTAGCATCGCACGGTTTCGCCTGTTCACACACTCCTGCAGTGCTCACATTCTGTGAAGCAGTCACTACTCTCAGAAAAGTTGAGAGCAATAACACGCAGAGTCGGGAGACAAAATCCATACCAGAGACAATAACTGATGTACTGAGAGTACAGTACACCCCCCCAACAAACATAGTTAAATGAGACCCAACATACAAATTCAATGAAACATGTCTGTGTTCATCTCAAAGGCGTCATCCCAATAAACAAAAAGGAGTGTTTTTTCATTTAATTTAATTAAAAAGAGAAGATGAAGCGTACTCCTTGGTTTTCGCTTTGTGAAGATTCTTTCTGGCCATTCCCATCCTCAGCATCACCCGAGTCAGCGCCACCATCATCGACGGCGCTGGAAAAGACCGGACCACATCTCCCACGACTTTGAGAGGAAGTAGCAGCAAAGTATTGACCCTGACCCTGGGAAAAACTAAACCCACCGAGATGAAAATATGGACCACAACATCTGAGTCTTGGAGGCTTATGAAATCTTCCCCTGCTGCTGCAAACGTGTTCCGACACTCCAACCGACCAATTACAACAGTGAGTCGATATAAAGCTTGTCATTATTTACCCTGTAAAATTTACGCAAATTCCCAAAAGCTTTAAAGGGAAGGCAAGTGAAGATGAGAGAAGGAACCTGGTAACTGTGAAGGAGAAACCTCAGTCAAAAAAATGAAATGGGATTAGAGAGAGAGAGAGAGAGAGGAATTGGCAAATGGCAATGTTTTGTTGTGGTAATGGATGAGGATAGCGTGTAATCTAATATCTTTGCTTCCCCCACTCAATTAATCAACACCGTTTTGCCTTTCCCTCCCAAACAAAAAATGGGTTCCTTTGGAATTTTCTTTAGCAATTATCCCCCCATTATCCTTTTTTTGTTTGAAAAAAAAATTAAAAGAAGTTTGAAGACCATATTTATAAATAAATGTGAGAAAAAAGAAACAAAATGATAATTAAATAATTGAGTATCACTTGTGCTTTCCACTTAACTTGGGTTGAGCCAAAATAATTTTTTTAATAGTTAGATGCCTTTTATTTAAATTATATGTAATTTTAATTTTTATGATGTAAAAATAAATTTTTTAACTTAGAATATAATAAAATTAACTTAGAAGTTCTACATAATTTTTTAAAAATATATTGATTAATTCTTATTTGAAAAATATTTTTTTAAAAATTATTATAAAAAAGACTTTGAAATTTTACTAAATAATATTCAAAAGGAATAAAATGAAATTAATTTTTTAAAAATAAACCCAAACATAAAAAATAATTTGAAAAAATCGAGAATCAAATTGGAATAAGAACAATTTAAAAATTCAAACCAAACTCAATAATTTGGGTACTTATTTGCGAGTTTCTATTATCCATGGAAGGGTCTCTCGCGAGAGTTATGCTTCCATTGTGGATAGAGTGATGAAGAAACTCTGAGATTGGAAAGGTAAGGTGCTCTCCCCGGTGGGACGAGACGACGACACTTATTCAATCCACCGCATCCCTCTTTGCTTGATGTAGTCATCACTTCTTCCGAACAAGTTTGTTACCCAAAGAACACAAGGGGACTGAGATTGCAAAAAGCTAGGTAATGCTTGCTAAGTGAAGCTGGCATTTATTCTGGAAGCAAGATTTGTTATGGTGTCGTTGCAAATACTTGAATAATGAATGTGAAACCGAGAGCAAATGCTTTTTTTGACATGGCGCTGATTGTTGAAAGCTAGAGCCTAGAGAGGTAGTGTTCAATGGATGGAAATGGAGAATCAAGTTCGGTTTTGGCATGATTGGTAGGTTGGCAAGACGTCTTTCAAGAAATAAATACAAGTGCTAGAGATTGACAATGGTTTGGAGACAGTGTCGACCTATATAGATGAGAACTGGGACTGGAATTTAGAGATCTTTTAACTAATCAGATTTTGTTAGACATCGTCCCATTGTCACTTCTTGTAGGGAGCGAGGCTTTAGATTCATGTTGTCGGGGCCTAGGGAGTTGGATAAATTTTCATTGATATAGGTGTATTACAAAAAAATAATGCGCGACTATGTTGGATACGGAGGTTAAAATGTCCAGAGAGACTACGTCTCATCATTTGGTTGGTTTACCTCAAGAAACTCAACACGAATCTGATGTGACTAAAGAACAACATGACCGATGCATTTATGGTACAACTATTGAATCCAATGATCACATCTTTATTGGAACATTTTCAAAATATATATAGTGTTTCAATAGTTATAATTGAAAGATTATAAGCGATCCCAAAATTATGTCACTTGATTATTAACTAAGACTTATTGCTATTCAAAAGTGATGAGTTACGTCTCTTGTTACTAAAAGTTATGTTACTTCATTATTAACAAAATATTATGATTATTCAAGTTACAATATGCAATGAATAATTGTGTTTATTCTTAATAGATGTGATTATCCAAATAGACATCTATTGTATAATTATATCATGAGAACTCTTATAAATAAGAAAGGATTTTCATTTACATGGATATTAAGACATAACAAAAGTTAAGAAAATACTCTTGCTATGCTCCGCTCGTTGTTTAGTGGATTATTTTTATCAGTGCAAAATATAGACAATCATTGGGCTTCATTATATCCTTGAAGTTCATTTACTTGTAACTCCTCTGGACACCAAAATATAGGTTAGGGCGAATAGAACCTTTAGTGTAGTTATTTCGTCATTAATGCTTGTAACTTCTTGAACAGATTGATTTAATAAAATCTTATCATTTATATATATATATATATTTTTGTATTTGTCCTCAGATTTTGGCATGAAAAACATAATATATAAACAAATATTGAATCATTAATTATCTAACGTTTAACTAATATTAAGTTGCATCATGTGGTTGTATTGTAATCTGAGAAGACAACTTATGTTAGTAGGTAATCTAATGTTGGAAAATTCCGGTTAAGAAAACAATTATGTTGGTTACAACGAAAGTTTAAAAAAATTTCTTAAACCAAGTTTGTTGTGTTATAATAAACCTAAATCGAGATGTACATATGCTTTGTGCGAAGTGGACTCAAGTTGACATTGACTTTCAACTGAATGACCTTTTCCACTATCCTCAAACCACAAATTGCCTCACGTATGGGCTTGAGCAATACGAACCAAGTCACATAATGAAAATGATTTATTTACTTTCAGTAGGAAAGTAAATTCTCTCTATAAACGGATAACTTTTTATATTTCCAGAAAATAGAATTTATTCTTTGTAAATAAATTACCAATACTTTCTGGCAAAAAGACGACGTATGAAAAAATGATTGTAATTAGATTAATCGATAGTCTCTATTTATAGTGAAAAGTACTAGAGTTCTTCTTAAATAAAACATGATGTCTCTATTTATAGTGAAAAGTACTAGAATTCTTCTTAAATAAAACATGATTAAATAATATTATTTTAATAAAAAAATACAACTCCTACTCTAATTGAAGAGTGAGGGGCGGTGACACTCTTTTAGATATACTAAGGTTGTCGTCCCTTGTATTACATACAAGGCTCAATTTTGGGCCTCTCATATATTGGTTCAATTATATGTGTTTTTTGTATTTTTTATCTAATACTTATAATTTATCCAATCCACTATTTATTTTTTATTTCCCAAAATAAATATTATTTATTTAATCAATTAATTTAATTAATTAACTAAATTAATTTCTCAATTAAATAATTTTCCCAACCCAATTTTAATTTCGTTACTGTAATAGAATTTATGAAAAAAATATATTTAATATCCTTATTCAATAAATTCATAATGACTTTATTAATTTAATTCCATCATTGAATTCCAATTATTTAATTATAATTAATTAAATAAAAATTTGAATAATCATAAATTTATTTCTTAGTAATTTCTTGTACGTAACGAGAAAATTCTGTAACACCCCTTACCCGAGACCGTTACCGGAGTCGAGCACGAGGCATTACTAGACTTAACTACTAATTCGGGGCATAAAAATTGAAACTGTCCATCTGCGACATATTGACTAAATTGACTATAACTCGAGTTACGAAACTCGAAATTTAGATCCGTAAATTTTCCTTGAAACTAGACTCATATATTTTCTTACTATAATTTTTCCAGAATTTTTCGTGTGGCCAATTAGTACAGTTTATTCTTTAAAGTTTCCCCTGTTTCACTGACCAACGGTTCTGACCTCTCTTAACCTAAATTCAAATATCTCATTGTACAGTTTTCATATGTTGTTCCCACTTGTTTCTATTGAAAATAGACTCGCTAAGGAATCTAGACATATAAATTATAACTCATAATTCATTTTTTTTACAATTTTGAATGATTTTCTAAAGTCAAAACAGGGGACTTCTAATACCATCTTGACCCTATCTCACTAAAATTCAAATATCACAAAATATAAAATTCCTTTGCCTACTATGTTTCTTTCACATAAAAATAAACACAATAAGCTTTAATTCTATATCTTATTCACTTTCTAATTCCATTTATCCTATTTTTGGTGATTTTTCAAAATCACGTCACTGCTGCTAACCAAAAACTGTTCCATTGCAAAATATGGTTAACTAGTTTATAACATCTTTACTCCATTTCATTTAACTCTATACATTAACCTTATCGAAATCATTGAATCAATAATTATATATCAAATCAACCAAAACCACAACCAAACATAATCATCAAGCCAAAATATAAATTCCAAGCTTAACAAGATGGACAAGCCATTTTCGCATGGCTTATACATATATATACAACTTCAACCATATTCGAAAAGTAGTATAGCCTATACATGCCATAAATTTCTAATTCAACTTTTAAAAATACCGAAAACAGTCGATAGTGTGATAAACTTCGTTGACGATCCCCGAGCCTGCAACTAGTCTCCAAAATCTATAAATAGAAGTAAAAATACACACACAGAGTAAGTTATCGTAGATTAGTAAGTCATAAGCAAATATTAACTCAATAACAATAATAATTTAATAAAACAAAACCAAACCATACTTATAAATTCAAATATCCACATATAACTAAACATGAAATAAGTTTTGTCCAAACACGCATCCGTTCTTTATCCAAAATCATCTTTCATACTCGATATCAATAGAAATTTCATTTGACCGAATACATACTATCATAATACATTTATACAATTCACATTTCCTTAGTCATAATTTCACATTCAATTACCATATAGACAATTGCACATATAAACTTTGGCATGAGTATGAAATTCACATTTCCGTATCATACATATATTTATATCATTAAACTGAATATGATCAATCATATACTTAAACATATGGTTTCATTCACTTCATTCATAGCTTAATTTTTTTAATTTAAATATTTTCTCAATGGCATTGATAATTTATTAAGGTATAACCAAGCCATACTTATGAAATTTAATTACCAAACATTTATCTACACATAAATTATAACATTTCCAAACACACATTGATTCATTAACATGTTTAATATCCCATAGACCTTATTTTGCCGAATATATATATATTTCCCCATAAACACGTTTAATGTTCACATTTCAAATACCTACTAATCGAATGCACATCAATCCTTTAATATCAATATGAATTTCACATTTCAATTTATTCCTCATGTAACATTAGGCCGAATATAAGCTCAAAAATCAAACATTAATATCACATATTTATGCATTAATCCACATATAGATTTTCATATACACATTCACTACCATTTACGTCATTTATAACTTGTATCACATATCAAATAATCAACTTACCTTATTTTTGAAAAGGTAATAAATTGTCACATACATGTTCACTTTAACTCATTTAACACATTTGATTACTTTTACCGTTGCTCACGTAAAATTTGCTAAGCATAAAGCATAATATAATACACCGGCACAGAGCCTGCTAGGCAATAAGCCTGATATAATTCACCAGCATAAAGCCTGCTAGGCATAAAGCCTGATATTATACACCGACACAAAGCCTGCTAGGCATAAAGCCTGATATTATACACCGGCACAAAGCCTGCTAGGCACAAAGCCCGATATCACTGATACAAAGTCATCTTACACATAATTCATATATCGAAAATCTTAACTAATCTTTAAGGTTCATACGAAGCTTTTCAAACATCCTATCTCAATTGAATCAAACTTGTTCCCAAATTTCATAAACATTTATACATTTGGCTAAATCAAATAAAAATTCATATATTTATTTCTACATGTATACTTCACATTTTATAAAATTTAGTACGTCTTTTTGCTTATAAACTTACCTCGGACAACGGTAATCGGAGCAGGACGATTAATCGACGATTTTAGTTTTCCTCCGATCCAAATCCAATTTCTTTAGTTCTTGATCTAATTGTATTCAAAATAAACTAATTCAATATAATTTCATTCAATTTAGTCTAAGAACACATAAATAGTCAAATTACCATTTTACCCCTAACATTTACACTTTTTACAATTTAATCCCTATTGCACAAAACATAAAATACACAAAATTTCAGCATACCCATGTTGAGCCGAATTTTACCCACTCTCAAACAAATCCACATATTTCATTTATTTTGCCTTTTAGCCCTTCAATTTATTATTTTTGCAATTTAGTCCTAATAATTCAAAATCATTAAAAACTCCAATACAAAATATATTAATCCAAAACATATCTTTCATAATTTATCATCAAACATCACAAAACACAAATATTCATCAGTGGCATAACTCAAAATATTCACCAAAATCAAAAATTCAAGCATGGGTCGGGTAGTACTCGAAGCAACGATTTCAAAAACATAAAAATTATCAAAAACCGAGCTGATTACATACCCTGATTGAGCTTAATAAGTTGCCGAACTCTTAAAGCTTTCTTTTCTTTCTTATGTTCTTTAGTTTCGGCAGAAACAAAGAACATGCATGGTTGTTCTCTTTTTTTTTTCTTTTTTTTTAATCTATGATATAATATATACATATTATTACTTATATTATAACTTTACTTATTATAATATTATTTCCACCCACTAACTAGTGACCGAATGTATCCATGCCAATTTCAATGGTATAATATAATAATATTAATATACATAAAAACTATATATTATAACCATGTTGCCGCACTATCCTATAAAAAAAATGGGTTTAATATATATATAAAAAAAAAACATATATATACATATCCATTACTTATTGTCGTCCACTATCTAAAATAGTGGCTAAATTGCCACATAAGGTCTTCCCAATAAGAAGACATCTCAATTTAGCCATTAATAAAATAGAAAGCCACTTTTAAGATTTACGCGATTTAATCCTTTGCTCAAATTAAGCATACTAACAGATAAATTAATTCACAGAAATTTCACACATGCTTAATCACACATCATGGACACAGAAAATAATATTAAAATATTTTACTGACTCAGATTTGTGGTCTCGAAACCACTATTCCGATTAGGGTCAAAATCGGGCTGTTACAAATTCATTCACTGTGAATAATGACACGTGCGATCTATTTCTCTCACTTTATCATTTTTCATTTATTTCTATTCATTGGTTCTAAATGCAATTCGTTTTTGGTTATCTCGAACTAGAGGAAGGATCGATTAGACATATATAATTAGGGCCCAAATAATTTATAATTAAACTTTGGCTTTTCGCCTATAACATTATTTAGTCAGGAAGTCATTCCACTAAAGTATCGTGACTAAGCTCCCCCTTTATTATATATCATTACGAAAGCTACTTAATAAGTGCTCGTCCAATAGCCTTGTAATAAATGTGTTACCCTCATAGCATATTCTTAATATCTTTGAGATAAATTTGTTCTCCCAATATGGTCTTATTTTATCTCATGATAACCATTACATTTTCCTTCATGAGAAGTCATTTACTATCAAGTAGTAATTAAATCATTTATCACCAAGACAAATGACACATGACCATGTTTTTCTTGTATCTATCAAGTAATGCCGATGAGAGAATATCATTTACCCTTTAGTTATGCTATGAATTCTATAGTTGTGAAATAATGTTACATACTACAAAAGTCGTATACCAACATACCAACTGTCATATCCCAAAAATCGGTCTAGTAGTGTCGGGTTAGGAAACCAAGAATCCGATTCATATCTTGAAATTAGGTTCATAATGATTAATAAATAAAATATTAGAATAATAATCGGGTCTAAAATTTAGAGTCGAAAAATTAAAATTAAGCATTCGAGAAATCATTTTCTTAAAATGGATTTCAAAAAAAAAAAATTGAATTTGAAAATAATTAAGAAAATATGTCTTAATTTAAATTAAAGGACTAATTTAAAAAATGGTAAAATGGAAAGTAGCTTAAAAGAAAAATCCCCAAAATTTAAAAAATTGTTTCTCCCTTATATATTTAAACACCACCCACATCTCCTTCCTCCGTTAGATTTCCATTTGAAAAATCCCCTAAAATCAAATTAGAACTTTTTCTCTCACATTAACTAATCCTTACTGATTTTCTTTCTTTCCAAACATCAAAATTCCTTTAAATTTTAAAGAAAATTCCTCTTTACTTCATCAATTTCTTCACCCATTCTCAAATGTTTTTTTTTTATCAAATTAGAGTATCAACTCATCACTCTTATTCAATTGAGGTAACATTCTGATTTCTATTGATAAATCTAAGCTTGTTGTTTCTACAATTCAAAATTTAATCAATTATATTGAGAATTGCATAGATCTAAAGCTTTTAAACCAAAATTTGGCTTAAAAATGATGAAACTCTAAATATTAAGTTAAATGATTGCTTTAAATTGATTTTCAACTTATTTTGAATTGATTAAAAGGTCATTGATCTCAATTTGATAGATCGCTAAAGAATTTTAAGAAATTGAGAGTTTCTTTGATTGTTCATGTAAGCTCAATTTTCCGGAAAAGTTATATCTGAAGAATTAGGTGTTTTAGATGACTTAGATCTGTAATAATACGATATTTAGGGTGTTTAAATTAGAAACAAAAATTGAGTAATAAAATCACTTATTTCAGTTTACTAGTTAAGTTTTCGGTATTAAAAAGGGAAAAGCATAGATCTGCGATATTTTTTTTCTATTTGAATGTGATTAAGGTTGCTAGTGATGAGTCTATATTGTGTTTAATATGTATGCAAAGTGTTGAATCCATCAAAAGCCTTTATGAGCAAAGCGAAGGGTAAAGAAAAGCTAATTTGAGCTTTTGGCATATGAGCGAAAGCAAATCAGTGAGTAATCGAAATCGTTACTTCTAAGCACAATTCACTGAGTTAATTGGGAGCTTAGGTTAGCCTAAACATCTATCCTAATGTAACAGCCCGATTTAGGGGCTATTCGGAACAGTGGTTTTGAAAATACTAATCCGAGGTCGGAGAAAATTATTTTAGTATTATTTTATGAGTTAAAGCATGATTATATAGGTGCATGAAAATTTTGGTGCTTTAATTTTAGCGATTGCATGCTTAATCGTGAAAAAGGACTAAATCGCATAAAGTGCGAAAGTTCCATTTTATAAGCTAAAGGTGTCTAAAAGCCATAGAATATTAATTGGAGGCCTTTAATGGGCAATTAGACCCTTATATATAGGGTGGACGACCATAGGGGGACAAAGAAGTCAAAATTAGTCAAAGTTGGTGTAGTAGGTGGATTAAATTGATGAAATAAAATAAAATAAAGAAAGAAAAGATATCATCTTTTCTCCCCATCTTCTCCACCGAAAAATACAAGCAAAATAGGGGTTTGAAAGCTCAAAAATTTCAGCAAACTCTTCTCCTTGCAAGTAAGTGATTTAGTGATCATTTCTAGATAATAATTGTACTTTTGAAACCCCTAAAGCTTAAGCTAGCTAAAGAGGGGACTATCTTGCAAAATGGTTGAAAGTTTTGAGTTTTTCCATGTGAGCTTCTAAGTTTTTTGCTGCATTTTTATGGAAGAAAATGAGTCTTAGTTGTTAGATAAACAACTTTTGTGAAAGGTGTTATCATGAAAACACCTAAAAGGACCTTTTTGTAAAGGTTGTAAAATGTATGGTAAATGTGTGAAATAATGAGTATTGAGGGCTTCCATAAGAGTAATAAATGTTTACCTAGGCTCGTTAAAGAAAGAAATTTGATTAGAATTGATTTCTGAGATTAGGGGTAAAATAGTCATTTTGTGAAAGTCTAAGGGCAAAATGGTAATTTTACCAAAGTATGATTATTGAGATGTGTTGATTAATGTGGTTATTAAATGAGCTAATTTGCTACTATATAGATCATGAAGAACGAGGAATTAACCTTGACTGAGAAAAAGGCAAGGTATCAGATTAAATTGGCAAGTGACCTATTTTGAAACCGAGGTAAGTTTGTATGTGATAAATTCAACATCATGCTAGTATATTTGAGAATGTTTGATATTATAATTATGCATATATTTCTATGAAATTGAATGATGGTGTTGAATGAGAAAAATGATGAAAGTTGTGATTTTGAAGTCCCGGTTGGACTATAATAAATGTGAGAATACTATTGTCGAGACATGAGATGAATAAGGTCCCGTGTAAGACCATGTCGGGGACATGGCCTCGGCACCGAATTGAGATCCCGTATAAGACCATATCTGGGATATGGCATCGACATTGAATATGAAAATCGTATAAAACCATATCCGAGATATGGCATCGATAATTGATGTGAGATCCTGTATAAGACCATATCTGGGATATAGCATCGGTACTCAGAGGTGACCCCATGTAAGACCACATCTGGGATGTGGCATTGGCTTCGTATTTATGTGGATGACGATGAATATGTGTCTTTGAATATCCCAAGTGATTTAGTGGGATAAATAGTTAAGCTTGAAATAAAAATGAGTTTGGTGCTAAAGCTATGTGATTGAGTGAATACAGGTACCCGTGAGTAATTCACGAGAAAAGTTTACGTTATGTGTTATTGCATGTATTCGATAAAAGCAAATACGAGTAAGTTATGGCAAGTGCTTAAGACTTTGCGGTTTTATTCAATGCCATGGATGGATGATATTATGAGCTTTATGTTGCTATTTATTTTCATGTAAACTTACTAAGCTTTATGCTTACCCCTCTTATTTCCCTTTTCCTTGTAGCATTGCCAAGTTAGCTCGAGAATTCGTGGAACGTCGGAGTTCGAAAATTACACTATCAACTACCCTTTTTGGTATAGCAAAGCTAGATTCATTTTGAGTATGGCATGTATAGGACTTGGTCATTTTGTTATGTCATATTTTCTAGCCAAAGTGTTGGCTATTAATATTGTTCAATTTATTTTGTAAATGGTCATGGGAAGTTGGCCTATACTTGACATGTTCATATATTCAATGATGATGAATTTCATGAAGTGTATGCTTGTGTGGATGTCTTGATTTTGAGTTCTTAGAGGTGCCATATGGTCATAATATGTGTTGAATTGATTTGGTATAAGTGTGGTTGCTTTGTAGGGTGGCAAATGGCTTGGTAGATAGCCATATAATTGTCCACACGGGTAGACACACGGGCGTGTGTCTAGGCCGCGTGTGACACACGGTCAGCCCCATGGGCGTGTGGAGAGGCCGTGTGTCCCCTTGCATGCTAGGTTTACAAGTCAGTATGCTTAGTAGTAAACACACGGGCAGAGACACGGCCGTGTGTCTCAGTCGTGTGGGAGGCAAGGCCATGGACATGGGCGTGTGCCCAGGCCGTGTGAAGTCTGCACCTGAAATTTAGAATTTAATTCGACACGCGGTCTAAGGACACGGGCGTGTGCCTTGGCTGTGTGACCTTAGTGAGGTGATGACGTCATAAACAGAATGCCATAATTTTTGCACACGGGCTAAGACACGGGCGTGTCGAGGCCGTGTGAGGGACACGGGCCAGAGACACGAGCGTGTGTCTGGCCGTGTAAAAACCCCTGTAGGTTCGAATTGAGAAATAAATCCACACGGGTGTGGAACACGGGCATGTGATATGCCACACGGGCGTGTCCTATCCTTCGCACGGGCATGTGGCCCTGTTTTAAACCAAATTTGTCTTTGTGTTTCAAAGTTTTTGATTTAGTCCCGAATCATTTCGGGTGTAAGTTTTGGGTCTCGTAGGCCCATAATAAGGACATTATGAGTAGGCATGAAAAGTCTTAAGTTGAAACGAAATTTTATGGCCCGATGTGGTACGTTTAAACAAGTTGAGTTAGGTAATGCCTCGTATCCGGTTCCGGCTTTGAACACGGGTAAGGGGTGTTACACCTAAGTTCCGAATGTAAGTTTTCTTACTCGATCTATGTTATATTACATGTGATGCTTGTATGTTGAGATATGTGATACATGTGAGATTTTTAGCATGTGCTTTGAGTATATGGTAGTGAATGATAAGTGGCTTGTTATACACACTGAAGTGAATTAAAGTGTATATGGCTTTTTGAGCAATTGTGATTGATGGAAAATTGGGTTTGGAAAACGCAGCGGAAAATAAATTTAGGGAAAAACAAAGTTTTAATTTTTTTTTCCAAAACAAGAATTTAGTTGTGATATCTAAAATAATAAACACTTAATTAAAATTGTACATTTTCGATTCATCTGGGATGAACGCTTTGACCGAGTAGTCTTCTCCATTATCCTCAAGCTCACATCTGCTGAGTGTGGGCTCGTTTTGAATTAGAAAATTTTTCACAAAAATTATCAATGGAGTAATTTTGTAATTTCTCTAAACTTTTGGGCCAAGTTGTAAATAAGAAAAATATCTCTAGAAATTTTCTGAAATAATTTATTTAGCAAGTGTGTGTAAATAATAAACCATGACTCTCTTTATATAGGGAGAGTTTAGAGAGTTCAATTATAATTAAACTTAATCACTTTAATATTAAATTAATATAATATTTATCTACAAGATAAATATTAAATTAAACTTAATATTAAGATAATCACTTTAATATTAAATTAATAAAATACTATTAAGATAAGTATTAAATTTAATTTAATATTAAATCTATTAAAATAATATTATTTTTGGAATAGTTAATTTGAAATCAAATTCTCTGGTAGAGTCTCAGTAAGAGTGTAATTCTTCCACTGCTCAACCATCGAAGAACCGCCGTCGCCGACCATTTGTTGACCACCGGAATGCTGTCGTTGTAGCTGCTGACACCCCAAGCTGGTTTGGTTTCTACCGGTTCGATTTGAGCCAGTGATGGCCCAACCGATCCAGCCACTGATTGGACCGTCAGCTAGGTTTTACATACCAGGCCCGATTCGACCAGTTTTTTGGTCTTGGTCTCGATTTTGAGCTCTCGGGCCCAATTTACGATATCAAATCTAATTTTCAAGTTCAATTACCCATAAGGCCAATTGTCTGACTTGAAAATTAATTTACAAAAATATCATATTAATTTTAATTAATTTGATTAATTTAATTTTACTTGATCAAAATTAATTTTCCCAAAAATCTCTTAGATTTTCCAAATTAATTTTTCAAGAAAATTCTTTAATCAAATTCTCTAGTTGAACAATTCTTACGACCGCCCAATTTAATTACACATCGAATAAATTGGCTCAATTAAATTATTCCCAAAGTCGTAGAATTTTCTTCTAATTCAAATGCAGTCCGATCGAGCTTTTGTTGAGCTACCGGAGGGACCAATCGGACATATACAGTTAGACTCTAGTAATTGCAATTATGTCTAGAAGTATCGTTCATATAATTCGCAATTACTTAATCGTGGAGTCAGTCCACAAGAAGTACCATGATTGAAAACTCCTTATTGTATACTCTTTATGAAAGCATTTCATCCAACTACTTTGTCCAATAATCTCGTTATGTGTGTGTTACCCTCATATGATATCCTCAATTCCTTTGAGTTGAATCCGTTCACTCAATACAATCCTATTTTATCTCATTGTCACCATTTCATCTTTTTAATGATTAATATGATCGCTGTCAACAGATGACTGTGATAAATTGCTCGTTCGAGAACAAGTAACCCATGGCCACGTTCCATATTTATCAATCCACACAATGCTAATGAGAGGATATTGTTAACTCTTTAATTGAGCTATGAATTCCATTGTTGCTAGTAAATCCATGCTATACACAAGTCATGTACCCAACATACCGACTATTGTCTCGATCATCTTTAGAACATAAGCCTCCACTTATGTCAAAACACATGAGTTACATATACATGGTCAGTGACTAACTCAGGATTTAGGTAAATCACACCATGAATGTCATGAATGAATTAATTCACAAATGAATTCAGAATTAACTCATATTGGGTCTAGTCCAATATATTATTTTGCCAATGAATACATTTATGTCTCTACCCGCGGAGTTAACTGCCCCAATAGCCAAAACTAATCATCTCCTCAATTGGAATTGTAGACGACATAATAATCCTTCTAAGTATTTGGATCAAATGCTCACTTTGATTCTTTTACGGGATCACAGACTCGTTTAAATTATTTACTGAAGTAAGTTGTCTTTATCGCAATGTAAACGTTCTTACAATGCCACTTATCATCAGTTTTAACTTAGACAACCAATGAGTTAATATTTGCTTGTCACAATTCCATTATGCATACAAAATATGAAAGACAAAATTACAAAAGACATAACAGTAAAATGTGAAATTTATTTATCCATAATTCAAAGAAAACAATTACATGTTTACTACAATATGAGCACATTTCTCAACAATCTCCCACTTGCCCTAGTGAAGTAAATGTGTCATGTTTCGCATTCTTATATCCTCAACGTATTTGTTAAAACTCTTAGTTACAAGAGTTTTAGCAAACGGATCCACAAGGTTATCTTCAAAAGGTACTTTCACCACATCTATAATTCCTTCGACTACTACTTCTCGTATCATGTGATACTTCCAATGTAACACCCTTCACCCGTCTCCGTTTTTGTATTAGGGTTACGAGATGCTACAATAATTAACAAGTTAAAAACGTGCAATTTCAATTTAAAATTTAATTAAAACAATTGTTAATAGACAAGTGTTCATTTACAATTCGACTTGGGCTCGGGCAAAAAAAAACATTACCTAAGGCCCGACCTATTTTCTAAATGGGTCTTATTTTTTTACTCAAGCCCATTATTCGGGCCTATATTTTTATCCAAACATTCTCACTTTTTAGACGGACTTGACCTAGCCCATGGACAGACACCCGACCCAGCCCATGAACATGTCTAAATACAATAAAATAATTTAAAATTATGAATATTTAAATATTAATACATGCATCCATCACAACTACTAATTTAAATATTATTCAAATTCATCCTATCTAAATTCCGATTGTAAATTACTATCCTTAATCTCAAATCCATAGGGTGAATCTGTTGGTAAAAAATAAAAAGTAAAAATCACTAGCAACTATTTTCTACTTTATTTTAATTTTTGATGTAAAAAATAAAAAATAAAAATTACAAGCAACTATTTTCAATTTTATTTTTATTTTTTTATGTAAAAAAAAAGAAAAAAAAAGACAACAAGTTTAATGAAATTAAATAGCGAGCCTTCAACTACAACAAATTTGCCCAAAATGTAGAAACTTAGTATTTGTATTTAGTCATCATCTTTTATACGATACTCCACATCCAGTAGCAGTTCAATTAAAAGCACCAAATTCCTCAAAATGATTCGCCCAAAACCCTAATTTGAAACCTTCTCCCTTTTATTTTACCTATCAGAAATGATTCATGGTAGCGATGATGATGCAGCAGCCGCAGCAGGCGACACCGCCGAATCCTCCTCCTCCTTCCGACTCTTCACTTAGATCCCCTACCCCTACCCCAACTCCCACTCAATCCCCTCTCCCTCTCCGCCCACGCCAGCCCCTCGAGCATGTCGCGGTTCCAATCTCCGCCGCTCATCCTTCCGGTGAGCCTCTCGTAACCATGGGGACCGCCGCACTTCCACTCGCCAGAGTTAGGCTATCCGATATTTCCCCCTATGATGGTGCCCCTTCTGCTTCCTATGTGAAGGCCGTGGAGGCTTTTTCGGGTTCTTTGATGCGACACAATGCGGCGGTTATTGAGTTTGGGAACGAGGATGCCGCATTGATGCGTTGCGCCTTGGAAGCCGCGCGGTTGTACTTTAGGAGTAGGGTAAATACTGTTGGAAAAGGAAGTCGTGGGTTTTATATGTATAGGGCTGGAAGGTATGTATTTTTTCTGTCCGTTCTTTTGAAAAATCTAATGCTTAATTGTTTTTTTTTTTGTTCAAATGATTGCTTTCAGTTAGTATGCTAGCTAAGGCTTGTATTTGCTTCGTTGACCATAATTACTTTAACTCGAGCAATCGAGCTTATTGCTAAAGCTCGAAAAAGATCGAAACAGCATTTAACAAATCGCATTCTAGTTTATGAAATGATGAAATCTTTCCTCTAGTGTTAAAATTGGTACTAAAGGAGACATTTTTATTTGGATTTGTTTCAAGAAGTTAGCAAATCAGTTTCCGGAGGGTTTTACACTTAAGTGGTGATACATCTTTGAAGTCATTTGGTCACCTTGTATCCGAAGTAATGTGATTTAAGTTAATGCCAAGTCGTATTTCACAATAGAATTTTTTATTGCAAAATTAACCTTAAAATTCTTTGGCCATGTTGCTGCTCTACTGTATTGCCGGAGCCTATTTCTTAGTAACTTTTCTAGTCTCATGTCAATTGCTTGGATGAACAGTTGAACACTTCTTCATAATAGGAGTTCTCCTTATTCCCGCACATAACTTCGCTAGGATATGCTTATCAATGATCATTTAGCTAATTTTCTAGCTGTAAACCTATTGAATGCATTTTCTTTTAATGGTGCTTGCTGCAGGTTTTATACACACTTAGTAGTTACGCCATTTGGTCTATGCATAACATTTACAACTGCCATGGCTTTTTGCTGCATACTTATTTTAAATGTATCTTAGATTTACTTTTTTTTTTCTCTGAACTTGTTTATATTGCTTTTTTTTATGCATCTATTTGCTTATTACTTCTGGCCAATTGATGACAAATCTTAGCTTTCTTCTGGTAGGTCTTTGGAAGATTGGGACTCATCTCCCCCATGCATGGCTGATATATTTAGGTGCATGGGGAAGGCAGCTCGTGTTGCTTTATGTGCAATAGCAAGGCACCTTCGTTTACAAAGCGAGTAAGGATGGTGATGGTGGATTATCTTACCTGTATTAATTTGCTCATATTTATTTTTCTGCCTTCTATCTTGGTAATGATATCAAAATACAAAATATGTATTGTACAGTGTGTTCAATCATTTACTTGATGATACCCCATTACCTGCTAATGAGGTGTCCTCATCGGTGCTTGTTGCATCCTACTCTCACATGTCTTTGCAAAATGGAAAGGGGGCTATTGGAGGAGGGAAGCCAGGGACTGCTGGTGAAGTTGAGAAGGGGTTATTGACATTGATTTCTTCAGATGGTCCTGGTCTACAGGTCTCTTTATTTTTCTTTCCTTGCAGAAGAAAAAAAATCTTTGATGTACGAATTTTTCATTAATCAAGCACTTTCTTCTGAATCTGTTGCTTTGCATATATCTTTTTCTGTAAAAACAATCTCATATTGAAGTAAGGAATATATACTTGCAAGCACATGTGTATGCATAATTTGTTTGGGATATTTTGATTATATGATCCTTTTGGGGAATATCTGTTAAATATTTTCTGCCTTAGGTTTGTGATCCCAACGGTCGTTGGTACCAAGCAGATGCTGGATTAGCTCCTGGGGATATGTTGCTCATTACTGGCAAGGCGCTTAGCCATGCCACCGCTGGTCTTCGTCCTGCTGCCACCTATAGAGCTGCTCCCGAGTACCTATCAGGCATTAATAATGGTGGCAGGTAACATGTAGTCATGTTCCCTTCATGCTTTGCTGCTTCTAACGTGGCAGCAAAGTTATTCAACTTGTACTTCTTGACTAAAGTGAGTAACCTTTTCAGCACTTGGTGTCAGGACATCACTTGCATTCAGGCTCATGCCACAAGGCAATGCTATATTAGATTGCTCTCCAGTTGCAGCTGCTGGTCATGTAATTCCACAAAGCTATGTACCAATATCTGTTAGCCAGTTTATGGATGAACTTTCTGCTGAAGAAGATGTAGTGTGCAATCGTTCTGATAATACTTGTGTAAGTCCTGACTTGTTGCATTTCACGCGATGCTTCTCCAGTGAAAAGTAGAATACCTAGAAAAAAAGGGTGATGGTGAATATCCATCTCTCTCATTTAATATACTGTTATTGTTTTTAACTAATTTTAAGGTGTTGAAAATAGTCCTTTGCCGAATTTGAAAGCTGATTTAGTGTATAAATTTATTCTGTGCCATTTCGAGTTGCTTCTCTTCTTATTTAGGGAAACAATGTTCGACTTTGTTTATTTTATATTTTTTTAATAGGGCAAGATTTTCAAATTCATGTGATGGGCCTGGTGGTTGATTGAAAGTGGATTTTGTTGTGTTGATTTACATTTTTATTTGCTCACGAGTTTATGGAAAGCAGTTTACTGGTTGCACAGCTTTTCCCCCCTTTTAAATGGACCTACTTTATTGTTGTTGCTTGCATATTGCATTTCGAACTTTATATTTTGGCTGCAATTTTTTGTTGGAAAACCTTATTGTGAATTGTGGATTCCCAGGTAGCTCGAAACAATTTGAATAAGCAGCCTTCATTGAGAAGCGTTCTGTCAGACCCCTTGTCGTAAGTTGTCTCACTTTCATTCATCTTTTTGTAATTTCCTTTGGTTAAGCTATTTTGTATCTTTTTTTAAGTTTTGTTCGAAAATTGAAATATATCCATGGTATGTCATAGTATCAATAAAATTGTTTATAATCATATTGTGTGTGAATCAGCATAACTAAGTCATTGCTGAAAGTCCCAACCCGTCATCGTTCCCTCCACCTTTAGAATGGGGCATCTTCCATTAGCTCACATCTTTTTATAGGATTTCTCTAGGCTATTCTCCCTCATGTATGATAGACCTTAAAAAAATGCTTCTCATTTTGTGCTTAGTTGGCACCACATTCGCCTTTTTGAGGATGCATAATCCTTTTTAAGCTATACATTTCACTTTTCACATTTACCATCTTTGCTGATCTATTTTGTTGGTTTTTCCTTGATGCTTAGTGGTGCATTCCTTGAAGATGCTACGGTTGTTTCTTGTGGACATTCATTTGGTGGTCTCATGCTGAGGAGAGTCCTTGATATGGTAAGCAGGATATTGCAATTAAGGAGAACAAAATGTTGCTTTATTTTCACGCTGCGTGGTTTCCTCAAGAAAATGACAGTTCTGCCCTTTCTTGGGGATTTAGAGGTGAATCATTGAATAACTGTAGGATGAGTTACAATCTAGAAGTTGAATAGATTCTCTGAGAACAGAATAGCAGTCGCATCTTTCGTTTCCTAAAGCTTGTAATTCTCTGTGGCCTACATTAACAATTCTTCTTGTCCTTCGAAAAGAGGGAAAATGGGAGGTAGACAAAGGCTAATGGCTATTCATTTGAATTTAATGAGTCCGTTTACTCGCTTGATATGCTAGGAGCCAGTTGCTTTTCATTTTTGAGGAAAAACTAAACCTTTTAACGCCAAAAGATTTTCAGCTTGTTGGAACTTGCTGTATGTTCTATGGAAAGAATATTTAAGAGACAGGGTAGATAAATAAATATTGGTTTTCTCAACTAGAAGGTGTGAGCACACCTAATTCAGCATTCTAGAATGATGTATCTGTTGGTAATATCAAACTATTTTTATCTCCTTATACTTTTGATGGTTAAAGAATGGGGTCAAATTCTTTCTTTTCTTTTTTTTTTTTTTTTTTTGGGGAGGGGGATTGTAATCAGGCAGTCTGCAAAATCATAAATATTACAGGAGTTAATGTAAATCAGAAGTGCTAAGAGGTCTGCCAAGAAGATTTGAAGGAAAGGAGATCTTGTCATTTTGTGGCTTATATAGGCTGTTTTTATGTTGGCGTGCATCTATTGTTGTTTATATGTCTGCTTGTACGCAAGTGCATAAAGTTGTTTGCTTTTATTTCTCTGATTAGATCACTGCTGCATTTTATGTTGAGGCTTATCATTGATGGTTATTGCTGTTTCCTTTTCATTACTGTTTTTTTGTGGATTAATTATTACCTTTAGATGGAAACAGATAAGAATCATAACTACAATTGTTGTTTGCATCACAGTCAAGATGTACACTCTGCAGTGCAGACATCGACTCTGGATCATTGATCCCTAATATGGGTACATTCTGATAGCTTCATTAATTTTCTCCATCTTTTTGTTCCCAGTTTTGCTATGTTCATTTCTTTTTTCTTTCTGTCTCACTTCTCTCCCTCACCATTTCCTTTTTCAAGCAATTTGATTCCTTTTGTGTTCTCTCTTTTTTTCTTGAATCTTTTTTATCTGTTTATCATATTTTCACTTTTGTCCAACAGCTCTAAGAGCTGCTGCTTTAGCTGTGAAGCAAGAGGATAATCGGAGGCTATTCCATAATGCCACTCTTCGTAAACGACGGAAAGAAATGGGTGACCAAATTGATTTATCAAAGAGATCAAGCAGGGTATGATCTAAATTTCTTGACATCATCCTTTCAAACTTTTGTTTGGCATGTATAAACTGTCATAAGCATAATGGGGATATTAAACTCGCAGTTCATTTGCAAATGCAAATGGGAGGAGATAGACCCATAATTTTCCATATGGGCAAAACTGTTGCTAGAGTTTTCAAAGTTTAGGAGTGCTGCTTCTTGGAATCCGGTTGTTCTCTAGGAAATAGTCTTTATTATTATGAAAAGGGGAAATGGGCCTAAGTGAAATGTAGTTCTTTGACTCATTTTACTTCATTGTGCTAAAATAAAACAATCACATCATTTAATTTCTCAACATGGCCATTCGGTGTGAATTGGTTTTTTTATTGATGCATCTTTGTGATCTTACCTATCATGTAGGTTAATGTCTCAACATGGTCATTAGAAGTCAGGATAAGCTGAGATGTTCATGTTTTCTTTGGGAATTTTAATTCTTGAATTCTTATGAAATGAAATTGAATCATCATTTAAAATGTTTGAGAAAAAAAAGGGGACATTTATGGTGAATATTATTCAAACTGCTTTTAGCACTCATTGAACTTTCCAAATGTAATTTGTTAGAGTTGTTTTCATCTTCAAATCTGACACTCTTCAAATGTTTTTCTGTAGGAGAATGGAGAGGTTGGTGCTGAGGATGGGTTGCATAGGGGCGTGCAATATCCATTTTCAGTGAACGAGAAGGTGTTGATTAAGGTGTGTGTTTTGCCATCTGTTTATGGCAAAAATTTTGATTATGACTTCTCTGACTTAAAAATTAGATTGAAATTTGAAACGGTTACACTGATTGTTTAGGGAAACAGGAGGACACCAGAAAAGTTTGTTGGAAAGGAAGCCGTTATTACATCCCAATGCCTCAATGGCTGGTGAGTGGGCTTGATCCAAAGATCTTACAGATGCACAAAACTGTGTCTAGTAGTCTTCAATTTTGTAATAAAATGCTCATTAAAATACATTGTTAGATTCCAGTTGTGAATGAAGTGACATGAACCTTAAACAATTAATGATGTTGATATGAACCGACTTGAAATGTCCCTAGTCTAAATCCAAAAAAGAATTGAACTATAGTCTAAGATGACTGAACTACAAACTAATGTGACACATGATAGTTTAAGGAGCTGGGTTATGACAACGATAAAGGAAAAGATAAAGATAAACAGGGGAAAAAAAGGATTACTCGGCTTTACAACTAGGGATTCTTGATTGCATCAAACAAAGAAAGTAGAAAGAAATACTAAACATTCACACCCAGGTTTCTTTAGGACTTTACGCTTTAGGTTGATTGCATCACAAAACCATAATAGCAATAATGCTGAAAATCTCTTCATAATCAAAGTCAATATTTATATTTATATAGGCTACTAGCCAACTGTGAACCTTAATCCTAAAAGAACTTGAACCCCTACCCCAATTAGGACTTTAAAAGAAAAATACCAGAAACTCTTAATAACAAAAGCTAATACTTTAGAAAAGCTTAATAGGATAAGGGGAAAAAACTAAGATACTAATCCTACTGGAGATGTAAAATACCAAATATAACTTTAGATTTATGAATATTACAGTTAAGTCTCATAAATACAACAAGATCAACAAAATAAAGGCTTGAGTAAGCCAATCCCTCAATTAACTTAGTAGGGTTCTGCATCATAATATGGCTGAGCTTGAGCGTAACCCCAGAATTTTACTTTTAACAAGAAAGTTTTAAGTTTGAAAAGTGCATTATCAACGTTTTGGAAAACTCAAGCAGAAGATTAAAATAATAAATATTATCTCCTTCAATTCTGTGTGTTAATTCCTTTTACCCCCACAAAAATTAGACTATAGTGAGATGACCTTTTCTTGAAGATATGCATTGAACGTTTATCTCTTAATGCATTCATATCATTAAGTCGAGGAAACTGTTATTTCCTTCTTTTTTTTCACTCACACAAAAAATGTCATCGCAGCAGAGGTAGCAATGGGCTTAGATTTCATTGGTGACAGTTGCCATGCTTTTTATGAATTTCTTGCAGGTATTTGCTTAAGATAATTGGAAGTGGTGAGAATGTTCGTCTACAATATCGATCTCTTTGTAAGATCATGAACCCTCAATCCACCATTGAAGAAGATAGATGTCCTTCACAACCGATTCAGAACAGTAGCTCATAGTTATAGCTGTAATTACCTTTTACTCACGGCATAAAGAAAACCTCAAATACCTAGAGGAATAGTGAACTTGTTCGGCTGTCATAGATATGTAATTTCCTTCTCTTTTGTTTCTTTGATTATACTATTGTTGTATTTGAATGTTGTTTTTATCCAGGAAAAGTAAGTTATTTGACTCCCAATATCATGTAAGAAACTCTGCTTAGAAAAAAGGAACTATGGAATATGTATAATACGACCAGCTTGCATATTTCTATGTTTGTCTGTTGTTTTTTTAAATCTTTCTCGATCATGTAAATATGAAGATGACATAAGTTATTCCAACATGTTGAAATCGTAAACTGCTTACCACAAATACATTGTTTATTAAACTCCCCATCCTGCCCTTTCTGCCCAGAACTTTAACTAGCTGCTCTAGGATGGTGCCATCAACCGGCAGCCACATTTTTCTTTTCTTTGCTGCTTTTCTTGTTCTTTAGGCTCGTATGGTGGTTCCTGTTGGTTTCCTCTTTGGCAACATCCATGTTGTGATGGCGGCTTGCCTAATCTCTTCTCCATCCTTTTTGTTGGGCCCTTGGTTTTCCAAAGATGGTGCAGGCTTCGGCTGCTTGAGGTTCCCATGGGTTATTTCAGATCAACCTTGTTCTTGGTTTACATTGGTTGCTCCTCCCTCTCCCTTAACTTGGTGCCCTGGGGCTGCTGGGAGCAGAGTTCTAAGTTTGGAGTCCACCATAGTCTTCGACACCTGGCATGGTCATTTGCGGGGTGTTGTTTCGATTGTCCGCTTTTAGTGTCTTTGTTGCTCGCTCTGTTGCAAATTCCAATGCACTGGCCTGGGTTCTCCTTGGCCTAATGGCCAGGCTTCTACCGTTATGGTTGGTGCTGCTGCCATAAGTTTGAATAGGAGAACGACGAAGATTGCTCTTTTTCTTGTTTTGGGGTTGTGTTGTTGTATTGACTGAGATTTTGGGCAGTTTATTCCTCTATTTGCTATTGTTTTTGGGTACTTATTTTGGTTTTGGGTTGATTCCGTAGCAGTTTTCCTGTTGTTCCATCTTTTGTTTTTTCGTTTTTCTGTTTATGGAAAAATATGGCTATTAACTTCGTTGATTTAATTGTATTTTTTAATATTATTTGTGTTGGTTAAAAAAATATTATTTTGTGTTCATTGTAGAGGTGTTCATGGGCCGGTCCGGGTTAGGTTTGGGTTAGGCTTAAGCATGATATTAATATATTTTATGCTTGTCGAAGCTCGGTCTGTCCCGAAATATGGGCATAAAGTTTTGTTCAAATCCATCCTTATTTGCAAAAAAATAACCCAAGTCCATTTTAAGCTCACTTGTATTTTTAAATTTTTTTAAAAATATTTATATTATATTATTTTAGTATTTAATAATTTTATAAATAAAATTAAATTTTTTTATATAGTAGTCATCTTAACATTATTTTAATGTTTATATTAGAGTAATAATATATATTTAGTATATGTTTATTCTTTTAATGTGTTTTAAATTACATAATATATAAAAATAATATAATATAAAGTATTATAAACTTAAAAACGGATCGAATCAGGCTTGGATCTTGAATGTCCAAGCTCATATTTTAATTGGGTCTAATTTTTTTGCCCAAACTCATTTTTGGGCCTAATGTTTTTGTTAAAATCCTCTCAAATTTTAAGCGTGCCTTCAAGCCTGAATAGGTAACTCAACCCATGAATAGATCTAATTTATTACTCGATATAATTTTATTAACATACATTCTCGTTTAAACTTTTAAAATATATATATTAAAACATAAAAAATTGTCCCTATATTTAATTTTATATTAAATTAAAAACATTTTATTACTTAAATTAATAATTTCGATTATAAAAACAGCCAAGCCACTTTCCACAAGCAAACCAATGTTGGTTTAGTTTTGGAAAAAGATGTAGTGAGCGTCCTACATACCCTAAAGCAAAAGCATGTTACATACATAGTAAGATAACACCTAAATCCCCCTCCCCGTGTTACATGTGTCATGCTTATTATTATAATTTTTAAACATATTAAAAATTAATAATGCAATAAAATATTTTAAAAAATTACTATAATTTTCATCCAAGAAAATCGATAAAAATATAGTAAGATAGCAAAAAAAAAAAAAAAATCAGGATTAATCATAGATTCCCCCTAAATTACTTACCTCTTTTATACAGAAAGTCAAAAAGAAAATTGGAAAAATTGTTGGGAAAAGAGAGCAAAAATCCAAAAAAAAGCAAATACATGTTTTGTCTTAATAAAACCACAACAGCAAACAATACATATGTGTTTGTTTAATAATCACGGGATCAGTCGTATAACCCCAATTGGCATTATTAAAATAATCACATGTTGACAGACAATGACACAATAAACCAACCGAAGCCTCCCCATAGTTTCCTCCTTCACTCTTGGCCTTTTCCTCCCACTATACCCCCTTTTTTTTTTATTTCTTATATCATCTATTAGTACACTCCTTTTTTTTTTTTTTAAATTTATATCAATTTGGCTTTTTTCTTTCTAGTAAAGATCTGTATTTTCTTTGGTTAATGTGTTGTTTGCTTTTGAATTTATATATATATATATATATACATATATTGTTGATTCCATACTTTAAAAATATTATATTTTTATTTAATCAACCACTTAAATATTTTATAAATAAGTGGGAGATATTGTTAAATGGACAGGAAAAAAAATATACAAATGAACTCAGACAAAAACTTTTTAATTTACACTGAAAATTTCCCATTCATATTTTTATAAGAAGACATATAATTAAGATATTCACCATATTTGAATGTTATAATTAGATATTTATGTTAAATTTTTTAAAGGATGAAATACAATTACAATGTAAAATTATTTATTTTTCAAGTAATCATACAATTTCTCAAACCAAAAAGAAAAAAACTTATTTACTTTTTCAATGTAATCATGCATTTTCTCAAATCTTGGCTTCAATTTATCAAACACTAACCCCCTTCAGTAATTATACAAAGAACTTCAACAAAATCTTGGCAAAGTTGCATTGTAGCAAGGGGTGATGGCACTGTTATGCCTTACCAACTTTGACATCTGCCCCTTCATTTCCTTACACGCTTTCTCTAACTCTACCACTCTCCATTGCATCTTTTGCAAATTTAGTTTCATATATTCAGTCCCTTCTGAAAAATTCTCTGCTGACGATGAATCTATGCTATCATGGTACAACACCCGGCTGCCTTTGGGATTACTCCCATATAACATTAACTCATTTTGGGGTACTTTAGATTGCTGTGATATGAGTGCTTGAACTGAAATATTTGGTGGGATTCTTGGATTCTTGGCTAGCTCTTTGCTTGCTTCAAATGTGAGCTTTTCATAGTTGAGACATCTGCAAAGCCTTGATCTATCTTCAAAAGAAAGTGTAGGATGGGACTGCAATAGCCATTTATGAAACATCAACACTATGAGTTGAAAATAGAGGGGGCAACAAAAAAACAAAAAAAAAAAAGGTATGAAATGGTCACCTGAAGATAGAAATCAATAGCTCTATAGACCCCATCAAAGCAATCTCTAGCAGAATGTGGTAAACTCTCAGCAACTGCAAGGAACTTAGAGATGTTGAGGTTCTGATCAGGAGATATTTCTCTCAAATACTTATCTATTAATCTTCCAAGCTTCTTCATCTTCTCTGAATTCACCCCTTCACTATTAACAAACACTTTAATCAATCTTATTACCAGATTGACATCATAAACACCCTTGTTATGTCCAGATACCAACAAGTCATCTACAGTTGCTTCATCAAGATTCTCACCAATCAATCTCTCCAACCCTGCCCTATAGTCTTTGCTGAGGCTAAAACCAGATACAAGTCTCAATACCCAGAAAAGTTTCCTGCAAGCAAATTTGGTTTTCCCCACTAGGATAACCCCATGAACAGCTGTGTCAGCCAGACCACCATATTCAGATTTTGAGGTTGGTGAACCTTGGGGTCTGCTTTTGAGGTAATGGAGAAGGAACCTTGTGAGTGTAAAACTGTTGTTTTGGTTCCCATAAGCACCCAAGTTCCTAATGATTTTTTCTATGATCTTTGGACTTAGTATTGTCAAGTCATCAAACCACCAATCCTTGCCTGATTTAGTACATGGACTAGCTGACTCAGGAGAGGCTTTGGATGTTGAAGAGAATCTGAACCCAAAACTTGTCTCAGGTGAAGATGATGATGATGAAGATGTTATGAAGTTCATATCTGAATTCTGAGCAATCTTTGCTAACAATGCAAAAATAAACTTTTGGATTAGACCATATGAATCTGCATATGAAAAGAACGGCTCACAACTCCTTAGGCTCATGATTAAATCAGTCCAAGACCAATCAAACATCCCTTCAAGGAACTTTTCTGTTTGTCTCAAGAGATTGTTGGTTGATGTTTTCTCAGTCATACCAAGAAAAAATGCACAGCAATAAAGGAGAGGTACATTGGAAACTGTGATTTCAACTCCACCATAGCTATAACAGAACCTTGCAACTTGCTCAAACCCATCTGGTCCTCCAGGGAAATCATTGAGCTCTATAACATAATTTTCAATCTGGGTTTTTCTCTTTTGTTTCCTAATGATCTTCTTCAACCTTCCTGAGAAAGCTGATATAATATTCTGAAAAAAAAGTTCCAACAAACATATTCACAAACAGTGGTTCTACTTGTCCATACAAATGAAATTAAGAAAGAAAAAACCCCAGAAATGAAAGAACTTACCTCATGAAGGAAGAAAGCATGTTGATCATTAATGATAATCTGAAGATTGATGAACTGAGGCATTGCTATTGCTTGTTTTTACCCAGGTTTTAGCTTGGCATAGAATGAAGCAATGAAACCAAAATAAAGGAGGCTTTTGTTAGTATGTGACAAAGAAGAAACAGGAAAGGGTGTTGAGTGGCAAAAGAGGCGCAACAAATATGATTATATATTAGAGAGAAGCCATAGCCTAAAAACTCCAAGTAGAAATTATTGAACCATTTAGGTAATGGATAAGTAAAACCAGCAAACTTATGCCATATTGCCATACATGCTCCGGGATGTGCGTTCCCAATATTATAATCAATGACGTTTGTCGACCTGTATACTTTATTTTGCCAAAAAGAATCCTGCCACACCGGTAGGTTATAGACAAAACCTTCAAAAACTCTTCCATGCATGCATATAATACTTATATATAAATGCCATTTTTTAGATGTTTGGAAGCTAAAGGGATTAGATTCAATTCTTTGACTGAGAAGATATATAAATATATATATATATATATTATATCAAACAGTGAGCCAATTGGCTAACCTTTTTTTCTAAGCCAATAAAATTCATTTTACTAATAAAGGATTACAAGGTTAAAGGATATCATTCCCATTCCAATGATAGAGCATATTTTAATATGTCAAAGTTGTGAGATTATTTGTATAGAGTCATCACTTCATTTGCTTTTTGATTCTATACCTTTAATTTCAAATGTTTTAATTACTTTTATATATTAAAGTTTACTCTATCATAATTATTTGGTATACTGTGAGATTTTGTTATATGTCATTAAGTTGTATGTGAAAAATTAAAAAAATAATAAATAAATAAGATATGTGGCAAAATCTCAATCCCGTTTGTGGAGTTAAAAGATTTCATCGCCTATGTACCAAATAAATATCGTGGTTAGATATTTGGTACACTGCTAGTAGAATTTTTAAACTTCACAAGCAATATTAAATATTAAGCAATGTGTTTTAAAAACAAAAATGAGGACGTTGGTGGTTAGATATATAAATGTGTATTGTATCTAGTGTTCATTTATGAATTATGATGTAGCATCAATTTTATTACAAAGGAATTTGTATAATGACTATGGATAGCCTATGTACGCAAATAAGGTCATATTGGTGGGGTTAATTGATGCGTACCTACTTACTAATTTTTTCATGTCGGTATTATGTAATATTCAATAACCCAAAGTTGTGTCAGCGTAGAACATTTTTGAAGAATGATGTCAACCAACTTTTGCTCAAACATTCATCCCGAGTTTCAAGAATGCTAAAAAGAAGGCTTTGAAATGAATGATGTCAACCAACTTTTGCTCAAACATTCATCCCGAGTTTCAAGAATGCTAAAAAGAAGGCTTTGAAATACCATAGCAAGGAGATAAAATCATTAACTGTTTTAATTTCAAAATCTAAACTCTCCTATAGTACCAAAACTGTGGCCACCCCATCACACTAAATCCACAATACATCCAACTCTAGACACTAGTCTTTGCTAAGATGCCAATTCAACTCAAAATGTTTCAATCAACTGCCATATTCTAACCACATTAACGTCACCCATTCTTTCTTTCTCAGTAAAAGTATCTGCCTCGGTCTCGATCCCGTCCATAATCTCTATCTCGCTCATAATCATAATCACGGCTCCGATCCTTTCCCCTATCCCTCTCTCTGCTTCGACTACGGCGTCTTTCCCTATCTTCACGCTCTCTATTCTTGCTACTTTCTCTATCATCCCGTTCCCTTCCTCTGTCTCTGCTTCTTTCTCTTCCATCCCTGTCAATCACACCTGCCAGATACAATGTTTTATAAAATTAAAAAAAAAAAAAATATGTTGATGTGCCCTGGCTCTGCTGAGACCCTGCAGGTTCACAGGCCAAGTGGCACATCAACAAGTCTGGTATTGTTTCCAGTGGGAATTTTGTCTCCCACCTTTGTGGGGGGCTTAAGTGCCTGAATAGGCGGCAGATTCACAGACCATAAGCATCTAGTAGGATGCCTGAGAAGGCAAAACCATGCACAATTGAGCTCTTGGCAGAGTCTGAGACAAAACTTCCACCGGGGACAATACTGAATGTGTCGAGGGTCCAACCCTCAACAAGAATACTGTTTTTTTCTGGGGTATAAATGAAAAAAGTGTTGTTTTATTTAAGTTAAAAAAAATGTTTATATGAGCTCAGTATTTTATGCCTATATGAAAGTTTTCAATGAGTATCTATATGGGCTAAAGCTGATATGAAATATGGTTACCTCATATATAAAATATACTGTAAAACAAAATTAGCAGTCAAACTAATCTGGAGCCAAGCAACCTAAACTAGGACCCTATATCTTTCATTTTCAGTATGGCAATCAGTATCTAAAAACAACGCATCCTCATATGAAGTAATTATCAACGTAATGAACCTAATACCTAGTTCCTCAACCTCCCAGCCAGCACGGCCTGAACCTGGTAGCACTCGAGCAGCTTCAGCTTGTTGTGTTTTTGCTCGAAACTTTTTCTTGAGATTGCCAAACTCATCATACATCTCACCATCATCCTGAGGATAACACATAATAACCATAAAATTAAGATATTCAATGAACTAAGCTTCAAGTAATGATAACAGATATATTTTTACTTCTTCTGCTTCACGTCGACGTCGCCTTGTTTCCTCTATCTCTTCTTCATCAAGTTCTTTGTAACCACCAGCACGTCCTCCTCTGTTAACCACAGGTTTAAAGCAAACTAAGATGCTTTGCACATAGCAGTAAAAATCGAAGGGTAGGAGTGAAAGCTCAGTAATACTGTAGTAAAATGACAAAAACAAACTAGCATTTCACTCCATCTAGTAAAAGCATATTAAATGAGTCAAAAAAATGGGATGTGAATACAATTAAAGAAAAGGACATAGAAGAGGAAATGAAGCCAATGATCTGATAATAAAATTAATTAACAAGTAGAAGAATACCGTGAAAGCACATAACAAGAATGCCTATGCAGTAATGGCAGTTACTCCAGAACATCACTACAGAATCAGGTAAAACTGTTTAAAAAGAATAATGCACTGTGTAGAAGAATGTATGCAATTCAGGTAATAAGAGGAAACTACATTTCTTTTCAGTTTCCCTCCAATGAAGTGAATGTCTAACTAACTAAATTTAGGAATCTTTTTGCTCTCTAGATAGCCAGCAGCACAACAAATTCCAACAAGTTCAAATAACAGAAATGGGTAGCTAAGGAGAAAATGATGGAACAAACTTAAGAAAGTTGAATACCAGTTGTACTAACAAAACCCAATCAAGCCAATAAAATAGGGTCTAACCAGCATATCTAGCGCAAAGAAAACTAATTGACAAACATATTTAACAAAAAATGATGGAAACCAGATTTCCAAGACATTTGGCTCAAATAAATAGTAAGAAAGTACCGAAAGAAGTTCAAGAGCACAAAAAGGAACTGCCTGACTACATATCAAGGAGCAAAATTGATGCACAGCAAAAAAAACTCAAAGCATAAACCATTTTTGTTCCAAAAAAATTTTCTAGTGAAATAATAATAACAACAATACCAACAACAACAACAAAGAATAGTTTGTGGTCCAGGCCATTGTGTGTACCCTAATCATGAAAAAAAAATAGTTAAATCATGAAAGAGATGAAATACAGAAAATGCAAGAATGAGCTGGTTTATTGGAATTTTCTTTTATTTTCCATCTCCTTCAAGTGAAGGGAGTGTGGTACAAGTTTCTTTTAGAAAAGGAGCAGTAAGCAAAAGTTAATGCACTTGAAAGAAAGCAAAGCCATGTTTTAGCAACATTATATGAATTGGAAAAGGTGAAGATCGAAAGGGGGTGTCTCATGCTTGATTGGAAATAGAAATGGCAACAATATCACTACTGTCAATGAAACATGGTTCTCAGCTTTCTCACTATAACTCAAAAAGATTAAAAGATACAAAAGAGAAACCATTGGCAAAAAGAGAAATAGGGAAAACAAATTAATGCCAATGCCCATCCAAAACCAAAAGGTAAATCAGAGGAAAAGAACACTTGTAAGGTTGATGACTTATTTATATAAGATTAAAGGTCCACATCACCCTCAAGGATACTCTTACAACATGAATGAAATGAAGCAAATGATTAAGCTACACAATGCCAACATAGAAAAGTAAATCAACAATACAAAGAAGATAGATAAATTTTTCAATGAAAATATCCACAAGATTTTAATTTGTAACTAAGATTAGAATATATCAAATACTTATGAATACCTCACACCACCCTCATTGTGACCAGGTTTATTAGTGTTGCAAATATTGCATTTCATACGCTTAGCCCAGTTGATGTTACCACACCTGTTACAGAGAAATTCAAAGAACTGACATGAATAATGTTGCGCAAAAGATGGCATTACATTCAAATATAAAAAACACACCCACATTTCTTAACATTTGTAGAGTTGAAGTGTAAAATGTTTAAAGCACCAATAAAACCACCCCTAGTGGCTCCTCACCAATTTGTATAATCCAGCAAAATATTAAAGACATCACTTTGGCTTAGCTCAAGTGGCAAGAGAGGGGGCATGTTACAGTAGAGATATTATGTTCAAGCAGTAGTGCTCTCCTTTGCACCAAATAAACAGAAAAACTAAAAGAAAATCTTGACTTTCCTAAGATCACACAAGGACCAGAAAAGATGAAATATTTCACTCGAGCATTAGAAGTCATACATTGGGCAAGGCCAATCATTTGGGCCAAAAAGTCCACCAGTAGCAGCTACTGCTCGCCCATGACCTCCAGAATCAGGAGCACCACGACCCCTCCCACGACCACCAGCCCCTCCACCACCACCAGATGCACCTGCAGGTCGAGCAGTTCCACATCGATTGCACACACCACGGAATGAAAAGTTGACATTGGAACAACTGCAACCAGAAACATAAATTATATGAAGTATGAAAATAACAATCAGAGGTAAAGACAATTGGAAGGAAATGTTACAGAAGAGCAAGAAGCTGCTCACCAATATCACATCACAGACCTTGTATTCGGACAGAGCCAATCTCCCTCCTGTTGCCACGTCTTTCCTGAAGCATCAACCCGACCTCTACCCCTTCCACCACCCCCATCCATGTCCTTAGCTGCATCATCCTCAAATCCACCATCATCAGCAGCTGCAGTTGGAACATCTACAACAGCATTACTACTCTTACTCTCTGCCATAAAAACACCAATTGTGCTCCCATGGAAATCCTTGTCATTAAACCATTCAACAGCAGCCAATGCAGCATGTGGATCCTCATAAGTAACAGTAGCATCACCTTTCGGCTCATTTGTCACCTTATCTAGGTATAACCATATCTTAGGTCGACCAGTTCGCTTATCTTTCTATAAAATCAGCAAAAACACAACAATAAGGTGACAGATAACACAAACAGCTGCATACATTTTGTTTTTCCATCAAAACTTTATGAATACCTTTAGCAAGCCAATGGTTCCAAAATATTCAGCTAACATACTTTCATCGGTTCCCTCAGGTAAATTACAAACATAGATGGAACCGTTTGTAGGGTATCCTCTTCCTGAATTGCTTGCCATAGTTTCTTCACTTCATCAAAATCCTTCTAGAAAGCTCTAAACAAAATTAAAAGCTTAGCTAGGTTTAAAATTAGCAATAAATGTTAAAAAAAAAGAAAAAGGAAACGCTTAATTGATACTGCAAGGTTCCATTAACAGAAAATACTATAAAAATTTATTAATATCACAACAAAATAAACACAGATAGATCTCACCTTAATTCTTTCGAAAAAGAAGTTTAAGCTAAATCAAAATTTAAGAGCAAACAAAATAAATTAAAAACGCTAAAATATAGGATAATCAGGAAACATACGACAAAGATCTGAAGCGAAGAAATAAAGGGAAAGGAGAGATGGAATTCTCACTGGTAGTGGTGGCGCAGGCGGCGGCGGTGGCGGTGGAAGATCAAATATGTGAAAGTGAAGATGGCGGTGGTTTCGTCGCCAGCGACACCGGTGGTATATTTTCTCTTCCTCCTTACGATACGAGTTGAGGATAGGGCTTCTTTTTTGTTATAACGGGTCCTGCCGAGAGTGGCGTCTCCCGCTCCGGTGTTGTTATTATTAACTAATTAATTGAAAGAAACATAAACATAAACATAAGTAAAAACTTTTTTATATATTTTTTTTAATGCTTAGGCATAAAATTTTGAAAGAAAAATATAATATTTAAAATTTTCGATAAAAATAATTTTTAAACATATATTTTCTTAAAATAATTATTTAATTAAAACATTTAAAATAAGTAAGGAAAAATATAATATAATACTTAATACTTTTTGTTTTCTATCATATCACTAAATTAATTATAATTTAATTCAAAATTGTTAGTTAAAAATATGTGCTAATTTAAAAATAGATTTATTATTTGAATAGAATTCTAAGTATAAAATATAGATAAAAATTGTGATAATTATTCATCTATAACATGTTACCAAATTGACATTTGAAAATAATTATAATATTTAATTTAGAATTATTATTAATTTTAAAAATAATGTAAAATAGAATTTGTGATGATTATACATTTAAAAATAATTATAATTTAATAAAAATTGTGAAAATTATATATTTAAAATAATTATAATTTAAATTACAAATATTAGCAAAAAGGGAATAACTTACATTGATCCTAAAAATTAAGGTTTTTAGGCACCAATAAAATTTTGCTATATCATTCAAAGTTAAAGACATGAAATTATTATTATACACTCATCTATAGAGAAATTAGTTTATGGACCCTTCCCACCACATGGTTCCCTTTCAATTATTTAATAACATTTCAACAATTTTTTTCATGTCATTGACACATAATATTGATAATTTTTTTTTATCCTGAATCTAAAACTTAAAACCTCAAACCCTAAACATGAACTCCAAACTCGAACCCTTAAACTTTGAACCCGAACCCTTGAACCCTAAATCTGAATCATGAACCCCAAACTTTGAACCTTAAACCTTAAATTTCGAACCCAAACCCTAAACTTTGAGGTTTGGGGTTTAAGGTTTAAATTCAAGGTTTGGGATAAAATAATTACTAAAATTATATGTTAATGATATGGAAAAAATTGCACAAAATTTACTATTTTTAAAAAAATTGGTTGCACAAAAATAAAATAAAAATTAACTTATGAAAAAAAATGATTAAAATTTGTAAAACAAGAAAAAATGTCTGTTTATAATTTAAAAAAATTAATTATTTTAAGTAATTTAATTAAAGTTAAATTAAGTTGGAGAAGATATTAGATATAGATGAGTGTATAGTAATACTTTATTATCTTTAAAATTTAATGACGTGACTAGGGTTGAGCGTTCAATCGAATTGAATGAAAACAATTTCGAGTTAATTGAGTTAACAAATCCTATTTTATCATCCTAACTCGATTTGAAATTTTCTCGAATTGAGTCGAGTGAGATGGAATTCGAATTGAATCAAATATACTTGTCCAAGTTAAATTAAAAAAATGATTTTGGGTCCTTATAATCACTATCACCCACCGTAATCAAATTTGTTATTAACTTTCATCCCCTTCTTTGCTTGCTTAGTTGCTTCAATTATCTTCTGGTTCTTGTCACTATGTATTTTGAAATTAAAAAAAATATATTAAATGTAAAAAATGTGATTTTTTTAATAAAAGTTATTTTAAAGATAAAATGTGAAATTGATACCAACATAAAATTTTAACACGAATATTTTATAGCATAATCAATAAATCAATTTTAATAAAAATTTATAGATTCAATATGATTAAACAATTCAATAATATAAATAGTAAAAAATGTGAAATTTAATATAATAATATAAATAGTAGATATAAATAAAATTTTTTGAACATAATATAAATAAAATTATTACTATTTAGGTTTAGGGATTTTTTTGGATGATTTTAATATTTGATTTGGGGGTAAAATGTGAGAAGTAAAAGTTTAGGGGGAAAATAAAAAGTTTTGGGGATTGAGAATAAAATTTTTGGGGGAAAATAAATGGGGGAGTAAAGTTTGGGGGGGGGGGGAATGGGTTTGGGGTAGAAGGGGGGTGGGATAGGAGAGGAGTAAAAGTTTTCGGGGGAAAGTGGGAGGGAGTAAAAGTTTTGGGGGAAAGTAAAGAGGTTTGGAAGTTTGGGGTAAAAATGTAAAATATTATAGTTTGGTATTCGATTTATTCGAATTATTCGAGTTATTCAAATTCGAAAATCAAACTCGATTCGAACTCAAAATTCGAAATAAAATTCGAGTTGACTCGAATAATTCGATTAATTCGAATGACTCGATTCGTTTAACTCGAAATTCAAATTTTTTCGATTTTTTCGAGTCGAATCGAGTTTTACTCACCCCTAGACGTGACACTATTTTATTGGTGCCTAAAAATTATACTTTTTTAAGATGATCCTAATATAATTTATTCCCTACCTGAAAAAGTTTAGTTAAAAATGTTCTTACAATTACAATCATTTGTAACAAAGTTTTTTTAACGTTTTTATTTTTATTTTTTTACTTGATATTATTTTTTGTTACATATTAATTATATATTATTTACAAATTATTCTAGTGAATTTATTCATTATGAAGAAAATAAATTAAAATTAAATATTGTAACAATTTATTTTATGACATATCAATTTTTATTGTTTGTACAAATGATTTACTAATAGGAGTTTTTTGGTACTACCATATTTGAATTATCAAAATAATTAATATGTTTTAATATCGTTTATTAATTATTATTTTAAATCATGATTACATGAATTTTAATTATGATTTAGAATTTTTTAATTAGTAAAATTTATTCATTTCACCTCCTCTTAAGTCAACTTTGGCTTTTCTTTCAAGATTATGGTTATTTAGGTAAGCAACACTTGCTAATTACATCACATGTAACTCCTAAATATTTGCTGAACAACTCTTGTTCTAATCATCTTATGATTTATCCAAATTACTTGCCTCTAGGTTTCTAATCCTATTAGAGTAAACTAGTTAAGTCACTAACCAATGTTTTAACCAGCGAATATCACTAGCTTATTCTTCGCGTTTAACCAAGATAGATACTAGTACTTCATTTTAGTAGAACCTACATAGTATCGATCGAGGCCTTAACGAGGGCAATGATTGCAAGGCAACGTCGACTTAATATTTTGATTGAGGGAATTTTATTAAGGTTGCATCTCACCAATTATGGTCTACTTTAGTCCATTTAGTCCTCTAATTGATCTCATCAATTAATATTGTTTATTGTTATCAAACTTTAACATACTTAAAAATTTGGCATGTTTTAGACATCCATAGCATCTCATACATGAATAAGTAAAGAAGTAAATAAATGCAATAGTTATAGCCCATAAACTAACCTCCCAAGCCACTGGGAGAACCAAAAGGAAACCTAAAGGTGTAAGCCACTTCACAATGTTCTTGTCCACTTTAGTTGGCCCATCTTTCTTCTCGTCTGGCCCAAAGTAACTCATGCAATTTACAATTTGTAGAAGCTCGTTTTACATACAAGGGACTAAGATGAGAAGAGAAATATAAGAGAAAAGTAGTAAGGCACGACACACAGGTCATATTTATAAAATTTACAACCTTTTCAAATGGGTTATTTGGATATAACTATGCATTTCAAACACCTTGCATGTCAAACATAGCAAACAGAATACAACGTGTTTTATCCAACATTTTTTCTAAAGTGAATCATTAAAAGTCCCTTCTACTTTTGTAACGTACACTCGGGGTCCTCATTTTTATCTGGCCCAAAAAGATCGCGTTGCAACCCGCTTGGTGCAAGAAATAAATTGAGAAAAAAATGGGGATCTGTGATGGATGCGGAGGAAGCGGGCTGAAGGGATTACTGTTCAACTAGATATGCTTGAAACCTCATGATTTGATAACTTTTATCAACAGTATCGTGTTTTCAAGATTTTCATCCTTGAGGTTTCTTACTGGAACAACCCTTGTTCCAAGTCTGAACAAAAACAACCAGTTAACTCTTAACTGGAAATCGCAACTTTATCACTGTCATTGAGATAATAGATTTATTAACACTTTACAAAAACGAAACCTAGCAGGCCAAAAAATTATGATTAACATTTAATCGATAATCAAAATGAACAGATTATGCATATTACGACTTAAAGCAATATTAACGAATATCACATATTCAAGATTAAATAAAAAATGCAAGAAAAGTAAAGGATGCATCTTATACAATTACATCACTCAGGGATTTAAACCCGAGTCTGTATCGTATAAATGGCTCTGATACCACTATAAGAACACCAGTACACCTTATGGCGCAGCGAAAAAATTAAATACGGCAATCACATCCAGGGATCCATGTGCGAAGAACGAATCAGGGTGAGAAAGGTATGAACGATTACCTTTAATCATCTAGAAAACCAAAGATAACTGTTGTGAAACTGATTACGCTATTGTATGCTGATTCCAAGACGCTACGAAAAGTTTCGGCCTCTATGTAATCCACCCGGTGTGACAACGAACAATAAGAACTCTCTTAAACTTTTTAGAGAAAATTTACTATATAACGACTACTAAACCTTACTCCTTTTTATTTCAGGTATATTAGGTTTTCTTAAAAACCCTATATATCTTAATTCGAGAATGGTTGATCTTTTAATATAAATCAAAATTCATTATAATAATTAACCGAATATAATAATTATAATTACCATAATTATAATAATGTTTGACCGAAAAATTACAATTACAATAATTATAATAATATTCGATCGTAAATTATAATTACAATAATTATAACAATGATTTCGATAAATTATGTTTAGTTAAATTTTATATGAATCAAATTCATATATATTAATTTAACCATGTTCTTATTATGTGTACAATGTACTTGTACATATAATTCGTTCGATATTTAATTGCCTAATTAAATTAATTCTATAATCAATTTAATTCATGTGACAGTTAAAAACAATACCAATTATTTTTGGATTTCGTTCGTTTCAACCATAGAGTGTGACCCTGTAGGTTCTTGTAATGTTAGAAGTAATACTATAATGATTCTAATATTACAAACAATGAGTGGCATCTAGCAATGCATCATTGCTACCTAAGTTACAATAAGTCATGATTCGACATAACCCCTCTGTGATTAACCTTTTATGTATTAAATCCTTTTGTCTTTTATATATAGAATGGACACAAGTCATGGAATAGTCACATTTGCATAGTCTATCTAATGTTTCTTGATATCCTGAGTAGACTATGATAAACAAATAAGTATGATATGTCATATCAACTTATTCGAGCATGGTCATGCATTTCTAGTCTCACTCAATTAAGTGGCCTAAGATATTGCTCCCATTATGTAGGAGGGACAAATCCTATATTGATCAACCATATCCCACTACATAGATTGTGGTATATCCAACATCAGTCTTTATAGAACAACCAGTTACGGTGGACCTTTGACTGTATCAAAATATACAACTCACAATGTTAGGATAATGATGATCCCAAGTCTGAGGATCGTATACATAGTAATCACTATGAGTAATGTTGTGACTATTACATAATAATCCAAGAAACATACTCATAGCGGGTCAGTCCAATATGTTGTTCTCTAACACACATACTTATGTATTGATTTTGACATCTCATGTCAATGACAACACTTTGTCATCAATAAACTACACGTTAGTCTTAATGCATTATTGTTGTCCAAGCCCACAATAATACTAGACTAAGGAATTTTTAAGAATAATCATATTATTCTCAGGACATTATTATAAAACAATTTATTTATATACACAGAAAAGAAACTGAAATAATAATGGTAATGTCTTTTATTAATAAACGAGGTAAAACAAGTATGTTATTACAATCATCTCATGATTAGTCTTTGGGCATACTCTAACATTTCTCACATATAATGATGTATAAAGTCATCACTTCATAATCAAGATAATAACAAGGCAATTAGTTGCAATGTAGTAGACAAAACATAAGGAAATCTTAATTAACAAGTTTTAAAGTAATGGGCTATGTTACTTATATTAGACGAGTGTTAGATATTTATATAAAATAGATTTTTCATATATTTGGAAAGTTTGCATATGACCATAACCTATATATATCTATACGCATATATATATATATATATATATATATGAATGTGTGTTAAAATATGAATGTTCAGTAAAAACATTAAAAGGAAAAAGAAAAGTTAAAAACAAGTTTGGCTCATGATCCAATGCTAGTTAAGTCATTTTAAGCACTTTATATAAAACACTTCAAAGTTTACACATAAACGATATCATTAGAGGCGGATATTCTAGAGTATAAAAGAAAACATAAAATTTTCAAAATTCTACTAGAGTTATTTAAGAACAATGTTTAGACATAAAATATAAAACATAAAATCCCACATAACTTGACAATTTTCAAAACCCTAAAGCCCTATACATCCATATTAACTCATATTTTTCTTAGTTCCTTTTAGTACCACTTTGGACTTTGAGATACAGAGAGGGTTTTATTTTTTTCAAACCATAACATTTCATGCGGAAGCAAAGTCTCGTTACGTGGTTCAAATGCCATTAATCGAGACTGCTCAGGAAACACAAAAGGATGGGTTATCAGCTTTTCAGCACTCCAACGTTGATGAGGATCACTAGCGAAACACCTGATCAAAAAATATTTACCTGCCATCAACGTCTCTTGGGGTATAGCTGGTGGATGCTTGGACCAAGCAATCTTCATCCACAATTCATGGTGATTGGGGTCAGGGTAGATGATACCCAAGACAACTTTCTGGTCATCATCTCTATAACAACATACCTTAATGACCATATATCCAAACCACCACTAATTTCCCCACACGTAACTGATTCTGGCAACATATAATGTGAAAACACCAAGCTGACATAATGTCTCCTTCTTCATGTTCCTTGGTTGACTTGAAATCAGCTATGACGAAGCCCTTCCAATATCATTTTCGTATAACCTCATACACAGTGGTGAAGCCATAGGGCTAGAAGGGGCCCCAACCCCCCCTAAAATGAAATTTTTTTCATTTAGGCCCCTTTATAATTTATAAAATTTTAAATTAGTAATGGTAAATTTTCACTTTGGCCCTAAAAATGATAACAAATTAATTTAGTCCTTTAAAAATTATAAAGATATAAGCTATTAAAATGGTGAAATTACGTTTTTGCTATCATAAAAATATAAAATTTAATTACGGGTAAAAAAAAATTCTGCCTTTACCCCTACTCCACATCAATTTTCGGTATCTTTCCACTGTATTTATGGATCAAATCCAAAAGAGTCCCACTAGAGGCATACTCAAGAACCAAGTTATGTGATGCCCCAAATTTCTTAGATTTTAATTTCGTAAATTGTTAAATAATTTGATTTGGTGTGTTGGTTAAGTGCCTTGAAAGTTTGGTTTAGGTCTTGGTTCAATTCCCATGTTTTGAGATTTTTCTTATTTAATTTTTTGTTATGACCAAGTTTAGTCTTTCGGGTTATCTTTTAATTTTGTTATTTTGTTAACAAGAATGAGCCTATTGGTTCTATGGTAAGGCTTCAGCTTGTCACTTGGTCTTGTGTTTCAATCTCGTATTGTACATGAGTGTAATATTTTTGTCCTTTGCACTTGTTCGTTGTTGAGTTTAAGTAAAATTCTTAAAAATATTTGATGGGTGGGATTTGGATTAAATTAAACCTCTTAGTATTTTCTTTTATTTTAAAACTAATTTTACCCAATTCCTATTTTTTCTCATTTTTGTTTTCAAACGCCCAACGCTGCCATCCCTTGCACGTTCCTTCTTTCTTTCCCAATTCTTCAAATTTGATTTTCTTTCTTTTTGATCTTTCATTTTCTTCCCCCGCTTGATTTATTTTTCTTCTTTTGGGTTATTCTTCAATACTTCCATTAAGTCTATTACTTGGATCATTTTCCATTCTCAGTGTAAGTTCCCTCAAATACTCTTTTGGTTTTTCATGGTTGTTTTAGTTTAATCGGTTTCGAGTGGTATATTTTCTATTCAAAGATTTGATTGGTATTTTATGATTTTTGAATAGGCGAAGGGTGCAAAAATTAGAATCTTCTAGTTGAGTAGTTTTCCATCTTTGGCGTTGTTTTTGAGTAGTAAGTATACGAATTCCGTTTTAAGGACTGAATTTTTGACAAAAAATGTTAAATTATATGAGTTTTTGACAAGTAGATGGTTCGATTGGATGTTTGAGTGTAGGTATCGGGAGTTCCTAGCTGCATGGTTAATTGATTTCGCAATTAGATGTGTGAAAGCGACCCAAAAACTCGTTTGAAACTCGAATAAATCGCGAAACTGGGTTGTTTTTCGAAACTACCCAGTGTCACACAGTTGTGTGTGCAGGCTGTGTGACTAACTGTGTGTCGCCACACAATTGTGTGTGTTTTTATAGGTCATGTTGGTAGGCCATGTGGGGCACATGGCTGTGTGAGATTTTGCAGACCACACGGGCTAGCTCTTTGGGACGTATGGGCCCTTTTGGAAATTTTTTGGGCTCGATTAGAGGTCGTAGGACTCAAAATTTGGGTTCGTAGGCATCGTATAGGGCCGAAAAACCATAAGTTCTAATATGTAAAAATACATGGGTAAGTTTAGGAGGTATGCTAAGTAGGATATGTTACAATTTAACCATATGTTATTCTATGATCTATATGAAAGTACGTGTGTATGCATGCCATATGATATATGATATATGTATGTATGATATATGATTATAATATGCATATGTTTTAGGGGTGGGATATGATATGATTGAAGAAGTTCTATATAGTAGTTTATACTATGATTATTACGGCTAGACCGTAAATTTGTGTATGACAGCTTAGCTGCAATTATATGAGTGGCACTGTAACAGCCCGATTTTGGGTCTAGTCGGAACAGTGGTTTCGGGATCACAAATTCGATGGATAAAAAATTATTTTTATTATATTTTTATGGTCTACAGTTTTATGGAATGATTTCGTGAAAATTTTGTTCAAAAATTTTGATGTTTGGGCACTCAATTTAGCTAGAAGGACTAAATTGTAATAAATGCAAAATGTGTGTTCTATAAGCTAGAGGTGTTTAAATGCTATGAGATTCAAATTGGAGGTTATTAAATGTAATTAGACCATTATACTTTAGTTTGGACAAAAATGGGCATTGATAGGTGAAATTTTGAAGTTTTTCATTAAGGGCATTTTAGTCATTTGGTTAATAAAGACAAAATTTAACAAATAAAAGATCTCATCTTCTTCATATTAGTCCCCATGGCCGAATTTTACAAGCAGAAGACATAGCTAGGGTTTGCCAAGCTTCCAAGCTCGATTGTAAGTCCGTTATTGTCCCGTTTTTAACGATTTTTGTATTTTTGAGATTGCTGTAGCTTGATTTAGCTATTTCAAGGACTAATTTGAAAGAAAGGTGAAGTTTAAAATTTTACCCATGCTGAATATGTGTGTATTTTGATGTTTGATGGTAGAAAATGCATGTTTGTTGTTTGTTAAACGACTTTTGCTAAGTGATTTTCGGTAAAAATGTCAGAAAGGACTTATTTGTAAAAGTTATAAAATGAGTAGAAAAATGTGAATAAATTAGAAATTTAGGCTATTATGAGTATGGAAATGGTTCGGATAGGCTTTGGTTTTGAAGAAATTGAATGAAACTCATTTTACGAGCTTAGGGACTAAAGTGTAAAATGTCAAAAGTTTAGGGGCAAAAATGTAATTTTTCCATAATGTGACTTTTGGGCTAAAATGAATAATGTGATGATTAAATGAGATGAATTTGGTATTATAGATCAAGAAAAACGAAGTTCGGGTATAGATCGGGGGAAAACCAAAGTTTTGACGATTAGGTCCATTTCCGCTATTTTTGTATCGAGGTAAGTTCGTATGTAAATAATGTATCATTATATTTATGTTTTAAATGCTTTAATATTGTATGAATTGTAATTGACTCTTTGGACGTATTCGACAAAGTTTCGACAAACGAGAAATCCTAGTTGAACCTTAGGAATAGAATAGGATACGAGTGACATGTCACTAGGAACCCATGTGTATATGCAATTATGTGATTCGGGTGCTGGTCTTGTACGTCCTACCAGTGGCTGGGTAGTTCGGCATGTGTTGCGAGATACGGCGACACTTGTGTGAGCAAGACACTATGTAGCTACGTCCCGATCGGCGACTTGTGTGAGCGGACAGTGAATAGCTCGAAAGTGAGCCTATATGTATTTTGAGATATGAGGTAGCTTTAGCTACATATATGGAATTTATGTGCAAGATTTTCGAGTATCCGTTAATATTTCGAGTGTTCAACGGGAATGTCAAAGTTGTGAAAGGATATAGCTATGATGTGAGTTGGTACAGGTATGTACGTAAAACTCATAAGTAATGAGCTCAATATGTGATGAACCCTTGGTAAAAATGTGATTGAGTAAGTTGTGTTTATGAAGTCTTAATGACATTTATGTTGATATATGTTATGTTATTCATATGATGAGCTATTGGTGAGAATGTGATTGAGTAAGTTGTGTTTATGAAGTTTTAATGACATTTATGTTAATGTATGTTATGTTATTTATATGTCAAATGTATGAATAATGTTTTGTATTATTTGCATATGAACTTACTAAGCTATATAGCTTACCCCCTTCCTTTCCCATGTTTTATAGTGTCATTGAGCTAGCTCGGATTGGAGGTCACCGGAGATCCTATCACACTATCAAGCTATCACTTTGGGTATTGATGAATTCAAGTATTTTGAGTTTATGGCATGTATAGGGACTTAGTCATTTTGTTATATGTGTCATTATGATTGTAGCCAATATGTTGGCTTGTAAATGTCAAAGGCTTGTTTTGATATTTTTCCATGTAAATTGGTTTATTTGGGCTAACATGGTTGTAAGCCTAAGTATATATATATGTGCCAATGTCTTTGGTGATATGGTCATGGTATGCTTTGTGAATGATGGAAATGTGAATTATGACATGAATGTGAAATGTTAGGCAATGTGGTCTATTGATGAGATGATAAAGTGGTATACAATTAGGTATCTTAAAAGTAGTCAATTGAGGCTTAATAAAGGTTGTGAGTATGATAGATGTTGATATTGTGTTGGCATGTGTTGGTCATAATTGTGGATGTTGGGTTGCCTAAGTATGTTATGTTTTGTGCCTTTGAATTGGTGTAAGTGTATGTGTGAATAAGGGTGGCAAATGGCTTGGTAAGTAGCCTTTATTTTGTCCACACGGGTAGACTGTAACACCCCTAACCCGTATCCATCGCCGGACTAGGGTTAAGAGGCATTACCGAACATATCGGATCATATCACAAATATTTCACTAACATTAAATATTCACAAACATTCCAAAGCGAAATATACACATAGAGTCCCTTTAGAAGGTCTACGAGACCTTAAACATGCTTTAGAGAAGGTTCGGGACCAAACCGATCACATTTCCAAACTTTATGAATCACTTAAAATTTTCAAGCAATCAGGGATCACACGCCCGTGTGAACAGGCCATGTGCCTTACACGACCACCAGACATGCCCATGTCACAGGCCGTGTGAAAACAGGGCATACATTCTGACTTGCACCACACGGCCACCAGACACGCCCGTGTGTCTAGGCCGTGGAACACGCTGACTTGTTTTATTTAAGCAGTAGGGGTCACACGGTTGAGTCACACGCCCGTGCGCTCAGGCTGTGTGGTACGAAATTAGGCTTGGTTTAAGCCATATTTCTCATTTCACACTTATTCCATCATATACCAAAACACATATCACATTCATCAATTCAACCCATTTCAAATATGTGTTTCATCATCAATCACACACCAAACTATACCATTACATAAGGCAACATATACACATCAAAATTAACATCGATTTCCAAGCCACATCTCATGGCAAATTGCATCAAACACATAGGCATCAATTGCCCAAATTACAAATACTCATCAAACAATCATAGAGCCTATACATGCCATATAACCAAGTCATAAAGTGTATAAATGCCGAAATCATTAGCCAGATAGTGTGATGCGATCTCCGTCGACTTCCAACCCGAGCAAATCTCCGAAAATCTATAAACATAGGAAAAACACACAGAGTAAGCTTTGAAAGCTTAGTAAGCTCGTATCTTAATAAACTTAACATAACAAATAATTTCATTATAATGCCATAAGCATGATATGCTATCTCACATGCCAAAACACAACTTATCTCAAGTTTATAACATGATTTCATATCAAGTCATCACCATTCAATAATATACTTACTTACTTACTAACTTTAGCTTTCACAAGCTTATTCAGTTCGATTCTCATATAACATTCAATTCTCACTTTCATATAGCCAAATAAGCACATTTTGGGAAATAACATATTTATTCACATATCTTTCTCATATGAATCACATATCATCACTTATACCCAAATTCACCTTTCATTCATATAGTATCTGACAATTTCACATATGCCACTTTATAAATCACATCTTATTCATTTGTTCATGTTTCATTTGCACATATTCACATTTCATTTACATATACATCACATAATATTCTTTGCAATATATACTTACCTTTCATTATCAAATATTGTATACATTTCAACGTACCTGAATCAGAATGTCATTCACTTAATCACTTATTTCTCGGAACACCCGTTGAACCGTTCAGAATCAATAAGGATACTCAGATAGCTCGGAAAGCTCGTACAATGCCAAGATCCCAGACGTGGTCTTACATGTAATCAAATATCGATGCCACTGTCCCAGACATGGTCTTACACGAAATCATATATGATGCCGATATCCCAGACATGGTCTTACACGTAAATCTCTAATCGATGCCAGTGTCCCAGACACGGTCTTACACGATATCTCAAATCGTTGCCAACGTCCCAGACATGGTCTTGCACGAAATCATATCTCGGAATCCTATGTCATGACATATGTATCCTCTACTATTCCTAGGGTTCGTACGGGGCTTTTCGGACGTCGTCACGTTATCGAAACTTTCTCGTATTCATATATTATGCTTCTCAAACAATTCAATATCATAATAACATATATATAACTTATTCAAAATACATACATTTGCACTATCATTCGACATTGAATTCAATCATACAAATAATATGAATTTATAACATGATTTAGTAATGTCTAATAAAATACGAACTTACCTCGTTCGTAGTAATGACAAATTAAGTCGACTAATCCGATATTTTGACTTTCCCTTGATCTAGATCCGAATTCCGCTTTTTCCAATCTAATTAGTATCAAAATTAACTTACTTATTCAACATTTCATTCAATTTTCATCCAAGAACATATAAATGGGCAATTTGCATTTTAGCCCCTAACATTTCACATTTTTGCAATTTAGTCCCTAATTCAAAACAATACCAAATATTCAAAATTTCACTATGCCCATGTTGGGCCGAATGCTCCATAAATCCTTAACAGCCCATTTATTCAATTTATTTCACATTTAAACCCCTAAACTTTCAAATTTTACAAATAAATCCCTAATTTGGATTTTTATCAAAAATCACTTAATTAAACATAAAAATCAAACAACAAAGATTTATTTTTCATCATCAAACAACAAAAACATCAAGCTATCAACAATAGCAAATCACAAATTCTTCATCAATTCTGAAAATTAAAGCATGGGTTTGCTAGCACTCGAAGCAACGATCTCAAAAACGTAAAAATTATCAAAAACCGAACAAAACCCATACCTTAATTTGATCTCCAAGGTGCCAAACCTTAAACAAAGAAAATGGCTTCTTTTATTTCCTTACATTCGGCCAACAATATGAAAGTTTGCATGCATTTTATGTTTTATTTTATTTATTACATTATAAAAGCCATTTTACCTTTTTAACCATTATAAATAAACATAAAAATCATATAATTAAAGTCCATTACCGTCCATGCCAATGTTCAATGGTCAAATTTCACTTTAAGGACCCCACATAAATAAAGCCATAGTAATATAGCACTTTAACAAATAGCAAGTCACTTTTTCATTTTACGCGATTAAGTCCTTTTATCAAATTGAGCACTCAAACGATCAAATTTTCATACGAAATTTTCACACATATCAATTCGCATACTAAAAACACGGAAGATAATATTAAAATATTTTTTTGACTCAGATTTGTGGTCCCGAAACCATTATTCTGACTAGGGTATAAACCGGGCTGTTACATAGACACACGGGCGTGTGTCTAGGCCGTGTGTGACACACAGTCTGCCCCACGGGCATGTGTTTCGGCCATGTGTTTAATAAGTAATAAATGTTCAGCTAGGCTTGTTTAATGATAAAATGTGATGAAAAGCGATTTACGAGCCTAGGGGCAAAATCGTAATTTTTCCAAGGTATAAGGGCAAAATGGTCATTGTTGCCAAAATAGAAATTTTGAAGTGTCATGAATTATGTAGTGATTAAATGAGTAAAATTTATTATTATAGATCAAGAAGAGCGCGGAAACGACCTTGACCGGGGAAAAGGCAAGGTTACGGATTAAGCCGCAAATTAACATATTTTGCAACGAGGTAAGTTTATGTGTAAATGATACATCCTTAATACATATGTTTTTACCTATTGATACATTGTATGGATGTAAATGCTTATTGGTGAGATTGATTGAAAATGGTAGAAAATGGGTAATTCTCGAATGAACCTCGAAATAAAAATGTGGGTGCGGATAAATATCCGTAAATATGTAATTGTTGGTGGGCTGTGTGCGATACCACCTTGTTATTTATTCATGATGGGCTGTGTGCGATACCATCATTTATATATTATCATTTGGTGGGCTATGTGAGATACCATCGTAATTATCATTGTTGGTGGGCTGTATGCGATACCACCCTATGTGTGATTAATGGTGGGCTGTGTGCGAAACCACCGGGTTTCTTGTATCATTCCGAAGGGTTCATCGAGAAACTTGTTTAAGTAAATAATTCATGTGGCTTTGTGGTGATAAGTGCAGGGCATATATACAAGTAAATGTGAGCAATATTTATGATATGTGGTTGGGATGTGGTAAGAGTTGAGATGAGTAGGCATGACTATTAGAAAATTAATTGTTTTTCCATAGTATGAGATGTTTTTGATTGATTAGCATATGGTATGATGCTTATTGTTTACATATAAACTTACTAAGATTAAAGCTTACTCGCTTCTCTTTTCCCTTGTTTTATAGTGTCGAAGAGCCAACTCGGGATACGGAGATAAGCAAAGGATCACCCACACTATCAGCTCACCTTGGTATAGTTAGACTTAGCATTTTGTGTATGGCATGTTTAGGGACTAGACTTAGTTGAATGTCATATTGTTTTTGCCAAATGTGTTGGCTCATTCAAAGATGAACACTTTTGTATAAGGCCATAGTTGGTGGCTCTTTCTTGTTAATCTATGAAAAGATGAGGTTATTCATGAATGTGCAAGATACATGATTGGTTTGCTTAGTTTAAATATGCATGAATGGGTTTGATGTGAATCATGTTTGTATGAGCTGGGGTGATAGAAAGGGCTTGGCAGATAGCCTTGTTCTTGTCCACACGGGTAGACACATGGGCGTGTGTCTAGGCCGCGTGTGACACACGGTTAACCTCATGGGCATGTGGTTAGGCTATGTGTCCCATTGCATGCTAGGTTTTCAAGTCAGTATGCTCAGTAGTAAACACACGGGCAAAGACACGACCGTGTGTCTCAGCCGTGTGGAAGGCACGGCCATGGACACGGGTGTGTGCCTAGGCTGTGTGACATTTATGGGGTGATGACGTCAGAAATAGAATGCGAAGGTTTTGGCACACGGGCTAAGACACGGGCATGTCAAGGCCGTGTGAGGGACACGGGCTAGGGACACGGGCGTGTGTCCGGTCGTGTGGAAACCCCTGTAGGTTTGAATTGATAAATAAATTCACACGGGTATGGAACACGAGCATGTGATATGCCACACAGGCGTGTGGACTGTTTAGTGAAAATTTTCTAAGTTCTTCTAGAGAGCCTCAAAAGGGTTCGATTTGATCTCGAACCATTCCTAATGTGTGATGTGGGCCTCGTAGACTTGTTTAAGAGGTGTTATGAAAAGTTTTAAGTTTGGAGAGGAAAGTCAAGTCTTGGAATTGTATGATTGATTGCGTATCAGCCTGGTAATGCCTCGTACCACGTTCCAACGTTGAATATGGGTAAGGGGTGTAACATTTAGTGGTGACTCCTGACAATGTTAAATTGTGCTATCGTATAGAAAATGGATCCCAACCGAGCTGCTGCTGATGAAGCTACTAGTAATGCGCCAGCTCTCGTGCAAGAGACCGCACCTGTAGAAAGTAGACCCGAGACTTTGGGTCAAGGAGAAGAGGCTCGGGAAGCCTTTCTCCACATGATGAGTAACTTGTACACCAAATTTGTACGAGCAAACCCTAATGCTCAACCTCCTCCACCCCCACCTATACCTCAGTCAGTCCTCGTAGCTCCTCAAGGTATAGATTTGGTGAGAATAACCAAACCCTCGGTCGATAAGATTCGAAAGCAAGGGGCCGAGGAATTTAGAGCCAACATAAATGATGACCTTGAAAGAGCAGAGTTCTGGCTTGAGAACTCTATGCGGGTATTCGATGAACTCTCTTGCACGCGAAGAGCTTAAAATGTGCGGTGTCATTGCTAAGGGACTCGACATATTGTTGGTGGAAAACGCTGACATCCGTAGTACTGAGGGAGAGAGTGACATGGGACTTCTTCCTAGAAGAGTTCCGAAAGAAGTACATAAGTCAGTGATTTGTTGACCAGAAACGGAAAGAGTTTCTTGAACTGAAGTAAGGCAAAATGACTGTGGCAGAGTATGAGCGCGAGTTTGTTAGGCTCAGCAAGTATGTTCAAGAGTACGTGTCTACGGAAGCTATTATGTGCAAGAGGTTCGGAGATGGACTGAATGAGGATATCAAATTGCTAGTTGGAAACTTGGAATTGAAAGAATTTGTGGTTTTGGTCGATAGAGCCTGTAAGGATGAAGAGTTGAATAAGGAAAAGAGAAAAGCTATGATTGAGGCCCGAGATGCAAGAAAGAGGCCGATGAGTAAATCGTTCCAAACTCAATCAAAGAGGTCCAAGGAAATGAACCCTCGGACGACTGCTTCAGCTAGGTATTCACACCGGGATTGAGGAAATTCATATTCGGGCTCGAGAGTTCAAGCCACCTCGATGGCAAGCGTGGGCAATATGAAGTCAAATAAACCGAAGTGTCCAAATTGTGGTAGGCAACCACTTCATTCGGAACTGTCCAGAGAGGGATGAGAAAGACAAAAAACAAGAAGTAAGAGCGAGCAATGTACCTTCGAGGGGTAGACCACAAAGGAACCTGGGGAGCGGGACTAGTAGTAGAGGTACACCCAGAGATTCTGCTGTGAGATCAGAGGGCAGAGCACCTGCAAGGACTTATGCCATTCGCGCTCGCGAAGAGGCATCATCTCCAGATGTGATAACGAGTACTTTTTCTCTTCATGATATCTCTGTTGTTACTTTGATTGATCCGGGGTCTACCCATTCTTATATTTGCATGAAATTGGTATCTAGCATGAGTATGATTGTTGAGTTTACGAAATTTGTGGTAAAAGTGTCAAACCCGTTAGGCAAACATGTGCTAGTTGACAAAGTGTGTAGGAATTGTGCCTTGACAATTAGAGGTCATTGTTTTCTGGCAAATCTCATGTTGTTGTCGTTTGATGAATTTGACCTGATTCTTGGCATGGATTGGTTGACTACTCATAATGTTTTAGTAAACTGTGGTAGTTAGTTTATTGAATTGAGAAGTGTAAATGGAGATGTTAATCGGGTTGAATCAGGTAAATCGGATAATATGCCTGTAGTGATTTCGTCTATGGTAGCTGAGAAATACTAGAGAAAAGGGTATGAGTCTTATCTCGCCTTTGTGTTGAATACTCAAGAGTCAGAGGTAAAGATTGAATCTGTGCCTGTGGTATGCGAGTATCCGGATGTGTTTCCGGAAGAGATACCCAGATTGCCTCCAGTTAGAGAGGTTGAGTTTGGCATTGAGTTAGTCCCGGGTACAGCACTTATTTCGGTTGCCCCATATAGGATGGTACCGTTAGAGTTAAAGGAGTTGAAGGTTCAGTTGCAAGAGTTAACGGATAAGGGTTTTACAAGACCGAGCTATTCACCGTGGGGTGCTCTGGTACTTTTTGTGAAGAAGAAAGACGGGTCGATAAGATTGTGTATAGACTACAGACAACTCAACAAGGTAACAGTGAAGAATAAGTATCCCTTGCCAAGGATAGATGGTTTATTTGACCAATTAAAGGGAGCTACGGTTTTTTCTAAGATAGACCTAAGGTCTGGCTATTACCAGTTGAGGGTTAAGGAGCAAGATGTGCCGAAAACTGCATTTCGGACGAGGTATGGCCATTATGAGTTCCTTATCATGCCATTTGGCTTAACAAATGCTCCTGCGATTTTTATGGATTTAATGAACCGTATCTTCTGACCGTATTTGGATAAGTTTGTCGTAGTTTTTATCGACGACATACTAATTTATTCCCGGGATGAGAGTGAGCATGCAGAGCACATGAGAATTGTTTTGCAGACTTTAAGAGACAAGCGGTTGTATGCTAAATCCAAAAAGAGTGAGTTTTGGCTTTGAGAGGTCGGATTCTTAGGACACATTGTGTCGGGTGATGGAATTAGAGTTGATCCGAGTAAGATCTCGGCTATTGTGGAGTGGGAACCACCGAGGAATGTGTCAGAGATTAGGAGCTTTTTGGGTTTAGCAGGTTACTACAGACGGTTTATTAAAGGGTTCTCCATGATTGCTACACCGATGACGAAGCTGTTACATAAAGATGTTAAGTTCGAATGGACCGAGAGGTGCCAACAGAGTTTTGAGAAACTGAAAACTTTGTTGACTGAAGCACCGATTTTAGTACAACCGGAGTCGGGAAAGGAGTTTGTGGTCTACAGTGATGCTTCATTAAATGGTCTTGGCTGTGTGTTGATGCAAGAGGGTAAAGTAGTAGCTTATGCCTCGAGACAGCTAAAACCGCATGAGAAGAATTATCCGACTCACGATTTGGAGTTGGCTGCGATTGTTTTCGCTTTGAAGATTTGGCATCATTATTTGTATGGTGAAAAGTGTCGAATCTTTACTGATCATAAAAGCTTGAAGTACCTGATGAACCAAAAGGATTTGAATTTGCGAGAACGGCGGTGGCTCAAATTACTGAAGGATTATGAACTAGTAATCGATTACCATCCGGGGAAAGTGAATGTGGTTGCGGATGCCTTGAGCAGAAAGTCCCTGCATGCTTTGAGAGCCATGAGTACGAGCTTAGCATTGTCTGATGATGGTTCTATATTGTCCGAGTTGAGGGCTAGACCATTATTTCTTCAGCAGATACATGAATCTCAAAAGAATGATAGTAAGATGCAAGTTAAGAGAGCTTAGTGCGAATCAGGGAATAACTCTGATTTTCGGATTGGTTCAGAAGATTGTTTGATGTTTCATGATAGAGTTTGTGTACCTAAAAATGACGAGTTGATCCAGAAAATTTTACATGAGGCACACAATGGTTGCTTGTCAGTACATCCGGGCAGCACAAAAATGTATAATTATTTGAAGAAGTTGTATTGGTGGCCGGGTATGAAAAGAGATATCTTTGAGTTTGTTACCAAGTGTTTGGTCTATCAACAAGTGAAAGCTAAGCATCAAGTACCTTCGGGATTACTTCAGCCAGTGATGGTTCCCGAATGGAAGTGGGATCGAATCACGATGGATTTCGTAACGGGGTTACCTATGACTCCGAAAAAGAAAGATGCTGTGTGGGTTATTGTTGATAGATTAACGAAATTGTCTCACTTTATACCGGTGCGTGTGGATTACTCACTTGACAAATTGGCTAAGCTGTATATTGCTGAGGTTGTGAGATTACATGGGGTGCCTATATCCATTATCTCGGATAGAGATCCAATATTTACTTCGAGGTTTTGGAAAAAAGTTGCAAGAAGCCTTAGGTACAAAATTGAATTTTAGTACCGCATTCCATATGCAAACCGATGGCCAATCCGAAAGAGTAATTCAAGTTCTTGAGGATATGCTCCAATGCTATGTTTTAGAGTTTGAAGGTAGTTGGGAAAAATATCTACCTTTGGTTGAATTTGCCTACAACAACAGTTATCAGTTGAGCATACGGATGGCGCTGTACGAAGCATTATATGGTCGCAAGTGTCGAACTCCTCTGTATTGGACCGAGCTTAGTGAGAAGCAAATTCACGGGGTTGATCTAGTTAGAGAAACTGAGGAGAAAGTGAAAGTAATCCGTGATAGTCTGAAGGCTGTTTTAGATCGACAAAAGTCATACGCAAATTTAAAAAGGAAAGAAATTGAGTTTCAAGTGGGTGATAAAGTATTCCTGAAAGTATCCCCGTGGAAGAAAATATTGAGATTTGAATGAAAGGGCAAATTGAATCCACGATTCATAGGGCCGTATGAGGTTATTGAGAGGATTGGACCAGTAGCTTATCAGTTGGCCTTGCCGGTAGAGTTAGAGAGAATACACAACGTGTTCCATGTGTCGATGTTGCGACGATGTCGTTCCGATCCTTCGCATGTGATTCCTCCGACTGAAATTGAGATTCTACCAGACATGACCTATGAAGAGGAACCGACTAAGATTTTGGCTCGAGAGGTTAAACAGTTGAGGAACAAAAGTATAGCCTTAGTGAAAGTTTTATGGCAAAAACACGGTGTAGAAGAGGCTACGTGGGAATCGGAAGAAGCCATGAGAGAACAGTACCCAAACCTCTTTACCGGTAAGATTTTCGGGGACGAAAATCTCTAAAAGGGGGAGAGTTATAACAACCCGATTTTGGGGCTAGTCAGAACCATGGTTTCAGGACCACTAATCCGAGGTTGAAGAAAATTATTTTTAATATGATATGTGTTATATCATGATTATAAGGATGCATGAAAATTTCGGTGCTTAAATTTTAGCGATTGTATGCTTAATTGCGAAAAAGGACTAAATCGCATAAAGTGCAAAAGTTCTATTTTACAAGCTAAAGGTGTTAAATAGCTATAGAATTTTAATTGGAGGTCCTTAAAGTGCAATTAGGCCATTAGGGAAGTGATGGTTGGCCAAGGGAGACAAGAGCATTAAATTGGTCAAAAAAATTTGGTGATGTTAGGTGACTAAATGAATATAATAAGACTAAATAAAGAAGATATCATCTTTTACTATTTCCATTTCTTCTTCCACCGAAAATTGAAGCAATAATAAGGGGTTTTGGAGCTTAAACTTTCAGCCAAGCTATTCTCTTACAAGTAAGTGACTTTAGAGGTCTTTCTTGATAATTTTTATACTTTTGGAACCCCTAAAGCTTAAGCTAGCTAATGAGGGGACTATTTTGCAAAATGGTTGAAAGTTTAGGGATTAACCATGAGAGTGTTTATGTTGTTTGCTGAGTTTTTATGGAAGAAAATGATTGTTAGTGGGTTAGGGAATAACTTTTGTGCAAGGTTTTTCCATGAAAACACCTAAATGAGACTTATTTGTAAAAGTTGTAATTGAGTATTAAATGCATGAAATGATTGGTATTGTGAATTATTGTAAGAGTAATAAATGTTCAGCTAGGCTTGTTTAATGAGAAAATGTGATGAAAAATGATTTACGAGCCTAGGGGCAAAATCGTAATTTTGCTAAGGTATAAGGGCAAAATGGTCATTTATGCCAAAATAGAAATTTTGAAGTGTCATGAATTATGTAGTGATTAAATGAGTAAATTTTATTATTATAGATCAAGAAGAGCGCGGAAACGACCTTGACCGGGGAAAAGGCAAGGTTACGGATTAAGCCGTAAATTAACATATTTTGCACCGAGGTAAGTTTACGTGTAAACGATACATCCTTAATACATATGTTTTTACCTATTGATACATTGTATGGATGTAAATGCTTATTGGTGAGATTGATTGAAAATGGTAGAAAATGGGTAATTCTCGAATGAACCTCGGAATAGAAATGTGGGTGCGGATAAATATCCGTAAATATGTAATTGTTGGTGGGCTGTGTGCGATACCACCTTGTTATTTATTCACGATGGGCTGTGTGCGATACCATCATTTATATATTATCATTTGGTGGGTTATGTGCGATACCACCGTAATTATCATTGTTGGTGGGTTGCGTGCGATACCACCCTATGTGTGATTAATGGCAGGCTGTGTGCGAAACCACCGGGTATCTTGTATCATTCCGAAGGGCTCATCGAGAAACTTGTTTAAGTAAATAATTCATGTGGCTTTGTGGTGATAAGTGCAGGGCATATGTACAAGTAAATGTGAGCAATGTTTATGATATGTGGTTGGGATGTGGTAAGAGTTGAGATGAGTAAGCATGACTAGTAGAAAATAATTTTTTTTTACATAGTATGAGATGTTTTTGATTGATTAGCATGTGGTATGATGCATATTGTTTACATATAAACTTACTAAGCTTAAAGCTTACTCCCTTTTCTTTTCCCTTGTTTTATAGTGTCAAAGAGCCAGCTCGGGATACGGAGATAAGCAAAGGATCACCCACACTATCAGCTCACCTTGGTATAGTTAGACTTAGAATTTTTTGTATGGCATGTATAGGGACTAGACTTAGTTGAATGTCATATTGTTTTTGCCAAATGTGTTGGCTCATTCAAAGATGAACACTTTTGTATAAGGCCATAGTCGGTGGCTCTTTCTTGTTAATCTATGAAAAGATGAGGTTATTCATGAATGTGCAAGATACATGATTGGTTTGCTTAGTTTAAATATGCATGAATGGGTTGAAGGTTTGATGTGAATCATGTTTGTATGAGTTAGGGTGATAGAAAGGGCTTGGCAGATAACCTTGTTCTTGTCCACACGGGTAGACACACGGGCGTGTGTCTAGGCCGTGTGTGACACACGGTCAACCTCATGGGCGTGTGGTTAGGCCATGTGTCCCCTTGCATGCTAGGTTTTCAAGTCAGTATGCTCAGTAGTAAACACACGGGCAGAGACACGGCCGTGTGTCTCAACCATGTCGAAGGCACGGCCATGGACACGGGCGTGTGCCTAGGCCGTGTTTCATTTATGGGGTGATGACGTCAGAAACAGAATGCCAAGGTTTTGGCACATGGGCTAAGACACGGGCGTGTCAAGGCCGTGTGAGGGACACGGGCGTGTGTCCGGCCGTGTGGAAACCCCTGTAGGTTCGAATTGATAAATAAATTCACACGGGTATGGAACACGGGCATGTGATATGCCACACGGGCGTGTCCATTCTTCCACACGGGCGTGTGGACTGTGTAGTGAAAATTTTCTAAGTTTTTCTAGAGAGCCTTAAAAGGGTTCGATTTGATCCCTAACCATTCCTAATGTGTGATTTGGGCCTCATAGGCTTGTTTAAGAGGTGTTATGAAAAGTTTTAAGTTTGGAGAGGAAAGTCAAGTCTCGGAATTGTATGATTGATTGCGTATCAACCTGGTAATGCCTCGTACCCTGTTCCGGCGTTGAATATGGGTAAGGGGTGTTACAGATAGACTCTTGTAGTCCTATATGGTGTGATTAGGTGGACGGAGATGGTGTGTAGCGGATGGGGGTAGGACATGATATGATATGCTATGTTACGATATGATATGATATGTTACGATACGTTATGATATGATAAGATATACTTTGATTTGAATTTCAATATGTTATGAAACGATATGATGATTATATTTACTTGTACTGAAATTATGGGTCAAATCACACACTGGGCTTAATGCTCACGCCTTTTTTTGCTTCGTTTCAAGTGATCCTTCGACTTAGGATTGGACGGTGACTCTGGAGCTCGAGTTTCATGTATTTGGCTTAAGTATTATGGACTCTCTTTTGTTTAATATGGACATTTTGGACTTTCTTTGGTTTTACGGATTTTTGGACATTTAAGTTTTGTTTAGAACGTTAGGATTATTTTGTATTTATTTCGTAAAAGTTTTTAACTTTTAATTACGCTTAATTTAAGATAACTAAAAGTGTACCACGGTTTTAAAATCGATACGTTATAAGGTTTTTTTCGCTGCAAAATTAATTGAAATTTACTAAGATGATTTATCTCACAAATGAGGCAAGTATGTTAAATATGTTTTGGTAAATTTTACAAATATGGTTTCCTTCAACGTACTCACGGGTTTCAAAAAAATAAATTGGTTCATTTTCATGAACTTGGATTTCTTTCAGGTGAAAGTGAATTTGCTTGAGAAAATTAAGTGTTTGTATTTTCACATACGATGTAACTTCTACAATCCGACCATAATGTCTAGGCCAAGTTTAGGGTGTTACAAGTTATCATAATTCACCTCAAGTTCAGAGATGGAAAATGAATCGTAGCATTTGGACGATATTTGAGCAACCATGAAAACCATGAAGAATCTACATTCCTTGTCAAGCGAAGAACTCCGTGAAGATTAACAAAAAGTAATACCAGATAGGGAATAGGTATAATCTTCATGATATTGGCTAAGTAAACAAACAGTCCCATAGACTCCCCTATCACTCTTACCAAAAGTAAAAGCTAGCATTGACTCCATTGTTGTAATCTCTCTATAATAATCAAACCTTCAAATAAAACAAACAAATGAACAAAGACAAAACAATGGAAAGATTAAGGTTTGGAAATGATGAAATGTGTATACGTATATCTAGCCAATTAGGCTAGGTCGGTTAATGCATAAAGTTTTCCTAACTCAAGTTTAACTATGCACTTCTCAAATTTTAAAAAAGAAAATACATCTCGCAATTATGTTAAAATATCTTTTTTACTCCTTAATTTTCTACTTAAGTATGTTATGATAATATTAAGAAATTACTATATTCAATCATTCCCTTTCCAATGCATAGTTTTGTCAAACAATTTTTTTTTTAATTTTTTTTCTTTCATTTACTAATTTTAATCATTCAAACAAAATAATATTTAATCATTTCTGAAAACTCTCCTAAAATGAAAATTTTCTCCTTTAGCCCTTTATAATTTACAAAATTTTAAATTAGTAATGGTGAAATTGCATTTTGGTCCCCTCTAAAAATAATAAAATTTTGATTAAATCCTTTACAAATTATAGAAATATAGGCTATTAAAATGATGAAATTGTATTTTTATTATCGTAAAAATATACAACTTAATTCCGCCCCAAAAATATATTCTGACTACGCCCCTGATCATTTCCTTTCTTTAAGCTTCGTTTCTTTTCCTTTTCTTTCTTTTCCTTCACAATTATAAAACCAAAAATAGTTTAAATAATATTATCTACATTAGTATTTATGAAATGGTACAAATTTTGTAACACATTATAATTTAATTGATACATACAAGCAAATATGTGCATCGCACGGGATAAGAAACTATTTATATAGCTATTCGTAGGAAAATGCATGTGATTTTGCGCATTTAATTTTTAATTAATTTTTAAATAATGTATTTTTAATTGTTGATGATGATAATTTCTCTACATGTAACAATTATAATAATAGTTCATGATAAATGGGGAAGGTATCTACACTAATTGATAAACACATTTAATAATGATGATTAAAAATAATTATTGAAATTTGACTTTCTTTTTAAAACAAATCCAAAAAAACATTTTCCACTTACACCAAGTAAATAATGGATAGATAAAAAAAATAAAAAATTAAGAGTGTTTGCTTCACATAATATAAACAACTTACATAAAAAATTTAAAAAATAATAACATTATATTCTCTCATCATCAATTTAATAAATAATCTTCAATCACTCTCTGTTGCCATTGTTGTTTGAATATAATTAAATATTACCTCTTCGAATAACCATTGTTTTAATGTTGCATTATTATATAATTTTAACTTATTAATACTAACAATCTCCATTGAATTTACCAGCAATTTTTCTATGCTACTTGAATAAATACACCTAACTACTCGATGCTATTCAAGTAACAACTCTATTTTACATAAATAAAATTAGCACATTTTTTTTCAAAATAAAATAAAATAAACACAAATTTCTAAAATTACTAGATTATAATGTCACATGCGTTGCATGTGATTTTATGCACTTAATTTTTTTAATTAGTTTTTATATAATGTATTTTTAATTATTGCAATTAATTTTTTGATTTCTTATTCAAATTTTTAAATATACCTAAAACATATTAACTTATTTAACAATTCAAATATAATAAAAATATATTTTAAAAATATCATATTAAAATATTGATATTTTGTAGATGTGGATCCTTACCCACTAGAAAAACTTTCGAGAAAGTCTTTTCGAAATTAAAATATGAGGGTTATTAAATTTGAATAAAATAGTGGGAGCATCATTTAATAAAGTCCTTTTAAAGATTAATATAAACTTGGTAAATTTACTCACTTGCATATTTCATTGTTGTAGATATATTATGGCTGCAAACACAAATTCACTTTCATTGCGATCGATGCTTGAGAAAGACAAATGAATTTCCTTGACTGGTTCTGTAACTCGAGGATTGTCCTCAAACAAGAATCAAAATTATATGTCATTGAACAAACCTTTCCTAATGAACCACCTAGTAATGCCTCGAGGGTTGATAGAGATGTTTATAGGAAGCATCTCTGTAACAGCCCGATTTAGGGGCTAGTCGGAACAGTGATCTTGGGATCACTAATCCGAGGTTAGAGAAAAATATTTTCATGTTATTTTATGTGTTATAACATGTTAATAAGGATGCATGGAAATTTTGGTGCTTTAATTTTAGCGATTTCAGGCTTAATCGCTAAAAAGGACTAAATCGCATAAAGTGCGAAAGTTCTATTTTATTTGCTAGAGGTGTCAAATAGTTAAGGATTATTAATTGGAGGTCCCAAATGTGCAATTTGGCCTTGTTTAAGTGAGTTGGCCGGCCATAGTATGCATAGGGGACAAGAGCATTTATTTTTGGTCAATAGTTGGTAACATTAGTTGACAAAATGAATAAAATAAGATGATATAAGCAAAAGTTATCATCTTTTTCATTTAGTCTTCTTTTCCAACCGAAAATATCAACAAAGGGAGGGCTTTGGAAGCTTTAAAATTTCAGCAACTCATTTTCTCTTCAAGTAAGTGATTTTGATAGTTTTAGTTGATAATTTTTGTACTTTTGGAGTCCCCAAAGCTTAAGCTAGCTAATGAGGGGACTAATTTGCAATATGGTTGAAAGTCTAGGGACTTGACATGAGAGATTTTATGATTGTTTGCTGGGTTTTTATGGAAGAAAATGAATGTTTGGGAGATGAGAAACAACTTTTGTGAAAGGTGTTGTCATGAAAACACCTAATTTGGACTAAGATGCAAATGTTGTAGTTTGATCATTAATGCATGAAATAGTTGGAATTGTGGATAGTTGTAAGAGGATTAAATGTTCACCTAGGCTTGTTTAATATGAAAATGTGATGAAAAGTGATTTACGAGCCTAGGGGCAAAATCATAATTTTGCTAAAGTATAAGGGCAAAATAGTCATTTTTGCCTAAGTGTAGATTTTGTTGTATTATGAATTATAAGTGATTAAATGAGTAAATTCTATTTTTCTAGATCAAAGAAAACGAGATTTGGACCTAGAACGAGAGAAAAGAGAAATGTGGACAAATACGTCCCTTTCGACCCCTTTTCGACATCAAGGTAAGTTCGTGTGTAAATGTTGCAATTACGTATGGGTTATTTAATATTCCAATGCTGTATGGAATGTATAATTACGCTATGAATGTATTAAATGTGTTTTGACGAGTTGTTAAGAGAATTAAATCTAAGATAGTGAGAAATGCAAATAGCATGATATGATGATAGTTAAGGTCCCGTGTAAGACCATATTGGAATATGGCCTCGGTGTGAGATATTGAATAAGACCATGTCAGGGACATGGCATCGATATTTTAATTCATGTAAGACCCTATCGGGGGTATGATGTCAATGTGACATTATGTGTATGAGACTCAAGGGTGTTATTTAACAATTTGAGTGATTCAACAAGTATGTTGAGAATGAGAATGAATGTGGTTGTACCACGAGATGTACATGTATGTGTTAGAACTGAATTGAGAGGAATTCGGTATATGATAAAACCATAGTGGGTATGTGTAAATGATGCACCTCAGTTGCATAAGTTATAATTATTAATGCATTGTGTGAATGCGAACGATTACCATAGAAAGCTAAGTAAGAATGATAATGTGTGAGGATGTTCCCGGATAGAAATTTGAAATAGAGAAATGTAGGTGGATAAATATCCGTGAATGTATTAAATGGTGGGCTATGAGCGATACCACCCTATTAGAGATTGAGGTTGGGCTAAGTGCGAAACCACCGAGAGATTGTAGTATGAGTGACTTATTGAAAATGTTTGATGTATTGTTTTATGAGATCATGTGGTGACAAGTGTAGGGATGTATGCAAGTTAACATGAGCAATTAGCTTGTGGCATGGTTAGAATGTGGCAGAATGAGTAAGTATAAAAAATGGTTGAGTAAGTAACCATGAGCTTAAGAGTAAAACTCATTATAATACATTGTGGTTGAGTATAATCAGTGAATATCAATAGTTGATAGTTATATGCATATGAACTTACTAAGCATTATTGCTTACTCCTCTTCCTTTCTCATCTCTTATAGGTTAATTTAGCTAGCTCGGGTTGGAGACCGCCGGAGATGTTTTACACTATCGAGCAGACACTTGGTATGAGTTTTTAAGTCCTTATGAGTTATGGCATGTATAGGGATAGTTTTTAAAGTTGATTAAGTCATAGTTGATATAGCCAATTGTGTTGGCCTAAGAGAGTTTATGGTTCAGTTGTGTATAGCCATAGATGATGGCTTAAGTCGTTTGTAATTATACCAGAAACAGTTCTCCCTCGTATATGGGACAAAGACTTCATTTTATGGTTTAAATGTGATAACTCAATTGTTATAATCTATGAATTGAGAATGTCGTATGATGGTGTATGTTTATAAGCAAGTTAGGGTGGCAAAGGGCTTGGTAGATAGCCTGCTAACTGTCCATATGGGTAGACACATAGACGCGTGTCTAGACCGTGTGGGAGGAACGGCTAGAACATGGGCGTGTGCCCAGGCCGTGTGAAGTCTGCACCTTGCACTTAAAATTTGAATCGCCACATGGCTGAAGCACACGGGCGTGTGTATAGGCCGTGTGGATAAGTCAGAATGCCAAGGTTTGCACACGGGCCAGGACCACGGGTGTGTCAAGGCCGTGTGAAGTTAGTCAGTGTCGACCACGGGTGGAAGACACGGGCATGTCTTAGGGGCACACGGACGTGTCCCATTTCACACGGGCGTGTAGCCCCTGTTTAGGTGAAAATTTTCTAAGTGTTTAAAAAGTTCCGGCTTGGTTCCTCAATATCCCGAGCGGGTGTAATGGGTCTCGTTGACCCATGATAGGGACGTTACGCTGGTGAATGGAAAGTTTTAAATTGGAGAGAATTTTTACCGCCTAAAGTGGAATGGTCAAGCAAGTCAAGTCTGGTAATGCCTCATACCCGGTTTCGGCGTAGAATACGGGTAAGGGGTGTTACAATCTCAATGACATGGTAGACGTTGGATGTCTTATGCTTGCCACTATGAATTCTGAGCTTCAGAAGCAATACAAGGACATGGTTGCTTATGATATGATCGAGCACCTGAAAGAACTTTATCAGGGGCAAGCACGACAAGAGAGGTTTGATACTTCTAAGGCCCTTTTCTAATATAAGTTGGCAGGAGGAAGCCCAGTAGGACCTTATGTTCTTAAGATGATAGGCTATATTGAAAGCATGTCTAAACTTGGATTTCCATTGAGCCAAGAGTTGGACACTGATGTTATTCTGCAATCGTTGCCTGATAGCTATAGCCAGTTTGTCCTTAATTTCAATATGAATGAAATTGACAAGACTCTGCCACAGGTACTCAACATGCGTCGAACTACTGAAGGTAACATGAAAAAGGCTAGACCCAAGTCTATTCTAATGGTCCGTAATAACAAGGGCAAGGGTAAAGCTAAAGCTAAGGCAAAGCCCGAGGGCAAAGGCAGGCCCAAACCTTGAAATGGAAAGTCTGCACTGAAGCCCAAAGGAGGGGTGGCTAAGGAAGGAAACTGCTTCCGTTGTGGTGTAACTGGACATTGGAAAAAGAACTGCCCTGTCTATCTTGAGGAAGTCAAGAAGGCCAAAGCAAGTGAAGCATCTGCTTTAGGTATTTATATTATTGGTTTTAATTTATCAACTACTAATTCTTGGGTATTAGATACTGGTTCTGGTTCTTATATTTGTACTTCTGTACAGGACTGCATAGGAGTAGGACTCTGGCTAGAGGAGATGTGGACCTACGAGTTGGAAATGGAGCAAGAGTTGTTGCATTAGCTGTGGGAACATATACTTTGTCTTTGCCTAGTGGACTTGTTTTATGTTTAGGGGATTGTTATTTTGTGCCCAGTTTGACTAAGAACATTATTTCAATTTCTTGTTTAGACAAAATTGGTTTTGAGATAATTATTAAGAATAATTGTTGTTCCTTTTATCTCAATAATGTTTTCTATGGTTTGGAACAATTGGTGAGTGGCCTCTATATTTTAGATCAAGTTAATCCCATTTACAACATAAATATTAAAAGATCTTAAATAAATGACTCAAATCGAACTTATATTTGGCATTGTTGTTAGGGCCACATAAGTGAGAAATGCATATCTAAATTTCATAAAGATGGTTTCTTAGATTCATTTGTTTTCGAACAAATTGAAGTATGTGAATCTTACTTATTGGGAAAAATGACTAAAGCTCCTTTTACAGGTAAAAGTGAGTGAGCTAGTGATTTATTAGGCCTAATACATACTGATGTATGTAGACCAATGAATACACAGGCCAGAGGTGGATTTCAATACTTCATTACTTTCACTGATGATTTCAGTAGATATGAGTATGTTTATCTCATGCACCATAAGTTTGGAGGCCTTGGAAAGTTCAAAGAATTCAAAAATTAAGTTCAAAATAAACTAGCAAAAACTATCAAGACACTTCGATCTGATCGATGTAGAGAATTTTTGAGCCTAGAGTTTGATGACTTTTTGAAGGAATGTGGGATAGTCTCACAACTTACTCCTTCTGGTACTCCTCAATGGAATGGAGTTTCTGAGAGAAGAAATCAAACTCTATTAGACATGGTTTGATCAATGATGAGTCATGCTGATCTGCCGACTTCCTTTTGGGGACATGCACTTGATACAGTTGCTTTCACACTGAATCGTGTTCCATCTAAATCAGTTCAAAATACGCCATATGAGTTGTGGACTGGGAAATGTCTTAGTATGTATTTTATGAAGATTTAGGGTTGTGAAGCTTATGTCAAACATCATACGTCTACTAAGCTTGAACCTAAATCTGAAAAGTGTATATTTGTGGGATATCCAAAAGAATCCAAAGGATATTATTTCTTTAATCCCACTGAGAACAAAATGTTTGTTGCTCGGACTGGTGTCTTCCTAAAAAGAGAATTTGTCTCTAGAAAAGGAAGTGAGAGAAAGATTGACCTTAAAGAAATTCAAGAACTACAAAATACCATTGAACCAGAGATAGAAAAATAATAGGTTCCGCAAAATTGAGGAACAAGTAACTGTTGTAGAAACACAACCACCGCGTAGATCTTTAAGAGAATGCCATGCACTAGAGAGATATGAATTTCTCGTTACAACACATGGTGATGTTCTTCTTATGATCAAGATGAGCCTAGGACTTATCAAGAAGCGGTGGCGAGCCCAGACTCTAAGAAATGGCTTGAATCCATGAGGTTTGAGATGGATTCCATGTCAGAAAACCAAGCATAGACCTTGGTTGACCCATCTAAAGGGTTTAAACCCGTAGGGTGCAAGTGAGTTTTCAAAAAGAAAACCGACATTGATGGTAACGTACAAACATACAAAGGGTGATTAGTCGCTAAAGGTTTTCACCAAGTTCATGGTATAGACTATGACGAAACCTTTTCTTCTGTTGCTATGTTTAAATCCATCCGGATCTTACTTGTAATAGTTGCATTTCATGATTATGAAATCTATCAGATGGACGTCAAAACCACTTTCCTTAATGGAAAACTTGAAGAGGATATGTACTTGACACAACTTGAAGGTTTTGTAGATCCAAAAGATGCTAAAAAAATATACAAGCTACAAAGATCCATTTATGGATTATAACAAGCTTCTCGAAGTTGGAATCTTCATTTTAATGATACAATCAAAGAGTTCTGTTTTATCAAAAATGAAGATGAGCCTTGTGTTTACAAGAAAGTTAGTAGTAGCATTATTACATTCTTGGTATTGTATGTGGATGACATACCTATCATAGGAAATGACATACCTACCTTATAGTCTATTAAGACTTGGTTAGGAAGTTATTTTTCTATGAAAGACTTGGGCGAAGCTACTTACATCTTAGGAGTCAAGATTTATAGAGATAGATCAAGACGACTCCTAGGTCTAAGCTAAAGTACATACATAGATAAATTACTGAAAAGGTTTAGTATGGAAGAGTCTAAGAGAGGATTCCTACCTATGAGACATGGTATTTCACTCTCGAAGGAAATGTGTCCTTCAACTCCACAAGAGAGAGAATGCATGAGTAAGATTCCATATGCTTTGACTATAGGGTCTATCATGCACGCCATGCTATGTACTCATCCAGATGTGTCTTATGCTTTAAGCATGATGAGTCAATACCAAGTATATCCCGGTGAAGGTCATTGGGTGGCAATTAAAAATATCCTTAAGTACTTGAGAAGGACTAAGGATACATTCCAAACCAATAAGGATGATTCTCGATTGCAATCAGGTTTTTTGTTTTATCTTAATAGTGGTGCTATGAGCTGAAAGAGTTCAAAGCAAGATACAGTAGCTGATTCTACAACAGAGGCTAAGTATATTACAGCCAGTGAGGCAGCAAAAGAAGTTGTTTGGATCAAGAATTTCATTACTGAACTAATGGTAGTGCCTAGCATATTAGATGCTATAGAACTCCGTTGTGACAACAACGGAGCCATTGTACAAGCCAAGGAACCTAGACCTCACCAATGATCCAAACATATAATTAGGCGATATAATCTTATTCGAGAGATTATCGATATAGGGGATGTAGAGATATACAGAGTACCTACAGATGATAACTTTGCTGATCCACTAACCAAGCCTCTGACACAGCAGAAGCATGATCGTCACACTAAGTCACTTGGTATTAGATATATGAGTGATTTGTCTTAGTGCTAGTGGGAGATTGTTAGAGTATGCCCAAAAACCAATCATGAGATGATTGTAATAACATCATTGTTTTACCTTATTTATTAATATAAGGCAATGCCATTATTATTGTGCGTGAGTGGATTATCATCTTCATGTTCGATAGTTTTTGTGTGATAAACAATGACATCGTATGCGAAGAAATTTGGTTTCCTAAAAACTCTCCCACTATGATGTGGTTCCCTATGTAGCGCCCTACATTATTTTTGGATTTTTGAATGTGTATATTTGCAAATAATGTAATTTAGTTTGGTGGTTTAGTGCTTTGGAAGTTTTGTTTAGGGGTCTTGGGTTTAATTCCCTAGTTTTGAATTTTTCCTATTAATTTTGGCTTTAAGTTAAGCTTAAGCATTAGGGCTTAAATTAATTTCTTTGTTGGGTATTAACAATGATAAGCCTAGTGGTTCAATGGTTAAGGTTTTGTTTACTCATTGGACTTGAGTTTGAGTCTCGTTATGTGCAAGTGTGGAATATTCTTTCTTGGGCATTTGTTGGGAATTAAAGTTTTATTTAAATTCTAAAAAAAATCTGAAAAGTGGGAATTTGGATCAGATTAGAATTTATTATGTGATTTAGTTAATTTTTAAGTTTTACTCCATCAAAACTCCTAATTTCTCTCTCACTTGTAACCGCACAAACTCCCTCCTTCCTTTATGTTTTTCTTACATTTGGTTACCCTTGTTCTGACATTTTGCAATCTTTTTTTCCTTTAGTCTTCTTCTTTTCTTTGCCTTTATTTTTATTGAGCCTTTCTTGTTGCCATCTCTTAAATTTTTCTACTGTTTGTACGTTCTTGTAGCGTGGTTCTTCCCCTGCCATAGTGTAAGTTTGTTGGTTACTCTTCTTGTTGTTCTTATTATTTTTGTTTTAATTGGGTTTGTGAGCAAGGTGGCTTTATGCTTGAATGTCTTCATTCGACGTTTTAATTAGTATTTTTATGATGTGTAGTTAGGCGAAATGTGTGAGAATCCTAACCCTCCAGCAAAGTAGATTCACTTTTCGGCGTTGTTTTAAGGAAGTAAGTTTATGAAGTTCATTTTTGGGGGCTGAAACTTTGATTTTAGGAGGTTATTTTTCTTGATTTTTGTGGTTTAATTCGTGTAAATTGATGAATGAATGTAAGTTTCGGGAGTTCTAGAAGTGTAGTTAATTCTATCAATAATTAGGTGTGTGAATTCGACCCGAAATCTCGTTTGAAACTTGAATACATCGCGAAACTGTGCTATTTTTTGAAACTACCTAGTGTCACACGGCCGTATGGATCACACGTGTAACATCCCCAAACCCGGCCCATTCACTACGACCGAATCTGGTTATGTCACTGGGAAAAGTCGGTTGAAAATCTTCTTAATTTAAAATAAAACATCGTAGTTTGCTGAATTTTGGAAAACATATCTTTGGAATAAAACTTTGCTATTAAACTCATTCATTTTTAAAACTTTAGTTTATAATATCCAATTTGAATAAATAGGTTGCAAACCATAAATCATTTTCACGTAGCAATTTAATTTAAATACCATAGTTAAAGTAATACCAAAAACATAAAATGGCCTTTATTACAACCCAACAATTCAAATAAAGTACTTATATCAAAATCAAGCATGAAATAATTGAACATCATCTTCGGCATGGGCCACCTTGTCCTCTCCGATCCCGGCCCACTTTATGCACTACGAAATGGTTAAGGAAAAAGGTGAGTCACCCGGACTCGATGTGCTACCCTTTTTCCCGGATTAGCAAAATATCACATACAAACATAATCATGATCATCATGCATCCCAATCATATGCACCCAATCCTAACCGTCCATACACCTTTTCTACCCGTGTGGTACCAAACCCACTGGTGGTGCCAAACCACCGGTGACGTATAGTCACAATGTGTTACCAAAACACAACGGTGACCAAGTCACAAATCCAATGACGGGGCCAACCCATCGTGTGATACCAAATCATTGGCGACAATCCCGTATCTCAAAAGTGGGGCCAACCCACGGTGGTGTTAACCACGGGGGCGAGTCGCAATGAGGTGCCAAACCTCACGGTGTCCCAAAGACACAAATGTGGTACCAAACCACTTTGGTGACCGTAGTCACGATAATCGAGTGATGGGGCCAACCCATCGTGTGATACCAAATCACCGCGCATGACGATCCCATATCTCAAAGTGGGGCCAACCCACGGTGGTGTTAACCACGAGGGGCGAGTCGCTATGAGGTACCAAACCTCTGGAGGTACCAAACCTCTGGTGACCGTAGTCACGATGTGTTACCAAAACACACGGTGCTCGTCAAGACAAAATATCACCGCCCCCTCCACTCATATCACCCATCATCATACCAACTCATGTATAGTATTCAAATCATGCAAACATGTTTAACGTTGCATCTCATAGCACATACATCATAAATCATGACATCATGTATCAATAACAATACTCATAATGAAACGGACTTACGAATCCGTGCACATACCCCATAGGGTATCATATCACTCAACCATACTATTTCGGTTTTACTAATCAATCAGTTTATCAAACATATACAAAGCAAGAAGTGTGTTAGTTTACACACACGATTACTAATGCGACTATCAAATCCCGTAGATCAAGATCTAACGCACTAGATCCCCATTCCTTAACACTTTTCGAGCACTAGCCACAACCCGAGATATGCGAGATCAAGCCTTCCCTACAATCGGCCAAAACTAAACAACATAATCATGCTAATCAACCTTTAAGGGTAAAATCGTAATTTTACCTACTAAGGTATTTTAAGTAAATTCACACCGCAATGGCCTTTTCGAAGGCCTAATGTCGCCACTAGCGACTCGGCTACCACTTAGGTTGAAATGGACTATTGGGCCTAAAGCCCAATTTCGCCCATTCGGGCCCACACGCTCGTGTGGCCCACCTAACACAAATCTAGCCACGTTTATGAGATTCACCTAGTCTAGTTCACTATATACTACACAATCGCACAATTTACTCATAAGGGCCTCACGGGCCCATTGGGCCCACTTCGGCCCATCGCGCCCAAGCGACCCCAACCCCACAAGAATACTACGATGGCCTCAACTATCGCGTCGAAGCCCCACACGTGCGCGCGCACGCTCGTGTGGCTACTATTGCCGTGGACCGCACGCCCGGCATTTGCCGCTCTACAACTAGAGTAGAGAGAGTTACACACGATAGGACTCGGTGTTAATCCGCGCGCTCAGACCACTCCTCGTGCCCAAACGCCTTCCAAGGTGTGTTTACTCTCCTCTAGGATGCTCCTTATATAGCTAGCTCTTCACCTTCATTCTTTGTGTCTTTCCGATGTAGGATCCTTCGTCGAGAGAGTTTAAATTCAACTGAAACTCTTCCCGTCCGCACCGCAAAATAAATACTCCTTTACTTCTCATGAGATTCGAACCTGGGCTCCCTCTTCGCTATTCTTTGCACGCCTTACTTCCAACGCCTGTGCCACTCGGCCACTTTGATTTTTATGCCATAAAGCCACACCATTTAATCTTTAAACCCTTCCTACTCAACCCCATAACCGCCTAAAAATAAATCACGGCCAAAATGTTGCTCCGACCCTCGAACCCGCGCCTTATCACTCCTCCAGCGCCTAAGTGCGCCGCACGAAACCACTTGGCCACTTGAGTTCTTTGTGTCTTAAAGTCGCCCACTCTTTTTAAAGCCTTCTTTCACTTGTAACGCCACACCCAAAAATTAAAACGTCCCTTGTAGCCGCTGGACTCGAACCAGGCCCTCACCGCTGGCGTCCTCCCAAGCTCTTAAGCGCGCACTTGAGACCACTCTACCACCGCCTTCCCTTGTGCCAAAAATTACAGAAAATTATTCTTAAGACCTCGCTTGGCCCGATTCCCTTTTCCACTAAAAATCCAAAATTTTCCAAAGTCTCCCCTTTCATCCAAGCATTCTTAAAACCTCTAAAACTCACCCAAGCACTCCCAAAAACCTACTAACACTTTATTTATACCCAATAGGCACAGCCCCTAAACCAGGGTGTTACAACACGGGCTAGATTTTTGGGTTGTGTGGCCCTTTTTGGCCAAATTTTAGGCTCAATTAGAGGCTGTTTAAGGGACTCAAAGTCGGGGTCCGTAGGAATCTTTTGGGGCTGGAAAAATGTAAGTTTTTGTATGTGATAGGTTATGCATAAGCTCAAAAAATTATTAAGTAAGATGAGTGTGGTTAAACTAAATGCTATGTTATGACCTATATGAAAAATAAGCAAGTATGCGTGCCATGTGTTGTATGATTTATGTATGCATGTATGATTTATGACTGTGATATGCATGTACTTGGGGTGGGTTATAATATGATGGAGGAAGTGTATATGGCAGTTTATACTGCAAATATGGTGGCTAGACCACAAATTTATGTATGACAGCTCAGTTGCAAATATATGAGTGGCACACTGCCACATACTGGTGTGATTAGATGGACTCCTGTAGTCCTATATGGTGTGATTGGCGGGACAAAGGTGGTGTGTAGCGGATAGGGGTAGGACATGTTATGTTATGATTATGATTTGCTTTGATATGATATGTTACGATATGATTTGGCATGAAATGCCATAATATGATAAGTTATGATCCACATGAATTATCTGATACGATAAGAAATATCTGATAAAATATACTACATGACATTCTGTTAGTTATTATTACATGTACTGAAGATATGGGCCAAAACACACACTGGGCTTTAAGCTCACGAGTTTGTTTGATTTGTTTCAGGTAATCCTCCGAATTAGGCATGGACGGCGACTCTAGAGCTCGGGTTTCATATTTTTAATTTAAACACTACGGACTTTAAGATTGTTTGTGTAATAGTCCGGTTTATACCCTAGTCAGAACAGTGGTTTCGGGACCACTAATCCGAGGCAGTAAAATATTTTAATATTATTTTCTGTGCCCTCGATTTGTGATTAAGCATGTGCTAAAGTTCCGTGAATTAATTTGTCTGTTTGTGTGCTAAATTTGAGCAAAGGACTGAATTGCATAATTCGTAAAAGTAGCTTTCTATTTGATTTAATGGCCAAATTAAGGTGGCTTTTAAATATGGAGGATTTAAAATGCAATTAGCCAATTTTTAAGTTAGTGGACGGCAAGATATTAATTGTATATGTTTTATAAGTTAAAGTTTATATTAATATTATATATTATAAGTTATTATAATGAAAGAAAAACATTAAAGAAAAGAAAGCCATTATATTGTGTTCATCTTTCTATTTGACCGAAAATACCAAGAAAAAGAAAGGGTTTGAGTTTTGCTATATTCGGCCATCTCAAGTCAAAATTCAAGGTATGTTTTTAGTCGATTTTTAATAATTTCTATGTTTCTGTAATCGTTGCTTCGTATACTTTGTAACCCATGCCTTATTTTTGAGAATTGATGATGTTTGTGAGATGTGCCATTGATGAAATGGTAAGCTTTGTGATGAGTTTTGGTGTTAAATGAAAGATATGAATTTAATGAACATGTTTTGTTCTTGAATTTTTGATAAATTTAGCTAATTAGGGCTAAATTGTAAAAATAGTATTTTGAAGGATTAATTTGTGAAATAAATGAAATGTGAGGACTTATATTCGGTTAAGCATGAGTAATATGAAATTTGGTGTATTTTGTGAATTTGTGAAATAGGGACTAAAATGTCCAAATGTGAAAATATGAGGGTTAATTTATAAATTGCCCTAAATATGTGATTTTGGATTAAATTGAATGTGTTGGTAAATAAAAGGGTTAAATTTGAATATGTATAGATCAAGAACTGAAGAAAACGGACTTAGATCGCGGGAAAGCGAAAGTAATCGAATAGTCGTCCGGTTCCACTAAACCGAACTCGAGGTAATTCGATATACAAATAAATGTATTTGTATTGAATTATATATGTTCACATGATTATTGATAAGGATGAATGCTTATGAGATGATGTATACATGAATTCCGAGATAGAATTGATTTAGAGACAATATCTGAGAAGTCCCGTTTGAATCTAGAAATAGATAGGATTAACTATGTCATGACATAGGTGTCTGTTATGTGATATCATGTAAGACCACGTCTGGGACGTTGGCATTGATTTGAGATTTCGTATAAGACCACGTCTGGGACGTTGGCATCGATATGAGTTTTACGTGTAAGACCATGTCTGGGACAGTGGCATCGATATTTGATTCGTGTAAGACCCTGTCTGGGACAGTGGCATTGATATTTGATTACGTGTAAGACCCTATCTGGGACAGTGGCATCAATATTCGAGTACAAGTAAGACCTCGTCTGGGACGTTGGCATTGTACGATTATTTCGAGCTTTTTGAATATCCTATTTAGTTTCGAACGGTTCAACGGGCAAGTTTGAGAAATTTACAACTCTGTGATTTGTACATCTGTTTCAGGTACGTTTGAAAAGTACACTATGTGTGTATGAAAGGTAAGTATCTATGTGAACTTACTATGATGAACATGTGTAAAGAAATGATGAGATAACATATAAAGATATGCTTGAATAAGCTTTGTGCATATGTGATATTTGAATTGAAGAATGTGGTAAAACATGGTTAAGCAATGAGCCAAAGAATGTAGGTGATTAGATTTCTATGTGAACTAATAATAGCATTGATCTAATATTATTATATGCATTTTATGCTAAGTTTATTTGTATATAGCTTACTAAGCTTTTGAAAGCTTACTCTGTGTGTGTTTACTCTGTTTTATAGATCGTCAAAGCTATTGAAGGCTCGGGACTGTCAAGGATCGTCATCACACTACCTAAGATCATTTTGGTATCTTTTGGAAATGTATATAGCTAGATATGGCATGTATAGGCTAGTCATTTTGGATATCTTTGAAATGTGTATAAAGTAGCCATGAGATGTGGCTTAACAAGTATTGGTAATATGCATGAGTGATTTGGTATATGGTGATGGTTTTGGTATGATTATATGTTCATGATATGGTAAAATTTGTGGAAGGTAAATTGATGCTAAACGGGCATATAATTGTGATCTATGAAATGAATATATGTTTGGTAAGATGTGAATGTACAAGCATGGTTAGATATGTGAATTTGTTATGCAAACTAGTATATGCGTTGGCATGAATAGAAATGAGATTGAATGAGATGTTATGTTGTTTGTTTGACATGTCTTTGGTATTCAAAAGTATATGAAATGAATTGGTTCTTTGCTTATAGGGATGACCCTTGTGTGGGTGGCTTTATGGCCTTGCAGATGGCCTGTTTTGCCTACACGGTCGTGGCACACGGGCGTGCCTAGTGACCATGGGATTTAGTCAGTAGCTAGCCCAAGTTTACACGGCCATGGCACACGGGCGTGCCTGGTGGCTGTGGGGATAAGTCAGTATGCAAGCTATGTTTTAGCACGGCCAGGACACATGGGTGTGTCTAGTAGCCGTGGGAGGCACACGACCTGCCCACACGGGCGTGTGACCTCTATAACTCAGAAAAGTTTTAAATTTCCAAGAACTTTGGTATGTGTTCGGTTTAGTCCCGACCCTATTCTATTATATGATTAAGGTCTCATTGACCTATAAAGAGGGACACTTTGATTGTGATTAATGATTTGTTTAATGAAATATCTGTAAAAGTTTTTGATCTGTCCGGTAATGCCTTTAACCCTAATTCGATGACGGATACGGGTTAGGGGTGTTACAGTTTGATTATGGACATTTTTGGATTGTTTTGGGGGGTTTTTGCTTTGCTTTGGACATTATAGTTTTGTTTAGTTCGTTAGGATTATTTTGAGGTTTTCTATGCAAAAGTTATAATCTTTTAATGACGCCTTAAATAAGTTAACTAAAAATGAAACACAATATTTCTTCAACAAATACGTAAAGAGGTTTTATCTTCCCGCTACATGATTAACACAAAACTTCGAAAGTGTTTTAGCAAAACCTTATAAACTATGTTTTCAGAAGTGGTTTTGTTTTTCAAGAGAGAAAATCAAATTAGTTTCTTTCCGCTAAAACAAGTTTTTCATCGAATTCGAACGATGGATTCTTTCGCTTGTATGTTGTGACCTCCATAATCTGACCATAGCGTCTAGGCCGGGTATAGGGTGTTACACCTTATGCTGTTGATTGTTTGAAAGTCTATTATTTGGAATATAGTTGAATATTGAAACTTGAAGGCTTTCTTTTCATTATTTACTGAAAGTTCCTCTAGTGACAATCCACTTTGAGGTTTGAAGTTGTCCATGTAACTGTCCTCTACGAAGATTGCATGTGTCGACACTTTAAGTATTTGGTCTTTTAGGTTATAAAACAATCCACCCATTGTTCCTTTCAAATATCCTACAAACATGCACAATTCTGTCAATTAATCTTACTTCTTAGCATCCTTATCCTAAAACTATTTAGGTTGGGCTTCTTATCGTGTCGCCTTTTGTATGGAATCTTAGGTACAAACTTATTTGGTGCATTATTCAAAATGTAGTAAGTGACATGTAGTGTATATCCCTAAAAGGATATTGGAAGCTATGAATAACTTAATATTGAACAAACCATGTCAAGCAAAGTTCTGTTCCTTCTCTTAGTAACAATATTCTGTTGTGGAGTTTCAGGTGCTATTAATTATGATAGAATCTCATTCCCTATGAGTACCCTAAGAACTCGTAAGATAAATATTCCTCACCTCGATCAAAGCAGAGTGTCTTAATGGATAAAGCTAAGTGCTTCTTTACCTTCCCATAAAATTCTTAAAATTTTCAAAAGCTCCTCTTTCGCGACGCATTAGGTAAATATGTTAATATCTAGTGTAAAACCATATACCCAACTTGATCGTCGAACCCAAGCTACAAGGTGTCACAGTCGTTTCCAGAGCAACTACGATAGAATTATATTCAATTAATACCAATGAACAAGAAAATACAAGCAATATAATTATATGATATGACATATAATTATTCCCGGGTCTTATACGAGCTTACGAAAGCTCTAATGCTAACCCGAGTAGATTTAGGACTAAATTGTCATGTTGACAAATCTTCAAGTTGACGTCGTGACGTAGTGAGTTTCTTGTCACAATGTGACATACTATTTTAGCCTCGTCATGGTGACCAAGTTCTACGTTGCACCGAGGCTTGGAGTCCTGATCTCATTGCGACAACATTTGTTTGATGTTGCGATGTCACATACTGATTCTACAATTTCTAATTAAAAATTACCTGCGAATTTTCCAAGCAAACATAATACACATTTCACCTAAAGATCAGCCATAATGCAACTTTCCAACATCAGTTTAACCACTTCAATACCTTGTCCACACTATGTCAATGCCTTATCACTTATAGGCTAACCAACCAGTACAATTAATTCAAATCCTATACATTCATACCTATTTCACCAAAATCATTAACATTGATAACGATTGGTATCATTCATGTAACAACCCATTTTTTTAGTAGTGTCGGAAACAGTGGTTTTGGGGCCACGAATCCGATGAGCGAGTTCATAAATATTATTGCTTAATATTTATGAGTCAAATATGGTACTAAAATAAATGTTGAATTGGTAATTTATGCTATTTGAAAGAACAATTAGGTTCAAGTGGTATGACCCTAAAGTCAAGTGGTTTTAGACAATGAGGTATCGGGACCTCCTTTCTATAAACCGAACCGTAAATATTTTTTTAAATATTTATGGAGTGTTATTAAGGTTGTATTTAAGTTTCGTTAAAAAATTTTAATGTTTAGATAGTTTATTAATTAAAAAGGACTAAATCGTAAAGAATGTAAAATTTGATCATTATTAGATTTGAATGATTAAATGGCTTAATGAATAAAAGTAAATGGACTTATATGGTAAATAAACCATTTAAGGAGTTATTGGACAAATATAGACATGGATTTGGCGTTTTATTTAATTATGAAGCAAGGTTAAAATGGTAATTTCATAAATTAAATTAAATTAAATAAAACAAAGCTTTCTATCATCATTTGTTTCAAGATTCGGACAATTTCAAAGCTGTGCATGGTATGTAAATTTAATTTATTTTTAATGACTTTTATGTTTTTGAGATTGTTGCAACAAGGTCCAGCTAGCCCGTACCTTCGTTTTCGAAACTGTTAACGGTTTTGAATTTTTCCATTGGTGGATCTTTGTGATTTTAGATGTTAAATGATGAATTAGAAGTATTAGTTGTTATTTATAAGTATTTTGTTAAGTGATTTTTGATGAATTTAACGATTAGGGATTAAATTGTTGAAATAGCAAAAGTACAAGGATTTAATGTGTAATAACATCAAATATGGGCCGTAGTAAGGTTCCAATAAATTCGACTAAGCTTAAATTTGAGTAAAAATGGTTAATTTGCATGTTTTAGGCTCATGGACTAAATTGAATAAAAGTAAAATGTTGGGGCCAATATTTTAAAAATGTCAAATAGGACTTAATTGCATAAAATGAAATGGTTTTGCTATTTGAATTAATGAATTGAATGAAATTATTAATTTAGGTCAAGAACGAGTGGAAAATCGAGGAGAATAAAAAAATTACCAAATAGCCCCTGTACTTAGTCATTGCTGCAATTTATCCAGGTAAGTTCGTATGAATTGTAATCATTTTAATGCTATATAAATTGAATGTTTGTTATGTCATTTTAATGCAAATTGAATTATTTTATAAATGTAACAATGTTATGATGAATTGACGGCTATTAAGTCCCGGTTGAACCTTAGGAATTCGTAGGATACAAATGACATGTCATTAGGGTTTTCATGTTTCGGGTGCTGGTCTTAAATGTCCTATCGATGGACGAGGTCCTGCATTTGCTGCGGATACTCCATATCTCATGTGAGCAGCATCGTGTAGCTTACATTTCGACCCACAGCTCGTGTGAGCAGGCCCATTTCACAGCTCGTGTGAGCAACGATGTAAAGGAAATGTTACGGTTATATGTTTAAGCACACTTCGTGTGAGCTTTCCTGAGTATCTGATGATATTCTAAGTGGTTCAACGGGCATGACAAGGAAAGGAACGGTAAGTGTTCAAATGAACTATATCATGTATTAATGAAAATGATTGAAATGGTAAACTTCAATAGAAATATGCTTATGTTCATAAAAAGGTTGTATGAATCAAATGATGTATTTTCTCATGAAATGACTTATCATGTGGTTGATCCCAAAAGAGTTATGTATAAATGCACTAACTTGTGTAATGATGATGATGTTTAGGCTTGTGTTAAGCATGTGGTTATGGTTGATGTTTATGCTTATGCTTTGTACAATGCAAATGAAACATGTAAGAAAATGGAATGAAATGGTAAGTTCATAATTGGGATGTAATATGATGATGTGTTAATGTTGATGAATTAAAGGTTATGTTTATAGATGGTAAATTTCATATATTATGGATGATCTCATATGTAACATGATGTTATATGTAAAAAGAGATTGATAAATTAAATGATGTACTTATATGTGAGAAATCTACTTATGCTATGGACGAATTTACCTATATCATGGATAAGTACACTAACTCGTGAATTGATAATGTTGTTTAGATTTATGCTAAACATTTAGAGTGGAATGGTAAGTAAGTAAATGAAATGGTTCATAGTCTTATGAAAAGGTTGACGATTATGTAATACAACTTATAAAATCCTATTAAGTTATGAATGAAAAGTATATGTGATGTTGAGGGACTTTTTCATTTGTGATTTGATGGTTATGTAGTTTTATAAATCTTATGGCATTGGTATAGGTTTATATTTATCCTATAAAGTTCATTATTGAAATGAAATATTATGTTTAAAGTTTATACGAGCTTACTAAGCATTCTTTGCTTACGTAGTTATTTTTCCTTTACTTTACAGATTATCGAAAACTCAATCGGTTGGAAGTTGGTCAGAGATCTATCACACTATCCAGTGGACAAATTGGTAGTTTTTGAGTAATTTGGTTACAGTTTATCATGGCATGTATAGGACGATTGTAATAGTATTATAGTGCATGTGTTAATGATATTTTGGTATGTGTAAGCTTTGGAAAGCTATGTTGGTTTGGTACATCTTGACACCTTACCAAATTATGCGATGTTGATTTCATTAAAGTGCTTGTTGATATGATTCACTTGACATGTTGATGATAGATTAAAAATGGTTACTTGTGACATGTTTTAATTCATAATTGAACTAGGTTATTATGTTTGAAAATGGTTTGAAGGTGATTTGGTAAGTATACATTATGTAAATTAACTATGTTGGTACATTTGATGCCTTGTTAGTTTGTGTCATTGTGACTATATCATGTTGTATGTTTTGAATGGCTCAAATGGCATGTTGTGTAATGGAATAGTAATGGTCATATTTGTGGTTTGATTTGTTAGAAGTAGAATTAGGTTTGATGATGGAAATGTGATCAAATAAATGCGTGTTTAGGTAAGTTTAGATGTTTGCATTTGAGGTGCCTTGATTGGCATACTGGTTGATTGATTTGGGATCATTAAATTGGTCATTATACGTATGTTTTGGTAAGGTTTTGATGATTTGATAATGTGCACTAAAGGTCTTTAGGTGGATGCATGAGTTGATGTTTGAAATGATTTGATATAGGGCAAATTTATGTCCACACGGTCTGAGACACGGGCGTGTGACTCAGCCGTGTGTGACACACGGCCAGGCGACATAGCCGTGTGTCCCCTGTAGGTTTTAATTCATGCAAGTTAGGCTGTTACACAACCTAGCACACGGCCTGGCACATGGGTGTGTATGACTATTTCAAGAGTTACATGGCCTGGCACACGGGCGTGTGGCTTGGCCGTGTGACCCAATGTAGAGAGTTACACGAGTGAGGACACGGGCTGAGACACGGTCGTGTGTCCCTATTTTGATTGTTACACAGCCTGAGAGACGGGCGTGTGTCTTAGCCGTGTGAGTCACAAGGCCTGGCCACACGCCCGTGTGACCCCTGAAGTTCAATTTTTCTAAATTTGTTTTCTTATACTTTCCGATTGTTTCCAATTTTGTCCCGAATTGTTTCTAAGGTATTTCTAGGGACTCGAAGGCTTGAGTAAGAGACGTTATGTATGTGATTGAATGTAATTAGAATATGTTTGCAATGATGTATGAAATGAAAGTTTTAATGTTCTGTTTGTATGGTAATGCTCAGTAACCCTATTTCGACGATGAATACGGGTTAGGGGTGTTACAATTCAAACCATTTGTATAACTCATATACACATTGTATTTATATATTCCATTCATATATCAACTTTTAATTGAAAAGTTTACCTAGACATATTTTTAACACCTAAAGACCAACTCAACTAGGTACATGCCACACTTAACTAAACGGTGATATAAAAAATTTTCTGAGTCGGGGATCGATTACTGGATGCTGAGATAACCTCTTAATCTATCGGAAATATACTTTACCTACGTATGGAGAAAACAAAACTGTATGCTGAGCAAAACGGTCAACGGTAAATCTATGATTCAAGACATTATAAAACAAGCTTAAATATGTACATGCATTCAATTAAATTTGCAATTTAAAACTATTTCTCATGTCATTCATATGAAAACATTTCCATTTTCACAATGACAAGTACATAACAAATTTTACACACTAATTTATTAGATAAGCATACAAGACTACCAATTCTTCACTATTTCATATTCCATTGCCTTCATTTCAAATACTATTTTTAATCACATACATTTTCATTCATTTTCGTCCTTAACATATATATATACACACATGTCTCATTTCATGTTGTATTACATTTCATTTTCGAGCCTATTAGCTCCTTTACATGATCAACCCCTAGGGCTCATTTTATTTCATTTCGTATATTGTCACATATTATAATTCAATGTCATTTATCAATTATAAATCATTTATCATATCTCATATTTATAACCCTATTAATCGGGTTTGGACTCAGAACAGATACGCGGATCCGTCTCCCTGGGTTGCCCAAAAACGATGACGCTATAACAATACATACTACCACCTTGGGTTGCTCAAAAATGATGGTTTTAATTAGTAAATCTGACCCTATGACATGCCAATCATAACCGACTCGGTCCGAACAACTAATAGGGTAATCAAATTTCTAATTCATTATATAAAGTTCAAATCACATTTAATCATATCCAAATAATCCATCAGTTCATCATATAATCATGTAAACAACATATTTCAACTCAATTCCATACTAACTATCACATATAAATCAATTCACCCAACTTCCTATTCTATTCAATATAGTCCCTATCTCGGTATTCAATCTAAACCGTAGCAATTCAATTAAATAATCCAATAAAAACTCACCTCAATAGTATATGATGCAAAATGACATGCATGTGCAAAAAATGAGTGGTTCCCTAATCATAGAAATTACAAACTGAAATTTCGAGCTATTCGTTGTCGACTTTCGATTTTCCTTTCCCTCTTGACGGTTCCGTGTCAAATTTAGCTAAATAAAATCATAAAACACAAAATATTATCAAATTCCATTCAAATCAGAACCAATCACAATATCAAGCATATTTTAGAATCTATTCAATTTAGTCCCTAAACCTAAGAAAAAAATAACTTTCAATTAAAAGCTTCTAATTGAAATCCGATTTCACAATTACTCATTAGGGACCTATAATTTCTTATTAGTACTGAAATTTTTTGTCAAATTTACATTTTATTCAATTTAGTCTCTAATGTACATAACTATCAATTAAGCTTTACAATTTAGTCCTTTTCTTAAACTAAGCTTAATTTCTATCAATTTAACACCTAAAACTTTCAATTCTCAACAATGGAATGTAACACCCCTAACCCGTAACCAACGTCGGTTTAGGGTTAAGAGGCATTACCGGACAATCGAAAACTTTTACGGACATTTCATTTTACTAATCATCATATGCAATCATAGTGTCCCTTATATAGGTCAACGAGACCTTAAACATGCTTTAGAATAGGGTCGGGACTAAACTGAACACATACGAAAATTCTCAAAAATTTAAATTTTTTTTCTAAGTTACAGAGGTCACACGCCCATGTGGGCAGGCCGTCTGCCTCCCACGGCCTCAGACATGCCCATGTGTCTAAGCCGTTTCAAAACAGGGCATACATACTGACTTGTCCACACGGCCATGGACATGCCCGTGTGCCTCAACCGTGGTCGAGCCTGATTTGTACCACACGGCCAGTCACACGCCTGTGTGTCCAGCCCGTGGTCGAGCCTGACTTGCTTTGAAACACAACCACGAGGGACACGGTCGAGCCACACGCCCGTGTGCTCCACCGTGTGGGAAATTATAGGCCATTTTCAAGGCCAAAATGCCACCCACACTTGGGTCATTCCTACTAGCACATACAAGCATTATCCCATGCATCATTGGCAACCAAAACACATCAAATTGTTCATCATATCATCATATTCAATCTCATTTTTAAACATGCCAATTTGTATACCAATTGCACAACTAAATCACATGTAAAACCAAGCATAAATCAACCACATCTTGCCATTCATATAACCATTTCATTGATCAAACATATACACTCATATTGCATCAATAGGCTTACCATAATCTTGACCAATTCATAGACATGAGATCATACCAAAACCAACATCATATAGCATAATCACTCATGCATATTACCAACATTTATCTAGCCACATCACATGGCTATTTACATATTTCAAACCTAACTCAAGATAACTAGCCTATACATGCAATACTTAGTATATACACTTTCAAAAGGTACTAAAATAATTTAAGTAGTGTGATGACGATCCTCGACGATTCCCGAGCCTTCAGTAGCTTTAACGATCTATAAAACAGAGCAAACACACACAAAGTAAGCTTTTCAAAAGCTTAGTAAGCCATATACAAATAAACTAAATATACAATACACATAGCCACATAAACACAATGACATTAATGCATCTCATTTGCAAATTCATAATATTATCCTTGGCTTATTACTTAGCCATTACTTACTCATATTTCACAACTCAAATATCTCATATGCTCATAACTCATTTAAACATGTGTATCACATATCATGTCATCATTTACTCATGTCACATTTATTCATATATCACATTTTGGTTCATTGTATCCATATGCATATTTACTCACCTTTCATGCCTATTCAAAACATATACATCAAACGTACCTGAAGCGGATATACAAATCACATAGTCATTCATTTCTCGGACTTTCCCGTTGAACCGTTTGGAATCTAATAAGATACTCGGAATGCTCAGAATAGTCGTACAATGCCAACGTCCCAGACGAGGTCTTACACGTACTCGGATATCGATGCCACTATCCCAGACAGGGTCTTACACGAATCAAATACGATGCCAATGTCCAAGACATGGTCTTACACATAAATCTCATATCAATGCCTATGTCCCAAACGTGGTCTTACATGATATCACATATCAAACACCTATGTCATGACATATGTAATCCTATCTATTCCTAGGTTCGTACGGGACTTCTCGGACATTAATAATTTATCGACACTTTTTCAAATTTCATACACATAACCTCTCAAGCATTATTCATAGCAATCTAAATTTCATAGATGCATAAATACTCAATTAAAATACATTTATTTGTATATCGACTTACCTCGTACGGGAAGAACGAAAATAAACGGTTATTCAATAACTTTCGACTTCCCTCGATCTAAATCCGTGTTCTTCGGTTCTTGATCTATTCATATTCAAATTCAACCATTTTATTCACCAAATCACTCAATTCAATCCAAAAACACATATTTAGGGCAATTTGCAAATTGGCCCTCACATTTTCACATTTGGACATTTTAGTCCTTATTTCACAAAATCATAAAATACACAAAATCTCATGATACCCATGCATAGCCAAATTTTACTCATGCTCATCTAAGTCCATATATTTCATTTATTTCACAATTTAGTCCCTCAAAATATTATTTTCTCAATTAAATCCAAAATACTGAAAATCATCAAAAACTCCAAAGACAAAACTTGTCAATCTAACACATATATTCCATATTTCACCATCAAACATCCAAAAACTCACATGTTTATCAATGGAACATTTCAAAATAGTCATCAATTCACAAAATTGAAGCATGGGTTTTGAAGTACTCGAAGCAACGATTACGAAAACGTAGAAATTATCAAAAACCGAAGCAAAACATACCTTGAATCAAACCAAGAACTAGTTGAAACCTAGATGTTCTTCTTTCTTTTTCTCTTCTTGATATTTTCAGCCAAATAAGATGATAATATTCATCTTTTAATTGTTTGTTTTATTATTAACATGTTATTTTACTATTTACTTTATTATCCTTTCAATTAATATAAGGAACTTATATACATTAAGGGCATACTTGTCCTTTGCCATCCACTAACTTTATTAATGGCTTAATTGCCTCATAAGGCCACAACATTTAAAAGCCATAACACATAGGTGCTTTTACAAACATCATGCTAATTTTTCATTTAATGCAATTTAATCCTTTTCTCAAATTAAGCACACAAACGGACAAATTAATTCACGAAACTTTAACACATGCTTAATCATATACTGCAGACACAGAAAATAATATTAAAATATTTTTTTAACTCAGATTTGTGGTCTCGAAACCACTGTTCCGACTAGGGTCTAAATCGGACTGTTACAATTCTCCTCCCTTAGGGATTTTAGTCCTCGAAAATCTTACCGTTAAACAGATTCGGATATTGCTGTCTCATTAAATCTTCAGGCTCCCACGTAGCCTCTTTCACTCTGTGTCAATGCCACAATACTTTAACTAACGAGATTTTCTTATTTCTCAATTCTTTCATTTCACAAGCTAAGATATGGATCGTTTCTTCCTCGTAAGTCATATCAGATCGGATTTCAATCTCAGACGGAGGAATCACATGCGATGGATCGGATCTGTATCGACGAAGCATTGACACGTGAAACACATTATGTATTCTTTCTAGTTCTGGTGGCAACAACAATCTGTACGCAACTGGCCCAATTCACTCGATAATTTCATACGGTCCGATGAACCTCGGACTCAATTTGCCTTTGCGTCCAAATCTGAGTAATTTCTTCCACGGAGATACTTTTAAAAATACTTTATCATTGATTTCGAATTCAATGTCTTTTCTTTTCAAGTCTGCATAGGACTTCTGACGATCAGATGCTGCTTTCAGACTATCACGGATTACTTTCACTTTCTGTTCAGTGTATTTTATCAAATCAACCCCGTGTATCTTATTTCACTGAGCTCAGTCCAATAGAGAGGTGTCTGACATTTACGTCCGTACAAATCTTCATAAGGTGCCATTTTGATGCTTGACTAAAAACTGTTATTGTACGCAAATTCAATTAATGGCAAATATTGTTCCTATGAACCATCAAACTCAAGAATGCAACATCTCAACATATCCTCTAATATCTGAATGATTCGCTCGGATTGACCATCTGTCTGCGGGTGAAAAGCCGTACTAAAATGCAATTTTGTACCTAAAGCTTCTTGTAATTTCTTCCAGAACCGCGAAGTAAATCTTGGGTCTCTGTCAGACACGATAGACAATGGCACTCCGTGCAATCTCACAATATCAGAAATGTAAAGCTCAGCTAACTTATCAAGTGAATAATCAGATCTCACCGGAATGAAATAGGCAGATTTTGTCAATCGATCAACTACGACCCAAATTGCATCTTTCTTTTTTGGAGTCAATGGCAATCCAGAAACAAAGTCTATCGTCACTCTACCCCATTTCCACTCGGGAATCAGAATCGGTTATAACAAACCAGACGGAACTTGATGTTCAACTTTAACTTGCTGACAAACTAAACATTTCGAAACAAAGTCAGAAATGTCTCGTTTCATACCAGACCCCCAATAGTGTTGCTTCAGATCATGGTACATCTTTGTACTTCCTGGATGAACAGATAGACGAATGTTATGTGCTTCATTCAAAATCAACTGATTTAACTCAAGGTTTCTCGGAACACAAATTCGATCTCGGAACCTCAAGCAATCATCAACATCAACTCAAAATTCAGAATCAGAGTTCGAATCACATTGAGCTTGTTTCACTAGCATTTCATTATCAACTTTCTAAGCATCACATATTTTTTGTAAAAACAATGGTTTCGCTTTCAATTCAGCTAAAACTGAACCATCATCAGACAAGTCTAAATGAGCATTTATTGCACGTAATGCAAACAACAACTTCCGACTCAATGCATCAGCAACGACATTTGCCTTACCCGGATGATAATCAATCACGAGCTCGTAGTCTTTCAACAGCTCTAACCATCTTCTCTGTCGTAGATTCAAGTCTTTCTGAGTCATTAGGTACTTCAAACTTTTATGATCTGAAAACACGTGGCATTTCTCACTGAAAAGATAATAACGTCAAATCTTTAATGCAAAAATAATTGCAGCTAGCTCAAGGTCGTGTGTCAGATAATTTTTTTCATGAGGCTTTAGTTGTCTCGAGGCATAAGCTATAACTTTGCCTTCCTGCATCAAAACACATCCCAGACCATTCAATGAAGCATCACTATAAATCACGAATTCTTTACCCGATTCTGGTTGTACCAAAACTGGAGCTTTGATTAACAGAGTTTTCAACTGATCAAAGCTTTTTTGACATTTATCGGACCATTCAAATCTCACATCTTTCTGAAGCAATCTAGTCAGCGAGTAGCTATCATCAAAAATCCTTTTACAAACCGTCGATAATAACCAGTAAGTCCCAGAAAACTGCGAACTTCAGACACATTCTTCGGAGGTTTCCATTCCAAAATAGCAGAAATCTTACTCGGATCAACTCGTATTCCAGAGGCTAATACAATATGTCCCAGAAAACAAACTTCTCGCAACCAAAATTCACATTTGCTGAATTTCGCATACAATTGCTTATCTTGCAGAGTTTGCAACACAATTCTTAGATGTTCAGCATGTTCAGTTTCATCTCGAGAATAAATCAAAATGCCGTCAATAAATACAACAACAAATCGATCTAGGTACGGTCTGAAAATTTGGTTCATTAAATCCATAAAAATAGCAGGAGCATTGGTTAATCCGAAAGGCATAACTAAAAACTCATAATGCCCGTACCTCGTTCTGAAAGCAGTTTTCGGAATATCTGAATCTTTTACACGCAACTGATAATATCCCGATCTCAGATCTATCTTCGAAAACACAGTGGCTCCTTTCAACTGATCAAATAAATCATCAATTCGGGGCAGTGGATATTTATTCTTTATAGTCACCTTGTTCAACTGACGATAATCAATGCACATTCTCATCGTACCATCTTTCTTTTTCACAAATAGAACAGGAGCACCCCAAGGTGAGAAACTCGGTCTTGCAAATCCTCTATCTGTCAACTCTTGCAACTGTGACTTTAACTCTTTTAACTCTGTTGGTGCCATTCTATACGGAACTATCGAAATAGGTGTCGTACCAGGCAACAAATCAATGCCAAATTCAACTTCCCGTATCGAAGGCAATCCCGGTAGTTCTTCAGGGAATACATCAGGGAATTCACAGACAATAGGAACTGATTCAACTTTGTTTTCAGATACTTTTGAGTCAATTAAATAAGCGAAATAAGCTTCGCAACCCTTTCTCACATAATTCTGAGCTTTCAATACATATATTACAACAGGTAACCCAGTCAAATCATTTGACTCAACCCGAACTATTTCATCATTCTGGCATCTCAAATCAATAGTCTTTCTTTTACAATTCACAACAGCATCATGTAATGTTAACCAGTCCATACCCAAAATTATGTCAAACTCGTCAAATGGTAATAGCATCAGATCAGCAGGAAAATAAATATCTCGAAACATTAACGGACAGTTCTTGCATACTTTGTAAACCAGGACATTTTTACCTAAAGGGTTCGATACTCTAATAACAAATTCAGTAGACTCTACAGGCAAAGTCTTACTGGATACTAAGTTCATGCATATATAAGAATGAGTAGAACCAGGGTCTATCAATGCAATCACAGAAGTATCATAAAGAGTAAATGTACCCGTTATAACATCCGAAGATGAAGCTTCCTCACGAGCTCGGATGGCATATGCTCTGGCAGGCGCTCTAGCTTCAGATCTTGCAACTGAATCTTTCGTAGTTCTCTGACTACCAATGACATTTCTTACATTTTGGAAAGGTCTACCTCTTGCTGAAACATTATCGGATCTCAGATTCTGAACGATCTCTTGCTCAACAGACTTAGGGCAATCACGGATAAAATGATCTAATGATCCACATCTGAAACAAGCTCGATCATTCAATCTACAACTTCCCGGATGTCTTTTACCACTATGCTTACACTGGGGTCGCTCAGATCGGACATTTCCAACACTCGCTATCGATGTTGCTGGAGCTTTGGAGCTCAATTGTGGTCTAACTCGATCTCTATTCGAATGTCCCACATTAACACTCGAACGACTTTGTTCATCTCTGAATTTCTTTGATGCAGACTGAAATGATTTACTCGAAAATCTCTTTCTCACATCTCTAGCTTCAGACTCGGCTTTTCTTTTATCTTTCCCGAGTACTTCAGCTTTGCATGCTCGATCAACAAGCACAACGAACTCTTTTATCTCTAAAATCCCAACAAGTAAACGTATATCTTCATTAAGGCCATCTTCAAATCTTTTGCACATTATTTCCTCGGTCGATACACATTCTCGAGCATACTGACTTAATCTCACGAACTCTCGTTCGTATTCAGTGATAGACATGCAGCCCTGTTTCAAATCCAAAAATTCTATTTGTTTCTGATCAATGAATCTTTGACTGATATATTTCTTTCGAAACTTAGACTTAAAGAAATCCCAAGTAACCCGTTCCTTTAGAACCACGGATATCAAGGTTTTCCACCACTGATAAGCTGCATCTCGTAGCAAGGAAACAACACATTTTACACATTCTTCAAGGCTCAACGACATCTCATTAAATACCCGGATTGTGTTCTCTAACCAAAACTCAGCTTTCTCAGCATCATCATCACTGGTGGCCCTGAACTCTTCAGCCCCATACTTACGAATCTTATCAACAGGAGGTTTGTTTAACAGATTCAAATTCGTAATCGGAGGCACAATCAAGTCCGAGGGGATTAGTTTCAAAGAGAGGTTGTGAAACAAACCTGATTATTCCCTTAAAAGCGAGTGAACCACTCACTGATCATTTGGAAGAAAGCTTGTTTAGCTTCTCCCTCTTGACCGCTAGTAGCCAGTCTCGAATCAGATGGCGTTGTCCCTTGAGGGGGAGCAGACACATTTCTTTCTACATCGTCAGCTACGGCTCTTTTGGGATCCATTACTATATAGAAAACACATTTTACTCGTCAGGATTCATCACACTATCACAATTCATATATATGGCATGTATAGCTAGACTCTCATACGCTACGTCAGTCCGAGAATCGACTAAACCGTAGCTCTGATACCAATCAAATGTAACACCTCTAACCCGTAACCAACATCGGTTTAGGGTTAAGAGGCATTACCAGACAATTGAAAACTTTTACGGACATTTCATTTTACTAATCATCATATGCAATCATAGTGTCCCTTATATAGGTCAACGAGACCTTAAACATGCTTTAGAATAGGGCCGGGATTAAACCGAACACATACGAAAATTCTCAAAAATTTAAATTTTTTTCTAAGTTACAGAGGTCACACGCCCGTGTGGGCAGGCCGTGTGCCTCCCACGGTCTCAGACACGCCCATGTGTCTAAGCCGTGTCAAAATAGGGCATACATACTGACTTGTCCACACGGCCATGGACACGCCCGTGTGCCTCAACCGTGGTCGAGCCTGACTTGCACCACACGGCCAGTCACACGACCATGTGTCCAGCCCGTGGTCGAGCCTGACTTGCTTTGAAACACAACCACGAGGGACACGATCGAGCCACACGCTCGTGTGCTCAACCGTGTGGGCAATTATAGGCCATTTTCAAGGCCAAAATGCCACCCACACTTGGGTCATTCCTACTAGCACATACAAGCATTATCCCATGCATCATTGGCAACCAAAACACATCAAATTGTTCATCATATCATCATATTCAATGTCATTTTTAAACATGCCAATTTGTATACCAATTGCACAACTAAATCACATGTAAAACCAAGAATAAATCAACCACATCTTGCCATTCATATAACCATTTCATTGATCAAACATATACACTCATATTGCATCAATAGGCTTACCATAATCTTGACCAATTCATAGACATGAGATCATACCAAAACCAACATCATGTAGCATAATCACTCATGCATATTACCAACATTTATCTAGCCACATCACATGGCTATTTACATATTTCAAACCTAACTCAAGATAACTAGCCTATACATGCCATACTTAGTATATACACTTTCAAAAGGTACTAAAATAATTTGAGTAGTGTGATGACGATCCTCGACGGTTCCCGAGCCTTCAGTAGCTTTAACGATCTATAAAACAGAGCAAACACACACAAAGTAAGCTTTCCAAAAGCTCAGTAAGCCATATACAAATAAACTTAATATACAATACACATAGCCACATAAACACAATGACATTAATGTATCTCATTTGCAAATTCATAATATTATCCTTTGCTCATTACTTAGCCATTACTTACTCATATTTCACAACTCAAATATCTCATATGCTCATAATTCATTTAAACATGTATATCACATATCATGTCATCATTTACTCATGTCACATTCATTCATATATCACATTTTGGTTCATTGCATCCATATGCATATTTACTCGCCTTCCATGCCTATTCAAAACATATACATCAAACGTACCTGAAGCGGATATACAAATCACATAGTCATTCATTTCTCGGACTTGCCCGTTGAACCGTTTGGAATCTAATAGGATACTCAAAATGCTCAGAATAGTCGTACAATGCCAACGTCCCAGACGAGGTCTTACATGTACTCGAATATCGATGCCACTGTCCCAGACAGGGTCTTACACGAATCAAATATGATGCCAATGTCCCAGACATGGTCTTACACGTAAATCTCATACCAATGCCAACGTCCCAGACGTGGTCTTACATGATATCACATATTGGACACCTATGTCATGACATATGTAATCCTATCTATTCCTAGGTTCGTACGGGACTTCTCAGACATTAATAATTTGTCGACACTTTTTCGGATTTCATACACATAACCTCTCAAGCATTATTCATAGCAATCTAAATTTCATAGATGCATAAATACTCAATTAAAATACATTTATTTGTATATCGACTTACCTCGTACGGGAAGAACGAAAATAAACGGCTATTCAATAACTTTCGACTTCCCTCGATTTAAATTCGTGTTCTTCAGTTCTTGATCTATACATATTCAAATTCAACCCTTTTATTCACCAAATCATTCAATTCAATCCAAAAACACATATTTAGGGCAATTTGCAAATTGGCCCTTACATTTTCACATTTGGACATTTTAGTCCTTATTTCACAAAATCATAAAATACACAAAATCTCATGATACCCATGCATAGCCAAATTTTACTCATGCTCATCTAAGTCCATATATTTCATTTATTTCACAATTTAGTCCCTTAAAATATAATTTTCTCAATTAAATCCAAAATACTGAAAATCATCAAAACTCCAAAGACAAAACTTGTCCATCTAACACATATATTCCATATTTCACCATCAAACATCCAAAAACTCACATGTTTATCAATGGCACATTTCAAAATAGTCATCAATTCACAAAATTGAAGCATGGGTTTTGAAGTACTCGAAGCAACGATTACGAAAACGTAGAAATTATCAAAAACCGAAGCAAAACATACCTTGAATCAAACCAAGAACTAGCAGAAACCTAGATGTTCTTCTTTCTTTTTCTCTTCTTGATATTTTCGACCAAATAAGATGATAATATTCATCTTTTAATTGTTTGTTTTATTATTAACATGTTATTTTACTATTTACTTTATTATCCTTTCAATTAATATAAGGAACTTATATATATTAAGGGCATACTTGTCCTTTGCCATCCACTAACTTTATTAATGGCTTAATTGCCTCATAAGGCCACAACATTTAAAAGCCATAACACATAGGTGCTTTTACAAACATCATGCTAATTTTTCATTTAATGCAATTTAATCCTTTTCTCAAATTAAGCATACAAACGGACAAATTAATTCACGGAACTTTAACACATGCTTAATCATATACTGCAGACACAGAAAATAATATTAAAATATTTTTCTGACTCGAATTTGTGGTCTCGAAACCACTATTCCGACTAGGGTCTAAACCGGACTGTTACATGGAATCTCATTAAAACTTCACTAATTGATCAAATTGATCCTTGAGTTAGCTTAATCAGGCTTCCAAGATAAAAAAATCTACAAAAAATCAAAGAAAAATGGTTAGCGACTTAAAATGGTTAGCGACTTACTTGAATTAAGGGCCTAAAGCTTGCAAACCTTAACAATGGCATCAACCCTTTTTCTTTTCTTATAATTCGGTTGAAGAAAATGAGTTTATCTCTCTTCCCATTGAAATTTCACTTATATAGTGAAATTAAATTTTTAAATAACCTTAATTTAGTTAAATAAATCTTAAATTAATTAAGTTAATGGCTCTATGATTATATAGTCTACTAACCCTTACTTTGGTATGGTCTAATTGCTGTTTTGGACCTTTTTTTAATTGCAATTTAAGTCCCTAAGCCATTTTCTAATTAAAAATCTATGGCAATTAGACTTTACAATTTAGTCCCTAGGCCTTAATTAATCATGATTCGATTAAATTAACTATCCAAATTTTAATTCACCTATATAATAATCATGTAAATATCTTCATTTAATATTTATGGACTTGGTTTATGGAAATGGGGTCCCAAAATTGCCCATTTGGAACAATAACATATGAAGGTTATGTAATAATGAAAGACTCGTTGCACACTAATGTTAATACGACTTTATACATTAACATGTACAAGTTTTAAGAGTTAAGTAGCCCTTGCACCTTTGGCATTTAAAGGCCTCCCAGTCATTTTACCTTCCCAGAAAGATTCACATTATAGAAGATGCATATCTTTAAGCAAGCTTAAAGTTTCATATTTCACAAGTCTATTGATTGTTTCATGGCAAATATGTCCAAGTCATAAATGCCATATGTAATAGCTCGTTTTTCAGTGGTGTCAGAAATAGTGGTTCCGGGGCCACAAATATGATGAATAAGTTTGTAAATATTATTATTTTGTATTTACGAGTCAAATATGATTTTAAAAAGGTTTTTTATATGGTGATTTTTGTTATATAAATGATTAATTAAGTTCAAGTTATAAGACCCCAAAGTCAAGTGGTTTTAAAAAATGAGGTATCGGGACCTCATGTCTATAAACCAAGCCGTAAATATTTTTATAAATATTTACGGAGTGTTATTAAGGTTTTATTAAAGTTTCGTTAAGAAATTTTAATGTTCCGATAGTTAATTAAGTAAAAAGGATTAAATCGTAATAGTTGAAAAAGTCAATCGCTATTAGTTTAAAGGTGTTAATTTATTAAAGAATTATAATTGGATGGCCTTAATGGGTAAATTACCCATTTTTAAGATGGTGGACGGTTTAAGTTTTAATTTCCTTTAGTTTTATATGTTTTATATATTATTTTTAATATTAAAATAATATAATAATGTTAAAATAAGAAAACATAAGGTTTTCTTCTTCATTTTGGTTTGTTCACCACCAAATTCACCATGGGCATGCTTCAAGGTTCGGCTATGGCTACACCTTTGCATGGTAAGCCATTTTTCACCCATTTCTTTTAATTTTTATGTTTTTGAGATCGTTGCAACTAGGTTCAGCTAGCCCGTACCTTCGTTACTGTTAAAGATTTTGAATGTTACCATTGATGAATATTTGTGATTTTAGATGTTAAATGATGAATTTGAAGTGTTAGTTGGTATTTAAAAGTATTTTGTTAAATGATTTTTGATGAATTTGCCGATTAGGGACTAAATTATTGAAATAGTAATAGTTCAAGGACTTGATGTGAAATTGTTGCAAAAATGGGCTGAAATGGAGGATATGAATATTTGGCTAGTATGAATTTGCAATAAAAATGGTTAATTTGCATGTTTTAGGCTTAGGGACTAAATTGAATAAAAGTAAAATGTTAGGGTTAATTTTGTAAAAATTTCAAAAATGACTAAATTGCACAAAATAAATTGTTTTACTATCTAAATTAATGAATTGAATGAAATTATTAATTTAGACCAAGATCGAGTGGAAAATCGAGGAGAATGGAAAATTACCAAATAGCCCCTGTACTTTGACATTTCTACAAATTTAGCCAGGTAAGTTTGTATAATTTAAAACATAAAATTTAAATGAATTTTTGAATAATTTAGATGGTACAAATGATATATTTAATTGTTGTTGATGAAAGAATATTTGTGAAATGTTATTGAATTTGATGTTTGGATCGGTTTGAACGCTGGATAGAGTACAATCGTGATTTGGTGTGTTACGGGGGATTGGAGTGGAGATGGTATTGGAGTTATATATATATACATATTACCTGAGTAAATTAAGGTTCAACATTTGTTGCAAACTCTCATGTTATACTCTCTGTTTATTGTGTTTCGGTTGGACTAGCTCTTATGAGCATCGGTGTGTTTTGGAGGGATTGGTTCGTATGAGCATCTGGTGTGTTTTAGAGGGATTGGCTTGTATGAGCATCTGGTGTGTTTTGGAGGGATTGGCTCGGGTGAGCATCTGGTGTGTTTTGGTTGAACTAACAATGTACTCTTATCTGTAAGTCGTTCATCTGATTGTAAATCTTGGTAAGGTAACTTTTTTAGTGATTTTGATTGAATTGTCATATATTTGAGTTTGAATTGAATGTTTCAATTCACCTGATGATATTGTAAATGATAGGAACACATATGGTTAATTTTATGTTTATACTTTGTACTATACAATTGATGAGTAAGAAAAGGAATGATTTTGGCCATATGTTTAGCACACTTTGTGTGAGCTTTCCCGCGTATCCGATATTATTCTAAATGGTTCAACGGGCATGAAAAGGGAAGGTAAGGTATGCATTCAAATGACTTATATCATGAAAACTATAAAAAGGAATGAAAAGAGAATGTTAATGTAACAGTCCAGTTTATACCCTAGTCGGAACAGTAGTTTCGAGACCACAAATCCGAGTTTGAATATTATTTTAATATTATTTTCTGTGCCTATGATATGTGATTAAGCATGTGATAAATTTCTGTGAGTTAATTTGTCCGTCTGTGTGATTAATTGAGCAAAGGACTAAATCACATAAATGGTAAAAGTAGCTTTCTATTTGATTGAGTGGCCTAATTGATGTGTCTTCTTATAAATGAGGCCTTATGTTGTAAATTGGCCATTTAGTAAGATGATGGATGGAATATTGAACTTATATGGTTTTTGTTTATTAATTATAAAAGTTAAAATAATAAAAAACATGTTATATGTTATAATAATAAAAACAAATGAAATGGATAGTGGATTGTTCATCCATCCACCACCAAAATAGAAAAAGAAAGAAGGTTTTAAGCTCTTCAAACATTCGGTTATCATAAGTCTCAATTCAAGATCAAGAACCGAAGAAATCAGACTTAGATCGTGGGAAAGCTAAAGTAACCGAGTAGCCGTTTCCGTTTCCGTTAAATCGAATCCGAGGTAAGTCATTATGCAAATAAACGTATTTGTATTGAATTGAGTATGTTCACATAATTATTGATAACGATGTATGTTTATGAGATGTTGTGTACGTGAATTTCGATATAAGAATGTCAAAGTGGCAATGTCCGAGAAGTCCCGTATGAACCTAGGAATAGATAGGATTAGCTATGTCATGACATAGATGTCTGTTCTGAAATATCATGTAAGACCACGTTTGAGACATTGGCATCGATACGAGATTTACGTGTAAGACCACATCTGGGACATTGGTATCGATACGAGATTTACGTGTAAGACCACGTCTGGGACGTTGGCATCGATACGAGATTTACGTGTAAGACCATGTCTGGGACATTGGCATCGTATTGATTTGTGTAAGACCCTGTCTGGGACAGTGGCAACGATATCTGAGTACATGTAAGACCCCGTCTGGGACGTTGGCATTGTACGACTATTTCGAGTTTTCTGAACATCCTATTAGATTCCAAACGGTTCAATGGGCAAGTCTATGATATGAAAGGTTATATGGATTATAAATCTGTTTCAGGTACGTTTAATAAGTACACAAAGTGTGTATGAAAGGTAAGTATCTATATGAACTTACTAAAATGAATATGTACAATGGAATGATGAGATGATATGTGAAATTATACTGAGACGAACTATGTGTATGTGTAATGAGTTGAAGTATGTGACAAATTATGGCTAAACAATTGAGCCAAACTTTATGAGAGATGTATATGCTATGTACATTTTAAGTTAAGTTTATTTGTATATGACTTACTAAGCTTTTGAAAAGCTTACTCTATGTATGTTTTCTCTGTTTTATAGATCATCAAAGCTACTGAAGGCTCGAGGACCGTCGAGGATCATCATCACACTACTCAACTTGTTTTGGTACATTTTGGAAATGTATATAGCTAAATATGGCATGTATAGGCTAGTCATTTGTATAAGTTGAGAGATGAACTTAGCCATGTGATTTGGCTAGTTATGTGTGGGCAATATGTGTTAATGAATATAAAATATGATGTATGTTTTGGTATGTTTTGATAGCATATGAAATGGTTAAGTCTATGGTAAGTATATGGGTGAAATTTGTGCATATATGTTTGAACAAAAGAATGAATTCATGAAAGGTAATTATGGATGAATTATGCTTGTGTATACATGAGTTTTAGTAATGTAAATTGATATGATTGAAACAGATTTGAATGTAGTGATTGGATGGTTGTTTTGATATGTTTTTGATGTAACACCCCTCACCCGTAATCCTCGTCGGAACCGGGTTCGAGGCGTTACCGGATTAAAACTACTTGATCGCCACTTAGGCTCAACGTGACTACTCTCCTTAAGTCACCACGACAACCTCAATCGTGAGTTACGAGGCCTTACTCAAACACATGAGGGCTCTCGAGACCCTATCAGAAACTCTTACTATCTTAAAAATTTTCTCCATCTAGACAGGGACAACATGCCCGTGCTAGATGATACACGCCCGTGTGTAGTCACACACGACCATGTCCACAACCCGTGCACCAAACTCAACCATTCTGCCAAAGTCCCACGGCTAGGTCACACGCCCGTGTTCACCACCCGTGGTGCACACTGAATACTTCACACGACCTTAAAGTCTAGACACACGCCCGTGTGGCTAGCCCGTGGCCAACACTGAATAACTCACACGTCCTAGGCACACGCCCGTGTGACTAGTCTGTGATCTGTTTTGACTTAAAATACTAACATGCAGGGGACACACGGCCAAGTCACACGCCCATGGGCTGACCGTGTGTGACACATGGTCTAGACTCACGCCCGTGTGTCTACCCACATGGACAAGAACAAAACTATTTGTCATGCCCCTTCTCACCCCTAGCATACACAACATGTACTCATTCAACACATCCATAATCAACTCAATTTGAAACACAATCTTACATGGATAACTACATCTTTTCATATAATAAAATAGCCAACAACTATGGCATTATACAAAATAGATTATCCATCTAAAGGCCAACATAACTTAGCCATTTACAACCAAAAATCACCAACTTGTCTAGCCCCTATACATGCCATACATAAAACGTTTAATCCAATGTACCAGAGTGTGCTGATAGTGTGGGCGATCTTCCAATTGATCCACGTATCTCGATTCAACTCTATTTCTCCATAAGACAAGGGAAAAGAAAGGGAGTAAGCTTTGAGCTTAGTGAGTTTACACATAAACAATTAAGCATCATAATATAAGCTAAACAATAATTAGCATTATACTAACATAAGTAATTCACAACTATGCTTACTCTTTCTATCCCTTACCACATTTCCAACACATCACGAGTCACATACTCATAACCATTGACATGCACCCTTGCATTCAATATCGCATTTACACAATATACAACACATCATTATTTCATAATAACACATCCACACATCTACACTACTCACTAATACATCCACACAGCTACTCTCTCGGTGGTTTCGCACTTAGCCTACCACAATCGATACAATAAGGTCGTATCGCACTTAGTCCACCAATAAGGTAATCATAGTGGTCTCGCACTTAGCCCACTAAACAATATACTTAGCGATAGCATCGCACATAGCCCAGCTCATCATTGCTAAGTATTGGGGTAGCATCGCACTTAGCTTACCATCAATCATTATCACTACACATTCACATATCTACTTTGTAGTTCATTCATTCATTGGTTCACTATAACTAACTCATTCATTCCACATGAACCATATAGGTTCTCAACCATGCTATACTCTAGCTAGCATTTACAAAGTATACGCATAATGCATCGTTTATACGTAAACTTACCTCGATACTCAAAAAGTATGGAGATGTGTAATTTAGTCCACGACCTTGCCCTTGCCTCGGTTTCGATCTGAGCTTCGTCTTTCTTGATCTATAATGACAATTCAACACATTCAATACACACATTGACTAAATTGACCTTTATCTCATACTTTAGCAAAATCCCCATTTTGCCCCTAATCTTTCTCATATTTACACTTTTGCCCCAAGGCCCGTAAAGTGATTTTTATTCAACTTTCTAGCCTTTCATGCTTAGCCAAATCACTTACTCAACTAAAGCTATCATCAATTCTCACTAATTATTACATGTATGACCAAACTCAAGACTTTCACAAACTAGTCCCTACATGCATTTTTCATGGAATTCACTTAGTAAAAGATGTTTCTACAACACCAAGCTTTCATATTCTTCCATAAAACATCAAAATACATGCATGTCATACATGGTTACATTTTTGAATATCCATTTTAGCTCATCATATAGCTAAAAATAGCTTACTCATGCTACTAGGACTTCAAAAATACGAAGAATATCAAAAACGGGCTAGAATACACTTACTAGATAGTTTGAAAAGTTGAAGAGCCCTAAAAATGGCTTCTCTCAAATTTTCGGCAGCCTTGGAGAAGAAGATGAATGAATTTTGTCATCTTTTCTCCTATTTTAATCATTTAATTGTCAAATGACCAAAATACCCTTTTTGACAAACTTCCTAATTTAACTCATCCATGCCCAAATTTTTCCAAAAATTAGAAATTATGAAAATTACTCATTAAGGACTTCTAATTGATATTCTAAAGTAATTTCACACTAATAGCTTCTAGAATCTCACATTTTGCAACTTTTACAATTTAGTCCTTTTGGACAGTTCAACCGCAATTTAACAAAATTGCTTCATGAAACTTTCACACTAGCATGCAAACATGGCATAGACCTCAAAAACTCATACTTATGCCTCAGATTTGTGGTCTCGCACCACTATTTTGACTAGGCCCTAAATCGGGATGTTACATTTGATGTCCAAATGTGCATGAGTTTCTTTGGTAATATGCTTGTAGGTTTGACCCTATGTAGGTGGCATTTTGGCCTTGCAAATGGCTATTTTGCCATGCGGTTGTGGCACACGGGCGTGCCTGATGACCGTGGGAGTAAGTTAGTAGCAAGCTAAGGGCACACGGCCATGGCACACGGGTGTGCCTAGTAGCCGTGTGGTTTAGTCAGTATATGGCCTAAGAGTACACGACCATGGTACACGGGCATGCCTAGTAGTCGTGTGGAAAAGTCAGTATACATGCCCTGTTTTGGCACGGCCAAGACCCATGGGGGTGTCTGGTGTCCGTGGGAGGCACACGACCAGCCCACACGGACGTGTGTCCTGCATAACTTAGAAAAGTTTTAAATTTCTGAGAATTTCCGTAAGAGTTTGGTATAGTCCCGGCCCTACTCTAAAGTATGTTTAAGGTCTCATTGACCTATAGAAGGGACTCTTTGATGTGAAATGATGTTTTGCAATATGAATTATCTATAAAAGTTTCCGATTTGTTTGGTAATACCTTTAACCCTAATCCGGTGACGGATACGGGTTAGGGGTGTTACATTTGATTTGTATCAGAGCTACGATTTAGTCGATTCTCAGACTAACGTAGCGTGTCTGAGTCTAGCTATACATGCCATATATCTGAACTGTAATAGTGTGATAAATCTTGACGTGTAAAATGTGATTTTCATATAGCAATGGATCCTGAAAGAGCCGTAGCTGATGACGTAGAAAGTAATGCGCCTGCTCCCACTAAAGGGACAGTGCCCTCTGATCCGAGACCGGCTACGAGCGATCAAGAGGGAGAAGCTAAACAAGCTTTCTTCCAGATGATGAGTGTGTGGTTCACTCAGTTTGTTAGAAATAACCCGACTGTTTCGCAACCTCCGCCCCCGGTTAATCCCCCTCAGACTACAGTTGTGCCACCGATTATGTATCTGAGTCGTTTGAATAAGCCTCCAGTTGACAAGATCCGTAAATATGGGGCTGAAGAGTTCAGGGCTACTAATGATGATAATGCTGAAAAGGCCGAGTTCTGGTTAGAAAACACAATCCGGGTATTCGATGAAATGTCTTTAACTCCAGATGAAAGTATTAAATGTGTTGTTTCGTTATTACGGGATGCAACCTATCAGTGGTAGAAAACCCTAACTTCTGTTGTTTCGAAAGAACGAGTCACGTGGGACTTCTTTCAGATTGAGTTTCAGAAGAAATATATCAGTGAGAGATTCATTGACTAGAAACGAAAGGAATTTTTGGAACTGAAATAGGGCCGAATGTCTGTTACGAAATATGAACGAGAGTTCGTGAGACTGAGTCAATATGCTCGTGAATGTGTATCATCTGAAGCTATAATGTGCAAAAGATTCGAAGATGGCCTTAATGAAGATATCCGTTTGCTAGTCAGGATCTTAGAGATAAAAGAGTTTGTGGTACTTATTGTTCGAGCATGTAAAGTTGAGGCACTCGAGAAAGATAAAAGAAAAGCTGAGTCTGAAGCCAGAGATACGAGAAAAAGATTTCAGAGTAGGTCATTTCAACCTGCTTCGAAGAAATTTTGAGATGAGCATAGTCGTTCAAAGGCTAATGTGGGACAATCGAATAGAGATCGAGCTAGATCACAGTTGAGCTCCAAAACTCTGGCAACTTCAATAGCAAGTGTTAGAAATGTCTGTTCTGAAAGACCCGAGTGTAAGCATTATGGAAAAAGGCATCCGGGAAGTTGTAGATTAATGACCAGGCTTACTTTAGATGTGGATCGTTAGATCATTTTGTTCGAGATTGTCCAGAGTCTGTTAAGCTAGAAACTGTTCAAAATCTGAGATCTGATAATGCACCAGCAAGAGGTAGACCTTCACGAAATACGAGAAACGTCAGTGGTAGTTAGAGAACTACTAGAGACACTGTTGCGAGATCTGAAGCTAGAGCGCCTGCCAGAGCATATACTATCCGAGCTCGTGAGGAAGCTTCATCTCCTGATGTTATAACTGGTACTTTTACACTTTATGATACTTCTGTGATTGCATTGATAGACCCTGGTTCTACTCATTCGTATATATGCATGAATTTGGTAATCAGTAAGACTTTGCCTGTAGAGTCTACTGAGTTTGTTATAAAAGTATCGAACCCCTTAGGTAAAACTGTCCTTGTTGACAAAGTATGCAAGAACTACCCGTTAATGTTTCGAGATATCTATTTTCCTGCTGATCTAATGCTATTACCATTAGATGAGTTTGATATCATTCTGGGTTTGGACTGGTTGACATTGCATGATGCTGTTGTAAACTGTAAGAGAAAAACTATTGATTCGAGATGTTTGAATGATGAAATAGTCAGAGTTGAGTCTAATGATTTGAATGGATTGCCTGCTGTGATATCTGTATTGAAAGCTCAAAGTTATGTGAAAAAGGGATATGAAGCATACTTTGCTTATGTAATTGATTCAAAAGTGTCTGAAAAGAAAGTTGATTCAGTGCCAGTCGTCTGTGAGTTTTCTGATGTATTTTCTGAAGAACTACTGGGTTTGCCTCCGATACGTGAAGTTAATTTGGTATTGAATTAATGCCGGGAATGACTCCTATTTCGATAGCTCCGTATAGAATGGCACCAACAGAGTTGAAAGAGTTAAAATCTCAGTTGCAAGAGTTAACAGACAGAGGGTTTTCTAGACCGAGTTTCTCACCGTGGGGTGCTCATGTTCTGTTTGTGAAAAAGAAAGATGGCACGATAAGAATGTGCATTGACTACCGTAAGTTAAACAAAGTGACTATAAAGAACAAATAACCGTTGCTCAGAATTGACGATTTGTTTGATCAGTTAAAAGGAGCTACTATGTTTTCGAAGATAGATCTGAGATCGGGTTACTACCAGTTGCGAGTAAAAGATTCAGACATTCCGAAAACTGCCTTTAGAACGAGGTACGGGCATTATGAATTTTTAGTTATGCCATTTGGACTAACAAATGCTCCTACTGTTTTTATGGATCTGATGAACAGAATTTTTAGACCGTACCTAGATCGATTTGTTATTGTATTCAAAGACGACATTCTGATTTATTCACGGGATGAGACTGAACATGCCGAACATCTGAAAATTGTGTTGCAAACTCTGAGAGAAAAGCAATTGTATGCGAAATTCAGTAAATGCGAATTCTGGTTGCGTGAAGTCAGTTTTCTGGGACACATTGTATCGGCCTCTGGAATAAGAGTCGACCCAAGCAAGATCTCTACTATACTGGATTGGAAACCTCCTAAGAATGTGTCTGAAGTCCAAAGTTTTCTAGGACTAGCTAGTTATTATCGTCTGTTTGTAAAAGGATTTTCAGTGATAGCTACTCCGTTGACCAGATTGCTTCAGAAAGATGTGAGATTTGAATGGTCTGATAAATGTCAAAAAAGCTTTGATCAATTGAAAACTCTGTTAACGGAAGCTCCAGTGTTAATACAACTAGAATCAGGCAAAGAATTTGTAATATATAGTGATGCTTCGTTAAACGGTCTGGGATGTGTACTGATGCAAGAAGGCAAAGTAATAGCTTATGCCTCGAGACAACTGAAGCCTCATGAAAAGAATTATCCGACGCACGACCTTGAGCTAGCTGCAATTGTTTTCGCATTAAAGATTTGGCGTCATTATCTGTTTGGTGAGAAATGTCACGTATTTTCTGATCATAAAAGTTTGAAATATCTGATGACTCAGAAAGATTTGAATCTGCCACAGAGAAGATGGCTAGAGTTGTTGAAAGACTATGAGCTTGTGATAGATTATCATCCGGGTAAAGCTAATGTTGTAGCCGATGCACTGAGTCAGAAATCGCTGTCTGCATTGTGTCCTTTGAATGCTCAGTTAGACCTATCTGATGATAGTTCCGTAATGGCTGAATTGAAAGCTAAACCATTGTTTTTACAACAGATATGTGATGCTCAGAAAGTTGACAACGAAATGTTAGCGAAACAAGCTCAGTGTGATTCAAATTTTGATTCTAAATTTAGAGTTGTTGATGATTGCTTGAGATTTTGAGATTGTATCTGTGTTCCGAGAAACTCTGAGTTGTTATAGCTAATTCTGAGTGAAGCTCATAGTAGTCGCTTATCTGTTCATCCGGGAAGCACTAAAATGTATCACGATTTGAAGCAGCACTATTGGTGGTCTGGTATGAAACGAGATTATTGCTGACAATGTGTCGAAATGTTTAATCTGTCAGCAAGTAAAAGCTGAACATCAGGTTCCATCTGGTTTGTTACAATCGATTCTGATTCCTGAGTGGAAATGGGATAGAGTGACAATGGATTTTATTTCTGGATTGCCTCTGACTCCGAGAAAGAAAGATGTGATTTGGGTCGTAGTTGATAAATTAACAAAATCTGCCCATTTCATTTCGGTGAGATCTAATTATTCACTTGATAAGTTAGCCGAGCTTTACATTTATGATATTGTGAGATTTCACGGGGTGCCATTATCCATCGTGTCAGATAGAGATCCGAGATTTACATCAAGATCCTGGAAGAAATTGCAAGAAGCTTTAGGCACGAAACTGCATTTCAGTACAGCTTTTCATCCGTAAACGGATGGTCAATCCGAGCGGATCATTCAGATTCTTGAAGATATGATAAGATACCGCATTCTTGAATTTAACGGTACGTGGGAACAGTACCTGCCATTGATTGAATTTGCTTATAATAACAGTTTTCAGTCGAGCATCAAAATGGCACCTTATGAAGCTTTGTATGGACGTAAATGTCGTACACCTCTGTATTGGACTGAGCTCAGTGAAAATAAGCTACATGGGGTTGATTTGATAAGAGATACTGAACATAAAGTGAAAGTAATCTGAGATAGTTTAAAAGCAGCATCTGATCGTCAGAAATCCTATGCAGATTTGAAACGTAAAGAGATTGAATTTGAAATTGGTGACAAAGTGATTCTGAAGGTGTCTCCGTGGAAGAAAGTACTACGTTTCGGACGTAAAGGCAAGTTGAGTTTGAGGTTCATCGGGCCATATGAGGTTATTGAACAAGTTGGGCCAGTTGCATATAGATTGTCGTTGCCCTCTGAGCTAGAAAAGATACATAATGTATTTCATGTTTCGATGCTTCGTAGATACCGTTCTGATCCGTCACATGTGATTACTCTGTCTGAGATTGAAATCTGATCTGATATGACTTATGAAGAGGAACCAATCCGTATCTAAGCTCGTAAAGTGAAAAAATTGCGAAACAAGAAAATTTCGTTAGTGAAAGTGTTGTGGCATCGACACGGAATAGAAGAGGCTACGTGGGAGCCTGAAGATTCAATGAGACAGCAATATCCGAATCTGTTTAACGGTAAGATTTTCGGGGACGAAAATCCCTAAGGGGGAGAATTGTAACAGTTTGATTTATACCCTAGTCGAAACAGTGGTTTTAGGACCACAAATCCGAGTCTGAATATTATTTTAATATTATTTTCTGTGCCTATGATATGTGATTAAGCATGTGATAAATTTCTGTGAGTTAATTTGTCCGTCTGTGTGATTAATTGAGCAAATGACTAAATCGCATAAATGGTAAAAGTAGCTTTCTATTTGATTGAGTGGCCTAATTGATGCGTCTTCTTATAAATGAGGCCTTATGTTGTAAATTGGCCATTTAGTAAGATGATGGATGGCATATTGAACTTATATGGTTTTTGTTTATTAATTATAAAAGTTAAAATAATATAAAACATGTTATATGTTCTAATAATAAAAACAAATGAAATGGATAGTGGATTGTTCATCCATCCACCACCGAAAATAGAAAAAGAAAGAAGGTTTTAAGCTCTTCAAACATTCGACTATCATAAATCTCAATTCAAGATTAAGAACCGAAGAAATTGGACTTAGATCGTGGGAAAGCTAAAGTAACCGAGTAGCCATTTCCGTTTCCGTTAAATCGAATCCGAGGTAAGTCATTATGCAAATAAACGTATTTGTATTGAATTGAGTATGTTCACATAATTATTGATAACGATGTATGTTTATGAGATGTTGTGTACGTGAATTTCGGTACAATAATGTCATAATGGCAATGTCCGAGAAGTCCTGTACGAACCTAGGAATAGATAGGATTAGCTATGTCATGACATAGATGTCTGTTCTGAAATATCATGTAAGACCACGTTTGGGACGTTGGCATCGATAAGAGATTTACGTGTAAGACCACGTCTGGGACATTGGCATCGATACGATATTTACGTGTAAGACCACGTCTGGGATGTTGGCATCGATACTAGATTTACATGTAAGACCATGTCTGGGACATTGGCATCGTATTGATTTGTGTAAGACCCTGTCTGGGACAGTGGCAACGATATCTGAGTACATGTAAGACCTCGTCTGGGACGTTGGCATTTTACGACTATTTTGAGGTTTCTGAACATCCTATTAGATTCTGAATGGTTCAATGGGCAAGTCTGTGATATGAAAGGTTATGTGGATTATAAATCTGTTTTAGGTACGTTTAATAAGTACACAAGGTGTGTATGAAAGGTAAGTATCTATATGAACTTACTAAAATGAATATGTGCAATGGAATGATGAGATGATATGTGAAATTATACTGAGACGAACTATGTGTATGTGTAATGAGTTGAAGTATGTGACAAATTATGGCTAAACAATTGAGCCAAACTTTATGAGAGATGTATATGCTATGTACATTTTAAGTTAAGTTTATTTGTATATGACTTACTAAGCTTTTGAAAAGCTTACTCTGTGTATGTTTTCTCTGTTTTATAGATCGTCAAAGCTACTGAAGGCTCGGGGACCATCGAGGATCATCATCACACTACTCAACTTGTTTTGGTACATTTTGGAAATGTATATAGCTAAATATGGCATGTATAGGCTAGTCATTTTTATAGTTGAGAGATGAACTTAGCCATGTGATTTGGCTAGTTATGTGTGGGCAATATGTGTTAATGAATATGAAATATGATGTATGTTTTGGTATGTTTTGATAGCATATGAAATGGTTAAGTCTATGGTAAGTATATGGGTGAAATTTGTGCATATATGTTTGAACAAAAGAATGAATTCATGAAAGATAAATATGGATGAATTATGCTTGTGTATACATGAGTTTTAGTAATGGAAATTGGTATGATTGAAACGGATTTGAATGTAGTGATTGGATGGTATTTTTGATATGTTTTTGATGTCCAAATGTGCATGAGTCGCTTTGGTAATATGCTTATAGGTTTGACCCTGTGTGGGTGGCATTTTGGCCTTGCAAATGGCTTGTTTTGCCACACGATTGTGGCACACGGGCATGCCTGATGATCGTGGGAGTAAGCCAGTAGCGAGCTAAGGGCACACGGCCATGGCACACGGGTGTGCCTAGTAGCCGTGTGGTTTAGTCAGTATATGGCCTAAGAGTACATGGCCATGGTACACGGGCGTGCCTAGTAGCCGTGTGGAAAAGTCAGTATACATGCCCTGTTTTGGCACGGCCAAGACCCATGGGGGTGTCTGGTGTCCGTGGGAGGCACATGGCCAGCCCACACGGGCGTGTGTCCTGCATAACTTAGAAAAGTTTTAAATTCCTGAGAATTTCCGTAAGAGTTCGGTATAGTTTTGGCCCTACTATAAAGTATGTTTAAGGTCTCATTGACCTATAGATGGGACTCTTTGATATGAAATGATGTTTTGCAATATGAATTATCTATAAAAGTTTTCGATCTGTCCGGTAATACCTTTAACCCTAATCTGGCGACGGATACGGGTTAGGGGTGTTATAGTTAAATGAAAGTATATATATTTTCATGAAATTGATAATTTCAAGTAAGGTTATTCATGTTCAATGAATCATCTTAGGTTAATTCAAGTGAATTATGAATTGATGCACTAACATGTATTGTTGACGACGCTTAGGCTTGTGCCAAGCTATTGGTTGGATTGTATTATGTTTACTTATAAAGTTATGCATTGAAATGGTAAATGTCCAAATGAAAATCTGCTTATGTTCATGAAATGGTGGTAATGATTAACGTATGTAATTTCTTATGAAATGGTTTATCATGTAGTTGATTCCAAAAGAGCTATGCCTAAATGCACTAGCTTGTGGCCATGGTTGATGTTTTGCTTATGTCTTGTGTGTTATGTATATGAAACGGGTGAGGAAAGGTAATGAAATGGTAAGTACATAGTTGAAATGTAATATGACAAGAGGGAATGATGAGTTGAATGATGTACTTATATGTGAGAAATTTATGTATGCTATGGTTGAATATACCTAGTTCATGAGAAAATATACTAATTAGTGAACTGATGTTGTTATTTAAGCTAAAGTAAGTAAATACAATAGAAAGTAAGTAAATGGAAGGGTTCAAAGTCTTATAAAATCCTATTATGTTAGGAAGGAAAAATATATGTAATATTGATGAACTTACTCATTTATGAGTTGATGGTTATAAAGTTGGATAAACTTTGTAAAGTTGGTATAGGTTTAAAATTACTCCATAAAGTTTATTATTAAAATGATATGTTATGTTTAAACTTTATACGAGCTTACTAAGCATTCATTGCTTACATAGTTATTTTTCCTTTACTTTACATATTATCGGAAGCTTGATCGGTTTGGAAGCTCGTCGAAGATCTATCACACTATTCAGTGATTATATTGGTAGATTCTGATGTCTTGATCAATGTTATAATTGCATGTATAGGTGGATTTGTGTATAAATGATCTATTTGTTGTTTTGGTATGTATAAGTATCATTATGGTTAATGTACTTATGGTATCTTGATTGTTGGTGTTAATATGGTTAATTTGATGCATGGTTTTATGACCAAAGAGGTAAGTTTGGTATGTTTGCAATATGGTTAATTAAGGTATGCTTGAACATGGAATTTAGTTAAATGTGTTTATATGAAAAATGGCCAATTGGGTATATGTTGGTGTAGTTCAATGTGGGAAATTATGGTATGTTTTAAAATGGTAACAAGGTGACCAATTATGCATATGTTTAGTTAAGTTGAATGCTTGCTTTTGAAGTGCCTTATATGGCATAATGATTGAATGAAATTTGGTCATTTGAATTGTCTTATTATGCATGTTTTAGGTATGTTTTAATGCTTGATTGTATGTGCAAATGGCTTGTAGGTGTGTACTTGAATTGGGTGAAAGAAATGACTTGAATTTGGCCTATTTCTTGTCCACACGGCCTAAGACACGGACGTGTGTCTCAGCCGTGTGTGACACACGGCCATGTGACACGATCGTGTGTCCCTTGTAGGTTTCAAAAGGTAGCAAGTTAGGCAGTTACACGGCCTGAGACACGGGCGTGTGTCTCATCTGTGTGAGGTACACAGCCTGGCCACACTGTCGTGTGACCCCTGCAGTGTGAAATTTACTAACTTTTTCCTCAATGTTTCAAATGTTTTCGATTTAGTCCTGAATTGTTTCTAAAGTGTTTCTAGGGCCTCGAAGCCTCGATTAAGGGTCAATATACATGTGTATGAATGGACTTTGCTATGTTTAATGGAATGATTGGAAATGTATGTTTTTATGTTACGATTTTGCAATAATGCTTCGTAACCCTATTCCGGCAACGGATACGGGTTAGGGGTGTTACACCATAGATATGCCTCATTAGAATGAAGTTTTAAGTTTCTTATTCACAAGTTTAGTTTCAAACAATAAGTACATCTTTCACCTAATAAAATAAATATTATTTTCTATCCATCCAAGACAAATAAGATAATGATTTTTATGAATAGAAACGCCTTTATTAAATGTCATGGCATAGTCGTCATTAAATAAACAAGCAATTGAAACTAAGTTTTTCCTAAAATTAAGAACATAAAAATTATCTTTCAGAATAATCTTCCTAAATATGTTAAAATAGAGATGTACTTCTCCCACTACTTCAACTATTACAACGCTCCTATCTCAGGTTCAAAATAAGAGGAATTTATCTAGTAAACTTCTCATTTCCTTGTACCATTGCAAAGAAACACAAACATGATTAGTGGCTCCAGAATCAATGACGAAGTTATCCTTTAAATCTTCCACTTAATAAGTTTCAATGAATAAACATTCGTTACCTTTCCCTTTTGAGACTAGGTAGTTGTAACACCCCTTACCCAGTCCAGTCGCCAAACTCGAGTTATAGGATGTTACAACAGTTAACAGAACATACACATGCAAATATTGATTCAAAATTTTCAAATAAACATGTATTTATTACACATATCATGCATCACAAACAAAACAGAGTTTAAATTGAGCTTTGAAAGTTCTAAAATTTACCCAGAACGAATAAGGATCAAATTGTAATATTTCAAAAGATAAAGGTAGTCAAGCAAGACAAGGGTCACATGGCCGTGTGTCCAGGCTGAGTAACTCTCTGAAACCTTGTGAATCAAATTGAAAAATTACATCAAAAGTCACATAGCCGAGTGGTTGGGCCGTGTAACAAACTGAGACTGTGTAAAATTAAATTAACCAAATCTACTATACTCACACGGGTGTGTGGCCAGTCCGTGTAACAATTGAGAACCATGTTCTCTTAATTCATCCTATTTTTCAATAGACACACGACCATGTCATCAACCCGTGTGTGACACACGGTCATGTGACCAGACCGTGAGATGCAAAATTTTGCCATTTGGTGATTGTCTCAAAACCATTATCTAAGAGTAACCTAAAAAACACATTATGGCAATTCGTAAACCTGTTCGAAACATGTCAACACCAGACCAAAACATATAGATATCAACCTCTTAATCAACTAACCAATATGCCTCAATGGCACCAATGCATAAGATGATCATAAGACCATTTCAAGTTACTCAAACAAGTTGATACCATTTCATACCATCCAAACATGCACATAAACTTATATTACTATCACCTTTTTGTATCAAAACCATCTTACCATTTTCAATACATTAGCTCATTCTTCACACATTTAAATTGGCCAATCAAAGCTTATTCCAATTCCATTATGCGCACATTAAACATCATATAAAAGCATTCAAATCTAACATCATTCTTTGTTCAAACCTATGAACACATTAAGCACACATATACATAATTAAAGTGCTTTATTCATATCACATAAACATTCAGAACAAGCATTATAAACATGGATCAATCCTTCATCATCCAAGATAAACACTTATTCACATTTAAACCTAGACACATGCCACATAACCAGGTCTAGAACGATTCAAAATTCTACCGAGACTGAAGTTGGATAATGTGAGCTCTAGGGATGATTCGATAGACGCGTTCCACTAAAATGCCAATTACAGACATAGAAAATGAAACAGAGTAAGCATTATGAATGCTTGGTAAGTTCATAATAACTAGAACAGTAAACTCACCTCAATTACTATTAGTATAACGAATTAGCTACTATATGACTTCCCTATTTCCACATTTAACAACAATAAGGTGAGATCATCAGAAGCAAGTCTCAAAGTAATTCAGTTTATACAGTGCCATTCAACTCATTTCAATGTCATTTAATTAGTATCATCAAATATTTATATACTTCAAATACATTATTCAATCGTCCTATGACACATCAAATCAGAACACATATCATCATTTCAATCTTATAACATTTTCAATTTATACAATTCAATTCAAATCACTACTATTCCATTTAAAACCTTTGAGCAGAAACAACATTTACATCATTCCAATTCCAAATAACCAATTCCAATCACAATATATAATATCAAACAATCAATTCCTTTTAACTTTAACCATTTAGCCTAATGAAATATAATAAATAGATAGATATACTTAGGTAACTACACCACACCAGTAGGAACCAGAGTGCTAATTAGTAGGCACCGTAGTGAAAATATCGTACAAGCGCGCAACTAACCCTATTGGTATGCCAATTTTATCCTATCCTATGTTCATCCAGGATCAATATACATATATGAACACCTCTTTACAGTTCACTACCTTTCTCACCTTTTGTACCAATTTACAAGCATTTTTAGTATACATTCAAGTATTATAATTTCACCATTCAAGTACAAATATTACATAAATATACATAAATTTACTGTATGAACTTACCAGATAGAAACAACAAAAGAAGAAGTGTTAGAGACTAATCTGTAATTTTTCCTTAATTATCTACTAGTTGGTTCAATCTTGATCTATACGGTAATTCATTTTAAATTATCAGTTCCAAATACCTTATATTACTCAAATACATGCATGTGACCTTTTAATTTTATTTTACACAATTTCCCTAAACTTTCACATTTTATTCAATTTAGTCTTTAAAACCGAAACTATCATATCTTTCACATTTAAGCCCCATTGTACAATCTAATTTAAATTTTCATCCTTTTACATCCTTTTAAATAAAAAATTATAGAAATTTCATGTCAATTTCAAAATATTTTCATTTTAGTCCCTAAACTCAAAACTAACAAATTTTACTTTAGAAATTAGCTCTTAATCATATCTAAGCTTACAATCAAACCACTCAACATTAAAAGCTTCAAAAATCATCACTGGAAACATTTCAAGACTTTAAGATTTTTACAATTTAGTACATGGGTTAGCTAGATCGAGTTACAATGATCTCAAAAATATAAAACTTGCGAAAAGTGAATTAAAATTCATTCACCATGCAAGGATGAGATCTTGGACGAATTTCATAGCTTCCTTAACAATGGAGAATCGGTGGTGAGAAGAGAAAAGTGAAGATGATAACTTTCATTAATGTTTTAACATAATTTAAATATAATTTAACATAAATTTTAACATGTTTTATTTTATTTTTATTTAAATTAAAAGCATTAATAGACCACCATTTATCAAAAAGTGGCTAATTTCCAATTAAACCCTTGATGTAATACTATTTAACCCATTTAACTAATAACAATCAATAGCGATTAAATTTTACATTTTTTTTACAATTTAGTCCTTGTACCTTAATTAACCACTAATTCGGCAAAGTTACCTAACCAAAATCCAATTCACTTATACAATAGCTCCAGAAATATTTATAAAAATATTTATGGGTGTAGTTTATGAAAACAAGGTCCCGATACCTCATTTTTTGACACTACTAACTTTAGGGTCGAACTACTTGTACTTTAACTATCCGTCCAAATGGAAAATTTACCAAATCAAAATCCAATACAACACTATAATAAACTCGTAAATATTATTAAATAATATTTACTGACTCGATCATCGGAATAAGGGGTTCTGAAATCGCCATTTCTAGTACCACTGAAAAACGAGATGTTACAGTACTCCTTTTATTTTTTGCATTCAGCTCTGAAGTGCTCTTTCTTATTGTACAAGAAACATTTGGACTAAGATAAGTCCTTAGGCCTCTTAACCTTCTTCCAATATGCTTTGGGCAAAACCAAAGTCTTAACCTTTTTCTTCCCCTTAGCTCACTTTTTCTTCCTTTTGGAGGAGGAAGAAATGATCACCAACTTGGCTTTTGCATTTGGTTGAATCAGATGACCACCACTCAACATCAACTTATAAGAATACAACTCTTCATGAATTGTGAAAGGTTAAGCTCTTTGTTTCCTAAGTTATAAGTGTTGGAAAAATTGATTTAAAAAATAGTGTTTTTAGACATAGCAGAAGTTTAAAATTTTCCTTAAAATTGACCATTTTGTGATGTTTATAATAATAAACTTTAACCAAAAGCGTACTTTTCTTTGTGTGAAGGTGGTCTAAGTCGTTTGCAAGTTTCCAACCAATCAATATTCTTCGCTACCCTCGAACCTTGAATCGGATTGAGTGTGAGCTCAAATGAATCGAACAAGTGCATAGAATGAAAACTTTATTTAACTTTCAGTGGAAAAGTTAATTCTCTCAACAAACTGGAAACTATGAGTATTCTTACAAAAATTAGAATTTATTCTTTAAAATAAATTCCCTTTATTTTTTAGCAGAATATCAATACTCAAAAGTTATGTTAATAGGTTAAATCATAGTTCCTATTTATAGAGAATTGTTATAAAAGTTCTATTCGAATAAGGTCTAACTAAATAATAATATTTTAATGGAAAATACAATATTCTAGTATATCTAGAATACAAGAGGCGGCGCACCCCTAGTATAATACTAGGGTTTCTCGCCCCTATCATGCAACAAAGCTTAAATGAGTCTTTTATGTATTGGGTCCAATTATATGTGTTTCCTAGACTTTTATCTAACACTTATAATTTATCCAAGTCAATAATTATTTTTATTCCCAAAAAATATTATTTATTTAATTTGATTAATTAACTAAATTAATTTCTCAATTAAATTATTTTCTCAACCCAATTATAATTCTGTTAAAGCCGTAAAAACTTTACTCTATTAGAATCCATGAGTAAATTAATTTAATTGTATCATTCAACAAATTTATGATGATTAATTAATTTAATTCTCACTTCGAACTTCAATTATTTAATTACAATAAATTAAATAATAATTAAAAGAAATTAAACTAATTTCTAAGCGATAAAACACATTTATTGTGGATAGTGATACATGCGATCTATTTCTCTTACTCAACGTTTTCATTCATTTCACAATCTAACGATTCTACATGCAATTCATTTCAAGTTATCTTAAGCTAGTAGAAGGATCGGTTGAACATATATAATTATGGCTCAAATAATTTGTAATTAAGTTCCATCTTTTCGCTTATTAATCACAAATTATTTAATTACGGAGTCATTTCACCATAGTACTATGACTAAACTCATCCTTATTATATACCATTACAAAAACTACTTTATTAAGTACTCGTCGAATGACATTGTCATAAGTGTGTTATCCTCATAAGATATTCTTAATCTTTTTGGGATAAAATCTATTCTCCCAATATGATCCTATTTTATCTCATGGTTTTCATTACATCTTCTGATATGATAAATTCAATTACTAACACATAATAATTAAATAATTTATCTTATGAAAAATGACATGTGGCCACGTTTCTTTTTCAATCATGTAATGCCAATTAGATAATATCATTTACCTTTTATTGGGCTATGAGTTCCATCCACAATTCATTGTGGCAAATTAGACTCTTTTCGACACTTAACGAGCTTGTTTTTAGGTCATTTTATGTTATTTTATTGCATTTTTTATTTTAGTAATTTAAATTTAATTTCTAGCAAAATAAGCATTCTTACGCATAATGTAACGCCCTGAATTTGGGCCTAGTAGGATTGGGCCTTGTGCGTGGGAGCCGCTAGGAGGCTACACATAAAAGTTTATGTGTGCAAGAATTATCATAAATTGCTTGTTTACTTTAATGGCTAAGTGATTTGGGTGTGTATGGGAGTGTTGGAGAAGTCTTGGGTTCAAACCTGGGCTTTGGCAAATTTTTTGTTTTAAGTGAATAAAACCCCCATCTTTGGCTAGTAGGGTTATAAATAAAATTTGGTAAAGTATGACACACAGAGCTTGCTGGTCTAGTGGATAGTGGCCTGTGGAGTGTGCTATTTGGTTTGAGGTTCAAATCCCTGCTTGTGCAAATGGGGATTATTTTTGCTGGTGGCCTTGGGAGGAAGTTGTGTTTGACCGAAACACCAAGAGTTTGAACAGTTTTGAGTGGGGCGGTTGTTAGCCGAATTTGAAGAGATGGATGGGAGGAAATTAAGGAGAAAATCAAGCAAGTTCGAATTTGGAGAAGAGTCTTGCCGGGTTTGAACTCTGGCACTTAGTGTTTCGGCTGCGAAGGAGTGTTGAGGGGGAAATTTAGTGTGTAGAAGGCTGAACGAAATTGGGGAGTTCTTTTGGGGTAAAATTCGGCTAGGTATTGGTAATTGGTCATTCTCATTTCGGGATTTCGCCAAGTTGTGGTTTTGATCTCCATTTTCATGCCTTGCTTGATCAACTTCTTCTCTCTCCCTCACTTTTCTCCTCTTGAATATTATTGGTACTTTGCCTTTACTCACATTCAATTTTGTGTAACCGAACATTTTCCTCCCTTATAGCCGAATATTGTTTTGCTCCATCAATCTTTTCCCTAGTCCTTCATTGCCGATTCTCTTGTACTCTCTCTCTCTCTCGATCCTATCCTCATTTCCCTTTCATTCAATCGGTTTTTGTTGGCTATATATCGATCGGTAAGTCTCTATGTCTCTATTTTTCGGCTTTACTCCTCTTTTTCTCTAATGCTGATTCTTATCTTTTTTTTGGTTATGGTGTTCATTAGAGTTTAAGTAATCCTCGAGGAGTGAAGGAGTTCTCTAGCGCTGCAGATATAATTGGAACCTTTTTGCTCGTTCTTGATCGAAGGTAATGCTGTTCGTTGTGATTGATCCGAACTAGATTATGTTGGCTTGGGTTGGTATTGGCCGAATGCCTTTTTCCCACTTTAGGATTTGTGTTTTCCATAGGCCAATATATGTGGATTCAAACCACAAGTTTAAGCAACATGAGTAATGAATCCGCTTAATGTGCAGATATTGTAACAGTCTGGTTTAGACCCTAGTCGGAATAGTGGTTTCGGGACCACAAATCTGAGTTAGAAAATATTTTAATATTATTTTCTGTGCCTACTGTATGTGAATAAGCATGTGTTAAAGTTCCGTGAAGTAATTTTGTCATTTGTGTGCTTAATTTGATAAAAGGATCTAATTGTGAAAGATGCAAAATTTGCATGCCATATGTTAAAATCACTAATGTGTTATGGCTTTTAAATGTAGTGGCCTTATGAGGCAATTAAGCCATTATTTAGTAAGTGGAATGGTTAATGGACAAAAATGGCCTTAATGTATAAAAGCTATTATGTTAATTAAAAGGCTAATTTTGTAAAATGATTAATAATGTTAGTATAATAAAAATAAAACACAAAATTAGGTGTTCATCTAGCCGAATATTGAAAGAAAAAGAAGAAATAAAAACCAAGCTAGGTTTCGGCTACTTCTAAGCTAAATTAAGGTATGTTTTGGTTTCAGTTTTTAATAATTTCTATGTTTTTGTAATCGTTGCTTTGTATTCTACAAAACCCATGCTTCAATTTTGTGAATTGATGAAGATTTTGAAATGTGCCATTGATGAACACATGAGTTTTGTGATGTTTGAAGATGAATTATAATAGATATGTGTTAGATTTACATAGTTTGTCTTTGAATTTTTGATGAATTTGAATAATTTGGATTAAATTGAGAAAATAATATTTTGAGGGGCTAAATTGTGAAATAAATGAAATGTATGGACTTGTATGGACTACATGAATATTCGGCCAAGCATGGGTAATATGGAATTTTGTGTATTTGTGAAATAGGGACTGAAATGTCAAAATGTGATAATGTGAGGGCTAATTTGTAAATTTCCCTAAATATGTGTTTTTGGATTGAATTGAATAATTTAGTGAAAAAATGAGTTAAATTTGAATATGTATAGATAAGGAACTGAAGAAAACGGACTAAGATCGTGGGAAATCGAAAGTAATTGAGTAGCCGAGTTCGTTTCCGTTTATCCAAATTCGAGGTAAGTCGATATACAAATAAATGCATTTTAATTGAGTTATTTATGTATCTATGAAATCTGGATTGCAATGAATATATTCAAGATATTATGTACATGAAATCTGAGGTAGTATCGACATGGTGACAACATCTGAAAAAGTCCCGTGTGAACCTAGGAATAGATAGGATTGTATATGTCATGACATAGGTGTCCGATATGTGATTACTTGTAAGACCATGTCTGGGACATTGGCATCGTATTGATTCGTGTAAGACCCTGTCTGGGATAGTGGCATCAATATCTAGTTACATGTAAGACCACGTCTTGGATGTTGGCATTGTACGACCATTCTGAGTATTCCGATCTTTCTATTTAATTTCGAACGGTTCAACGGGCAAATAGGAGAAATGAGTGGCTACGTAAAATGTTTAAGCGAAACAGGTACGTTTGAATTGTACACTAAGTAAGTGTATGAAAGGTAAGTATATGTTTGAACTTACCAAGGTGTATATGTGTATAAAATTGATGAGACAATATGTGATATGTGCTTGAGTGTGCTATGAGCAAAAGTGATAGTTTGAGATATGAAATGTTGGTAAGAAATGGCAAACCATTTGAGCCAAAGAGAAACCTAAATGTATGAAATGAAAATATGTTAATGAATTTGGTTTGCTATGCTTATATATGATTACATGTTAAGTTTATTTGTATATGGCTTACTAAGCTTTTGAAAGCTTACTTTGTGTGTGTTTGTTCTATTTTATAGATCGTCAAAGCTACGAAAGGCTCGAGGATCGTCGAGGATCGTCATCACACTACTCAATCCTATTTTGGTATCTTTTGAAAGTGTATATACTAAGTATGACATGTATAGGCTAGTTATTTTGGAATATGTTTGGGATATGTAAATAGCCATGTGATATGGCTAGATAAATGGTTGTGTTATGAATGATTATTCATGTGCTATGATGCTTAGTTTTAGTATAGCTTGATAGCAAATTAAATGGTCTTATGAATGGTGAGCTTATTGATGCATAGTTAGCATAGTATTGATGGTAAGCTTGGGATGGATTATACTTTGATGTGCTTATGTTTTAGTTGAGTTAAAGGACTTATAATTTGTTGTGATGAAATGTACTTGAATGAGTTAAAAAGGATGACCATTTGGTATGTTTTTGGTTGCTAATTGTGTTTGGTTTGATGCTTGTAGGTGCTTGTATGGATGACCCAAAATATGGGTGGCATTTTGGCCTTGCAAATGGCCTATATTTGCCCACACGGTTGAGCACATGGGCGTGTGGCTCAACTGTGTCCTTCGTGGTTGAATTTCAAAACAAGTCAGACTCGACCACGGGCTGGACACACGGGCGCGTGACTGGCCGTGTGGTGCAAGTCAGGCTCGACCACGGGTGAGGCATACGGGCGTGTGACCTCTATACCTTTGAAAAATGTTTAAATTTTTGAGAATTTTCATATGTGTTTGGTTTAGTCTCGGCCCTATTCTTAAGCATGATTAAGGTCTCGTTGACCTATTTAAGGGACACTTTGATGTGATTTGTCTAATTATGTTATGAAATGTCTGTAAAAGTTTTCGATTTGTCTGGTAACGCCTTTGACCCTAGACTGGTGACGGTTATGGGTTAGGGGTGTTACATTTGATTGGTATTAGAGCTACGGTTTAGTCAATTCTTGGATTAACATAGCGTATGAGAGTCTAGCTATACATGCCATATATATGAAATGTGATAGTGTGATGAATCCTGACGAGTAAAATGTATTTTCCGTATAGTAATGGATCCCGAAAGAGCCGTAGCTGACGATGTAGAAAGCAATGCGCCTACTCCTGCTCAAGGGATAGCGCCATCTGATTCGAGACCGGCTACTAGCGGTCAAGAGGGAGAAGCTAAACAAGCTTTCTTCCAAATGATGAGTGAGTGGTTCACTCAGTTTGTAAGGAATAATCCGGCTATTTCACAACCTCCGCCCCCGCTTAATCCTCCTTAGACTTCTGCTATACCTCCGGCTATGAATTTGAATTTGTTGAATAAGCCTCCGGTCGACAAAATCCATAAATATGGGGCTAAAGAGTTCAGAGCCACCAGTGATGACGATACCGAGAAAGCTGAGTTTTGGCTCGAGAACACAATCTGGGTATTTGATGAAATGTCACTGAATCCTGAAGAATGCATAAAATGTGTTGTTTCTTTGCTACGAGATACAGCCTATCAATGGTGGAAGACTTTGATTTCTATGGTTCCAAAGGAACGGGTTACTTGGGATTTCTTTCAGACTGAGTTCAGGAAGAAATACATTAGTCAGAGATTTATTGATCAGAAACGAAAAGAATTTCTGGAATTGAAACAGGGTCACATGTCCGTCACTGAGTACGAATGAGAGTTCGTAAGACTAAGTCAATGTGCTCGTGAATGTGTATCAACCGAGGCAATAATGTGCAAAAGATTTGAAAATGGCCTTAACGAAGATATTCGTTTGTTAGTTGGGATTTTAGAAATAAAAGAGTTTGTTGTGCTTGTTGATCGAGCGTGCAAAGCTGAGGCACTTGGGAAAGACAAAAGAAAAGCTGAGTCTGAATTCAGAGAGGCAAGAAAGAGATTTTTGAATAAATCATTTCAGTCTGCTTCGAAGAAATTTAGAGATGAGCATAGCCGTTCAAAGGCAAATGTGGGACATTTGAATCCGAGAGATCGAGCTTGTTTCAGATGCGGATCGTTAGATCATTTCATTCGTGATTTCCCAGAGTCTGTTGAGCAAGAGATTGTTCAGAATTCGAGATCTGATAATGTTTCAGCGAGAGGTAGACCTTCCCGAAATGCAAGAAATGTCAGTGGTAGTCAGAGAACTATGAAAGACACTGTTGCGAGATCTGAAGCTAGAGTGCCTGCCAGAGCATATGCCATCCGAGCTCGTGAGGAAGCTTCATCTCCGGATGTTATAACGGGTACATTTACTCTTTATGATACTTCTGTGATTGCATTGATAGACCCAGGTTCTACACATTCGTATATATGTATGAACTTAGTATCCAGTAAGACTTTGCTTGTAGAGTCTACTGAATTGGTTATTAGAGTATCGAACCCCTTAGGTAAAAGTGTCCTGGTTGATAAAGTATGCAAGAACTGTCCATTGATGTTTAGAGATGTCTGTTTTTCGGCTGATCTGATGTTATTACCTTTTGATGAGTTCGATATAATTTTTGGTATGGACTAGTTAACATTGCATGATGCTGTTGTGAACTGCAAAAGAAAGACTATTGATTTGAGATGTCAGAATAATAAAATAGTTCAGGTTGAGTCTAATGATTTTAATGGATTACCTGCTGTGATATCTGTGTTAAAAGCTTAGAATTATTTGAGAAAAGGTTATGAAGCTTATTTTTCTTATGTGATTGACTCGAAAGTAACTGAAAAGAAAGTTGAATCAGTGCCGATTGTTTGTGAATTCCCTGATGTGTTCTCTGAAGAGTTACCGAGATTACCTCCGATACGTAAAGTTGAATTTTGGTATTGAATTGTTACCGGGAACAACTCCTATTTCGATAGCTCCATATAGAATGGCACCAACAGAGTTGAAAGAGTTAAAGTCACAGTTGCAAGAGTTGACTGACAAAGGGTTTGCAAGATTGAGTTTCTCACCTTAGGGTGCTCCTATTTTGTTTGTGAAAAAGAAAGATGGCACGATGAGAATGTGTATTGATTATCGACAGTTGAACAAGGTGACTATAAAGAATAAATATCTTTTGCCCAGAATTGATGATTTGTTTGATCAGTTGAAAGGAGCCACTGTGTTTTCAAAGATAGATCTGAGATCGGGATATTATCAGTTGCGTGTAAAAGATTCAGACATTTCGAAAAATGCTTTCAGAACGAGGTACGGGCATTATGAGTTTTTAGTTATGCCTTTTGGACTAACAAATGCTCCTGCTGTTTTTATGGATTTGATGAACAGAATTTTTAGACCGTACATAGATCAATTTGTTGTTGTATTCATTGATGACATCTTGATTTATTCACGTGATGAGATTGAGCATGCTAAGCATCTGAGAATTGTTTTGCAAACTCTGCGAGATAAGCAATTGTATGCAAAGTTCAGTAAATGTGAATTTTGGTTGCGAAAAGTTAGTTTCTGGAATATGAGTTGATCCGAGTAAGATTTCTGCTATTCTGGAATGGAAACCTTCGAAGAATGTGTCTGAAGTCTGTAGTTTTCTGGGACTTGCTGGTTATTATCGTCGGTTTGTGATCATAGTGTCGAGAGTCTTAATATTTATATAATGAATGATCTAGCCTAGAAACTAACTATCACCACGATTGAGGCAAGTGCACATATCGAACAGTAGTATAGCTTAGTGACAAGACCGGATTGTCGAACCCAAAGGAACCAAAAGTATTAATACTGACTTTCTTTTTATCATTTAGCCTAAAGATTAAGGGATTTGTTGTTTATTCTAAAATTAACTGACTACTAAGCTAAAGACGCTAAGACACAGAGAATGAATTGGGGAAAATACTTGTGGGAAAAACCAATTGATTAAGACGATACCCAAGGGAGAATCCACCTAGACCTCACTTGTTATTTAACTCTGAACCAGACGATTTATTCACTTGACTTGATCCGTAGGATTCCCTAATTTAAATTAATACCTCTCTCGAGGCTACTAACGTCTAACCCTAGGTTGATTAATTGAAATCTCTTCCTAATTAAAACCCCTAGTGTAATATCCCGGGTTGGGGGGCTATTTTGTTGTTGCATGATATTGCATGTGTTGGTGTGCTATGTTGCTATTTCTATGTTTTAGGGGCTTAGTTGTAGGCTAGGAGTATGCCTGAGGGAATGGGAAAAATTTAGTTTTTGAGCTTTAGGTGTAGGGAGCTGATGGAGCTGAGGGATATGTATTTTATTTGGTGCTTGTTGCACAAGTGAGGAGCTGGCAAAGTGGCAAGGCATGCGCTACTTGGGAGCTAGGTGTGGCGTCAACTGCATGAGGTGGAGGTCTTGTGTTCAAGCCGCAAAGACCTCACATTTTGGCTTCATTTTGGACGGCATAGGAGGGAAGAGTTGGATGTAGTTCAAATTCCACTTTGGACCAAGTCAAAAGTTCAAATGTTGGGTGGAGAGTAATTGTAGGAGTAAGACTTGGTAAACACATTTGAAATGTGTGGTTGGGAGCTATTGGGGGGATTATGGCCGAATTTGAGGGAGTTTGGAGTGGGGAGTGGGACGGCTTGGTGTGGGAGTTGGTAGCCGAAATGCATTTTTGCATTTTTGGCATTCTTTTGGTTGTTTTCGGTCACACTTGGTAAAAAGAGAAAGTTCCCTTCTAGTCTTTTGTGAGCGAATTTCTTCAACAAAGCTTCTTCACACTTTCTTCTGGAACCGAAAAGCACAAGCAGCCTTGCCGAATTTTCTCTGTGTTGTTTTTCTCAAACATCTTGGTAGCCGAATACCTATCCCTCCCTTTCTTCAGGTGTGTAAACCGAAACTAGTATTCCCTCTTCTCATACCTCATTTTCTTCTCTTTTGAAACGCTAAAGCCGAAATTTACCTTGCCTAAACCGAATCTCCATTCATCCCTTCCATTTCTTTTCTTCTCAAAACCGAAAATAGTGGTGTTAAACACCTAGTGCCGATTTCTTCTTTCTATTGCTTTCAACTTAGCCGAATATTTCCCTTCTCCCAGTAGTCTCCCTTGGCCGAATATTTTGTTCTTCTTTTGGTGCAAGCCTTGGCCGAATCTCTTGTGGTTCTCTCCTAGGAGTCCTATTTTGGCCGAATATTGGGTGTTGGTAAGCTCTGGCCGAATGGCCATTCCTCTTTTCTCTCAAGTGTTATGTCGATTTTGGTTTATGGAAGAGGGTTAACCATTCGTTTAAACATCTCATGTTAGGTAATCAGAGATTTCAAAGCGATCGATTGGAGCCTTTCCCCTTTGTTAATCGATTGGTAAGTAAGGGTAAGTGATTGGTATTATTTTATTAGTTCAATCTTTTGGTTTCGATTAAGTCAAGGGTGACAAGGGATTAAGCGTTTCTTTTAATAGGTGTGCCGATTGTTAAAAGAGGAACCATTGTTGGTTCGGGTTTGGTAGGAAACCAAACGTTTGCAAGGTAAGGGTTAATCGATATACCCTTTGGTTTATATGGTTATGGCCGAATGGTTTAAGTGATTAACCCATGGTTGGTCGATTGTTTTTAGGAGCAAAAGGATCGAGGGTCTTAGACCGGTTCTTAGGATTAAAACCTTCGCTATTTCAGTGTGTAAACTAACACACTTCGTTTGGTAATATGATTAATAACCTAATTACTTATTAAAGTGAAACAATATGATTGATGGATTTGGTACCCAATGGGGTATAAGCACGGATACGGGTAAGTCCGGTTTCATTACGAGATCTCAGTAGTGATATATGTGATAACATGTTTTATGATGTAAATACCATGAGATGTCATCCGAGCATGTTAGCATGATTGCATGTTTTATATCATTTGCATTAGTATGACATGTGTGGGTGATATGAGAGGAGGGGAATATGATATCCGTGTCTTTGGGACATCTGTGTCTTTGGGACACAGAGGTTTGGCACCTCCGGTGGTTTGGTACCACGCTTGATTTTGTGACTTCTGGTCACCGGTGATTTGGTATCACATTTGTGTCTTTGGGACACCGAGGTTTGGCACCTCATAGCGCCTCGTCCCGGTGGCTTAGCACCACAGTGGGTTGGCCCCACGATTGATTATACGAGATTGGCGCCCGGTGATTTGGTATCACACGATGGGTTGGCCCCATCATCGGATTTTGTGGATGCGGTCACCAAAGTGATTTGGTATCACACTGTGTCTTTGGGACACCAGAGGTTTGGCACCTCATTGCGACTTGTCCCCGTGGTTAACACCACCGTGGGTGGGTTGGCCCCACTTATGAGATACGGGATTGTCGCTAGTGATTTGGTATCACACGATGGGTTGGCCCCATCATTGGATTATTCGTGACTTTGGGTCACCAAGTGGTTTGGCACCACAATTATGGATATCGTGACTTTGGGTCACCGGTGGTTTGGCACCACCCGGTGGTTTGGTACCACACGGGGGGTAGAGAAAGGTGATATGGATGGTTAGGATCGGGTGCATTGATAATGTTGCTATGATATGATGTGTGTTAGCATGTTGTTTTATCGGGAGTGGGATTTATGCCTCGAGTCTTGCGACTCACCCTCTCCTTTGACATTTCAGTGACACTTAGACGCGGACATGGAGCAGGATGGACTCGAGGTGCTCATGCCATGCTTTAATAAAGATTTGCTCAGACTTTACAAAATTTGGTACTTTAGCTTATTTATTACTATTTGGTTTTATTTTGGGTTGTAAATGGCCTTTAAATTAGGTTTTACTATGTTTATGCTTAAAGTAGCTTTCTAATATGCTTTAACAAATTAATTGAGTTAAAATTGCTAAAAACTTGGAAGGTCAACGGTTTCAAAACTATAACGCAATGTGTTTTAAACTTTACCATCGGGTATCACTCTAAAACATTAAAATATGACAAAGCAATCATGCCAAGATTTCGAAAAGTATAAAATATGACAAGGAGTTTCTCATCGAATCTTTAACCAGAAACCTAACCCTTCAAACGCGATTTTCCCCGTAACATGCCAGATTCGGTCGTGGTGTATTGACCGGGTTTGGGGTGTTACACCTAGGATTGCATTAACTCGATCTATGGACTCCCATATTAGGTTTGACCCTAATCCGGCAGATTTTCGTCATCCTATCTCTAGGGTTGCGATCAACTCCGCTTAACTATGCTAGATCTACTCTTAAACAGGGAATATTCCTCCACTGCCTAAGCACATCAATACTTGAATCAATATCCTGAAATACCAAAACAAGAATTAAGAACACATAGTTAATAACAAATCAAGTATTTATCATATAGTTCAGAAAATAATAACAAGATCCATCTTAGGTTTCATCCCCCTCAGGTATCTGAGGGGTTTAGTTCATAATCATAAAAGAATACATCTCAGAAGAAAAGATAATACAAAACATAAGAAAACCCTAAAACCCCTTGAAGGAATTGAATGAGAGATCCTCCTTCTTGAGTATTATTTCGGCTTCTTGAGATGAATCAACTGGCTTTCTTCGAGTAAATCCCACAATTCTGACCTCTCTGGCTTGGCTCCTTGGCCTAGCTGGACACCCCCATCAAAAGCCCTGACAGAAGGCTTCTGTCAAACTCCCCCTTTTAGGTCATACTTAGGGTGTTTATATAGACTTCGGAATGTCTTTCTTCGCCCCTAAGTACCCTATTCTGAGTGAAATTCCTCTTTGTCACGGCAGGGACACGCCCATGCAACACACCCGTGTGAATCGAATCCAGGCCGTGGTCGAGCCTGCTAAAGGGGCACGGCCGTGTGGCTTGGACCCAGGCCATGTTGATTTCCTACTTTGGCCCATTTGGCCCGTTTTTAGCCCGTTTCTCGTTCTTTCCATCCTCCTATGCTTTCCTAAGTATAAAACATGAAATTAAAGGATTAGGAGCATCAAATTCCACAAGTCAAGGGATAAATCATCCAAAAGTATGCTAAATGTGGGATTAAAATATGTATATATTACAGTTCATCAAATACCCCCACACTTAAGCATTTGCTTGTCCTCAAGCAAAATTCTCAACTTACAATTAAGAACTTATTTTCCTCAGTTCATAATTCTCATTAACAATGTCTCATCATAATTCATAGATAATTCATACATGGATAATTCAACTCAAAGAGTCCTAAAGATTCAAACAATCTAAGTCATATATTTTTGTAGCAGGAAAACATAGGTGTTTCCCCTCATCTAAATAATTACCTCTAATTCAAAATCGACAAGGGTTGACATCCTCACTAAAGATTCACTCAAATCACTCGAAGTGTTTAAGGTTCAGGAAAAAGCACTCGTAAGTCAAACATGAAAAGTTAATCCCATAGGCTTGTATGAAAATCAAATCTCCACCACTATAATATGAGATGATACACAAATCCAAAGGTCTTTAAAAGGGTTGTAACGGGGCTTGGGTTAAAGGTGTAGATAAAGGCCGAATTAGAGGGTTAGAATCGAGATTGACCTGACAAACCTAACTAGAACAACGAACTGATAATGAATAATTACATTAATTGAAAACTTGTAATACTAATAACACGAGCTTCTTCTAAAGATGTGAATTTAACTGTTTTAAGCTCATAGAACATAGAACTAATGATGAATAGATTTTCTAACGTTTTTTTTGTTAGAACAAATCATATAATAAAAGATGGATTCAACTACTGAAATGAATAAAATAATTAGGCAACCGATCAAATCAAAACTCGATATAAGGGTGGTCAAGAGAAATGGTGATAACAAATACAAGATGGGTTTTCAGTTAATATTAGTGGGCGAGTCAATAAAAGCTTGTTAGGATCAAAGAGGTTCACTAGGGGTTAATTGTGAGGGTAGGCTTTTAGTGGAGTAAGTGGGTTAAAACCTAAGTGCCTTTATCATCTCTGTATATCAAATCAAAGGTGTTGTCTCGACATGTATAATCGAAGCAAGTTCTAGAATAACAATTCAATGTTGACACGCTCATAATCAATAAAGTGAGCAAGAAAAAAGAATATGCTCTGAAAGGCTCAAGATCTCACAAAAATTATGGGCTTTTGATGTCAACCTTGTAAATTTCAAACTTCAAGGTAATAATTAGATTCAGGTAGACAACCTAACAAATTTTTAATTCTGAAAATAAACTCATCATGCTTGATTCTCTAGTCTCCTAAAGTTTAAATCATCACTGTGTAATTAACTATGACTTAATCCAAAACATATCAATGAAAATCATAAATCAAAAGAAATTTCATTCTAATAGTAATATGAGAAAATTTACTTAAGAACAAGACATAATTGCAGGATTTGAGAATAATGAAAAAGTTAGGCACTTTTCACGATAAAATTGACTTCACACTTAAGATGTACATTGTCCTCAATGTACAAAGAAAGATAATAGCAATATAGTAATAAAATCATAAGATAGGGAGAGAAGTGAACCTTCCTAAATTTTGGATGAAAAGAAATGGTAAAGTTGGAGAGAGGTGAATGTGGGGAGGATACTTCGGTGGTGGTGTGGTCGTTCGTTAACAGCCCCTTGAACCTAAATTAAAGAAATGAAAATATAATAATATAAATTAAAGACGAGAAAGATAAAAGAAAAGAAATTAAAAATGAAAACAAAAGAAAAAAAATGGACTCAAAGGTTCTACGGGCGTGTCGCACGCCCGTGTAGATTTCTCAGTTTCGACCACGGCTGAATCGCATGGCCATGGTGTTTTATCGTAGCCCGTGTTTTTGGGAAAAGTTTTTGCCCTATTTGCACACGACCACGGCCACGCCCGTTTGCAAGGCCGTGTGGGTAGGGAAGCCTGCACTTAAAATTTTGGTTAGTTTTTAGTTAGGTGCTAAAAATAAAAAATATGAGAATTAATAGGGTTAGTGCTCGGGTTGCCTCCCGAGAAGAGCTCATTTAAAGTCTTGAGCTAGACTTACCTGTTATTCGTATGACCATGGTGGTTCACGGAGTTGAAACTCTTTTTTCTTACTATCAATTCTATCAACATATGGTTTGAGTCGGGTAATATTTACCTTAAAAGTGTCGAAATTAGAATGAGTTACCTCGACCGTTCCATATGGAAAGACCTTAAGTACCGTAAAAGGAGTCGCACCGTTTGTATTAAGCTCTGAAGCAGCTATTCGAGGGTCGGTTGTATCTCGATGCACGGTCCCCAACTTTGAAGTGATTGGTTCCACCTTTAATACCCGATGTCCTAGCCATGTCAAGAACCTGAAGAGTGACCGTTTCGTCACTTACACAAAATGTGAGCTCACGTGGTAGTTTATTTCGTAGAATTGCTGGGCACACTGCGTTTAGCTCCACATGCGACGTATCGTCTAACTTCCGTTTGTTTGTCAAAAACTCTTTTGAAAATTTCCTTGAATCTGGCATCTGCGAAAGAGCTTCAAGAAATGACAAGTTAATATGTAATTTCTTTAGAAGTTTAAGAAATTTATCGAATTGTTCCTCTGTGTGGTCTTTCTTTATCGCATTGGGGTATGGCACACGAGGTTGGTACTCTATAATTACCGGGTTTGGTTTATCATGGCTTACCTCAACCTTACCTTCCTCTACCATATTCTCTTGCTTCAATTTTGGTTCATCTAACCCTTCACTATCTGAGCAGTTATTGCTTGAGGTTGCTCTCTTGGGTTAGTTTCGGTGTTGCTAGGCAAGATACATTGTGGTCTTTCTGAGATCAGCTTAGCAAGTTGACCTATTTGATTCTCGAGCCCTTGAATCGACGCTTGCTGATTTTTGAGCACTGTTTCAGTGTTTTGGAAGCGTGTTTCTGACACCGAGATAATTTTTGTTAGCATCTCCTCAAGGTTCGGCTTCTTTTCCTTCTGGTAAGGTCGTTGTTGAAAACCTAGAGGAAGTTGCGGTCTTTGATTACCTTGACCACCCCACGAGAAATTGGGATGGTACCTCCAACCTGCATTATATGTGTTACTATAAAGATTATTTTGAGGTCTAGAATAGTTACCCATATAGTTGACTTGTTCGTTCTCGTGCTAGAGGGTGTAGGATAGATATTACGTGTTGTTCACCCTTCCTCCATTTGTATCGCATCTTGTACACTGGGATGTACTGCGTAGAACCATACAAACCATCAATTTTTTTATTTAAAAGCTCTACCTGGTTAGATAACATGGTGACCGCGTCAAGGTTGAAAACACCTGCTGCTTTATTAGGCATTGTCCTCATGTCTTGCCACTGATAATTATTCAGTGACATCTCTTCGGTTTCTGCGAGCGGTATGTTTTATTTCACTGTCAAAAATCAAGGGTCCTGACGGGTTTCTTCTAGTCATAAACTAGAAATACCTGCCAGGAGCAAAGAAAGAGAAAAATTAGCAAAGTTAAAATAAAATAAAAAATAAAAATAAATTGCAAAAATAAAAATGGCTAAAGTAATAAAAATTAAGCGTTCTTAATATTTTAGTTCCCCGGCAGCGGCGCCAAAAACTTGATCGTAATGTCAAGAGTCTTAATATTTATATAATGAATGATCTAGCCTAGAAACTAACTATCACCACGATTGAGGCAAGTGCACCTATCGAACAGTAGTATAGCTTAGTGGCAAGACCGAATTGTCGAACCCAAAGGAACCAAAAGTATTAATACTGACTTTCTTTTTATCATTTAGCCTAAAGATTAAGGGATTTGTTGTTTATTCTAAAATTAACTGACTACTAAGCTAAAGACGCTAAGACACAGAGAATGAATTGGGGAAAATACTTGTGGGAAAAACCAATTGATTAAGACGATACCCAAGGGAGAATCCACCTAGACCTCACTTGTTATTTAACTCTGACCAGACGATTTATTCACTTGACTTGATCCGTAGGATTCCCTAATTTATATTAATACCTCTCTCGAGGCTACTAACGTCTAACCCTAGGTTGATTAATTGAAATCTCTTCCTAATTAAAACCCCTAGGATTGCATTAACTCGATCTATGGACTCCCATATTAGGTTTGACCCTAATCTGGCAGATTTTTGTCATCCTCTCTCTAGGGTTGCGATCAACTCCGCTTAACTATGCTAGATCTACTCTTAAACAGGGAATATTCGTCCACTGCCTAAGCACATCAATACTTGAATCAATATCCTGAAATACCAAAACAAGAATTAAGAACACATAGTTAATAACAAATCAAGTATTTATCATATAGTTCAGAAAACAATAACAAGATCCGTCTTAGGTTTCATCCCCCTCAGGTATCTGAGGGGTTTAGTTCATAATCATAAAAGAATATATCTCAGAAGAAAAGATAAAACAAAACATAAGAAAACCCTAAAACCCCCTGAAAGAATTAAATGAGAGATCCTCCGTCTTGAGTATGATTTCGGCTTCTTGAGATGAATCAACTGGCTTTCTTCGAGTAAATCCCACAATTCTGACCTCTCTGGCTTGGCTCCTTGGCCTAGCTGGACGCCCCCATCAAAAGCCCTGACAGAAGGCTTCTGTCAAACTCCCCCCTTTTAGGTCATACTTAGGGTGTTTATATAGACTTCAGAATGTCTTTGTTTGCCCCAAAGTACCCTATTCCGAGTGAAATTCCTCTTTGTCACGGTCAGAACACGCTCGTGCAACACACCCGTGTGAATCGAATCCAGGCCGTGGTCGAGCCTGCTAAAGGGGCACGGCCGTGTGGCTTGGACCCAAGCCGTGTTGATTTCCTAATTTGGCCCATTTGGTCCATTTTTAGCCCGTTTCTCGTTCTTTTCATCCTCCTATGCTTTCCTAAGTATAAAACATGAAATTAAAGGATTAGGAGCATCAAATTCCACAAGTCAAGGGATAAATCATCCAAAAGTATGCTAAATGTGGGATTAAAATATGTATATATTACGGTTCATCAGTTTGTAAAAGGATTCTCAATGATAGCTACTCCGTTGACTAGATTGCTTCAGAAAGATGTGAGGTTTGAATGGTCTGATAAATGTCAGAAAAGCTTTGATCAGTTGAAAGCCCTGTTAACTAAAGCTCCAGTTTTGATACAACCAGAATCGGGTAAAGAATTCGTGATTTATAGTGATTCTTCATTGAATGGTCTGGGATGTGTTTTGATGCAAGAAGGCAAAGTTATAGCTTATGCCTTGAGACAATTAAAGCCACACGAAAATAACTATCCGGCACATGATCTTGAACTAGCTGCGATTGTGTTTGCATTAAAAATCTGGCGCCATTATCTTTGCGGTGAAAAATGCTACGTGTTTTCAGATCATAAAAGTTTAAAGTATCTGATGACTCAAAAAGACTTGAATCTGCGAAAGAGAAGATGGTTAGAGCTGTTGAAAGACTACGAACTTGTGATAGATTATCATCCGGGTAAGGCAAATGTTGTTGCTGATGCATTGAGTCAAAAATCGTTGTTTGCATTACGAGCTATAAATGCTCATTTGGACTTGTCTGATGATGGTTCAATTTTGGCGGAATTGAAAGCGAAACCGTTGTTTTTACAACAAATATGTGATGCTCAGAAAGTTGATAATGAAATTCTAGCGAAACGAGCTCAGTGTGATTCGAATTTTGATTTTGAATTTCGAGTTGATGATGATGATTGTTTAAGATTTCAAGATCGAATTTGTGTTTCGAGAAATCCAAAGTTATTACAGTTAATTTTGAATGAAGCTCATAATAGTCGTCTATCTATTCATCCGGGTAGTACAAAGATGTATCACGATTTGAAGCAACACTATTGGTGGTCTGGTATGAAAAGAGATATCTCTGAATTTGTATCAAAATGTCTAATCTGTCAGCAAGTTAAAGCTGAACATCAGGTTCCATCTGGATTGCTACAACTGATTCTAATTCTCGAGTGGAAATGGGATAGAGTGACGATGGACTTTGTTTCTGGATTGCCATTGACTCCGAAAAAGAAAGATGTAATTTGGGTCGTAGTTGATCGATTAATGAAATCAGCCCATTTTATTCCGGTACGATCTGATTACTCACTTGATAAGTTAGCTGAGCTTTATATTTCTGATATTGTGAGATTGCACGGAGTGCCATTGTCTATTGTGTCTGATAGAGATCTGAGATTTACATCACGATTCTGGAAGAAATTATAAGAAGCTTTAGGTACGAAATTGCATTTCAGTACAGCTTTTCACCCGCAGACGGATGGTCAATCCGAGCGAATCATTCAAATACTCGAGGATATGTTGAGATGTTGCACTCTTGAGTTTAATGGTATGTGGGAACACTATTTGCCATTGATTGAATTTGCGTATAATAATAGTTTTCAGTCGAGCATCAAAATGACACCTTATGAAGCTTTGTATGGACGTAAATGTCAAACACCTTTGTACTGGTCAGAACTCAGTGAAAATAAGATACACGGGGTTGATTTGATAAAAGACACTGAACAGAAAGTGAAAGTAATCTGTGATAGTCTGAAAGCAGCATCTGATCGTCAGAAGTCCTATGCAGACTTGAAAAGAAAAGACATTGAATTCGAAATCGGTGATAAAGTATTTTTAAAAGTATCTCCGTGGAAGAAAGTACTCAGATTTGGACGTAAAGGCAAGTTGAGTCCGAGGTTCATCGGGCCGTATGAAATTATCGAGCGTGTTGGACCTGTTGCATATAAATTGTTGTTGCCACTGAAATTAGAAAAAGATTCATAATATATTTCACGTATCAATGCTTCGTCGATACAGATCTGATCCGTCACATGTGATTTCTCCGTCTGAGATTGAAATCTGATCTGATATGACTTACGAAGAAGAACTGATCTGTATCTTAGCTCGTGAAGTGAAAGAATTGAGAAATAAGAAGATTCCGTTATTAAAAGTACTATGGCATTGACACGGAGTGGAAGAGGCTATGTGGGAGCCCGAAGATATAATGAGACAACAATATCCGAATCTGTTTAACGATAAGATTTTCGGGGACGAGTCTTGCCGAGTTCGAACTCTGGCACTTAGTGTTTCGGCTGCGAAGGAGTGTTGACGAGGAAATTTAGTATGTAGAAGGCTGAACGAAATTGGGGAGTTCTTTTGGGGTAAAATTTGGCTAGGTATTGGTAATTGGTCATTCTCATTTCGAGATTTTGCCAAGTTGTGGTTTTGCTCTCCATTTTCGTGCCTTGCTTGATCAACTTCTTCTCTCTCCCTCACTTTTCTCCTCTTGAATATTATTGGTACTTTGCCTTTACTAACATTCATTTTTGTGTAACCAAACATTTTCCTCCCTTATAGCCGAATATTGTTTTGCTCCATCAATCTTTTCCCTAGTCCTTCATTGCCGATTCTCTTCTACTCTCTCTCTCTCTCTCGATCCTATCCTCATTTCCCTTTCATTCAATCAATTTTTGTTTGCTATATATCGATCGATAAGTCTCTATGTCTCTATTTTTCGGCTTTGCTCTTCTTTTTCTCTAATTCCAATTCTTATAGTTTTTTTTGGTTATGGTGTTCATTCGAGTTTAAGTAATCCTCAAGGAGTTAAGGAGTTCTCTAGCGCTGTAGATACAATTGGAACCTTTTTGCTCGTTCTTGACCGAAGGTAATGCTGTTCGTTGTGATTGATCCGAACTAGATTATGTTGGCTTGGGTTGGTATTGGCCGAATGCCTTTTTCTCACTTTAGGATTTACGTTTTCCATAGGCCAATATATGTGGATTCAAACCACAAGTTTAAGCAACATGAGTAATGAATCCGCTTAATGTGCAGATATTGTAACAGTCTGGTTTAGACCCTAGTCAGAATAGTGGTTTTGGGACCACAAATCCGAATTAGAAAATATTTTAATATTATTTTCTGTGCCTACTGTATGTGAATAAGCATGTGTTAAAGTTCCGTGAATTAATTTTGTCATTTGTGTGCTTAATTTGATAAAATGATCTAATTGTGAAAGATGCTAAATTTGCATGCCATATGTTAAAAGCACTAATGTGTTATGGCTTTTAAATGTAGTGGCCTTATGAGGCAATTAAGCCATTATTTAGTAAGTGGAATGGTTAATGGACAAAAATGGCCTTAATGTATAAAAGCTATTATGTTAATTAAAAGGCTAATTTTGTAAAATGATTAATAGTATTAGTAAAATAAAAATAAAACATAAAATTTGGTGTTCATCTAGCCAAATATTGAAAGAAAAAGAAGAAATAAAAACCAAGCTAGGTTTCAGCTACTTCTAAGCTAAATTAAGGTATGTTTCGATTTCGGTTTTTGATAATTTCTACGTTTTTGTAATCGTTGCTTTGTATTCTACAAAACCCATTCTTCAATTTTTTGAATTGATGAATATTATGAAATGTGCCATTGATGAACACATGAGTTTTGTGATGTTTGAAGATGAATTATGAAAGATATGTGTTATATTTACATAGTTTGTCTTTGAATTTTTGATGAATTTCAGTAATTTGGATTAAATTGAGAAAATAATATTTTGAGGGACTAAATTTTGAAATAAATGAAATGTATGGACTTGTATGGACTACATGAATATTCGGCCAAGCATGGGTAATATGGAATTTTGTGTATTTTGTGAATTTGTGAAATAGGGACTAAAATGTCAAAATGTAAAAATGTGAGGGCTAATTTGTAAATTGCCCTAAATATGTGTTTTTGGATTGAATTGAATAATTTAGTGAATAAATGAGTTAAATTTGAATATGTATAGATCAAGAACTGAAGAAAACGGACTTAGATCGTGGGAAATCGAAAGTAATTGAGTAGCCAAGTTCGTTTATGTTTATCCGAATCCGAGGTACGTCGATATACAAATAAATGCATTTTAATTGAGTTATTTATGTATCTATGAAATATGGATTGCGATGAATAAATTCAAGATATTATGTACATGAAATCTGAGGTAGTATCGACATGGTGACAACATCCGAAAAAGTCCCGTGTGAACCTAGGAATAGATAGGATTGTATATGTCATGACATAGGTGTCCGATATGTGATTACGTGTAAGACCATGTCTGGGACATTGGCATCGTATTGATTCGTGTAAGACCACGTCTGGGACGTTGGCATCGATTTGAGATTTACGTGTAAGACCATGTCTGGGATATTGGCATCGTAATTATTCGTGTAAGACCTTGTCTGGGACAGTGGCATCGATATCTAGTTACATGTAAGACCACGTCTGGGACGTTGGCATTGTACGACCATTCTGGGTATTCTGATCTTTCTATTTAATTTCGAACGGTTCAACGGGCAAATTAGAGAAATGAGTGGCTACGTAAAATGTTTAAGCAAAACAGGTATGTTTGAATTGTACACTAAATAAGTGTATGAAAGGTAAGTATATGTATGGACTTACCAAGGTGTATATGTGTATAAAATTTATGAGACAATATGTGATATGTGTTTAAGTGTGCTATGAGCAAAAGTGATAGTTTGAGATATGAAATGTTGGTAAGAAATGGCAAACCATTTGAGCCAAAGAGAAACCTAAATGTATGAAATGAAAATATGTTAATGAATTTGGTTTGCTATGCTTATATATGATTACATGTTAAGTTTATTTGTATATGGCTTACTAAGCTTTTGAAAGCTTACTTTTTGTGTTTGCTCTGTTTTATAGATCGTCAAAGCTACGAAAGGCTCGGGGATCGTCGAGGATTGTCATCACACTACTCAATCCTATTTTGGTATCTTTTGAAAGTGTATATACTAAGTATGGCATGTATAGGCTAGTTATTTTGGAATATGTTTGGGATATTTACATAGCCATGTGATATGGCTAGATAAATGGTTGTGTTATGAATGACTATTCATGTCCTATGATGCTTAGTTTTAGTATAGCTTGATAGAAAATGAAATGGTCTTATGAATGGTGAGCTTATTGATGCATAGTTAGCATATTATTGATGGTAAGCTTGGGATGGATTATACTTTGATGTGCTTGTGTTTTAGTTGAGTTAAAGGACTTATAATTTGTTGTGATGAAATGTACTTGAATGAGTTAAATATGATGACCATTTGGTATGTTTTTTGTTGCCAATTGTGTTTGGTTTGATGCTTGTAGGTGCTTGTATGGATGACCCAAAGTGTGGGTGGCATTTTGGCCTTGCAAATGGCCTATATTTGCCCACACGGTTGAGCACACGGGCGTGTGGCTCAACCGTGTCCTTCGTGGTTGAATTTTAAAACAAGTCAGACTCGACCACGGGTTGGACACACGAGCGTGTGATTGGCCGTGTGGTGCAAGTCAGGCTCGACCACGGGTGAGGCACACGGGCGTGTCCACGGCCGTGTGGACAAGTCAGTATGTATGCCCTATTTTTACACGGCTTAGACACACGGGCGTGTCTGAGGCCGTTGAAGGCACACGGCCTACCCACACGGGCGTGTGACCTCTGTACCTTTGAAAAATTTTTAAATTTCCGAGAATTTCCATATGTGTTCGGTTTAGTCCCGACCCTATTCTTAAGCATGATTAAGGTCTCGTTGACCTATTTAAGGGACACTTTGATGTGATTTGTCTAATTATGTTATGAAATGTCTGTAAAAGTTTCTGATTTGTCCGGTAACGCCTTTGACCTTAGACCGGTGACAGTTACGGGTTAGGGGTGTTACAGATATCCATCAAGGAGGTTGTTAGCAATCTTTGTCTGCATTTTGGGTGGGCTGAAATCACACTCAGTCAGTCAAGGTTTGTGGTCGTGGACTTCGACACGTTTCGCAAAAAGGTGTGTACACATACCACCCAAACTGTAGATCGATAAATGCCGGAATGCCGAAAAGCTGAAAGTACGGCAACGGTTGCCACACGAGCATGCGATCGTGTGTGTGGTGAACTGAGCCTACGAACACGGGCGTTAGTCTGTAGAGGCCACCGCGAGCGTTCTCGTGGGCTTAGGCCGTTTTTGGGGCCAAGTGGACCGGAATGGGCCGAGTGGGCCTAATGGGCCCGGGGGCCCTACGCAAGTAATTTTTTTGGTTGGATAGGAAATAATGAGCCGGCCATGGCGATCACATGGCCAAAGGCAGTTTTGGGCTTAGTGGGCCACACGAGCGTGTGGGCCCACTTGGGCTGAGTATTGGGCTTTGGGCCCAATTACACTGTTTTGACAATACATGTTATATGTGTCGCTCAAGGTGACTGTAGACCTTCGAGAAGGTTGTAAAATGACTGAAATACCCCCACAGGGTAAAATGACTGTTGTGCCCCTAAAGGGAAAAATGACTAAAATGCCCTTACATGTTATATGATTGCTGTTGTATGCTATTTATGATATGGTTGCATTCATGTGATATTATCTTTGCATGGGGTTGGGTTATGTGATTGGAGGAAGTATTCATTCTAGCAAAGATCTTTGCATATTTCGATGGCTATTAGCCTATCTGCTCGCGACTCTGCTGCAAATTCTGCTTAGTGCCGATCGGTACTATTATGTGGTGTCTAGGGATGGGTGGGTTGATACTATATCCCCACATGGGTGTGTACGGTTGGGCGGAGCTGGTGTGTAGATTTGGATGGATAGGGTTTTTTTGCATGCTTGATTATTGCGATTACATTTGTTTAGGGCTAAGGCCCACACCGCATCTGATACTGTAATGGGCTTAGGCCCGGTTGGGCACTACTGCAGGGCCTGTGCCCACACCTGGCCGATTGATTGTTTTTGTTTTGTATTTGGTGTGCACATTGAGTTTTCGCGAACTCACCCAACTGTTTAACTGTGCAGGTAATCCCCATACATAGATGGTTCAGAGCTGCGAGGGACTTGGAGCTGGCCACACATTCAAACTTGCTTTTGATTTTATTTACCTTATTTACTAATTTTCGGGTTGTAATAAGGCCTTTCTAATTTTTGGGTTTTAAATTTGGAATCTTATTTATGGGTTTATAATTGCTAGAAGTAGAACACCAATACGAAAACTATTTTTCAAAATATCACGTTTCCGCAACTGTTTTAAACTAAGCTTCCGCATCAAATAAGGATTTAAAGGTAAAAGCATTTTACAAGAGATTGACTTTTAATAAACCACGTGTTAAAAACAAGCAAACAAAATCTGAGGTTTTAAATGGCAACAAGTTTTAATTGTAAGAAGGGTGTTCAGTGGAAACCTGGGTTTCGAAAAACACTTCAATGTGCCACGTCGGATTCGGGCCTAACTTCTAGGTCGGGTTTGGGGTGTTACATTTAGTGGTATCAGAGCCAAGTTCAAAACTTGGGCTGTGAAATGGGTTTTAGCCTTTGGGGATTCCAAAGTTTCTTACAAACAATTTTGAAGCATTTTTGAAGTAATGATTGTATTGTGTGGCACACCGAGTCTCCGGCATCGGACCAAGTAAGTTTTTCTTGATGCTAAAATCTATTTTAAATTGATATACTGTGGACAGTTACTGGGCTTACTTTAGATGATAGACTATATTGAGACTCTTAGTTAGAGTAAAACCGAAGCCGTAGGAGACTAAAACTGTAGTGAGTCTACGACTGCGTAAACAACTCATAACTGCTACTTTCATAAAACATCTGCTTAATTATTAGAATTATAAGTTAAATTGCATAAAATTTCTAATACAGACTTTACGCGACGCGATAATGAACACTAGAAGGGGTACAAGAGGCCGCAGCAGAGGCCGTGGAAGTGCTAGGGCTGGGTCTTCGGCGTCAGGCCACATGCCCAATATCGAGGCGAGAGAAGCACCGGCTTCATCAGTGGTTGAGACAGGGTCATTCGATCGAGCTGCTGGGGATGACGCTCTGTCTCAGGCGATGCTTCGTATTTTGGAAAGAGTTACTGGGTCTGTTGGGCCTAATACCGGTATTGGGGGTCGTGGGTCGGTTACGAAATGACTCCAGTCCAATGGAACAGAGATCTTCAGGGGAGTTTCTGGGGTGGCCCCAAGTGTGGCGGAGTACTGTTTGGAGGCCATCGAAAGAATTATGGACGACCTCGACTGCACACCGGAACAAAAGTTGAAGGGTGTCGTGTCCTTGCTGAGGGATGAAGCTTACCAGTGGTGGCTTCCGATAAAAGAGGGTACCCCGTCTGATCGATTGACTTGGGAATTCTTCAAGTCCACATTTCAAGGAAAGTATGTGGGTGCTAGCTATGTCAACGCTCGTAGGAAAAAAATTCTGAATCTGGTTCAAGGTGACAAGCCTGTGGCTGAGTGCAAGGCAGAATTTTTGTGACTTAGCCGATATGCTCAAGGAATTGTGGCAACGGAGTACGAACGTTGTGTTCAGTTTGAGGACGGCCTCAGAGACAGTCTTCGAGTGTTGATAGCTCCACAAAGGGAGCGGGACTTTACTGCGTTAGTAGAGAAAGCTAAGATTGCTGAGGAGGTGAAGTGCGCAGAGTGCCAGAATCGTGAGAAAGACAAAGGGAAAAACAGAAGGGATGAAGAGGCCGCCGGTTTTGAGCAGAGGCCCAAAAAAAGGGTAGAGTTGTTGGGCCAGGCAGAGCTGGGCCCCCTGTTGCTACTGATAGGTTGCAACCTTGTGCTGAGTGTGGGAGGAGTCATCTTGGGGAATGCTGGAAAAGCATGGGAGCCTGTTTGAGGTGCGGATCGATGGAGCACTGTATCAGGGATTGTCCACGAAGACTAGTTCAGGCGCAAGATGCTAGAGTGGGTAATGTAAAACAACCAAGGGGTGGTCAGTAGCCGCCTAGAGGCTGTGGTCAGGCCGGGGATGGAAACGGTCTGGGTCGTGGAGCTCTAGGTAGAGGTGCTGGTCATACGGAGGCAAGGCAGCCAACTTTGGTTTTGCAGCATGTCTCCGAGAGGACGGAGACGCGCTCGGATGTGAATACTGCACGCATTTTTACCCATAGTGTGCCATTTACCTAATTTGCAATTAGAATTAGAGTGCGCAGCAGAAGCGTAGTGGTGTAACCTGTGTTGTGCGATTATCTGATAGTTGGAAATTTCGAGGATGAAATTTCTTTAAGGGGGTAGAGTTGTAACGCCCTGAATTTGGGCCTAGTAGGATTGGGCCTTATGCGTGGGAGCCGCTAGGAGGCTACACATAAAAGTTTATGTGTGCAAGAATTATCATAAATTGCTTGTTTGCTTTAATGGCTAAGTGATTTGGGTGTGTATGGGAGTGTTGGAGAAGTCCTAGGTTCAAACCTGGGCTTTGGAAAAAAAATTGTTTTAAGTGAATAAAACCCCTATCTTTGGCTAGTAGGGTTATAAATAAAATTTGGTAAAGTATGACACACAGAGCTTCTTGGTCTAGTGGATAGTGGCGTGTGGAGTGTGCTATTTGGTTTGAGGTTTGAATCCCTGCTTGTGCAAATGGGGATTATTTTTGCTGGTGGCCTTGAGAGGAAGTTGTGTTTGACCGAAACACCAAGAGTTTGAACAGTTTTGAGTGGGGTGGTTGTTAGCCGAATTGGAAGAGATGGATGGGAGGAAATTAAGGAGAAAATCAAGCAAGTTCGAATTTGGAGAAGAGTCTTGCCCGGCTCGAACTCTGGCACTTAGTGTTTCGGCTACGAAGGAGTGTTAGGGGAAAATTTAGTGTGTAGAAGGCTGAACAAAATTGGGGAGTTCTTTTGGGGTAAAATTCGGCTAGGTATTGGTAATTGGTCATTCTCATTTCGGGATTTCGCCAAGTTGTGGTTTTGCTCTCCTTTTTTGCGCCTTGCTTGATCAACTTCTTCTCTCTCCTTCACTTTTCTCCTCTTGAATATTATTGGTACTTTGCCTTTACTCACATTCGGTTTTGTGTAACCGAACATTTTCCTCCCTTATAGCCGAATATTGTTTTGCTCCATCAATCTTTTCCCTAGTCCTTTATTGTCTATTCTCTTCTACTCTCTCTCTCTCTTTCGATCCTATCCTCATTTCCCTTTCATTCAATCGATTTTTGTTTGCTATATATCGATCGGTAAGTCTCTATGTCTCTGTTTTTCAGCTTTGCTCCTCTTTTTCTCTAATTCTGATTTTTATCTTTTTTCTTGGTTATGGTGTTCATTCGGGTTTAAGTAATCCTCGAGGAATGAAGGAGTTCTCTAGCGCTGCAGATACAATTGGAACCTTTTTGCTCATTCTTGATCGAAGGTAATGCTGTTCGTTGTGATTGATCCGAACTAGATTATGTTGGCTTGGGTTGGTATTGGCCGAATGCCTTTTTCTCACTTTGGGATTTGCGTTTTCCATAGGCCAATATATGTGGATTCAAACCACAAGTTTAAGCAACATGAGTAATGAATCTGCTTAATATGCAGATATCCATCAAGAAGGTTGTTAGCAATCTTTGTCTGCGTTTTGGGTGGGCTAAAATCACACTCAGTCAGTCAAGGTTTGTGGTCGTGGACTTTGACACGTTTCGTAAACAAGGTGTGTACATACCACCCAAACCGTAGATCGGCAAATGTCAGAATGCCGGAATGCCGAAAAGCTGAAAGTACGACAACGGTTGCCAAACGAGCGTACGATCGTGGGTGTGGTGAAATAAGCCCACGAACACGGGCGTTAGTCTGTAGAGGCCACCGCGAACGTTCTCGTGGGCTTAGGCCGTTTTTGAGGCCAAAAGGACCGGAATGGGCCGAGTGGGCCCAATGGGCCTGGGGGCCCTACGCATGTAATTTTTTTTGTTGGATAGGAAATAATGAGCCGGCCATGGCGATCACATGCCCAAAGGCAGTTTTGGGCTTAGTGGGCCATACGAGCGTGTGGGCCCACTTGGGCCGAGTATTGGGCTTTGGGCCCAATTACACCGTTTTGACGATATATGTTATCTGTGTCGCTCGAGGCGACTATAGACCTTCAGGAAGGTTGTAAAATGACCGAAATACCCCCACAGGGTAAAATGACCGTTATTCCCCTGAAGGGCAAAATGACTAAAATGCCACCACATGTTATATGATTGATGTTGTATGCTATTTATGATATGGTTCCATTCATGTGATATTATGCTGCATGGGGTTGGGTGATGTGATTGGAGGAAGTATTCTGTTCTAGCAGCACTGCCGCATATTTCTGATGGCTATTAGCATACCGTTCTGGCAGCTCTGCTGCAAATTCTGTTTAGTGCCGTATCGGTACTATTATGTGGTGTGTAGGGATGGGTGGGTTGATACTATATCCCCACATGGTGTGTATGGTTGGACGGAGCTGGTGTGTAGTGTAACACCCTTAACCCATATCCGTCGCCGGACTAAGGTTAAAGGCGTTACTGGATAGATCGAAAATATTTACAGAAATGTCATACAATTGTATATCAACCTCAAACATAGTGTCCCCTTAGTAGGTCATCGAGACCTAAAACATGCTTATAAACCGGGTCGGGACTAAACCGGAACACATACAAAATTTCACGAGAATTTAAAACTTTTCTAAGTTTCCCGTGTAGGCAGGCCGTGTGCCCCCACGACTGCTGGACACCCCCGTGTGTCCTCCTCGTGGTTGAATCTGACTTTACTCCACGACCACCAAGCACGCCCGTGTACCTTGGCCGTGGTCAAATTTGACTTTACTTCCACGGCCACCAAGCACGCTCGTGTGCTAAGGCCGTATACTCTAAGGCCATATACTGACTTTTTCACACGGCTACTAGACACGCCCATGTGTCTTGGCCGTGTGCTCCTAGGCTAGCTACTGACTTAGCCCCACGGTCACTAGGCACGCCCGTGTACCACAACTGTGTGACATTATAGGCCATTTGCAAGGCCAAAATGCCACCCACTTAGGGTTAATTCTACAAGAAATTTACCAACACATTTCATGCACAATTAACAACCATAACATGCCAAAATAACCATTCAATCTATACATTCAAAACCAATATCAACTATGCCAATTTACAAGACTAAAACTCATCTCATCACAAGCATAATTCATCCATTACTTACTCAAAACTTGACCATTTCATGTGTCATCTAACCATGCCAAAAACATGCTTCACACATCATATTCATTTAAGCAAATTCTCAACTCATCTCTAGCCAAATCACATGGCTAAGTTCATAAAACAAACTTATATCAAATACTAGCCTATACATGCCATTTCTAGCTATATATATTTCCAAAGTGTACCAAAAATGAGTTTAGTAGTGTGATGACGATCCTTGACGGTCCCGAGCCTTCAGTAGCTTTAACGACCTATAAAACAGAGAAAACACACACACAGAGTAAGCTTTCCAAAAGCTTAGTAAGTCATAATATAAACAAACTTAGCATGAAAGGCATATATGCACATAGGTACATTGACACAACTTAATGACTTAGCAAACTATCACATATATGCTTTGATCCATGTAATTGACCATATTTGTCACATTCATCAATTCAAAAGTCTTATATAAACATAGCTCATTCATGATTACTTTCACATATCATATTGTTATTCCAATATACATAATCATCGTAGTGAAATCACATAGGTACTTACCTTATATACACACTTAGTGTATAAATCAATGTACCTGAAACGGATATACAAATCACTTAACCATTCTTCTCACAGACTTGCCAGTTGAACCAATAGGAACCTAATAGGATACTCAGAAAGCTCAGAATAGTTATACAATGCCAACGTCCCAGACGAGGTCTTACATGTACACAGATATTGATGCCACTGTCCCAGATAGGGTCTTACACAAATCAATACGATGCCGATGTCCCAGACATGGTCTTACACATAAAGATAATATCGATGCCAACGTCCCTGACGTGGTCTTACACGTAAAGATAATATCGATGCCAACATCCCTGACGTGGTCTTACACGTAAAGATAATATCGATGCCAATGTCCCAGACGTGGTCTTACACGAAGTCTCAAATCAACGCCAACGTCCCAGACGTGGTCTTACATTATAAAACAGAACAGATATCTATGTATTCCTAGGTTCGTACGGGACTTCTCGGACATTGTCGCTAAGTCGATCTTATCTCAGAATTCATTTGCATAACACTTCATAAGCATTCATTATCAACGATAGGCATATGAATATGCTCAACTCAATACAATTACATTTATTTGCAATATGACTTACCTCGGATTCGATTTATCGGAAATAGAAACGGCTACTCGGTTACTTTTGCTTTCCCGCGATCTAAGTCCATTTTCCTTGGTTCTTGATCTATACATATTCAAAATTAACTCTTTTATTCACTAATTCATTCAATTCAGTCCAAGGACACACATTTAGGGCTATTTGCAAATTAACCCTCACATTTGCATAATTTATCAATTTAGTCCATTTTTCTCAAAACATCAAATTCACAAAATCATCATACATCCTAGCTTAGCCGAATGTATATATATAACATACAAGCCCATATTTTCCATCAAATTTGTAATTTAGTCCTTCAAATTACTATTTTCTCAATTTAGCCCTATTTAGCTAAATTCATCAAAATTTCAAGAACAAAGTATGTTCATCTAGCTCCAATCTTTCATTTAACACCATAAATCATCACAAAGCTCAACATATCATCAATGACATATCTCAAAAACATCATCAATACACAAAATTGAGACATGGGCTTGATAGTAGACTAAGCAACGATTGCAAAAATGTAAAAATTATCAAAAACCATATCAAAATCATACCTTAATTTTGCTTGTATATGGCTGAAACCTAGCTTGTGTTTTCTTTTCTTCTTCTTTTATAATTTCGGTCAAAAGATGAATGAATATGGCCATTTTTCATGTTTTATCATATTATAACATACATGTTAATCTATTTACCTTATTAACCTTTCAATTAATAACTAAAACAAACATACATTAAGGGTATTTTTGTCCTTTGTCCATCCACTATCTAAATATTGGCACAATTGCCTCATAAGGCCTCCTTATTAAAAAGCCACATCAAATAGGAATATTTTCATAAAGCATGCAAATTTTGCCTTCAATGCAATTTAATCCTTTTATCAAATTAAACACACAGACGGACAAATTAACCTACGAAACTTTAGCATATGCATAATCACTTATCAGAGACACAGAAAATACTATAAAAAATTATACGAATTCAAATTTATGGTCCCGAAACCACTGTTCCGACTATGGTATAAACTGGACTGTTACAATTCTCCCCCCTTAGGGATTTTCGTCCCCAAAAATCTTACCATTAAATAAAGTCGGCTATTGCTGTCTCATTAAATCTTCCGGCTCCCACGTTGCCTCTTCTATTCCGTGTCGATTCCATAATACTTTCACTAACAGAATTTTCTTATTTCTCAACTCTTTTACTTCACGAGCTAAGATACGAATCGGTTCCTCTTCGTATGACATATCAGATCGGATTTCAACTTCAGATGGGGTAATTAAATGTGACGGATCAGATCGATATCTACGGAGCATTGAGATATGAAATACATTATGTATCTTTTCTAGCTCGGAAGTCAACAACAATCGATATGCAACAGGTCCAACTCGCTCAATGATTTCATACGGCCTGATGAATCTCGGACTCAACTTGCCTTTATGTCTGAAACGAAGTACTTTCTTCCATGGTGACACTTTCAGAAATACTTTGTCGCCGATCTTAAATTCTATATCTTTTCGTTTTAAGCCCGCATAAGACTTCTGACGATCAGATGCTGCTTTCAAACAATCTCGGATCAATTTCACTTTCTGTTCTGAGTCTTTTATTAATTCAACTCCATGTAGCTTACTTTCACTGAGCTCCGTCCAATACAGAGGTGTACGACATTTATGTCCGTACAAAGCTTCATAAGGTGCCATTTTGATGCTCGACTGAAAACTATTATTGTATGCAAATTCAATCAATGGCAAACATCGCTCTCCCACGAACCATTAAACTCAAGTATACTGACATCTTAACATATCTTCAAGAATCGAATAATCCGCTCGGATTGACCAGCTGTTTGCGGATGAAAAGCTGTACTGAAATGCAGTTTTGTGCCCAAAGCTTCTTGTAATTTCTTCCAGAACCTCGATGTAAACCTAAGGTCCCTATCTGATACAATAGATAGTGGCACCCCATGCAATCTAACAATCTCAGAAATATAAAGCTCGGCTAATCTATCAAGTGAATAGTAAGATCTTACCGGAATAAAATGGGCAGATTTCGTCAATCGATCAACTACGACCCATATCGAATCTTTCTTTTTCAGAGTCTGAGGCAAACCAGAAACAAAATCCATTGTCACTCTATCCCATTTCCATTCAGGAATCAGAATCGGTTGTAGCAACCCAGACGGAACTTGATGTTCAGCTTTGACTTGCTGACAGATTAAACATTTTGAAACAAAGTCAGAAATATCACACTTCATACCAGACCACCAATAGTGTCGCTTCAAATCATGGTACATTTTAGTACTCCCCGGATGAACAGATAGACGACTGTTATGTGCTTCACTCAAAATCAACTGAATCAATTCTAGATTTCTCGGAACACAGATACGATCTCGAAATCTCAAGCAATCATCAACAACTCGAAATCTAGATTCATAATTTGAATCACACTGAGCTCGTTTCGTTAATAACTCATTATCAGATTTCTGAGCATCACATATTTGCTGTATAAACAATGGTTTCACTTTTAATTCAGTTATCACAGAGCTATCATCAGACAAATCTAACTGAGCATTCAAAGCACATAGTGCAAACAATGATTTTCTACTCAATGCATCAGCAACAACGTTTGCTTTACCTGGATGATAATCTATCCCAAGTTCATAATCTTTTAACAGCTCTAGCCATATTCTTTGACGTAGGTTCCAATCTTTCTGAGTCATTAGATATTCAGACTTTTATGATCTGAAAACATGTGACATTTCTCACTGAACAAATAATGACGCCAAATCTTTAGTGCGAACACAATCGCAGCTAACTCAAGGTCGTGTGTTGGGTAGTTCTTCTCATGTGACTTAAGTTGTCTCGAGGCATAAGCTATTACTTTTCCTTCCTGCATCAATACACATCCCAGACCGTTTAACGAAGCATCGCTGTATATAACAAATTCTTTACCTGATTTCGGCTGTACTTGTAACAGCCCGATTATGGGCTAGTCGGAACAGTGATCTCGGAATCACCAATTCAAGGTTAGAGAAAATTATTTTCATGGTATTTTATGTGTTATAACATGTTTATGAGGATGCATGAAAATTTTGGTGCCTTAATTTTAGCGATTTCTAGCTAAATGATGAAAAAGGACTAAATCGCATAAAGTGCGAAAGTTCTATTTTATTTGCTAGAGGCACCAAATAGCTATGGTTTATAAATTGGGGGTACCAAATGTGAAATTTGGCCTTGTTTAAGTGGCTTGGCCGGTCAAGAAGTTAAAGGGGACAAGAGTATTAAATGTGGTCATGTTAGGTGACTAAAAAGAAATAAAATAAGATGAAATAAGCCAAGCTATCATCTTTTTTATTTCTTCTCTTCCTCCACCAAAAATAGCAGCCATGGGAGGGGTTTTTGAAGCTTAAAATTTCAGCAAGCAATTCTCCACTCAAGTAAGTGATTTTGATGGTATTTCTTGAAGAAAATTGTACTTTTGGAGTCCACAAAGCTTAAGCTTTCTAAAGAGGGGACTAGTTTGCAATATGGTTGAAATTCTAAGGACTTGCCATGATAGATTTCATGTTGTTTTATGAGTTTTTATGGAAGAAAATGAATGATAGGATGATGAGAAACAACTTTTGTGAAAGGTGTTGTCATGAAAACACCTAATTGGGACTAAAATGCAAAAGTTGTAATTTGTTCATTTAAGCATGAAATTGATGGAATTGAAAATAGTTGTAAGAGGATTAAATGTTTAGCTAGGCTTGTTTAACAAGAAAATGTGATGAAAATTTATTTACGAGCCTAGGGGCAAAATAGTAATTTTGCCAAAGTGTAGGGGCAAAATAGTCATTTTTTCCTAAAGTTTAGATTATGGTATATCATGATTTATAAGTGATTAAATCAGTAAATTTCATTGTTCTAGATCAAAGAAAATGAGTTTTGGACCTAGAACGGATGAAAAGGGAAATATGGGCAAAAAGTCCTTTTTGGCCCTTTCGACATCGAGGTAAGTTCATGTGCGAATGTTGCAATTACGTATGAGTTGATTTAGTATTCTAATGTTGTATGGAATGTATATTACTATATGAATGTATGAAATTTCTCTTGATGAGATGTCAATGGAATTAAATTTAGAGTAATGGGAAATGTGTATAGCACGATAGGACAATGGTTAAAGTCTCGAGTAAGACCATATTGGAATATGGCCTCGGTGTAAGAATTCATATAAGACCATGTCAGGGACGTGGCATTGATATGTTAGTGTATGTAAGACCCAATTGGGGTATGATGATAATGAGAACTATGTGCATGAGACTCAAGAGAGTTATTTAACAATTTGAATGATTCAATGTATATGTTGAATGTATGTGGTTGTACCATGAGTAGCACAAGTATGTGTAGAACTGAATTGAGATGAATTCAATATATGATGAACCCCTAGTGGGGTATGTGTAGTTGATGCACCTTAGTTGCATGAGACAGATTTATTAATATACTGTGTGAATGATAACGAGTGTCGTAGAAAGTTAAGTAAGAATAGAGGCATGTGAGGATGTTCTCGAATGAACATTTGAAATTGAGATATACTTGTGGATTTTTACCCATGAATGTAAATAAGGGTGAGCTATGTACGATATCACCTTATTAATGGTTAGTGATGGGTTGTGTGCGATACCATCAACTATATTATTTATTGGTGGGCTATGTGCGTTACCACCTGATTGATTAGTAATCGATGGGCTGTGTGCGATACCATCGCTTATAAATGATTGGTGAGCTAAGTGCGAAATCACCATAGTTAAAAATGATTGGTGGGCTGTATGCAATACCACCCTATAAGAGATTCAATGGTGGGCTAAGTACGTAACCACTGAGAGATTAGTAGTATGAGCGACTTATTGAAAACGCTTGATGTGTTGTTTTGTATGATCTTGTGATGATCAGTGCAGGAATGTATGCTTATTAAACGAGCGAATTGGCTTGTGGCATGGTAGAAATGTGGTAAGAGATAGAATGAGTAAGATTTAAGAATGATTGAGTAAGTGACCATGAATTGATGAGAAAAACTCGGCATATTGCCTTGGGGTTATGTATATTCAGTGAATATCAATATTTGTCAGATTATGCAGATGAACTTACTAAGCATTATTGCTTACTCCTTTACTTTTCTCATCTCTTATAGGTTTCATTACTTAGCTCAGGTTGGAGACCGCCAGAGATGTTTTCACACTATCGAGCAGACACACTGATCGCTGTGAAGTCAGAGTTTTAAAATTTAGAAAGATAATGATCGAACCTGGAAACTAACTATGACAACGATTAAGGCAAGTGCACCTATCGAACAGTAGTATATCTTAGGCAAGACCGGATTGTCGAACCCAAAGGAACTAAAAGTACTAATACTAACTTTCTTTCTATTATTTAGCCTAAAATAAGTGAAGTTGTTTATTAATCTAAATTAACTAATTACTAAGCTAAAGACGCAAAGACAAAAAGAATGAATTGGGAAAATACTTGGGAAAAACTCAGTTGATTAAGACGATACCCTTAGGAAGAATCCACCTAGACTTCACTTGTTATCTAACTCTGAACCAGACGATGTATTCACTTTACTTGATCCGTAAGACTCCCTAATTTATATTAAACCCTCTCTCAAGGCGAATAACGTCTAACCCTAGGTTAATTAATGGAAATCTCTTTCTCGAATAATAACCCCCTAGAATAGCAGTAAATCGATCTATGGATTCCCATATTAGGTTTCACCCTAATCCGGCAAAATCTCGTCACCCTATCTCTAGGCGCGCGATCAACTCCGCTTAATTATGCTAGATCTACTCTTAAGCAGGGACTTTTGCTCCACCACCTAAGCACATTCAACTTGAATTAATATCCGTGAAATATTAACACAAGAATTAAGCACACATAATTAAGAATAAATCAAGTATTTATCATATAGTTCAGAAAACAATAACAAGATTCATCTAGGTTTCATCCCCTTCAGGTATCTGAAGGGTTTAGTTCATAACAATAAAGAAAAACATCTCAGAAGAAAAGATAAAACAAAACATAAGAAATCCCTAAAACCCCTTGAAGGAATTGAAGAGGAGATCCTCCGTCTTGAGTAGAATTCCAGCTTCTAGAGATGGATCAACTGGCTATCCATGAGTGAATCCCCACAAATCTGCCTTCTCTGGCCTAGCAAGACGCCCTTAAACGATGGCTTTGGGCCTCCGGCTTCTGCCGAACTCTCGAATAAGTTGCCCCCTAGGGTGTTTATATAGGCTTTGAGATGTGTTACTTGGCCTCCAAGTATCCTAATTTGAGTGCAATTCCTAATTGGGGGTTTAATTAGACTTTGGAGTGTGTTTCTTTGCCTCCGAGCATCCAAATCCGAGTGAAACTCCTCTTGGCCGCGGTAGGGACACGGCCATGGCACACGTCCATGTGAATTGTGGCCAGGCCGTGTGGACTTCGTTGATGAGGCATGACCGTGTAAATCGTGGTCCAGGCCATGTTCGAGATCTTTAAGGAGGCACGGCCGTGTGATCTTTGGTCCAGGCCGTGTCGATTTCATGCTTTGGCCCATTTGTCCCGTTTTGCATTCTTTTCATCCCCTGGTGCTTTCCTGAGTATATAACATGAAAAGAAAGGATTAAGAGCACCAAATTATATAAAATAAGGGATAATTCATCCAAAAGCATACTAAATGTGGGATTAAAATATGTTACTTTTACGGTTTATCACACACGGTATGAGGTATCAAGTCCTTAAGAGTTATAGCATGTATAGGGATTCGTTTAAAGTTGATGAAGTCTAATTGTTGTAGCCAAATGTTGTTGGCCTAAGATAATTTATAAAATGGTTGTGTATAGCTAGTGATGATGGCTTAAGTTGTTGTAAATGTAGTGGGAACAATTCTCCCCAGTGTATGAGAGGAAAACTTTATTTTCATGAACAAAATGTGTTAATTTATGAGTTTCAATTTATGTTTTGAGAATGTTTTGAAGAAGTATATGAATGTATGCAAACAAGAGTAGTAAAAGGTTTGTAAGATAGCCTCTAAGTGCCCACACGGATAGACACACGCAAGGCGTGTGTCTAGGCCGCGGTGTCTCTCCTGCACCTTAATGTCTTAAGTCGAGAATAGACCACGGGCTGGTCACACGGCCGCTTGTTCAAAGCCGTGTGATACACACGGTTGGCACATGGGCGTGTGCCAAGGCCGTGTGAAGTCTGCACTTGACATTTAGAAATTTAATTGTCACACGGGCGGGGCCACGGCGTGTCAGTGTGTGGATTTAGTCGATGTCGACCACGGGTGGAAGGCACGGGCATGTCTTAAGTGTAACATCCCCAAACCCGGCCCACAAGCCCTGACCGGATCTGGTATGTCACTACGGAAAAACGGTTGAAAATTTGTTAACTTTTGAATACTATGTTCATTTAAAATCTATTAAATAAAATAAGCTTGATATAAAATATCCGAATTAAAACTTTATTATAAGTTATTATAATATAAATCATTTGTAAAAATACTTCTAAGTAAACACAAACTTCAACAACCATAAATAGAGTACTTTAAATCAAAAGTGGCCCTTATTAAATCAAATAAATTCCCAAAATACGGATAATATAAAAATCATTATTAACTAACTAAACAAGTAAAACATCTACTCGCATGAAAATGCTTCGCATGGCCACCTTTGTATCTACTCCAACCCGGTCCATTAATCACGACTCACCTGCGATGTTTAAAAAGTTGGGTGAGTCACATGGACTCAGTGTGTAATTAAACCACTGATATCCACCCACATGTTAGCCACAAATCAACCCAATTATAAAATGCAGCATGTAAATATAATCATTTAAACATTACCACAATCTGGGCTTGGCCCACAATCAAATCATATTCAAGCCTTTGGGCTAGGCCCTTTTCTCATCAATCCACTGATCGCTGGGCTTGGCCCATTTCCACGTATGTTCTCAAAACATACCTTTCCACATGTCATATTGGGCATGGCCCATTTCCATATCATTTCACAACGGAACAATGCAACATGAAACCCAACCCAATCCTAAGGTCCATCCGCTACACACCCCCTTATCCAAACCTACCACACACCAGGGGACTATCGAGTCACCCTCTCCTTTTCCCTCCAAAAAGGCAACCAATGCCATCCACGATGTAGCGTATAGCTAACATCAAACCACGATGGAGCACACAGCAATCCATCAAGCCACGATATGGCATAGAGCCGATATCAATCAAGGTAACCACGCGAACTAAATCGCAAAGATCCACAACGCGACCTCGATCGGCGCCAATCCACGATGTAGCACAAAGTCGACATCAACCACGTACTCGAAGTACACCCGATCCTTCTTTCATAACCCACCCATGCACATGTAACATGATATAACGACAATATGATGCATGTGCATGTCATTCACAAATATAGGCATACACTCATATTTAAATAAATGACAACAATATTTACAATGTGCTACTTACCTGATCATCGTCATACCCCTTTTAGGGTATCTATCACACTTTTACCACTGCACTTATTAGTAAGCATATAACATAAGCAGATATCACACAAAACCCGGAAACAATGGCTAACTACACACCTTATTACTTGGAGTTCTAGACTCGATCCTCGACGCTATCGCTAAGCGAGACTACGGCTATCTGCCTATAGCTTTACATTCTTGGCCCACACCCGGTGGCTAATCCCGAACCATTGAGATGCTCTCTTTTCTTAAACTTTGGGATAGGGACTTTCCTTGTCCTCCTTGACTGGTATTGGCCTCCATCAAAACGCTTAATCAGATAAACTGGTTAAACCCCGAGTTATAAGTCTAAACACCGAACTAATTTAAATATTTCTTACCAAAATATCTTGAATCCCGGTTACTCCTCCAACCCTGTCGAAATCCTAAAATAGTACCACATTAGATTCGGCTTTGACTTAAAGACATAACCTAAAGACACAATATTTTGAACCCTTGGCCGAATACCTACCACTTTCTTACCTTGAAAAAGTCGACAGAACACAAGGAGGGGATAGCAATAGGCATTCGGCTGCCATTACTTACCTTTTCCAATGATTGAAAACGAAACCCAACGTGCTCCACACCACACTTAATATTCGGCCAAGAAGAAAACTACTAAGAGAGGGGAATTTCGGCACACCAAGAAGGAGAGATTCGGCTAGAGTCTTGAAGTAGAACCGAAAGAAATGTGGTTCAAGAAGAAAGGAGAAATCGGAAATGGAGATTAAAAGTGAGAGGGAAAGATTCGGCTTAACACAAATATAAAAGAAAAAGAGAGAACTAGGGGTATAAGGTTCGGCCAAAGATCCAAAAAGAAGAGAAGGGAGCAAAATAAATTAAAAGCTTGAGAACTTTCGGTTTCAAGGAGGATAATGAGAGAATTTTCTTGAATATTCGGCTAGGAGCAAAACAACAAAAAAAATCAATTTAGGAGCACTACACAAGGCTGGCCGAAAACACCAAAATGCCTTAAAGAAATTCGGCACTCCCACAAAAGCTCATGACCACCAATTCAAACTAATTTGAATTAGTCAAATTCCTTAATTTCCTCCTAGCCAACCAGTTGGAAATATTCAAAAATAAAATAATAATGTCCAGCATTAATCCATTATCCCACCGAATTTGAAAACACCCCAGCTTTATCCAATATCACCTCTTCAAAAAAAAAAACAAAAAGATAAACTAATAATTATTCCCTCATCCAGCCGAATTTAAAAAAACAAAATTAACCTAATCTTTATCCCAATTGAAGGTCCCATGAGCCGTCCAACACCTTTCAATTTGCTGCAAAATAAGAAACAGAAAATAAAACTCCAATTGCAACTCCTTTGGTTCGAACCTAGGACATCACTGCTGCAGCCCTCTCTTCCAACGCCCCAGGCCACTCTTCCCAATTGACTTTCATGTCATAAAGCCCCCATCATTTAACTTTAAACCCTTCCTACTTAAGCCCATCACCGCATATAAAAATAAAAACCAAAATGTCGCTTTGCAGCTGAACTCGCCCCCTTGCACCTTGAGGCGTTACCTTCCAAGCTCTAAAGTGGCGCCTCCCTTGCCACTCTGCCAAGCCATTTCTTGCGTCTTAATCCCCAAATATTTCTTTTAAGACCCTATAGCCCAGCTCCCCTTTTAACACTAAAAATAAAAAATTTCCTAAGTCATCCCTTACCTTCTAGGGTTCTCCAACTCCTTAAAATCCATCCAACTTTACCCTAAGCCTGCTAAACACTCGAGTTATGCTCCAAACGCATAACCCCTAAACCAGGGTGTTACATTAAGGGCACACGGGCGTGTCTCTATACCAACACAGGCGTGTGGCCCCTGTCTTAAAGAAAAGTTTCCTTTAGCTTATAAAAGTTTCCCGATGCAATTTTAAGGCCTCGTAGGCCCATGTTATGAATGATTTGACCAAGGAAGAGAAGTTTTAATTTGGAGCAAAAATTTTATAGCCCGTAAGTACATGTTTAAGAAAGCTCAAGCTTAGTAATGTCTCATATCCAGTTTTAGCTTCAGAATCGGGTATGGGGTGTTACATTTAGTGGTATCAGAGCTATGGTTTAGTCGGTTTTAGGACTAACCTAGCGTGAGTAAGAGTCTAGCTATACATGCCGTATGTGGACCGTGATAGTGTGATGTCTCCCGGCTCTAACAAAATTGTTTTGTTAAGACAATGATGATTCCCAACCGAGCTATTTTCAGTAAGTTTATAAGATTTTCAAGCTTCATGAATATTTCATTGAATTGCTTGTGATGTTGTTATATTCACATTATTTCCATGAAAATCTTTAATGGTTTATTAAACAAAGAAGTTACTAAGAGCATGTATGTGAAAGTCCCGATTGAAAATGAATTACTTAGGATACTCAATCTGCCATATGAGACAAGAAAGTCCGTATAAGACCATGTCAAGACATGGCATCGGCAATCAAGCAAGTTATCATGTAAGACCAAGACAAGTCTTGGCATTGAAGAGTTACTATGAGATGAAGACCCATATAAGCCCAAGCCAAGGCATGGCATTGGCGAGTCTCCAAGCAAAGATGTCATGTAAGTCCAAGACAAGTCTTGGCATTGAAAAGCTATCAAGAGATAGAGATCCCATGTAAGTCCAAGCCAAGGCATGGCATTGGTGAGTAACAAGGAAGATTTCATGTAAGTCCGATCCAAGGCTCGACATTGACCAGTTCATGAGTAAAGTTACCAATAAGACCATGTCAAGACATGGCAATGGTAAGTTCCCAAGGGAACCCACAAGCAAGACTTCGTGTAAGTCCATGTCAAGACATGGTATCAATACCAAGTAAGAGATCCCATGTAAGACTATATCAAGGATATAGCATTGGCATCAAGATACATGTGAAATGAGATTCAGTATCCTCAGTCATTCATAGTAATTCGTCGGGTAAAAGAGTAATGCTTAAATGAGATAACAAGAGAGTTAGTAGTAAAGTTGATATTATGTCATGCTAGTGAAGGCTGACTAACAAGTATAATTCATGTTATGAATGATGATGTTGAGATTATGCTTGTTATAGTAAAGTATATTGATCTATGTGATCAAGTGTTACAGGTACCTTGTTTACCTTACAAACATGAGACTAGTAAGTGCCATGATGCATGTGAGAAGTAGTAAGAGTAAGTAAGCATTTGAGATTTGTGATGCCATTGTGTATGATAAATATGTCCACATGGTTAAATCTCACGTGTGACTGTTAAAGTAGAGAAGGTATAATGTTTCGTCTTATGACCCTGTTACAAAGTCACACATATTATAGTGTGAGAGTTAAAACTGAAAAGTTTGACTAAGTAGAATGCAGGAGATGAGTACGATCGTTCAATGAAAAAAATGATGAATAAGACCATGGTTGGACCATGGCAGTATATGTGATCCCATATAAGACCATGTCTGGGGCATGGCATTGGCATCGATATTTGTTGTGAGATCCCGTATAAGACCATATCTGGGATATGGCATCGGTATCAAATAGTAATCCCGTGTGAGACCATGTCTGGGACCTGGCTTCGGTATGATATCGTGTAAGACCATATCTGGGATATGGCGTCGATATCGATATTAGATTTCGTGTAAGACCATATCTGGGATATGGCATCGGCATCGATATGAGTTTCCATGTAAGACCGTATCTGGGATATGGCGTTGGTATTGATATGAGATTTCGTATAAGACTATAGCAAGGCTATGGCATCATGATGACATGTAAAGTAATAGCTGGGCTATGATGTTGTGATACGAGTAAGACCATAGTTGGACTATGGTAATCAAGTAAACGACGTACTCAAAACCCGTAAGACATTCTCTAGATTAATATGAAATAGTAAGAGGAATTAGAGCTTAATGTTGAGTACTTGAGTAGACATTAAGGTGGAACATGAGTAAGTATGAAAACTTGCCTGAGGCGAGTTGTGTGACTATGATGATATTTTATTGACAATGAGTAGTAAATCATATGTATGTAGTCACGAGAGTTAGGCTAAGGGACCTTGCAACCTCACTCCCTTACCACTGTTGAATTATGATGAGACGTTATGAGAGTTAAATTTAGTAAGTTTATATGTGTTTAATGCAGTATTTATGTTATCATTTTGAGAATGCTTGGTATCACATTGATACATGATACTCTACTAGACAGAGTAATCATTGTTGAACATGAGGCTGAAGTCCTGGGGGACTATAATGAAAAGGCTATCATTGAGATATGAAATAGATAAGGTCCCGTATAAGATCATGTTCGAGGCATGGCCTCAGCACCAAGTTATGATTCCGTATAAGACCATATCCAGAATATGGCATAAGTAATAAATATGAGAATCGTATAAGACCATATTTAGAATATGGCATCGATACTTGATGTGGAAGTCCATATAAGACCTTATCCAGGATATGGCATTGGCATTTAGAGGTGACTCCATATAAGACCACCCCGGGGGTGTGGCATTGGTTTCGTGCCTACATGAATGACGACAAATTTGCGTCTTTGATTATCCCTAGTGATCAATGGGACAAATAGATGGGTCTAGAAGTATAAATGAGATTAGTACTAAAGTCATGTGAAGGAGTGAATGCAGATATTCGTGAATGAATCACGAAGAAACTAGTACGACGTGTGGCACGATATGTGCTAAATAAATGGCAAGTATGAGTAAGTTGGCTCGAAGCCTGTAGTTTGTGCATGGTTAGTTGATGCCATGGATGGATTATAATAATAATCCCCTTAAGTATTATGTACTAATATCTGTTGCCTTTCAGGGCTGATGTGGTTGTTCTTTTCATAAACAATGACTGTGTGAGAATGTTGGCAGATAGTAAAAATCAGATATAACGGTTGTCGATTTAGTTATTCGGAATTGAAATTCCTTTATCTCCTTATAACCCTATTCGGGTGCTTTGAGGGAGAAGTTGGAAATTATTCTAGTATAAGGAGTGAAATCATGAGTTTCACATAGTGTGATGGATTTTCGGGCAAGTCGAATAGAGTTAATGAATTCGATCAAGATGTCCCTGCTATCTGAGTTGTAATTGTGGTAAAGTTTTTAGATTAGCATAGCAAGAGAAACCCATATGAGAGTGTGCTTGAATTATGATTCAAGTTTTGTGTATATTTATACATAAAACAATAAGGAGAATAAAATTCTGTGTGTATGTGAGTAGGAAGCATATTACAGAGATATGCTCGTTGAAACGTTTAAACCACGGTGGTTGAGTTGAAAGCTATAGAATGAACTATTAATTGAAAGTTCTAGTACTGAGTTCAGTCTGAATCGAGAAAAAGAGTTACCAGATTGGTGAGCCAAAGGCAATCACCTTTGTGTCTGTGTAATGAGTTAGATGTTATGAAAAGATTCTTGTTAATCAATGCGAGTTAGTTACTCGGCTGATCTTAGTTGGTAATATCCTAGTTCCAGCAAGGTTAATAACAAAAGTGAGTTCTCTTTTCAGAATAAAAAAAGGGTTCAGAGGTGAGATAGTAAATGATATTTTAAATAAGCTCCGAATGAGTTTATTTGAGATGATAAATACAGGTTGTGTAAGTTTTCCATTGTTGATGATTTCTAGAAATAGAATTGGAATGATGATGAATCCAGAACTTATGCAGAGTTTTGGTATGAGATTTAGTAGCAGCATATCTAATAAAGCAAGAATAAGGAAGTACAGTTATGTGGATAAATGTTTTGACAATAGAGTACATTTCGCAGTATGATTGAGATTATGGTCAGGAGTAGTTGACCACTAAAAATTGAGTTTTTTTTAAAGCGTACAAGTCAAGATTATTAAAGTCGGTGAATGCTTTAATGAGAAAGTGAGATGAAACCTTATAGATTTCAAACTTGGTTTGAGAAAATTTCCAAGAAAGGGAAATTTCATTCGAATTGTAGTAAATCAACCAGTAAAGATTCGAATGATCATTTGGACATGTGCAGAGTTCCAAATTGGTAGATTGCAGAGTATATGCCAGAGGAAGAATAACCTAGGTCTCAAGTTAAGTTTTGACCTTATGTATCACAGCTTAAGAGTTATTGGCAAGAGAAACTTGAGGATAATTGGATTCGCGATTTTGAAGAGTAGATGGAAACATTTTAAGAATGTTGGTAGCAAATCCTACTGATAAGATTTTCGGGGACGAAAATCCGTAAGGGGGAAAATTGTAATAGCCCGATTTAGGGGCTAGCCGGAACAGTGATCTCAGAATCACTAATTCGAGGTTAGAGAAAATTATTTTCATGTTATGTTATGTGTTATAACATGTTTATGAGGATGCATGAAAATTTTGGTGCCTTAATTTTAGCGATTTCTAGCTAAATGGTGAAAAAGGACTAAATCGCATAAAGTGCGAAAGTTTTATTTTATTTTCTAGAGGCACCAAATAGCTATGGTTTATAAATTGGGGGTACCAAATGTGCAATTTGGCCTTGTTTAAGTGGCTTGGCCGGTCAAGAAGTTAAAGGGGACAAGAGTATTAAATGTGGTCATGTTAGGTGACTAAAAAAAGCCAAGCTATCATCTTTTTTATTTCTTCTCTTCCTCCACCGAAAATAGCAGCCATGGGAGGGGTTTTTGAAGCTTAAAATTTCAGCAAGCAATTCTCCACTCAAGTAAGTGATTTTGATGGTATTTCTTGAAGAAAATTGTACTTTTGGAGTCCCCAAAGCTTAAGCTTTCTAAAGAGGGGACTAGTTTGCAATATGGTTGAAATTCTAGGGACTTGCCATGATAGAGTTCATGTTGTTTGATGAGTTTTTATGGAAGAAAATGAATGATAGGATGATGAGAAACAACTTTTGTGAAAGGTGTTGTCATGAAAACACCTAATTGGGACTAAAATGCAAAAGTTGTAATTTGTTCATTTAAGCATGAAATTGATGGAATTGAAAATAGTTGTAAGAGGATTAAATGTTCAGCTAGGCTTGTTTAACAATAAAATGTGATGAAAAGTTATTTACGAGCCTAGGGGCAAAATAGTAATTTTGCCAAAGTGTAGGGGCAAAATAGTCATTTTTGCCTAAAGTTTAGATTATGGTATATTATGATTTATAAGTGATTAAATCAGTAAATTTCATTGTTCTAGATCAAAGAAAATGAGTTTCGGACCTAGAACGGATGAAAAGTGAAATGTGGGCAAAAAGTCCTTTTCGGCCCTTTCAACATCGAGGTAAGTTCATGTGCGAATGTTGCAATTACGTATGAGCTGATTTAGTATTCCAATGTTGTATGGAATGTATATTACTATATGAATGTATGAAATGTCTCATGATTAGATGTCAATGGAATTAAATTGAGAGTAATGGGAAAGGTGTATAGCACAATAGGACAATGGTTAAAGTCTCGAGTACGACCATATTGGAATATGGCCTTGGTGTAAGAATTCGTATAAGACCATGTCAGGGACGTGGCATCGATATGTTAGTGTATGTAAGACCCAATTGGGGTATGATGATAATGAGAACTATGTGCATGAGACTCAAGAGAGTTATTTAACAATTCGAATGATTCAATGTATATGTTGAATGTATGTGGTTGTACCATGAGTAGCACAAGTATGTGTAGAACTGAATTGAGATGAATTCAATATATGATGAAACCCTAGTGGGGTATGTGTAGTTGATGCACCTTAGTTGCATGAGACAGATTTATTGATGTATTGTGTGAATGATAACGAGTATCGTAGAAAGTTAAGTAAGAATAGAAGCATGTGAGGATGTTCTCGAATGAACATTTGAAATTGAGATATACTTGTGGATTTTTATCCATGAATGTAAATAACGGTGAGCTATGTGCGATATCACCTTATTAATGGTTAGTGATGGGCTGTGTGCGATACCATCGCTTATCAATGATTGGTGAGCTAAGTGCGAAATCACCATAGGTAAAAATGATTGGTGGGTTGTGTGCAATACCACCCTATAAGAGATTCAATGGTGGGCTAAGTGCGTAACCACCGAGAGATTAGTAGTATGAGCGACTTATTGAAAACTCTTGATGTGTTGTTTTGTATGATCTTGTGATGATCAGTGCATGAATGTATGCTTATTAAACGAGCGAATTGGCTTGTGGCATGGTAGAAATGTGGTAAGAGATAGAATGAGTAAGATTCAAGAATGATTGAGTAAGTGACCATGAATTGATGAGAAAAACTCGGCATATTGCCTTGGGGTTATGTATATTCAGTGAATATCAATATTTGTCAGATTATGCAGATGAACTTACTAATCATTATTGCTTACTCCTTTACTTTTCTCATCTCTTATAGGTTTCATTACTTAGCTCGGGTTGGAGACCGTCGGAGATGTTTTCACACTATCGAGCAGACACACAGTATGAGGTATCAAGTCCTTAAGAGTTATGGCATGTATAGGGATTTGTTTAAAGTTGATGAAGTCTAATTGTTGTAGCCAAATGTTGTTGGCCTAAGAGAATTTATAGAATGGTTGTGTATAGCCAGTGATGATGGCTTAAGTTGTTGTAAATGTTGTGGGAACAATTCTCCCCAGTGTGTGAGAGGAAAACTTTATTTTCATGAACAAAATGTGTTAATTTATGAGTTTCAATTAATGATTTGAGAATGTTTTGAAGAAGTATACGAATGTATGCAAACAAGAGTAGTAAAAGGTTTGTAAGATAGCCTCTAAGTGCCCACACGGATAGACACACGGGCGTGTGTCTAGGCCGTGTGTCTCCTGCACCTTAATGTCTTAAGTCAGAATAGACCACGGGCTGGTCACACGGCCGTTTGTTCAGGCCGTGTGATACACACGGTTGGCACATGGGCGTGTGCCAAGGCCGTGTGAAGTCTGCACTTGACATTTAGAAATTTAATTGTCACACGGGCCAGGGCCACGGGCGTGTCCAGGCTGTGTGGATTTAGTCAGTGTCGACCACGGGTGGAAGGCACAGGCATGTCTTAAGGGCACACGGGCGTGTCTCTATACCAACATGGGCATGTGGCCCCTATCTTAAAGAAAAGTTTCCTTTAGCTTATAAAAGTTTCCAGATGCAAGTTTAAGGCCTCGTAGGCCCACGTTATGAATGATTTGACCAAGGAAGAGAAGTTTTAATTCGAAGCAAAAAATTTATATCCCGTAAGTACATGTTTAAGAAAGCTCAAGCTTACTAATGTCTCATATCCAGTTTTAGCTTCGGAATCGGGTATGGGGTGTTACAGTACCAAAACTGGAGCTTCAGTCAACAGAGTTTTCAACTGATCAAAGCTTTTCTGACATTTATCAGACCATTCAAATCTAACATCTTTCTGAAGCAATCTAGTCAATAGAGTAGCTATCGTCGAAAAGCCTTTTACAAATCTGCGGTAATAACCAGTAAGTCCCAGAAAACTACAAATTTCAGATACATTCTTTGGAGGTTTCCAATCCAATATAGCAGAAATCTTGCTCGGGTCAACACGTATACCGGATGCTGATACAATATGTCCCAGAAAACTAACCTCGTGTAACCAGAATTCACATTTACTGAATTTCGCATATAATTGTTTTTCTCTCAGAGTTTACAACACAATTCTCAGATGTTCAGCATGCTCATTTTCATCACGTGAATAAATCAAAATGTCATCTATGAACACTGCAACAAATCGATCTAGGTACGGTCTGAAAATTCTTTTCATCAGATCCATAAAAACAACAGGAGCATTGGTTAGTCCAAATGGCATAACTAAAAACTCATAATGTCCGTACCTCGTTCTGAAAGCAATTTTCGGAATATCTGAATCTTTTACTCGCAACTGATAGTAACCCGATCTCAGATCTATCTTCGAAAACATAGTAGCTCCTTTTAACTAATCGAACAAATCGTCAATCCTGGGCAACGGATATTTGTTCTTTATGGTCACTTTGTTCAACTGACGGTAGTCAATGCACATTATCATCGTGCCATCTTTCTTTTTCATAAACAGAACGGGAGCACCCCAAGGTGAGAAACTCGGTCTAGCGAACCTCCGTCGATACCAACTCTTGCAATCGTGACTTTAATTCTTTCAACTCTGTTGGTGCCATTCTATACGGAGCTATCGAAATAGGTGTAGTACCAGGTAATAACTCAATACCAAACTCATCTTCACGAATCGGAGGCAAACCCTATAATTCTTCAGGAAATACTTCAGAAAACTCACAAACAATAGGTACCGATTCAACTTTCTTTTCAGATACTTTCGAATCAATTACATAAGCAAAATATGACTCATACCCCTTTTTCACATACTTTTGAGCTTTTAACACAGATATCACAGCAAGCAAACCATTCAAATCATTAGATTCAATACATACAATTTCATCATTCGGACATCTCAAATCAATAATCTTTCTTTTATAATTCACAACAGCATCGTGCAAAGACAACCAGTCCATACCCAGAATAATATCGAACTCATCAAATGGCAAAAGCATCAGATCAGCAGAGAAACAGATATCTCGAAATATTAACGGACAGTTCTTGCATACTTTGTCAACAAAGACACTTTTACCTAAGGGGTTCGATACTTTTATAACAAACTCAGTAGACTCTACAGGCAAAGTCTTACTGAACACTAAATTCATGCATATATACGAATGCGTAGAATCAGGGTCTATCAATGCAATCACAGAAGTATCATAAAGAGTAAAAGTACCCGTTATAACATCTGGAGATGAAGCTTCCTCACGAGCTCGAATAGCATATGCTCTGGCAGGCGCTCTAGCTTTAGATCTTGCAACAGTCTCTCTCGTAGTTCTCTGACTACCACTGACATTTCTTACATTCTTCGAAGGTCTACCTCTCACAAGTGCATTATCAGATCTCAGATTCTGAGCAGTCTCCGGCTCGACAAACTCAGGGTAATCACGGATAAAATGATCAAGTGATCCACATACTCAAACAAGCTCGTCATTCATTCTCTGACTTTACGGATGTCTTTTCCCACAATGCTTACATTCTGGTTTCTCGGATCGTACATTTCCAACACTTGTCACTGAAGTTGCTGGAGCTTTGGAGCTCATTTGTGATCTATCTCGATTTCTATTTGAATATCCCATATTAACTCTCGAACGACTTTGATCATCTCTAAATTTCTTTGAAGCAGGTGAAATGATCTCTACTCAAATCTCTTTCTCACTTCTCGGCCTCGACTCACCTTTCTTTTTATCTTTCCCAAGTGCCTCAGCTTTGCATGCTCGATCAACAAGTACAAAAAACTCTTTTATCTCTAAAATCCCGACTAATAAACGGATGTCTTCATTAAGCCCATCTTTGAACCTTTTGCACATTATTGCTTCAGATGATACACATTCACGAGCATATTGACTCAATCTGACAAACTCCCGTTCATATTCTGTAACAGACATACGACCCTATTTCAAGTCCAGAAATTCCTTCCGTTTCTGATCAATGAACCTCTCACTAATATATTTCATCCGAAACTCAATCTGGAAGAATCCCCATGTCACCCGTTCCTTTGGAACAACAGAGATCAAAGTTTTCCACCATTGATAAGCTACATCTCGGAGCAAAGATACAACACACTTTATGCATTCTTCCGGAGTAAAAGACATCTCATCGAATACCCGGATCGTGTTTTCTAACCAAAACTCGGCCTTTTCAGCATCATCATCATTAGTAGCCTGGAATTCTTCAGCCCCATACTCACGGATTTTGTCAATCGGAGGCTTATTCAACAGACTCGGATACATAACCGGTGGCACAATTGTAGTCTGAGGGGGATTAACCGGGGGTGGGGGTTGTGAAACAGTCGGGTTATTCTTTACGAATTGAGTGAACCATTCACTCATCATCTGGAAGAAAGGTTGTTTAGCTTCTCCCTCTTGACCGCTAGTAACCGGTCTCGGATCAGAGGGTGCTGTCCCTTGCTTGAGAGCAGGCGCATTACTTTCTATGTCGTCAGCTACGCTTCTTTCGGGATCCATTACTATATGAAAATCACATTTATACGTCAGGATTCATCACACTATCACAATTTAGAAATATGGCATGTATAGTTAGACTCTGACACGCTACATTAGTCCAAGAATTGACTAAACCGTAGCCCTGATACTAACCAAATGTAACACCCCTAACTCGTATCCGTCGCCGGACTAAGGTTAAAGGCGTTACCGGACAGATCGGAAACATTTACAGAAATGTCATACAATTGTATATCAACCTCAAACATAGTGTCCCCTTAGTAGGTCATCGAGACCTAAAACATGCTTATAAACTGGGTCGGGACTAATTCGGAACACATACAAAATTTCACGAGAATTTAAAACTTTTCTAAGTTTCAGGGGTTATACGCCCATGTAGGCATGCCGTGTGCCTCCCACGGCTGTTGGACACCCTCGTGTGTCCTCCCCGTGGTTGAATCTGACTTTACTTGTAACACCCCAAACTCGGCCCAAACACTACGAGCGGATCTGGAATGTCACATGGGAAGAATTTATAAAACTTTGCGAATTTTAGATAAGTTTCAAATCCCTTTTTGAAAACTTCAAGTTCAGTGGTTAGCTTGAAAACCCAATAATCATTTAAGGAAACTTTTTAACTATCCCAATATTTGTGTTTAGGTGACGTTTGAAAACACATGTTTGTTACATCAGACTAAACTAAAAATTTGTCAAAAAAGAAAAAAAAACCTGTTTATAAAATTGTTAATTAAGTTATGAGAAAAACTTTCATTTGCATTCTGTAAAAAACATCTTATCGATTATTTTGTATTCAAAACGTCTAAAATTTAAATCGGAATTAAACCAAATTAATAGTGGCCTTATTACATAACAGAATCCTAAAAATTAAAGAAAAGTAAAGTAAAGTTCTAATTATTAAAATCGTGCATGGCCACCTCGCAGTCCTCTCCGGCCCAAATCCACTGCACTATGTGTTACCTGCAAAAAGTTAGCAAAAGAGTGAGTCAAAAGACTCAGTGTGCAATCGCCAAGCACCATCATTGGGCCCAAGCCCCTTTCAAAATCGGACCGGGCCTTAGCCCTACAGCACAGTATAATAGATAGCACATGCAAGATGATGCAAACCCAACCCAGCCTAATTTTCCATCCGCTACACACCACCCGTTCTCGCCAATCACACGGTGGGGATTTACGCAATCGACCCTCACGCTACACACCATCGATGGCGATCGCTATGATCCACCGCTCATCACTAAAATATGTGGCATAGCCACCGATGTTATGTGACAACGTCATTGCAGTATGTGGCGAGCCATCGAATTAATGTGACAAAGTCACCGGAGTATGTGGCGCAGACCACCAAAACATCGCTCTTTCATCATTATCATATCCCCATGTCCATGCAACATATAATCATAGTGATATGAATGCAACATATAACAGCATACGTAAAATATTCAAAACATACGTGTCCTCATGCTGATAAAAATATTTATAAGGCATAACCCAAGAATAACTCACCTGATATTACGATTTTCACCCTCTATGGGTAACGCCTTAGCTATTACTGCGTTTTCGGCTTTCAAATAACACATATTCTTATTATACAGACAAGAGAAGGTGTGGGAATTACACACCTGTAAACGCAAAGAACTAAACTTTCAATGCCGTTCGACACTCTCGCAGAGGAGAGGAACAATCGCAACTGCCTATCCCGCCCGGCCGCCCATAACCCGGTGGAAAATCCCGAACGGCTGACACTGCGCGCCGTTTGAACTTAGGGGCAGGGACTACGGGTCCAACCCCCTCCCCTACTTGGCTGGCATTCGATTCCATGAAAAGATCTTGATCAGGAAACTGGGTTAAGGTATTGAAAAATGAGAGAGAGAATAGACGCTCAAATCGAAGAAGTTCCTTACCTTAGTTAACAGAAACCGAATGGTAGAAGGTTACCTAAGAAACCGATTGAGTCCCTAAAATAATCACCATGTTAGAATCGGTTCTCAAAAAAGATCAAAAGGGAGTGGCCTTTCAGCCAACAAGTCGATAAGAACCTCTTACCACCTACTCGGCCAACAACTACTTACCAAGATCCTCTTGAGAACTGGCCACACAAAAACGAGATGTTGGAGATACAGCCCTCTACAATCGGTCAGTACCCAAAGAAGTGAGTCAGAAACTTTGGTTTAACCAAACCACAGAGAAAAAGAAAAAGAATGAAAAGAAAAGAGAAGAATGCTCCTTACCAAAACAAGAGTATGACGAATGAAGAGTCTATATTCGGCTAATAACAAAATCAGAGGAAAGGGTGTCTTCACGTGAGGTTCGGTTATGAAGAGAAAACAAGTTGCTAGTGGTGGAAAAGAAAGAAGAGAACACCAATGATCCCACTAATATTCGGCTATCACCAAAGAAACAAGATGGGAAAGAAATGGGGTAAGGGTGTTTCGGTTTTGATAGAAAGAAATATACCAAATGAAAAGAAGAGATTATGGTTTCGGCTTTGGAGAAAAAAGTAGCAAAAGAAAGAGAAAGAGAACAAAAAGAATGAGAGTACCTAAAGAGGGTTGAAGTTTCGGTTTTGGTAGAAGAGAAATGAAGAAAACAAAAGAGGTGCACAAGCTTCTAAAGTGATTTTCGGTTCTCTCAACTCTCAAAATGCCATCCTGAAAAAAATGGCACTTCCCTTCACTAGTGACCGAGAAATGCACACTAAGCTCCCTAAATCAAAAAGAGATTTGGCCCCCCACCTACCAAGCTAAACTGTCCACACATACACACCCCACACTTCCCAAATTCGGTCACACACTCCCTCTCACCACATCCCCCGATTTTCTCCAATTTTCACTCTCCACTCCTCATTCAAAAGTGTTGACTGATTCTTACTCCACCAATTCCTCTCCTCCTCTCATTTCAAATATGTTGACTCAATAAACTCCCACACTCCAAAGTCCTAGCCGAATCCACCTTTCCTCCATCCTAGAGTCAAAAAAAAATCCAAAATGCAACTACGCGACTCGAACCTCCTTCCTCCTGCTACTCTCTTGTGATACCACTTCCCTGCAACTTAAGTGGCGTCTCCTTGCCGTCTTACCACACCTTTTCTTGTGTCAACAGACACAAGTAATTAACCTTAAGGCCTGCCTCAGCTACCTCTCCCCTAAAGTGCCTAAAAACAAAATTTTCACTAAGGCTCAAGCTTAACCCCGAGCCTTCCCGGGGCCCCCAAACATACCAGATTAATAGACAAAGCATGCCAAACACACAGAAACATGACAAATGCAAAGCCCCAAATTCTCAGATGTTACAGTTCTACCCCCCTTAAAGAAATTTCGGCCTCGAAATTTTACCTGGTCAGAAGAGGTGAGGATATTACTGCCACATCACATCCTCTGGCTCCCACGTCGCTTCTTCTACACCGTGATTCTGCCACAAGACTTTGACCAAAGGGACTGATTTCCTTCTCAACACCTTAACGTCTCGATCTAAGATCTGCACAGGTTCCTCCTCAAAGGACAAGTCTGGTCCTACCTCAATTTCCTCCACTGGTACAATGTGAGACGGATCCGAACGATAGCGCCTCAACATCGAGACATGGAACACATCATGTACCTGTCTCAATTCTGAAGGCAACTCAAGCTGATACGCCACCGGTCCCACTTGTTTCAACACTCGATAAGGCCCGATGAACATAGGGCTAAACTTGCCCTTCCGTCCAAACCTCAAAACTTTCTTCCAAGGCAAAACTTTCAGAAACACCTGATCACCCACTGCAAATTCTATATCCTTACGCTCGGATCAAGATAGGATTTCGCTTATCTAAGCCTCCTTCAACCGAGTTCGAATCAACTTAACTTTCTCCTCTGTCTCCGAAACCAATTCCGGACCCAACATCTGACACTCACTCAACTCGGTCCAGCAAGTAGGAGTACGACACCTCCGTCCATACAACGCATCATAGGGCGCCATCTGAATACTAGACTAGTAGCTGTTGTTGTATGCGAATTCTGCCAATGGTAAGAACTCCTCCCAACTACCCCTGAAATCAATGACACAACCTCTCAACATATCTTCCAAGATCTGAATTACCCTCTCAGACTGACCATCAGTTTGTGGGTGAAATGCTGTACTGAAGTCAAGTCTTGTACCCAATGCTTGATGCAGCGCCTTCCAAAATCGTAACGTAAACCTAGGGTCTTTGTCCAATATGATCGACACTAGTACCCCATGCAACCTCACAATCTCTGCCACATACGGCTTAGCTAACTTCTGTAATGAATAGTCAATACGAACAGGTATGAAATGAGCGGACTTCGTCAACCGATCAACAATCACCCATACTGAATCTTTCTTAGTAGGCGTAAGAGGTAGCCCACTAACAAAATCCATCGTTATCCTCTCCCATTTCCACTGTGGAATTTTCACCGGCCGCAATAACCCAAGGCAATCGATGTTCTCGCTTTCACCTGGCCGACACGCCAAACACTTGCCCACCAAGTCGGTAATTTCTCGCTTCAATCCGTGCCACCGTAATCGTTTCACGCAGTCCCGATACATCTTATTTCCACGGGATGCATAGCATATGGGCTGCTATGCGCCTCCTGAAGAATCATCTGTCTCAACTCAACATCCTTCGGCACGCAGACCCTTTTACAGAAACACAATACCCCATCACTATTCAGACTATAATCATCTACCCCACCACTCTGTACTTGCAGAAGTCGAGCACTCAAGACATCATCCGATAACTGCTTCTCTTTAATCTGACTTACCCACGTCGGCTTTACTTGGAGTTCAGCTAACAAACTTCCATCATCATACAAACTGAGATGAGCAAACATTACCCTCAAATCCAATATCACCTTTCGACTCAACGCATTCGCCACTACGTTAGCTTTACCCGGGTGATACTCGATTGAGCAGTCATAGTCCTTCAATAGCTCAATCCACCTCCGCTGTCTTAAATTCAATTCCTTCTGGGTAAGGAGATATTTCAGGCTCTTGTGATCGGTGTAGATAATGGACTTTTCCCCATACAGGTAATGTCTCTAGATCTTCAGAGCGAACACTACCGCAGCCAACTCCAGATCATGCGTGGGATAGTTCATCTCATGCGGTCTTAACTACCAAGACGCATACACAACTACCTTCCCTTCTTGCATTAGCACACACTCTAATCATGTGTACGAAGCATCACAATAGACAACAAATTCCTTCCCAGCCTCAGGCTGAATCAATACCGGAGCCTCCGTCAAGATCCTCTTTAGCTTCTCAAAGCTTTCCTGCTGCTTATCAGTCCAAACAAATGGTATCCCTTTCCGCAACAGCTTAGTTAAAGGTGCCGCAATCAAAGAGAATCCCTCAACAAACCTTCTGTAGTATCCAGCTAACCCAAGAAACTTCAAATTTCTGCTACCGACTTCGGCGGCTTCCAATTCAGAACAGCTTCGATTTTCCGGGGATCCACCCTAATCCCCTTCGCAGAAACTACATGCCCCAAAAATGTCACTTCCCTAAGCCAAAACTCACACTTGCTGAATTTGGCATACAGTCACTTCTCCCTTAATACTTGCAGAACAACCCGAAGATGCGCATCATGCTCTTCTTCTGTCCTTGAATAAACCAAGATATCATCTATGAACACTACGACAAATCGATCTAGATAGGGTTGGAATACCCGGTTCATCATATCCATAAACGCAGCTGGTGCATTTGTCAACCCGAACAGCATCACTAAAAACTCATAGTGACCATAACGAGTTCGAAACGCCGTCTTATGAATGTCTGCCTCCTTGACCTTAAGCTGGTGATAACCTGATCTCAAGTCTATCTTTGAGAAAACTGAAGCCCCTTTAAGCTGATCAAACAAATCATCGATCCTCGGCAGTGGGTACTTGTTCTTAATCATCAACTTATTCAACTGGCAATAGTCGATGCACATACGCATCGATCCGTCCTTTTTCTTCACGAATAGCACCGGCGCTCCCTACGGAGATACACTTGGTCGAATAAAACTGCGATCCAACAGCTCCTGGATCTGAGCCTTAAGTTCTACTAGCTCTTTCGGTGCCATCCTATATGGAGCGATGGACACTGGAGCCGTACCAGGAAGTAGTTCAATTCCGAATTCCACCTCACGATCCAGAGGCAACCCAGGAAGCTCTTCTGGAAAAACATCAGAGAATTCCTTCATTGTTCTGACATCCTTTACAGTCAACTCCTTGGCCTCCAGAGCACTGACAAAAGCTAAGAAAGCCTCGCACCCTTTTCTCACCATTCTTTCCGTCTTTAAAGCAGACACTACATTGGACAAGTAGTTCCTCCTTTCGTCTATCACTAAAACTTCATTATCCCCAAGTGTCCTTAACACCATGCGCTTAGTAGCACAATCCAAGTTTGCTCGATACTTCACTAACCAGTCCATTCCTAAGATCAAATCGAACTCACCGAACGGCAGTTCCATCAAATCAGCCGGAAAAACCATCCCTTGCACTTCTAAAGGCACATTCCTAAAGAGTTTGTTCACTACTACAGATTGTCCTAAAGGGCTAAGTACAGTCATCTCCCTAGAAGTAATCTCAGAGTCTATGTTCAGAGTTCCAGAGACAGTACTAGCAACATAAGAATGTGTCGACCCAATATCAATCAGTGTAGTAAAGGGTAAACCAAAAATAAGGAACGTACCGGTTATGACATCCGGTGCATCACCCTCCTCTCGGCGTCTAGCTGCATAGACCAACCCGGGCTGTCTTGCGTCTGCATTACCAACACCCCTACCTGGTGCTCCACAACCACGACCAAAACCATTCCCTCTTCCAACCAGACCACGACCTCTCGGCGGTTGCTGCCCACTTTTCCTGAACTGAGTAAAACCCTGACCAAATGGCCGCACCTTATCCAACTCTTGTGGACAGTCTCTAATCATATGATCCTTAGATCCACACTTGAAACATCCCCCAGTTCTTTTCCAACATTCTCTCGAATGCATTTTCCCACACTGAGCACATGGTCGAAACTGACCCACCGCAGCAGACGTCGGAACTCGAGCTGGCCCATCAAACCTAGGCCTTTTCTAAAAACCCCCAGATGATCCCGACGACCCAAAACTTCTCTTGTTTTTACCTCGATCTTTATCCCTATTCTGTCTCTCAGTCTGCTTTACCTTCTTGGCTATTTTAACTTTGTCAACCAACACGGCAAAGTCCCTCTCTCGCTGCGGAGCTATCAATACCCTCAACTCGTCCCGCAGCCCATCTTCGAACCGCATGCAATGATCATAGTCAGTCGGCACTATTCCTCGGGCGTAACGGCTCAAGCGCAGAAATTCCGCCTCATACTCAGCCACGGATTTACCCCCTTGTACCAAATTCAGGAATGCTTTCCTCTGAGCAGCCACATAACTTGCCCCAACGTATTTCCCTTGAAATATCGTTTTAAAGAAATCCCAGTCAATTCAATCCGCTGAAGTACCTTCTCTTACTGTGAGCAACCACTGGTATGCCTCGTCCCGGAGAAGAGACACCGCTCCTTTCAACTTCTCCTCTGCCGTGCAGTCTATATCATCCATAATCCGCTGGACTGCCTCCAGCCAATATTCAGCTACATTTGGGGCCACACTAGAGATACTCCTAAACATTTCAGCTCCGTTCGCTCGAAGTCGCTCAGGAATAGACTTCCGAGATACTGTCCCAGAGCTCGCCCTAGCAACTCGCTCCAAAACCCTCAACATCACTTGAGACAGGGCATCATCTCCACCAGTTCTATCTTGAAACCCCGCTTCTGCCATGGGTGATGCTGGCGCTTCACCTTCAGGCTCATATCTTGCTTCCGAGAACTCAGCCTCAAAACCCCAGCCTCTACCTCGACCACGTGTACCACGTCCACGTCCTCTAACACTCATGTCTATCGTACCGTCTTAATCTGATTAAAAGTTTTATGCATTAGTATTTCTTTTCACTGTTTATTAACGAGAAATTTTATGAGAGTAGAGTTATAAGTAGTTTTTCGCAAAACACATGTATACCTAAAGGTTTCCATTTCTATAGTAGAGTTTTCCAAATTCTAAATTTCATAGCACAATATATCTACTTCATGCAAATCACCCAATTCAGTCAGAAAACTTACCGTACGGACTTGGTGCCGGAGACTCGGGTGCCACGCTTCCAGAAAAATAGGTACATATATTTTCTAAACCATTTTCGAACCCTATTTTGGAAAAACGTTTTGAACCCAAAACCCATGGCCGAGTTTTTAAAACCTGACTTTGTTACAAAATTGTAACACCCCAAACTCGGCCCAAACACTACGACCGGATCTGGAATGTCACATGGGAAGAATTTATAAAACTTCGCGAATTTTAGATAAGTTTCAAATCCCTTTTTGAAAACTTCAAGTTCAGTGGTTAGCTTGAAAACCCAATAATCATTTAAGGAAAATTTTTAACTAGCCCAATCTTTGTGTTTAGGTGACGTTTGAAAACACATGTTTGTTACAACAGACTAAACTAAAAATTTGTCGAAAAAGAAAAAAAAAACCTGTTTATAAAATTGTTAATTAAGTTATGACAAAAACTTTCATTTGCATTCTGTAAAAAACATCTTATCGATTATTTTGTATTCAAAACGTCTAAAGTTTAAATCGGAATTAAACCAAATTAATAGTGGCCTTATTACATAACAGAATCCCGAAAATTAAAGAAAAGTAAAGTAAAGTTCTAATTATTAAAACCGTGCATGGCCACCTTGCAGTCCTCTCCGGCCCAAATCCACTGCACTATGTATTACCTGCAAAAAGTTAGCTCCTTCCTCCTGCTACTCTCTTGTGACGCCACTTCCCTGCAACTTAAGTGGCGTCTCCTTGCCGTCTTACCACACCTTTTCTTGTGTCAATAGACACAAGTAATTAACCTTAAGGCCTGCCTCAGCTACCTCTCCCCTAAAGTGCCTAAAAACAAAATTTTCACTAAGGCTCAAGCTTAACCCCGAGCCTTCCCGGGGCCCCCAAACATACCAGATTAATAGACAAAGCATGCCAAACACACAGAAACGTGACAATTGCAAAGCGCTAAATTCTCGGATGTTACATTACTCCACGACCACCAAGCATGCCCGTGTACCTTGGCCATGGTCGAATCTGACTTTACTTCCACGGCCACCAAGCACGCCCGTGTGCTCAGGCCGTGTACTCTAAGGCCATATACTGAATTTTCACACGGCTACTAGACACGCCCGTGTGTCTTGGCCGTGTGCTCCTAGGCTAGCTACTGACTTAGCCACACGGTCACTAGGCACGCCCGTGTACCACAACCGTGTGACATTATAGGCCATTTGCAAGGCCAAAATGCCACCCACTTAGGGTCAATTCTACAAGAAATTTACCAACACATTTCATGCACAATTAACAACCATAACATGCCAAAATAACCATTCAATCTATACATTCAAAACCAATATCAATTATGCCAATTTACAAGACTAAAACTCATCTCATCACAAGCATAATTCATCCATTAATTACTCAAAACTTGACCATTTCATGTGTCATCTAACCATGCCAAAAACATGCTTCACACATCATATTCATTTAAGCAAATTCTCAACTCATCTCTAGCCAAATCGCATGGCTAAGTTCATAAAACAAACTTATATCAAATACTAGCATATACATGCCATTTCTAGCTATATATATTTCCAAAGTGTACCAAAAATGAGTTTAGTAGTGTGATGACGATCCTTGACGGTCCTGAGCCTTCAGTAGCTTTAACGACCTATAAAACAGAGAAAACACACACACAGAGTAAGCTTTCCAAAAGCTTAGTAAGTCATAATACAAACAAACTTAGCATGAAAGGCATATATGCACATAGGTACATTGGCACAACTTAATGACTTAGCAAACTATCATATATATGCTTTGATCCATGTAATTGACCATATTTGTCACATTCATCAATTCAAAAGTCTTATATAAACATAGCTCATTCATGATTACTTTCACATATCATATTGTTATTCCAATATACGTAATCATTGTTGTGAAATCACATAGGTACTTACCTTATATACACACTTAGTGTATAAATCAACATACCTGAAACGGATATACAAATCACTTAACCATTCTTATCACAGACTTGCCCGTTGAACCGATAGGAACCTAATAGGATACTCAGAAAGCTCGGAATAGTTATACAATGCCAATGTCCCAGACGAGGTCTTACATGTACACAGATATTGATGCCACTGTCCCAGACAGGGTCTTACACAAATCAATACGATGCCGATGTCCCAGAGATGGTCTTACACATAAAGATAATATTGATGCCAACGTCCCTGACGTGGTCTTACACGTAAAGATAATATCGATGCCAACGTCCCTGACGTGGTCTTAAACGTAAAGATAATATCGATGCCAACATCCCAGACGTGGTCTTACACGAAGTCTCAAATCAACGCTAACGTCCCAGACGTGGTCTTACATTATAAAACAGAACAGATACCTATGTATTCCTAGGTTCGTACGGGACTTCTCAGACATTGTCGCTAAGTCGATCTTATCTCAGAATTCATTTGCATAACACTTAATAAGCATTCATTATCAACGATAGGCATATGAATATGCTCAACTCAATACAATTACATTTATTAGCAATATGACTTACCTCGGATTCGATTTATCGGAAATAGAAACGGCTACTCGGTTACTTTCGCTTTCCCGCGATCTAAGTCTGTTTTCCTCGGTTCTTGATCTATACATATTCAGAATTAACTCTTTTATTCACTAATTCATTCAATTCAGTCCAAGGACACACATTTAGGGCTATTTGCAAATTAACCCTCACATTTGTACAATTTATCAATTTAGTCCATTTTTCTCAAAACATCAAATTCACAAAATCATCATACATCCTAGCTTATCCGAATGTATATATATAACATGCAAGCCCATATTTTCCATCAAATTTTCAATTTAGTCCTTCAAATTACTATTTTCTCAATTTAGCCCTATTTAGCTAAAATCATCAAAATTTCAAGAACAAAGTATGTTCATCTAGCTCCAATCTTTCATTTAACACCATAAATCATCACAAAGCTCAACATATCATCAATGACATATCTCAAAAACATCATCAATACACAAAATTGAGACATGGGCTTGATAGTAGACTAAGCAACGATTGCAAAAACGTAAAAATTATCAAAAACCAATCAAAATCATACCTTAATTTTGCTTGTATATGGCCAAAACCTAGCTTGTGTTTTCTTTTCTTCTTCTTTTATAATTTCGGTCAAAAGATGAATGAATATGGCCATTTTTCATGTTTTATCATATTATAGCATACATGTTAATCTATTTACCTTATTAACCTTTCAATTAATAACTAAAACAAACATACATTAAGGGTATTTTTGTCCTTTGTCCATCCACTATCTAAATATTGGCACAATTGCCTCATAAGGCCTCCTTATTAAAAAGCCACATCAAATAGGTATATTTTCATAAAGCATGCAAATTTTGCCTTCAATGCAATTTAATCCTTTTATCAAATTAAACACACAGATGGACAAATTAACCTAGGAAACTTTAGCATATGCATAATCACTTATCAGAGACACAGAAAATACTATAAAAAATTATACGGATTCGAATTTATGGTCCCGAAACCACTGTTCCGACTAGGGTATAAACTGGACTGTTACATGTAGAGGCTGGATGGATAGGGTTTTTTTTTGCATGCTTGATTATTCTGATTCTGTTCTGTTTAGGGCTAAGGCCCATACTGCATCTATTTTGTAATGGGCTTAGGCCCAGTTGGGCACTGCTTCTGAGACGGGCCCAGGCCCACACTGTTCTGATTGTTTGTTGTTTTGTATTTGGGGTGCACATTGAGTTTTCGCGAACTCACCCAACTGTTTAGCTGTGCAGGTAATCCCCATACATAGATGGTTCGGAGCTGCGAGGGACTTGGAGCTGGCCACACATTCAAACTTGCTTTGGATTTTATTTACCTTATTTACTAATTTTCGGGTTGTAATAAGGCTTTTCTAATTTCTGGGTTTTAAATTTGGAATCTTATTTATAGGTTAATAATTGCTAGAAGTAGAACACCAATACAAAAACTATTTTTCAAAATATCACGTTTTCGTAACTGTTTTAAACTAAGCTTCCGCATCAAATAAGGTTTTAAAGGTAAAAGCATTTTACAAGAGATTGACTTTTAATAAACCACGTGTTAAAAACAAGCAAACAAAATCTAAGGTTTTAAATGGCAACAAGTTTTAATTTTAAGAAAGGTGTTCAGTGGAAACCTGGGTTTCGAAAAACACTTCAATGTGACACGCCGGATTCGGGCCTAACTTCTAGGCCGGGTTTGGGGTGTTACACATAATTTAAATTTAGTTTACCTAATGGGCTGATACGGGCCTAAGGTAGTTTTAATGAGCTTAATCGAGTGCACAGGGCACCTATTTTCAAGCCTAGGAGCATTAGGAACGACAATTGGGTTGCAACACACCAGAATGAGCTCCAGGGTTTAGGTTCGAAGTTGTGTATCGCAACACACATATCCTTCGTCACGACACAACTGTGACAAGGGCAAAAAATTAAGCGAGAGTGTTTTTGTCTGCCCAATCAATATTTATCAGAATTAAGACCTTTAATTTACCTAATCAGAGAAGCTAATCTTACCTATAAATTGAAAAGCTTCGGCTAAGCTATGGGAGACTTTTTTTAGAGAAGTTAGGAGGCCATTGGTTAGATTTAGACATTAGATTTAGTTTTTAATTAGGTTTTTATTTCAGTGTTAAAATAATTTATTTTCTTGTTTCATGCTTGGATTTGATTTGATTCCAAGCCTTCGTTATTCTATTATTCAATATTTTTATTTTACTTTTCTCTTGCAATCATCGATATCTCGCTAGCTATTAAAGGAATTTTTGCAACTGAGCCCATCCAACATCTCAAATGGATCGATTTCTATTCTCCTCTCATTTTATTTTAATTTGTGTGTTTTGCATGATTAAATCATTTATAGGGAAAATGATATTCAGATTCATGAGTAACTAATTACTTTAGGAAGATTAACTAGCGGATGTGAGAGTAATTAACGGGAGAACAAGGGTTTATCTCAAAATTAGTTGGCTTAAATTGTGTGTGCTTAACCCCTAGGATTGACGACCCTTGGAAGTAATCTAGGTAGATAGGCCAAGAGGATGAGTATACCGAGCACCTCATAAATTATCTCAGTTTTAAACTGCGAGGTCGAAAGATAAGTGGGTTTTTACTAATTAATTAATCAGTTAGAGGCCGAAAGGTAATAATTGGTTAGTTATTACCTAATTCACTAAAACTTGAGTTTTGAAGTTAATTACAAATGCTGAAGTGAGTTAATCTTCTGCCTGTTATTCGAGATATCGTTAATTGTTAATTTCTTTTTAATAATTTTAGTTTATTTTATGATATTAAATTTTATTGTTATTTTTCGAAATATAATTTTCAATTATTACTATTTAGACCTGTTCTTGTAGAAAATAATATCAAGTTTAATCCATCCTCCCTTGGGTACGATCCTCGAAGTACTTCCTGTACCTCGTTGTACAATACTAGTTTACAATTTGACCCGTATGTTTGCGGACATCGTTGTTTTAAATTTATATCTTTTTGTTGTAATAGTTCCAGTCCAAACATTTGCACATTTAGCGGTGTTCATTCCACTATTGTGGAATGATGCTACATCATGTAGAAAATGTATATCCAATGTACTAGCTCTCCATTCTTTATCTATTTGAAATTTTTCATTTACATCAAAGTATACAAGTCACACATACATAGTCCATCATCCACTCAAGATTAAGGTATGCCATACTATGAATGTTACAAGTGAATAAATCCATAAACAAATCTAGGATAAATTCAACTTAGGTCATGTCTGATGTATTATTAGTCCAGACAATGACATCTATGTCTTTATCTCCTAGGAGTCATCTGCACTGATACTCAATACAAAACAAGTCTCCAATTGGACTTGATAGACGACATAATAATCTTTCAATTAATTTGTTCAGTTTTGATTAGACTACAATTTGCTCAAATTATCTACTATTATAAGTTGTCTTCTCATATTATTATCTTGCCACATAATGCAACTTAATTTTAGTTAAACATGAGATAATCAAAGAGTCAAGATTTGCTTACATTTTGCTTTACGTGAAAAAACCATCAAGGGCATATTGAAATGATATTAATATATAATGGAATTTTATTCAAACCAACCTTTTAAAAAATTACAAGTATCATTTGACGAATATACTAAACTAAGAGCACTAGATCCTAACAATAAGCGACTTTAAAGCTTGCAAAGTATTTATATAGAGTTTTAAGCACCATCTCAATCTAGGCATTATAATCCAATTCAACCACATTGCCTTCTACTTCCACAAAGAACCCCGTAAGTGTAAGCATTTTTCTTTAACTGGAGTACCAAGCTTTATCTTAGAGTTCACCAAGTTGGTTATCACGAATTGTTGAGCCAAGACAACTTGGCCTCTAAACATATCCTCCAGATTATCTATGATCTCTTTAGTAGTTATATAGCTTTCATGTTGCTTTTCCAGAGTGTTGCTACCGCTTGCAAGGATATAATAACGAGCTATTTCATCAGTCTTTCCAATGGGCTCTTGCCTCATGTTGGCCTCGAGAGGGCATGCTTCATCAAGCACAAACTTGTGTTTCTTACATTTGAGAACGATGAGCAAGTTTCCATTCATTATAATTTTTCTGTTTTGTTTTTAGTAAGAATATTAATGGGGGGGAACTGATGTCATTTCAAACTGAAAAACAAAATTTTCACATATTAATTGTCTTGTAATAAACAAATATGTCATTGAATTTTGCAACAAACAATATGCATGTTTCTCACATTAAACCTTGGAAAAAAATGTAACTAGTTGCCATGATAATTCTCACACCCATTAAATTATGTCATCGTAGGGAAATTATAAATAGCTAGTAAGAACATGGATTCCATCCAATTAATATGTGAATCTAATCGAAAATCTCCATACATATTAATAATCGTTTCAATTTTAGCCATTATTTTAACTTGAATAAAGCTTTGTATAAAGTTATTTAATTAAAATAATCTTGAGTGTATAACCATTAAATCAACATCCATCATAATATGTTCTCATTATGAGTCATCGTGGGAAAATTTCAAGGAGAATCTTATATGACTAGTTGTCCCCTTAAAGGAAATCCCACCTGGTGAACCCATATGATAAGACTTACCATAGGGTAGGGCCAAGGTAAAACCAGCTTGAAGTATTATCATGCGATCATTTATGGACCATTAATAGAAGTTTTCGATCTTGTGTAGGGACCCTTTCCTACTCAATATTTTAAAAACATGCAAGATTTTTAATTTTTGTTACATGGATGAATGATAAAATGCACATATAAGATTGATTGGCATTCTTAATAATCTAAATGATATGCTTCTCAAATATGTATGACATGCTTATGAATTTCATTCATCATTCAATCATCAAGGGCGAAGCCAAGGGAGTTGGCAGGGGCCTAGCCCCCCTAAAATGAAAAATTTCTCTTTTAGTCCTTTTATAATTTATAAAATTATAAATTAAAAATGGTGAAATTGTACTTTGACCCCCAAAATGAAAAAAAATATGATTTAATCCTTTAAAAATTATAAAGATATAGGCTATTAAAATGGTGAAATTGTATTTTTACTATCGTAAATATATGCAACATGATTCCAGCCCCCTCTCAAAATAATTTCTAGCTTCGCCTTGTAAATCATATATATGTTGATAACTCTAATATCTTAGAGTTATTTGTTCCTTAGTTTAGTAGGATATTAGGATTTTTAATTTATTTTATAATTCAATTTTGTTAGATTTTATGAATTTTATTCCATTGATGTTTTAAATTAACTATATATTTATAGTGTCAAATCAGACAAATTTTTGATGTGTTCTTATCAAATGTAGGTCCGAGAAAGCATGAGAAAGAATAGCTTGACATGAGTAGATTTTTTTTCCAATGGAAAATGTCTATGCCGTAACAAAAGCAAATAAACGAATTTCCGCTCTAGCGAAAATATTTTTCATTGAAGCAATGCTTATACCTGATAGTTTTTTAAAATTTACTATTTTTATGAGTTATAAAAGGGAAAAGAGAAACCAAAAGGGGAGAGGAGAAGAGAAAAATGAGGAGGAGGAGCCCAAGCTTTCAGGTATAAAAAATTGTCAGATTTCAACAGAAGACAGAGTTTCTCCATTGTTCTACCTTCTTTCTTCCTTTTTTTATGTCTAGTTATTGTTTTAAGTTGAAGCTGTTTCCCCAAGTCTCTATGAACCAAATCTCTTTTATAGGGTTACAATAGATTTCATGCTTAGTTAATTGAATGTTACCTATTTCCATCTCTTTTTATTGTTGATGGATTTTAGATTATTTATTCATCCTTGTTGTTCTTTGATAATAGTCTAGCCAGCTATTAGCTTGACAAAACCTAAAGAAATCAGAAGATGACTTTTCGTTTTAGGTCTAAAATGAATAACCCCTTGGTCTTAATAAGATGGGTCAATCTGTGATTCATAATTAGGATAGAAATATACTTGATTACTTTAATTGCTCGAAAGAGAATTAAGGGAATTTTAGTTCCCCATGATAATAATACACTCTATTAGGATAAATTTGGTGGAGATGGACCGTTTAGCTAGCGCATTGGATGAAATTATAGTATTAGGATTTTACTATTGATTATTTATTTGATTTAATTTGCATTGATTATTTTTGCTACTTTTAAATTAGTTAGAAAATTTTATTATCGATTAATTTAGATAGGTTATAGAGTAATATTTGTTGATTGGTGTTTTGATTAGTAATAGCTCTTTGTGGGATTGATATTTTATACTACTTGGAACAATTCGTATACCTGTGTATGCGATTTTCAATCAACAAATTTTTGGCACTGTTTTCGGGGAGTCAATCGCTAATTTAGTTAACATCAATTTATTTACTTTTCACCTAGCTCAAATTTATTTTTTCTGTTGTTTTATTTTCAGGTGCCTTTGGCTTTTTCATGCGCAGAAGTCAAAATCCATATTTGCTACCACATGATTTCGAAATTAAGATAACTCTACGAAGACTTAGATGTTTAAGAATCAATTCTGAGGTTGAATTTGTAGAGTCAGTAATGGCTAATCCTAATGGGATTAACAATGTTAATAAGCAAAATAACGCACGAGTTCCTCCTTCTCCTAGGTCTATTAGAGACAACGCCATACTGTATGCTTGTAACACCCCAAACCCGGTCAACACACCACGACCGAATCTGGTATGTTACGGAGCGAAAACATTTTTGAAATCATAAGTTTGTCGGAAAATTTTAAAGAAGACTCTTTTATTGCTTTAGGGTTTAGAGAACTCAGTAATGAGGTTTTGGTTGTTTTAGTAGATGTTGAAATATTTGGAAAACTCGCGAGTGAAAAGCCATTTGTTACTGCCGATTTTAGGAAACATTGGTTACTTATTAAAACTGAATGCGATGAGTACAATCAAGTCTAAAACCATTTGCCTTTAAGGTGATTTGAAAATTTGAGTTATAAAAACATCCAAGTTACCTTATTATTGTGTGAACTTTGTTACCCGATGGTAACGTTTGAAAACCCGAAGAGATATAGTTTTGAAGACATTGCTTTTTACCGGTTAATTTAACAAGTCCATAAACCCAGCATATGTATGATGTAACCAAAATAAAAGCAAATAATAAGAACCCAAAATAATACTTAGCGGCCTTATTACAAAACCCAAAACCAAATTTAAAGAAATTTAATTAAACGAAATAGCAGTTAAAGTCAAAACCAAACTAAGATGCATGGCCACCTCGAGTCCTCCCCGGCTTCATATCCGCGATCTATGCCTCATCTGCAAAATGTAAGGGAAGGGGTGAGTCACCAAGACTCAGTGTATAAATCCCCAACCCGATAATTCAACCACTTACACAGACCATTAGCAAAACATGCAAATCATACAACCCATAACCTAACCATCCAATCTCCTTTAACTACCCTGTGTGGTCAAAACCACCGGTGGTCAAAACCATCGTGACCAAGTCACAAATACATATATATCAATGATGGGGCTAACCCATCGTGTGGTCAAAACCACCGATGATAATCCCGTAATATCATGTGGGCCAACCCATCGTGGTACCAAACCACTAGGACGAGTCACAATAATCCATGTGTGGTCAAAACCACCGTGACCGTAGTCACAAATATCAATCGTGTGGTCAAAACCACCGTGGTCAAAACCACGGGACTTAGTCACAAATCATATCAATAGTGTGGTCAAAACCACTGGTGACCGTAGTCACAAATATCAACTGATGGGGCCAACCCATCTTGTGGTCAAAACCACTGGTGACGGTCCAGATAAATCATCCCCCTCCTCTCATCAATCCCATCATCATCATGCTCATATCATATGTGTCATAATATCATGTATCATGCAATTAAGGCATAGCATAGCATTTAACAAGCCATGAAGATGTATATCAAAAATCACATAGCAGGGGACTTACCTGGAATCCAAGCTCATGCCCACAGGGCAAAGTCACTAATATCAATGGTTACACAGTAACATAATAAGCATCATAATACTAATAAAGTGTGTAAGCGCCACACACCGACTAACCGTAGATCTAAGCAAATTCCCAAAACTACTCGAAACTAGCGAAATCCCGAAGCATTGCTTTCCCTTTCCTTAAAGCCGATTTGGTTTCCAACCAAATCCCGAAACTACGAAATGAAACCCCCTGCAATCGGCCCAACACCAGCACACATAAATGGTTAGCCTTCGGCTTTTAAAAGAGTAAGGAATAGATTCGAACCACTAGAACCCTTACCTAGATCGGCAATCAAACCTCGAAGATCCACTGATTCGGGTTGCACTCCTCCCTACAATCAACTTAAACGCATCATTAGCTATCCAAGCACCAATCGGCTTAATCAAGAATCCCGAAACCAAAAGGGATTGTCGCCACCTTACCTTAATGATTGATTCAACTTCTAAACACCAAAGATCGGCACCCCCTATTGATGTTAGGGGTTTCGGCTATCAACATGAAACAAGAATGAAGTTTCAAAATCCCGACTAATAACGATTGGAAAAGTATAAAAAGAGAAAGGCAAAAGAGATTCGACCTTCACCAAATTAGTGTCGAAGAAGAAAAGGAAAATAGAAAGTCTACTTACCAAAAGATCCGACTAACCCAAATGGAAGAGATAGGTTTCGGCACTTGAATGAAGGCTAGATCACGTGAGAAGAGAAAGGAAAATCACTAGGAGTATTCGGCCAAGAGGAGAACAACAAGGTTTCGGCTTTTTGAACAATGGAAAGATGAAGAAGAATAATGCAATGGGGAAGAAGGGATTCGGCAAGGGTGAATGAAAGAACTTTCGGCACAAGGGGTTTTGAGAGAGAAAAGAAAAGATGCCGAATGGGGGGTGAGGTTGTTGGTTTTCACTTTGAGCAAAAGAAGAAGAAGAAGAGAACAAAGTGATTTCGGCAAAGAAGAGACTAACAAAGAGTGAACCGAAAGAGAAGAAGAAAAAAATAGTTGTGTGAGTTTGGCTTTTACAATGTAGAATAGCAATATTTGGTTCGGCCAAATGCCCAATTGCCGAAAGGGAAAAGAGAGAAAGAACACCTGAGGTTCGATTTTTAGCACAAAACGCAAAAAGAAGAAAGACCCTCCAAGCTAGCCGAAACACTCTTTTAAACCACCATAGACATTCGGCCACCACCTAAAGGCTCCCTAACCGACTACACTTCCTCCCCTAGAGTCCATGATTCGGCCAACACCTAAAAGCTCTCCCATCCACTCATTCAAATTGGTTTGAAAGAGTCAAATTCCACATTTTTCTCCCTTCCATCCATTCAAATTTGTTGACTCAATCCTCATCTATCCATGAGAGTCCCACCGAGCACACCTCTCCTTGCTTGTAGCGCCAAAAATAAAGGCACAAAAGGGGATTCCTGCACTCAACCAAGGCCCTCCTAGCTCCCCGTGGCGTCACATTCCTCTAAGCTCTAAGTGGCGCCTGCCTGCCACTTTACCAAATGAAATTCTTGTGTCTTAGACCTCCAATAAATTCTTTTAACCCCTATTTCCCTTAGCTCCATTTCCTTAAGTGCTAAAACAAAATTCTTACCCTAACTCAGGCCTAACCTAGGGTTATAACTAGACCCCCAAAACATGTTAAATGAACATTATAGATAATTCATCACATGCAACATGAGCAAAATGCAGGACCCCCGATTTAAGGATGTTACAGTTCTACCCCCCTTAAAAATAATTTCGACCTCAAAATTACCTGGTCAGAAGAGTTGAGGGTATTGCTGCCGCATCACATCCTCTGGTTCCCACGTGGCCTCCTCCGTACCATGGTTTCGCCATAATACTTTCACCAAGGGAACTGACTTCCGTCGCAGAACCTTGACATCCCGATCCAAAATCCGTACTGGTTCCTCCTCGAAAGATAAATCAAGGCTCACCTCAATCTCCTCAACTGGTACCACATGTGACGGACCTGACCGATAGCGCCTAAGCATTGAAACATGAAAGACGTCATGAATCTGACTCAATTCTACTGGCAACTCAAGCTGATAAGCTACCGGTCCCACTCGCCTAACATCGTATATGGCCCGATGAACCTAGGGCTTAGCTTGCCCTTCCGACCAAATCTCAATGCTTTCTTCCAAGGCGATACCTTCGTAAAGACCTTATCACCCATCGCATACTCAATATCCTCGCGCGCTTAAGATCGTAAGACTTACGCTCGTCTCGACGCTTTCTTAAGACGAGCCCGATTTACCTTAACCTTATCCTCTATTTCTCGCTACCAACTCTGGACCCAACAACCGCTCGCTCACCCGATTCTGCCCAACACGTAGGAGTACGACATTTCCATCCATACGATTGCCTCATACGGTGCCATTCGAATACTCGCTTGATAACTATTGTTATGTTTAACTCGCCAATGGTAGATACTCCTCCCAACTACCAATGAAATCCGAACACAATTTCTTAACATATCTTCCAAAATCGAATTACCCTTTCGATCGTCTATCGATCGCGGATGAAAAGCCGCCGTCTTTGAAATCCAAACTGTACCCAAAGCCCGATGCAAAGCTTTCCAAAACCTCAACGTGAACCTGGGATCCCTGTCCGAGATAATGGACACTGGCAGCCCATCCAACCGCACTATCTCTGCCACATACAACTTGGCTAATTTCTGAAGCGAATAATCCACACTCACCGGTATGAAATGAGCCGACTTAGTCAAACGATCCACTATAACCTGCATCGAGTCCTTCTTGCTAGGCGTAAGGGGAAGCCCACCGACGAAATCCATCGTAATCCTCTCCCACTTCCACTGTGGGATCTTTACCGGCTGCAATAGCCCTGGTGGCAACTGATGCTCAGCCTTAACCTGCTGGCATGTCAAACACTTGCTTACAAACTCGCCATTTCCCGCTTAAGACTCGGCCACCGTGATTGTTCCTCAAATCACGATACATCTTATCGCCTCCGGGATGCATAGCGATATGGGCCGCTATGAGCTTCCTAAAGAATCACTGCCTCAATTCAATATCCTTAGGCATACATACCTTCCCCAAATTGCAAGACTCCATCACTATCCATGTTGTACCCCTCAGATTCACCATCCTGCACTTGTAACCTCTGAGCACTCAAAACCTCATCTGTCAGCTGTTTCTCCTTAACATGATCAATCCAAGATGGCTTAACCTGCAATTCCGCCAAAAGACTCCTATCATCATAAAGGCTAAGGTGAGCAAACATCGCTCGCAAGTCTGCTACCACCTTACGGCTCAACGCATCAGCTACTACATTAGCCTTACCCGGATGGTACTCAATCGAACAGTCGTAATCTTTCAACAATTCAATCCACCTTCGCTACCTCAAATTTAAATCCTTCTAAGTCAAGAGATAATTCAGACTCTTATGATCCGTATACACTATCGACTTTTCCCCATACAAGTAATGCCTCCAAATCTTCAAGGCGAAAACCACTGCAGCTAATTCTAAGTCATGCGTCGGATAGTTACCTTCATGAGGCCTCAACTGCCTAGATGCATACGCTACCACTTTACCGTCTTACATCAGCACACACCCTAAACCCGTATGTGACGCATCACAGTAGACCGTCAACTCCTTTCCTGCCTCAGGCTGAATCAAAACCGGAGCTTCAGTCAGGATCTTCTTTAACTTGTCGAAACTTTCTTGTTGTTTCTCAGTCCACGCAAACGGAACCCCCTTCCTCAACAGCTTAGTCAACGGCGCTGCGATTAAAGAGAAACCCTCCACGAACCTTCTGTAGTATCCTGCCAAACCCAGAAAACTCCAAATCTCTACAATCGACTTGGGTGGTTTCCAATCCAATACCGCCTCAATCTTACGAGGATCCACCCTAATTCCCTCAGCTGATACAACATGACCCAAGAAAGTTACCTCCTTAAGCCGTAACTCACATTTACTAAACTTGGCGATAAATCGCTTTTCCTTAGAACTCGCAGAACCACTCAAGATGCGTGTCATGTTCTTCCTCTGATTTCGAGTACACCAAAATGTCGTCTATAAACACTACGACAAATTGGTCCAGATACGGCTGAAACACCCGATTCATCATGTCCATGAATGCTGCCGGTGCGTTGGTCAAACCAAAAAGGCATTACCAGGAACTCGTAGTGCCCATACCAAGTACGAAATGCCGCCTTATGAATATCCGCCTCCTTCACTTTGAGTGATGATACCTGCACCTAAGGTCGATCTTAGAGAAAACCGATGCACCCTTTGAGTTGATCAAACAAGTCGTCTATCTGGGCAATGGATACTTGTTTTTGATCGTCAACTTGTTCACCGGTGGCGGTAGTCTATACACATCCGCATCGCACTCATCCTTCTTCTTAACAAAAAGCACTGGAGCTCCCCAAGGTGATACACTCGGTCGGATGAAACCTCCGTCCAACAACTCCCGAACTGAGCCTCTAACTCCACTAATTCTTACACAGCGCCATCCTATATGGAGTAATAGATCTCTGCGCAGTTCCGGTGTAACAAGTCTATACCGAACTCAACCTCGCAGATGGGAGGTATACCCTAAGTTCCTCTAGAAAACATCAGCAAATTCCCTACAGTTCGGACAGTCTTCACAACGTGCATCTTTAACTTCCAAAGCACAAACATGCACCAAAAATGATTCACAACCCTTTCTAACCATTTTTCTCGGCCTTTCAAGAGAGATAACATTAGATAAGTAATCTCTCCTATTACCTATCATCACCACCTCAACACCTTCCATGGTCTTCAACACCATGCGCTTAGCCGCACAATCCAAACTAGCTTGAACTTAACTAGCCAATCCATCCCGAGAATCGATCGAACTCCCCAAACAAATAGTTCCATCAAGTCACCAAGCACGCACGACCCTGAAGTTCTAGGGTACATCCCTATATAGTTTACTTACTTCTACAGAGTGACCTAGAGGGCTTATCACGGTCATCTTCCTAGAAGTAATCTCGAGTCTAAGTTCATGGTTTCCACTATGCTACTAGCAACATACGAAAAGGCCGAACCAACATCAATTAAAGCATTATAAGGTACTCCAAAAATTAAGAACGCATCGATTATGACGCCCGGCGCGTCGCTCTCCTCTCGACGCCTTGCTGCGTAGACCAACCCAGCCGTCTCGCCTCTGCACCACCCGCACCTCCGCCTGGTGCTCCACGACTCTACCAGGCCATTACCTCCCCGCCTAAACCTCGGCCCCTCTGTGTGGTCTGCTGATTATCCCTCCTAAATCAGGCACGATTCTCGATCCTCGATCAGTAGCCTAGCCGATCTCTCGTGGACAATCCCTAACTCGATGCCCCATCGAGCCACACTCAAAGCATCCCCTGTTACACCCAACATTCCCCGTGTGAGACTTCCCACACCGAGCACACCGTGGCGGCCCGAGTATTAGCAGCACTGGCCTAGCGACTTGATTCGCCCACTATATCTAACCCTTTTATGCTGGTTCCCGTAAAACCCGGATGATCCGTAACTCCTTTTATTCCAACCCCTATCCCGATTCCGCCTTACAGAGATGCCTTACCCTTCAAAGAACCTTAGCTTTCTCCACTAGTACGGCAAACTCTCGTTCTCGCCGTGGGGCAATTATCATCCGCAGCTCGTCCCTCACCCCATCCTCAATCGACACAACGCTCATGCTCTGTGCCCACAATACCCGTGCATACCGACTCAACCAAGAAATTCCGCCTCATATTCTCGCTACGCTTTATTACCCTGGACCAAGTTCAAGAAAGCTCTACGGCTGCTGCGTCAACATAGCTAGCCCCTATGTACTTCCTCCGATAGGTCGCCCTAAAGAATTCCCAAGTGAGGTCATCTCGCCATTGCTCCGTCCCTAACTAAAGTGAGCCACCACCGATATGACTCATCTCGCAAAGAAAGATACTATGCCCTTGACTTTTCCTCACTGAAAAATCCAGTCATCCATGATACGTTCTGCCGCCTCCAACCAATACTCCGCCGCACTCAGGTGCCACACCGACACACCTCCGAATACCTCGCACCATTAGCCTTGAGTCGCCGGTCCGCAGATTTTCGAGCTCCGGCCCAACGCCTGCACTCACAACCCTTTCCAGCACCGCAAAGACAAGACCCACGACGCTGCGCCATTACCACCCCGTCGATCTCGATATTTCGCCCCACGGTTGGCATGGTGGTACCCCATTTTCCGACCCATGTCCGGACCCCTACTGGTTCCGAGACCGTCATCCTACCCCTACCTCGTCCACGAGTATTACGCCCACGTCCACGTGCACTCATATCTACTGATATATTCAAGTTGTTTAACAATTTTATGCGTTAGACTTTTATTCCACTGTCTATTAAAGCACAGTCCTATGAGGGGTTTAATAAGAGTTGGTTTCGCGAGTACACATCATCCTATTGTTCCAGTCTCTATAGTAGTTCCTACTACTAATCAGTCATACCATCATCATCATAATCATATAATCATATCATCACAAGCAACAGCTTGGGGTACTTACCTGGGCGGATTGGTGCCGGAGACTCGGTGCCATGCTTTCCATCACTATACTTTTCCCATAAAAGCTTTTCACAAATTTTTTTTTTGAAAACATTTTGGGCCTCGGACTCCACAATGAGCCTGTTGAAACGGCTCGATACCAAAATTGTAACACTTCAAACCCTGGCCAACACACCACGACCGAACTGGTATGTTACTGGAGCGAAAACATTTTTGAAATCATAAGTTTGTCGAAAAATTTTAAAGAAGACTCTTTTATTGCTTTAGGGTTTAGAGAAATCAAGAATGAGGTTGTGGTTGTTTTAGTAGATGTTGAAATATTTGGAAAACTCATGAGTGAAAACCCATTTGTTATCGCTGATTTTAGGAAACATTGGTTACTTATTAAACCGAATGCGATGAGTACAATCAAGTCTAAAACCATTTGCCTTTAAGGTGATTTGAAAATTTGAGTTATAAAAACATCCAAGTTACCTTATTATTGTGTGAACTTTGTTACCCGATGGTAACGTTTGAAAACCCAAGAGATATAGTTTTGAAGACATTGCTTTTACCTGTTAATTTAACAAGTCCATAAACCCAAAGATATGTATGATGTAACCAAAATAAAAGCAAATAATAAGAACCCAAAATAATACTTAGCACTTTATTACAAAACCTAAAACCAAATTTAAAGAAATTTAATTAAACGAAATAGCGATTAAAGTCAAAACCAAACTAAGATGCATGGCCACCTCGAGTCCTCCCCAGGGCCCGTATCCGCGATCTATGCCTCATCTACAAAATGTAAGGGAAGGGGTGAGTCACCAAGACTCAAAGTGTATAAATCCCCAACCCGATAATTCAACCACTTACACAGATCATTAGCAAAACATGCAAATCATACAACCCATAACCTAACCATCCAATCCCTTTAACTACCCCGTGTGGTCAAAACCACCGGTGGTCAAAACCATCGTGACCAAGTCACAAATACATATATATCAATGATGGGGCCAACCCATCGTGGTGGTCAAAACCACCGATGACAATCCGTAATATCATGTGGGGCTAACCCATCGTGGTACCAAACCACCGGGACGAGTCACAATAATCCATGTGTGGTCAAAACCACCGTGACCGTAGTCACAAATATCAATCGTGTGGTCAAAACCACCGTGGTCAAAACCACCGGGACTTAGTCACAAATCATATCAATAGTGTGGTCAAAACCACCGTGACCGTAGTCACAAATATCAACTGATGGGTCCAACCCATCTTGTGGTCAAAACCACTAGTGATGACCCGGATAAATCATCCCCCTCCTCTCATCAATCCCATCATCATCATGCTCATATCATATGTGTCATAATATCATGTATCATGCAATTAAGGCATAGCATAGCATTTAACAAGCCATGCTGATGTATATCAAAAATCACATAGCAGGGGACTTACCTGGAATCCAAGCACATGCCCACAGGGCAAAGTCACTAATATCAATGGTTACACAATAACATAATAAGCATCATAATACTAATAAAGTGTGTAAGCGTTTACACACCTGACTAACCGTAGATCTAAGCAAAATCCCAAAACTACTCGAAACTTGTGAAATCCCAAAGCGTTGCTTTCCCTTTCCTTAAAGCCGATTTGGTTTCCAACCAAATTCTGAAACTACGAAATGAAACCCCCCTGCAATCGGCCCAACACCAGCACACACAAATGGTTAGCCTTCGGCTTTTAAAAGAGTAAGGAATAGATTCGAACCACTAGAACCCTTAACTAGATCGGCAATCAGACCCCGAAGATCCACTGATTCGGGTTGCACTCCTCCCTACAATCAACTTAAACGCATCATTAGCTATCCAAGCACCAATCGGCTTAATCAAGAATCCCAAAACCAAAAGGGATTGTCGCCACCTTACCTTAATGATTGATTCGGCTTTTAAACACCAAAGATCGGCACCCCCTATTGATGTTAGGGGTTTCAGCTATCAACATGAAACAAGAATGAAGTTTCAAAATCCCGACTAATAACGATTGGAAAAGTATAAAAAGAGAAAGGCAAAAGAGATTCGACCTTCACCAAATCAGTGTCGAAGAAGAAAAGGAAAATAGAAAGTCTACTTACCAAAAGATCCGACTAACCCAAATGGAAGAGATAGGTTTCGGCACTTGAATAAAGGCTAGATCACGTGAGAAGAGAAAGGAAAATCACTAGGAGTATTCGGCCAAGAGGATAACAACAAGGTTTTGGCTTTTTGAACAATGGAAAGATGAAGAAGAATAATCCAATGGGGAAGAAGGGATTCGGCAAGGGTGAATGAAAGAACTTTCGGCACAAGGGGTTTTGAGAGAGAAAAGAAAAGATGCCGAATGGGGGGTGAGGTTGTTGGTTTCAGCTTTGAGCAAAAAGAAGAAGAAGAAGAGAACAAAGTGATTTCGGCAAAGAAGAGACTAACAAAGAGTGAACCGAAAAGAGAAGAAGAAAAAATAGCTATGTGAGTTTCGGCTTTTACAACAGAATAGTAATATTTGGTTCGGCCAAATGCCCAATTGTCGAAAGGGAAAAGAGAGAAAGAACACCTGAGGTTCGATTTTTATCACAAAATGCAAAAAGAATAAAGACCCTCCAAGCTAGCCGAAACACTCCTTTAAACCACCATAGACATTCGGCCACCACCTAAAGGCTCCCCTAACCGACTACACTTCCTCCCCCCTAGAGTCCATGATTCGGCCAACACCTAAAAGCTCTCCCATCCACTCATTCAAATTGGTTTGAAAGAGTCAAATTCCACATTTTTCTCCCTTCCATCCATTCAAATTTGTTGACTCAATCCTCATCTATCCATGAGAGTCCCACCTGAGCACACCTCTCCTGCTTGTAAAGCGTCAAAAATAAAGGCACAAAGGGGATTCTGCAGCTCAACCAAGGCCCTCCTAGCTCCCCCGTGGCGTCACCTTCCTCTAAGCTCTAAGTGGCGCCGCCATACATTACCAAATGAAATTCTTGTGTCTTAGACCTCCAATAAATTCTTTTAACCCATATTTCCCTTAGCTCCATTTCCTTAAGTGCTAAAACAAAATTCTTAGCCCTAACTCAGGCCTAACCTAGGGTTATAACTAGACCCCCAAAACATGTTAAATGAACATTATAGACAATTCATCACATGCAACATGAGCAAAATGCAGGACCCCCGATTTAAGGATGTTACAATGCTGAAGGGCTTCGAACTAGTATTCGCTTTCCGAAAATGAAAGCGAACAAATTTGTTATTAAACCAATAGTCATTCAGATGGTCAAAGCTAATTAGTTTTTTGGTTTCTCTCATGAAAATCCCAACCAACATCTACGAAAGTTCATTAAACTATACAATACTTTTAAACTTAATGGTGTTTCGGTAGAATCTATAAAATTAAGATTGTTCCCATTTTCTTTAACTGGCAAGTTGCAGACTAGTTAGATAGCTTGCTGAATGAGTCGATTACAACTTGGGATCAAGTTATGGAAAATATTTTGCCTAAGTTCTTTCCGCCAATAAGGATAGCAAAATTGCATAATGGAATTACTAGTTTCTAGCAATATGAAAAGGAAACTTTACATGAGGTATGGGAATTATTTAAGGATATGCAAAAGAAATTTCCTCACCACCAAGTGCCAGATTGGCAGTTGATTTACACTTTTTATCCTGAGTTGAGGGACTCCATTAGAGGTAATTTGGATGTAGTGGCTAATGGGCCATTATTAAGGAAGTCACTTGAAGAGGTTGCCAAGATAACTGAAGACATGATAGAAAATAATCCGTAATGGATTTCAAGCATAATTGGGGCAAGTCAAAAGAAACCGATTTGAGTAGTAGATGTTGATGTGTTGACTACCCTTGCAGTTGAAATTGCTGCTTTGAGATGAGACATGAATGAGAAAATTAGGGTTAGTAGGAAGCAACCAATTTATGCCATTTGTGATCAGTACGAGGATAATCATCATTCTTGGCAGTGCACAACTGAATCAGAACTGGTTGGATATGTTGGAAATCCAGGAAGATAGCAAAAGAACCCTTATTTTAACACATATAATCCAGGATGGAGATCTCACCCTAATTTTACTTGGGTAAATAATCAAGGAAGTTCTTCACAAGTTAAGCTAGTTAAACCTCCAGGTTTTTCTCAAAATCAATTTCAAAGGCCATATCTGCAACAACCACGGGCAATGGAGAAGAAGTTGGCTACTGAAGAGTTACTTCAACAATTCAAACAAGCATCTGATGCTAGGATGAACTCTTAAAACTCAAATAGGTCAGTTAGTTCAAGCTATTCATAGTAGGCCTTAGATAAAATTACCATTAGATACTCAACCTCCTCCAAGTGCTAATATTCAGAAGGAGCATTGGAAGGTGATCACCCTTAGAAATGGTAAGGAGATACATAGTGCTTCTTCTTTAGCTGAGATAAATTCAGATAATTAGTTTCCTATTCCACCCACTAGTGAGAGTATTGTTGAGTTTGAAAAAAATCCTAAAGAACAGGCTCACCATGAGACAAAAACAACGAAGCCATCAATGGAGTCAATTAAATCGAAATATCCTCCTCTACCATTCCTACAAAGGTTGCAAAGGAACAATTTGGATAAATGATCTCTCGTATTTATATACATCAAATTAAGCTCTTTAAACACTTAAAGAGCTTATTCTCTAGTACTTTATAATGCATTTTATATATTTTATGCTTAATTTTAGTTTTTATTGCATATTTATGCTTTTCAGAATAAAATGACAAGTTTATGCCATTAGGAATGTAATCTTTGAGTTAAGCTCATTTCAGGAAGTTGTTTGATGCGAAAAAGAGGACAAAAGCCTAAACTATAGCCAAAGTTGCGACACCAAGATGTTGATGTCACAACACCAATGTCTTTGCCATCAATTAAGGAGATGGGCTTCACAAAATCGCACATCTGAGAGGATTGTCTTTGAAGTCACGACACCAAGGTGTTGATGTCGCGACAATAACTCCTAAAGTCGCAACACCGACCACAGTCTCTGCAAATGAAGAAGTCAAGTTGCCTGAGGATGATATTCTGACACCAAAGGGTTGTTGACGCGATACTAAAGCCCAAAAGCATCCCTTGAGTAATGCTCGTCATGAACCGACTCGACGATGCCAAAATTTTGAAAGGCATTTTGCAGTCCAACAAGGCTTAAGTTAGATTTTAAGTGAGGGAATAATTGTCTTTGTTAGGTTAAATTCTATTGGACTATAAATACTAATTTATAAGCTTTTTGGGGTAGATTTTGGAGGTTGAACATTTTCGTTACTTTCCATATTTTTTTGATTAGGTTTCTTTTCTTTTCTTCTTATTTTTAGATTAGGTTTTCCCTTTCTTTTTAGAATAGATTTTATTTTTTGTTGTTTTATTTATTCTTTCTTGTTAAATACTTTTGTAAATGGAGATGGATAAAGCTTTTGGGTGCCATTGATTCCACATCTAAATGAGCATTTCTTACCCTTACCTTTAAATTGTGCATATCAACTATTTTACAAAATGTCTATTTGGGTGTTAAGATTTCTTATGTGCTGATATTGCTTGTTGGTTAGATGATGAATTGATTGTTAAATTAAGTTAATGTCTATGTTTGATTGTTTTGTTTTTCTTTTATATCGAAATGCTTCATATGCTAGAATTGATGCCTCTAGTGGAAAATCTACATAAATGAGACAGAAAAGAGGGTTTATCATTAGATAGTTTGATATAATTGTGCCGAATAGTGAGTTCAAGAGGAGAGCTTAGGTGGTATCTTTTAGTCTAGAATGAGACCAAGAGAAGATTCCTAGCTAAGAGTGGTGAACAATAAAATTGGTATAGGTTTACTAGCTTAGTTGCGATTAATGAATCAATCGACCATTGTTTTAATCATTTACATTATCTAAAACAATAGGAAGAAACTTTAGCTTAGTTTGTTTAATTGATAGTTTAAATTTAGTTTATAAACAATTTATATTTGAATTTGTACTAATAATTTTTTACTCAATAGATTAGTAATTGCTTAACTTGTAATTAACTTGATAAACAAATTTACCAATTTGGAAATCCCTTGGGTTCTATCCTTGGAATACTCGAAGTGTTCCATTGTAACACTTATAAATATTGAAATTGACCATCACACTTGCAGTAAAAGTCGCTTTTAATTTCTTACGTTTTGTGCTAATTCTCTACTCGGTGTATGTACGTCGTGGCATGGTCAATAAAAAATTTCAAAAATTTCTTGAGGTATTTAAAAAGTTATCCTGTAACACCCCAAACCCGGTCAACACACCACGACCGAATCTGGCATGTTACAGAGTGAAAACATTTGAATAAAACAAGTTACTGGATAAATTTTATTGAAAACTCTTTATCGTTTTAGTGTTTAGAAAACCTCATATAAAGTGATGTTAAAATCATTTTGGTGTTGCTTTAAATCCAGAAAACTTTATGGTTGAAAAATCCGTTGATCGATACTAGCTTTTGGATATCATGTGATTCTTTTTAAATTCCGAGTAAGGTGTGTAAAGTCAGGTTAAAACCATTCGCTTTGAAGTTGTTTGACACTTAAATCCGGAAATCATTTAGGTTACCTTTGCAATCATATTGTAAATGTTATTACCCGATAGTGAGGTTTGAAAACCCGAAGGAGGTATAATTTTGAAAACATTACTTTTTACCGGTTATTTAAGCAATCAATTCGTTAAGCACATGCATAATATCATCAAAAAGTAAAGCAAATAATTTAAAACCCGAAATAATACTTAGCGGCCTTATTACAGAACCAAAACCAAATTTAAAGTAAATAGATAAAACTAGAGTAGTAATAAAAACCCAAAAATAAGTTTGCATGGCCACCTCGAGTCCTCCCCGGCTCCATATCCGCGATCTATGCCTCATCCGCAAAATGTAAGGGAGGGTGAGTCACCGAGACTCGGTGTGTAAATCCCCAACCCGATGGAATAGCACTTACACAAATCATTAATAAAACATGCAATCATGCACCCCATCATCTAACCATCCGATCTCCTTTATCTACCCCGTGTGGTCAAAACCATTGGTGGTCAAAACCACTGGTGACCGAAGTCACAAATATATATATCGGTGTGGTCAAAAACCATCGGTGACCGTAGTCACAAATAAAGTGATGGGGCCAACCCATCGTGTGGTCAAAACCACTGATGACAATCCCGTATCAATCATGTGGGGCCAACCCACTGTGGTACCAAACCACTGGGACGAGTCACAATATCCATATGTGGTCAAAACCACTGGTGACCGTAGTCACAATATCATATATGTGGTCAAAACCACCTTTGGTGGTCAAAACCACTTTGGGACTTAGTCACAAATAATAATATCAAAGATGGGGCCAACCCGTCGTGGTGGTCAAAACCACCGGTGACAGTCCAAATAGATCCTCCTCCTCTCATCAAACCCATCATCATGTCCAAATCATACGTATCATAATATCATGAAATCATGCAAATAACGCATAGCATAGCATTTAACGGTAACATGACGATGTATATCAAAAATCACATAGCAGGGGACTTACCCGGAGTCCACGCTCATGCCCACAAGGCAAAATCACTGATTTCAATGACTAATCTGTTTATAACAGTTAACACAATAACATGTAATACTAACGAAGTGTGTAAGGTTACACACCTGACTACTTGTAGATCTAAGCGAAACCCGAACTACGCGAAACTAGCGAAATCCCGAAACGTTGCTTCCCCTTCCTACAATCGGCCAATACTTGTTAGTAACCAAAAGCCCATTCGGCTAAACTAGCAATCCCGAACCAAAAGAGTTTGTCACCACCTTACCTTAATGACTGATTCGACTTCTAAACACCAAAGATCGGCACCCCCTATTGATGTTAGGGGTTTCGGCTATCAACATGGAACAAGAATGGAGTTCAATACATAGATCTATAATGGAAAAGAAGATAGAAAAGAAAAAGATGTCACTTACCAAGAGATTCGGCTATGACTCACCAAGAGAACTAAATTCGACACTTCAATGAAGACTAGAACACGTGAGAAAAGAAGAGAATGAGACTAAGGGTATTCGGCCAAGGCTCTTGATGAAACCGAAAGAAAAACAACAAGCTTTCGGCTTTTGAAATAAAATGGAAGAGATGGAAGAAGATGGAGTAGGATTGATTTCGGCAAAGAAGAATGGATGAAATTTCGGCACAAGGGGATTTGAAAGAGAGAAGGAAAGATGTCGAATGGGGGGTGAGATTGTTGGTTTCGGCTTTAAACAAAATAAAAAGAATAAGAAGAAGTGAACAAGGTGATTTCGGCAAGGAGAAGGCTAACAAAGAGCGAACCGAAAAGAGAAGAAGGAGATAGCTATTTGAGTTTCGGCTTTGAGCAAAAATAAGAAAAGAAGAAGTGACAAAGGTGGATTCACCAAGAGGAGTTTTGGCTCTTCAAAGGGAATGGCAAAGTTGGTTCGGCCAAATGCCCAAGTTGCCAAAAGAAAACCAAAAAGAGGAGAAAAGCAAGAGGGGTTTCGGTTTTGACATAAAACACCAAGAGAATGACCGTCTAAGCTAGCCGTCCCTAGCTATCTCCCAACACACATTCGGCCACTCCCCAATAAACCCAAAACCGATTACACCTTCTTCCCCAAAGTCCAAAATTCGGCCAACTCCTTCAAATGAGTTTGAAATAATTCAAACTCCTAAATTTCCTCCCTTCCATCAGTTCAAATTCGTTTGACCCCTTCCATCCTTATCTTCCAGAGTCCATCCTGAGTACTCCACTTCCCTGTTTCTGGCGTGAAAAAGAATAAGTAGGAAGTGCAATTCCTGCTGCTCGAACCCAAGCACTCTTTCCCTGAATGTGGCGTCACCATCCAAGCACCTTAGTGGCGCCTCCTTTGCCACTTTACCAAGGTAATTCTTGTGTCACAACCTCCCAATAAATTCTTTTAACCTCTAACTTCCTTAGCTTTCTCTTCCTAAGCACTAAAACAAAATTTTAGCCCTAACTCAGGCCTAACTCAGGGTCATGCCTAAACCCCAAAACATGAAAAATAAACATAATAGACATATCCTCCCATGCAACACAAACAAAATGCAGAGACCCCGAATTAAGGATGTTACATATCCATTAATATTTCTTTTGTTGAAGCTTTAGAATAGATGCCTAGCTATGTGAAATTTATGAGAAATTTTGTTTGAAGAAAAGACGGCTAGGCAATTATGAGAAAATAAAACTTACTATGGAGTGCAGTGCCATAATTAAAAAAAAGGCTACCTCTTAAGTTAAAGGATCCTAGGAGTTTCAATATTCCTTGTGCCATTAGTTCTCATACTTTTAGTAAGGCACTCTGTGATTTGGGAGAAAGCATTAATTTGATTCCACCGTCCATAGCTCAAAAATTGGATTTGAAGGATATCATGCCTACCTTATTCATGTTGCAATGGTTGATAGAACTTTATGTTACCCTAAAGGGGTGGTCGAGGATGTACTAGTGAAAGTGGACAAGTTTATTTTTCTAACGGATTTTATTATTCTAGATATTGGGGAACATAGAAAGACTCCACTTGTAACAGCCTATTTTTCAGTGGTAACAGAATAGTAGTTTCGGGACCATAAATTTCTGTCGTGTCAACCCGTAAATATTATTTATAGAATATTTACAGAGTCATTAGGGTCGTATCAAAATTTGGTCAAGAAATTTTATCGTTTATATAGTTAATTAAAGAAAAGGGACTAAATCGTAAAAACTACAAAAAGGTTAATTGCTATTGAGTTAAATGTGTTAATTGAGCATAATATCAAGATTAGAGGGTTTTAATAGGTAAATAGACCTTATATAAATTAAGTGGATGGTCTAGTATGGTATTTAAAGAAATTTTTATTGATTTTAAAGGTTAAAAAGGTAAACAAGTAATAAATAAACAAAAACAAAGCATGAAATCTATCATATTCTTCCTTGATTTTCATGCTAAAATCGAACCTCCATGTTTAAGCTTTGATAATCACCCAAGTTCAACACCTTTCATGTGAGTGATTTTTGATAAACCATAATTTATACATATTTTAACACCATGCTTAGCTTATTTTTGGATGAGTTTTTAATTTCATGTTTTATCCTCAGGAGAGCTTAGGAGTCAAAAAGAACGAGAAATGGGCCAAAAAGGGACAAAATGGGCCTATCTTAGAATCCAACACGGCCTGGACCATTGGACACAGCCGTGTGCTACGAGCAGGATCGACCACGACCTGGACTATCGTCCACGGGCTGACCCCACGGCCGTGTGTGGTGAGTAGGAGCGAGCACGGCTAAGGCTATCGAACATGGGCATGTCACACGGCCGTGTCCCTACCGTATCAAAGATCAATTCTATCCGGAAAAGGTTACTTGTGGGCGAATAAAGGCGTTCCAAAGCCTATATAAACAGCCTAGGTGGTGACCTAAAGCAGGACGTGGAATAGAACGCAGAAAATACTCAAAGACAGCCTCGGAAGTAGCTCGGAGGAAGGATCTCCATCAAGACTGAGGATCTCCCATCAAGTTCTTTAGAAGTTTTTTGGGTTTTCTTATGTTTTGTAGTTTTCCTTATTTTGAGATGTTTCCTTCTATCAGTATGAAATAAACTCCTTAGATACCTAAAGGGATGAAACCTAGATGAATCTTATTATTATTTGATTTATAAGATAAATACTTGTTCTTATTCTTAATTGTGAGTTCTTATTCTTGTTTTGATAATTCAGGTTATTGATTCAAGTCGAATGTGCTTATTCAAGTGGAGCAAATGTCCTGCTTAAGAGTAGATCAACACAATTAAGCGAGTTGATTGCAACCCTAGACATAGGGCTTACTAAAAATCTGTCGAATTAGAGTCAAATCTAATAAGGGAATCCATAGATCGAGTTAATGCGACAATAGGGGTTTTAATTAGAAAGAGATTTCAAATAATCAACCTAGAGTCAGTTGTTTTTAGTCTCGAGAGAGATATTAACATAAATCGGGGATTTCTACGGATTAAGACGAGTGAATAAATCATATGAATCAAAAGTAATAAGTGAAGTCTAGGTGGATTCTTCCTTAGGTATTGTCTATCTCATAAGTTGTCTAAAAGTATTTTCCCAATTCTTTCGTTGTCATGTTTTAATTAATTAATTTTAGTTTAAAAGAATTCACTCCAATACTTAGGCTAAATAATAAGAAGATAGTAACTACTAGTAGTCTTGGTCCTTCTGGATACGATATAACCGGTTTTACCATAACTATACTATTAAACGATAGGTGCGCTTGCCTTTATTGTTGTCATAGTTAGTTTTAGACACATCACGTTTTTAGCGCCGTTGCCGGGGACTAAGATATTAGGAACGCTAAATTTTTATTACTTTAGCCATTATTTTATTTTATTGCAATTTAATTTCTTTTCTACTTTTCTAATTTTTCTTTCTTTGCTTCTGGCAGGAACTTTTAGTTTATGACTAGAAGGAACCCGTCAGGACCATTACTTTTTGACAGTGATATAGAAGGTACAGCTCATAGAAACCGAAGAGAAATAAGGCGAAGTCTACAACACATAGAAGAAGAGCAAGAAGACAAAACTAATACTACAGAAGAGATGGCTGATAATAATCCGCTACCTCTTGTGGTTGTCGCAAACCCGGTGAATCAAAATCCTGCTCCTCGTACTATGTATGATTATGCTAAACCTAATTTAACAGGAACTGAATCAAGTATTGTTAGACCTGCCATTTCTACAAATAATTTCAAACTGAAACCTAACACTATTCAGATGATTCAGCAGTTTGTTCAGTTTGATGGTTTGCAGGATGAGGACCCAAACAATCACTTGGCAATTTTTTTGGAATTCTGCGACACTTTCAAAATTAATGGCGTTTCTGATGATGCCATTCGCCTTCGGTTGTTTCCCTTTTCATTGAGGAACAAAGCTAAACAGTGGTTGAACTCGTTACCACGAGGATCAATCACTACATGGGACCAAATGACCGAAAAATTTTTACTTAAATATTTTATGCCGGCTAAAACGGCTAAGTTGAGGAATGATATCTCTTCTTTTGTGTAGATGGATTTAGAGACACTTTACGATGCATGGGAGAGATATAAGGATTTACTGAGAAGGTGCCCTCACCATGGGTTACCTTCGTGGCTACAGGTTCAAACCTTTTACAACGGTGTGAACCCCTCAACTAGGCAATTGATTGATTCAGCCGTCGGTGGAACCCTTAATAACAAGACCCCTGAAGCGGTTTATGAGTTTATAAAGGAGATGGCACTGAATAACTATCAATGGCAAGTTATGAGGATAAAGCCGACAAAAGCCACCAGTGTCTTCAACCTCGATGCAGTAACCATGCTATCAAACCAGGTAGAACTGTTAAATAAAAAGATTGATGGTTTGTGTGGTTCTTTGCAGGTACATTCAGTGATGCATTACGATACGAATAGAGGAGGAATGGGCAATACAAAATATCCATCCTACAACCCTGGCATAGAAAACGAACAGATAAACTATATGGGTAATAATTCTAGACCTCAGATTAATCCCTATAGTAACACTTATAATCCAGGTTAGAGGACCATCTTAATTCTTCATGGGGTGGTCAAGAAAATCAGAGACAACAACCCCTTCCAGGCTTCCAACAACAAACCTACCAGCAGGAGAAAAAGGCGAGCCTTGAAGATGTGCTAGCAAAGTTTATTTCGATGTCAGAGACTCATTTTTAGAATACCAAAACGGCATTGAAAAATCAGCAAGCATCGATTCAAGGGCTTGAGAATCAAATTGGACAACTGGTTAAGTTAGTTTCCGAAAGGCAGCCAGGTAGTTTACCTAGTAACACCAAACCTAAACCAAAAGATCATGTGAAAGCAGTTACGCTAAGGAGTGGGAAGGAGTTGGTTGAAGCTGAAAAGAAGATGCCACAAGAAACTAATAAGGAAAAGGGTGAGGAGGTAAACGAGAATGTAACACCGGTACTTAAAGAGTATAAACCACCGATCCCATATTCGAAAAAGTTGAAGAAAGACTGCATGTGTAACACCCCAAACTCGGGTTGTAACGTTATGGCCGGATCTAGCGTGCCACATCAGGTGATGTTTAAAACCTCATGGAAGTTTGAAAAACACATTGTCAAATTCTAACTTAAACGTTCAAAATTTTGTTTCTCGTTGCTTATTCACAAAAGAAGTTTGCTCGAATTAACACCCATTCGTAAAATGCACGTATTATCTTATTTATTAAAAACCAGTTCAGTTACAGAAGTTTGGTCTTAACATTTACGAAAACGTGATATTTGGAAAATAGTTGTTTAATGTTTTGAAAACCTCGTGTTGATTAAATTTGCAGTGTTTAAAGAAATCCCAAATAAAAGTTAAAAGCATTCCAATGGCCTTATTACAACAATTATAAAACCCAATAATTAAAGTAAAGTAATTCTAAATTGAAATACTAAATTCACCCTTGAAACATACGGTACGTGTGGCCACCTCCGAGTCCCTCGTGGCTCCAAATCCCCTAAGGCTCGGGATTACCTGCACCATTAAAGGAAAAGGGTGAGTTACAAGAACTCAGTGTGTAATCCCGCCATGATCACATTCAGGCCCAAGCCCATGCAAGATCGGGCCGGGCCTAAGCCCCAAAATCATGGTAATGCAACGAAAATGCAGCCCAACCCAATCCAACCATCACACCACCCGTACCAACCCTACACACCATGTGAGGACCAAGTCAACCCACCCAAATTTCTACACACTCAAGAACGCAATGAGCCGCCAATATCAACGCAACAAAGCCGCCAAGTAATAGTATCACGTGGTCGAGCCACTAAAATCATATATCGTGGCGTGAGAGCCATCGATCGATATAACGTGGCATAGCCACCAGTACAGTACTTCCTCCACATACATAACCCAACCCAATGCAACTTCTCGTGACATATTAATCCAGTGTATGCAACAATTTACCATCATAATAATTAAACATATTACACATAAACATACTAAATCTACCCCTAGGGGTATAAAGGTAATTTGGTCGGTAGGGGTAAAATAGTAATTTACCCCTCAGGGGTATTCTAGTAATTTCACCCAACGAGGGCATTTCAGTAATTTCACCCTTTGAGGGTATTTCAATAATTTACCCACCGAGGGTATTTCAGTAATTTGGCCATCTAACGGCCTTTCCCTCGCCTCGAGCGACTCGGGACCCCTTTTTGGTCGTTGGGCCTAAAGCCCAATTTCGGCCCTAACGGGCCCACATGCTCGTGTGGCCCATTCTGCTCGTTTTCAGGCTCGGTTTTGCAAACTTCGCAGTCACATCAGTCTTTCGGCAATTTTCCATCAGTTTTGCTCATGAGGGCCAGTTAGCCCATGGGCCCACTTAGCCCGTTCTGGCTCGATAAGGCCTGTTATGGCCTCCGTTTCACGAAAGTGCTCGTGACACTCTCAATGATATACTGCCATCATTAGTGACTTAGTTTATCACTACGAGCGCTCGCACGCTCGAGTGTCTCGGTTGCCGATACTTCGGCTTTTCGACATTTTGGCTTATGCCCAAATCACAGAACATCACATAGTCACAATCAATAGTGTGAGATTACACACCTGTTACAAGTGTAGGTTGAACTCCCGAATTTACGCACCTAAGAAGTCAACAACTCTAAACTGTTAGTCTTAATCCTTGATACGATATCTCCAAGAATTGAGATCGATAAATCAATCTACACTACTTACCAACTACCAAGAGATCCACTGCAAAGAAAAGTGTTTAGTCGGCTCTTTGGTTAAGCACGTCGAGTCCCTAGCAATGTTTGAACGAAAAGGAGATGTTAGCTACACCATACTCATGGCCACAATTGAAATCAAGATGACCTTTTCGGCTTGAGAGAAACCAAAACAATTAAGAAAAGAATTGGCCAACCCCATATTCGGCCCTAACCACACTTACCAACCACGGTCCAAGATTCGAAGTCTGAACAAACGGAGAGAGAAGGGTATGCCTATATCCTAATAGATATAAATTTGGCCCTATTCTCAAAGGGTCAAGGTTTTAAGTGTTTCGGCCTATGCTCTGAATGGAGATGGAAAGAACAATAAGAAGAAAAGAAGATGTTGTATTCGGCCAGAGGAGAAACCGAAAGGAAATAAAGAATTCAACAACATACACAAGTAGTAATCGTGAGGTGATGGAAAGGAAGAAAGAAGGTGGGAGAAGAGAGGCTTGTTCATCTAGCAATTGTCAAAACGTGAGAGAGATAGGAGACTTTGGAATGCAATGGTTTCGGCAGGGATCAAAAGAAAGTAAAAGAATGAACTCGAAAAGTCCCCAAAATGCTAAAATGCAGACAATTCCCCCAAGAAGATTCAGAGAAAAAAAATGGCACTTCCCTCACACTGACCGAATATGCACTTTCCAAATATGAGAAGTCTTTGGCCAAAATTCCCTATTCACATCCCCACATTCGGCCAACTCCCCCTCACTCATCCATCCCCACGATTTTCTCCATTAATCCCTCCTTAATTCACTCTCCATCACTCATTCAAATTCACCCAACAACCTTGACCAATTCAAACACTTCTCCATCAGTATTTGATTCCAACACAACCTCTTGTCTTCTCCTGAGCAAAATAGAAGCCTCCAATTTGCCATCTATGGGATTCGAACCCCTTCTCCCCTTGCTCTGCCAATGACGCCACAGCCACCACACCACACACTCCACTTGTGTCTCCTAAACACACACAATTTTACTTAAGTCTTGCTTCTGACAGCCCTCTCCACTAAAGGGCCAAAAACCAAAAATTTTCCAAGGCTCTGACTCGAACCCGGGCCTCCCTAGAACCCCCAAACACACCCAAACAACTAGCTAGACAAGCTCAACACATGCAATTATGCAAAATCACAAACCCCTAATTTTTGAGATGTTACAGCATGGATGCACAATTTGGTAAATTTCTTGAACTTTTTAAACAATTACATATTAACTTACCTTTTGTTGAAGCTATTTCGCAGATGCCGACATATGCAAAATTCTTAAAAGAGCTTCTAACAAATAAAAGGAAGTTTGAAGAGCTATCAACCGTGGAACTTAACGAGGAATGTTCAGCTATTCTCCAAAATAAACTTCCAACCAAATTGAAAGATCCAGGAAGTTTTACCATTCCCTATTTAATTGGTAGTTTAAATATTGAGAAAGTATTAGCTGATTTAGGTGCCAGTATTAATTTAATACCTTATAAAATGTTTAAGTAGCTTGGTCTTGGGGAACCAAATCCCACTAGGATGAGTATCCAATTAGCTGACAGATCTATTAAGTATCCTAGGGGAATTATTGAAGATGTTTTGGTAAAAGTTGATAAATTCATATTCCCTGTTGATTTTGTTGTGCTTGACATGGATGAGGACATTGAGGTACCTTTAATTTTAGGACGCCCATTTTTAGCCACTAATAGGGCTGTTATTGATGTAGGTGATGGTAAACTTGTGCTCAGGATAGGTGACGAGGAAATTATTTTTAAAATTTATGATGCTATGCGATACTCTAGAGAGCAAGATGATTCCTGATATTTTATCGATGCTATTGATCATTCCATTCAGGATTCTTTTCAGGAAATCATACATAAAGACACGTTGGAACTGTGTCTTGCCCAAGGAGAGGAGGCCGATGACGATACCAATGAGATGGGGGAGGTAAAAATTTCTTTCCCGAGACAAAAGAAGTATGAGGGCATTGAAATAAATGACGAACTAAAACAAAAAACCCTCTATTGAAGAGCCCCCCAAATTGGAATTGAAACAGTTACCAAATCACTTAGAGTATGCATTCCTCGGAGATGATTCTACACTACCGGTAATTATTTCTTAAGAATTGGAACCCAATGAGAAAGACGAGTTAATAGAGGTACTAAAGGAGCATAGAAGAGCTATAGCTTGGAAAATTTCTGACATTAAAGGGATAAGCCCATCATTTTGTACCCACAAAATTTTAATGGAAGATGAATATAAACCATGTGTGCAACCTCAAAGACGATTAAATCCCAACATGAAGGAAGTTGTTAAAGCTGAGGTAATTAAACTTCTAGATGCTGGAATTATTTATCCTATTTCGACAAAGATTTGGGTAAGCCCCATGCGAGTTGTTCCAAAGAAGAGAGGCATGATTGTTATAGCCAATGAAAAGAATGAATTGATTCCAACAAGGACAGTCACAGTGTAACACCCCTTACCTGTATTCAACACCGGAACAGGGTACGAGGCATTATCGAACATACAACGCAAGCATTCACACAAATCCGAGTCATAAGTTTGCGTCTAATTTAAAACATTTGTATTCAATCATAAAGTCCCTAATATGAGCCTATGAGGCCCAAAATGTACATTGGAAGTGGTTTGGGACTAAACCGAGAACTTTAGAAATTTTTACAAAATTTAAAAAATTTTGCTAACTGCAGGGCTCACACGTCCGTGTAGATCTTGGGACACGCCCGTGCTCTCTCAAGGCATGCCCGTTCCTTGTGACCGTGGTCGACACTGACTAAAATCACACGGCCATGGCACGCCCGCACCTTCCACCCGTGGTCAACACTGACTAAAATCACACGGCCATGGCACGCCCATGTATCATGGCCGTGGGGCATTTACAAAATGACTTACATAGCCAACACTTTAACTAACAATCACATCTTGACAAAATACTCAAGTCCTATACATGCCATACTCAAAACAAGTCTAAGATTGTTATACCAAAGTGCTGCCGATAGTGTGATTTTCGAACTCCTGCAGTCACGATCCTCGAGTTGCCTTGGCAATACTACAAGGAAGAAGGACAATGAAAAAGGGTAAGCATAAAGCTTAGTAAGTTGCATGGAAATAAAAAAAACAATCATAATACTCATAAAAATAATCCATCCACGGTATTCTCTAACCATACACAAATCAAGGCTTCTTGCCATGCTTACTTACGATTCGCCCTTACTTAGTACGTACTGTGCCACACATCGCAATCGTTTCTTCGCGACCCAGTCACGAGTACCTGTATTTACTCATTCACATGACTTAAATATCATTCTCATTTCTACTTCTAAATTCATCCACTTATCCCACCACTCACAAGGGATAGTCATAGACACGTGTTTACAGCCATTACTATAAATGTACAGCCAATGCCACGTCCCTGAGGTGGTCTTACATGGAGTCTTCTCTAGGTACCAATGCCATATCCCGGACATGGTCTTATATGGGATTACCTCTAGGTGTAACGATGCCATATCCCAGATATGGTCTTATACGATTTCCATGTTTATCGCCGAAGCCATATCCCGGATATGGTCTTATACGGGATCTCAACTCGATGCCGAGGCCATGTCCCGGACATGGTCTTATACGGGACCTTATTTATTCCATATTTCAATGATAGCGTTTCTATAATCAACATGGCCCAATTAGGACTCCAACATCTCATTCATATTAACTACTCAATTTAGTAATGCATTATGCTTTAATATAATGCCAAGCATTTCTCAACATGCTAATATGAATATTGTTTAAGTCACATACAACTTACCTCATTTTCAAAATGAGCTAGTTTCTTAGGTTCAGTCCAAGACTTTATTCTTTCCCCGTTCGAGGTGGATTCTCGTCTCCTCTTGCTCTATAATAGCAAATTAGCTCATTTTAATCACTACATTAATACAAGCATTTCAATAACCATGCTTAAGCAAATTTACCAGACTAATACGCGTAGATTTCCATACCACACGGGTGTAGCCGTGGCCGTGTGGACACCACGGGTAGGCACATCAGCGTGGCAGAGACTGTGTGGGCCAAGGACGGAAATTTTTCCCAAAACACGAGTTACGATAAAACTCCACGGCCATGCGACATAGCCGTGGTCGAAACTGACTCAAAAACACGGGCTGTGATAAAAGGCCACGGCCGTGCAATATGGCCGTGGTCGATACTGAGTAAACGACACAGGCATGAGACACGCCCGTGCCCAGAAGCCATGGTTGAAACTGAAAGAACCACACGAGCGTGACACACGCCCATGCCTTTAGGTCGTGGTCGATACTGACTAATTACCACAGGCGTGAGACTCTAAACACGGGCGTGGGACTCTAAACACAGGCGTGGGAGAAATGAATCAAACATTACACGGCCGTCCGATTAGGCCGTGTGAACCAACATGCCTTGGGGCCACAGGCGTGGGATAAGGATCAGTCGCACCCTAATTCAAAATTTACTAAACACACGGGCTAAACGGTAGGCACAGGGCCGTGGGCCGTGACCGTGTGCCCTAATTGCTATTTAAACCACACCACTATTCAGTTTCTTCCCAAAAAAAATTTCCCCTCCCTAAAAACCCTAGCCATTCCCCACTCTCCCAACTCAGCCCGGCCACCACCGTCGACACCCCCTCCTCCTTTCTCCTTCTTTTTCTTCCTTCCCTTCTTCACAACATGCAATCCACGCCCGTGTGAGGTCGACACGCCCACGCGACACCACCACAACCGTGCGCTTCCTCCCACCACCTCACCGTTAGTCACCATTATTTTACCCTCCATTTTTTATTAGTTATGTATTCTTATTATTCAGTTCTATTTTCTTAATTATCATTATCTTTATTAGTTGTTTTAGCATTATTAGATTTTATTTCATAAACTATGTTAATTTCTATTCTAATTATTTCCTCTTGAATTCTTAATGCTCACTATTCTGATATTTCTAATTGTTAGACAAGTCATTTTATTATTAATTAGTTGATTTCTCTTTTAGTCATCAATATTGCTGTCTCATTATTCACTAGACTTATGTGTTCTTAGTTTTCAGTAGTAGGATTATAGCAAGAATATAATAATTAGTAGGAGCTTACATTCTTGGTTGATTCAATGATACTTAGTTATTATACGTCTTTTGCAGGTATGTAATGACGCCCCCGCATGGGAAGAAAACCTCCGTTCCCGCTACAAAAAAGAAAAAAAATGCCGGTGTGACCTCCTCAAGCGCTTCTACCGAAGTACGCCACCCATTCTTATAGTTTCCTTCGGAGCCCCAGGAGGAGCTCTTTCGGTTACTTCATGCACGACCCCTCTACGTGGGGAGGTGTATTGATTGGGCCGCCCTAGAGCAGGTCCAGCTAGCCGACCGGTTCGAGCCCTTTTATCCACCGACCCTTGGGGACACTTATTTGATATCATCGCCTACATACCTAGAGCTCACTTTGGAGTTCTGTTCTACTTTCCACCTCCAGACGGTCATGACGAACTTTGACGACTCTGGCACAATCCAATTCCGTCTCGGAGGCCTCGTACGTGAGCTGAGTGTCCCACAGTTCGGAGCCGCTTTAGGACTTTACACTGAGGAATTCATGGAGGATGACGACTTCGAGGATCTCCATTGCCATATCCACCGCTCCCCTTCGTCATGTTGGAAGGATTTGGTCCCTGTCTCAACGACATATGATCCCAGTCGCTCTAAGGACTCCACTCTCGCCCCATCATTATGGTACTTACACGCCATCCTGGCTCATACTCTAACAGGGAGGCGAGAGAGAACCGGCATCGTCAACACCCACGACGCCTATTTCTTGTGGTGCATGGAAAACGGGCATATTTTTTACTTAGCCTACTTCATCGCCCGTGCCATGCAGCATCAGACGGGGCGGCATAGGAGAGGACTCATCTCCATGGGTCCCTACATCACGTGCCTGGCTTGATATTTTGGGCTCCTCAACACCGCCACTCAGTCCTCCTCACTCACACTTATAGGACAGATGTCCCCACAGGGCATCCAGACGATGCTTCACATAAGGATGATTGAGCGCTGCCGTGGGTTTGATCCTCCCCAGTACCGGCTCTCGCAACCCACCGAGCAGGATGACCCAGAGGACATTACTGATGATGTCCCCCCACAGCACAAGGAGCCATCGTCTGCACCACCACCGCCACGCCAACCAGCTCATGTAGCAGCTTCACTAACTGACATTTCTGAGCGCCTCACTAGGTTCGAGCAGTATTGTACGCAGTAATTTAATGACAACACTCGACGATTCGAGGGCATCGAGGTGACATTGCAATAGATCTGTCAACACTTTCACATATCGCCGCCACCTCCACCTCGTGACGCATCCGACGATGAGGACCTTTGAGTCTAATTATTTTATTTTTTATTTTTATTTTCCTTCTATTTTTTATTTCTAGTCCATTTCCCTTTATATTTTGTATTATAATTCCAAAAGACTTATCTTTTATATTTTGAAATTTATTATAGTTTTTATAATTATTCCTAATCGAGTAGTCCCGTAACCTTCTTCCACAGTTATGTTTATGTTCTTAATAGTTGCTCAGAATTATGCACTTCACTTTGCTATATCTACAATTCCGCGTCAACTACTCCATGGATTTCATCCAAAATTCAGGAAGTTTCACTTCTCTTCCTCTCTTATGATATTCTTATTATATTGTCATTATATATCTTTGTACATTAAGGAAAATGTACATCTTAAGTGTGGGGAGGCTATTTAATTGATTATCAGAAAATCCCTGAATTACGTTTTATTCTTAAGTAATTTGCTCATATTGCTATTAGAATGAAACTTATATCGATTTATGATTTTCATTTATATGTTTCAGATTAAGTCATAGGTAATTGTACGTTGATGGTTTAAACTTTAAGATTAGAGGATCAAGCATGATAAGTCTATTTTTAGAATAAAATTAAAATTTTTAGGTTGTTTTCCTAAATTTAAATATTACCTTGAAGTTTGAAATTTGCAAGGTTGACATCAAAAACCATACTTTTGTGAGATTTTGAGCCTTTTAGAGCATATTCTTTTCTTGCTCACTTTATTGTTGGTTATGAGTGTGTCAACATTGAACTGTTATTTTAGAACTTGCTTCGATTATGCATGTCGAGACCACACCTTTGATTTGATATACTAAGATGATAAAGGCACTTAGGATTTAACCCACTTACTCTATTAAAAGCCTACCTTCATAATTAACCCCTAGTGAACCCCTTTGAAGCCTAATCAACCATTTCTTGATATACCACTAATATTAAACCAAAACCCATTTTGTATTTGTTATCACCATTTCTCTTGACTAACCTTATATCGAGATTTGATTTGATCAGTTGCCTAACTACATTCTTTATTTTAGTTGTTAAATTATATCTTATTATCGTAAATACTTATTCCTAAAAAAATAAAAAAATAATAATTTTGGCAATTTATTCATTATTAGTTCTTTGTTATTTGAGCTTAAGCAGTTAATGGTACATTTTGAAAAGAAGCTCGTGTTATTAGTGATAAGTTTTCAATTGATGTAATTATCAGTATTAGTCTAATTTTTCTAGTTAGGTAATTTATCAATTCAATCTCGATACTAACCCTCTAATTCAGACTTTATCCACACCTTTAACCCAAGCCCCATTACAACCCTTTAAAAGACCTTTTGATTTGTGTATCATCTCATTTTATAGTGGCAGAGATTTGATTTTCATGCAAGCCTATGGGATTAACTTTTCATGTTTGACTTTTGAGTGCTTAATTTGAACCTTAAACACTTTAAGTGGTTTGACTGAATCTTTAGTGAGGATGTCAATACTTGTCAGTTTTGAATCAGAGGTAATTATTTAGGTAAGGGGAAACACCTATGTTTTCATGCTATAAAAATCTATGACTTAGATTGTTTGAATATCTAGGACTCTTCTAGTTAAATTATCAGTGTATGAATTATCTATGAATTATGATGAGACATTATGAATGAGAATTATGAATTGAGGAAGTTAATTTTAAATGTGAGTTGAGGATTTTGCTTGAGGACAAGCAAAGGCTTAAGTGTGGGGATATCTGATAAACCATAATTTATACATATTTTAACCCCATGCTTAGCTTATTTTTGGATTAGCTTTCATTAGATTTGATGAATCTGATGCTCCTAATCCTTTAATTTCATGTTTTATCCTCGGGAGAGCTTAGGAGTCAAAAAGAACGAGAAACGGGCCAAAAAGGGACAAAATGGGCCTATCTTAGAATCCAACACGGCCTGGACCATTGGACACGGCCGTGTGCTACGATCAGGATCGACCATGGCCTGGACTATCGTCCACGGGCAGACCCCACGGCCGTGTGTGGTGAGCAGGAGCGAGCACGGCCTAAGGCTATCGAACACGGGCATGTCACACGGGCGTGTCCCTACCGTATCAAAGATCAATTCTATCTGGAAAAGGTTACTTGTGGGCGAAGAAAGGCGTTCCAAAGCCTATATAAACACCCTAGGGGGTGAACTAAAGGAGGACGCGGAATAGAACGTAGAAAATACTCAAAGACAGTCGTCGAAAGCAGCTCGGAGGAAGGATCTCCATCAAGACTGAGGATCTCCCATCAAGTTCTATAGAAGTTTTTTGGGTTTTCTTATGTTATGTAGTTTTCCTTATTTTGAGATGTTTCCTTCTATCAATATGAACTAAACTCCTTAGATACCTAAGGGGATGAAACCTAGATGAATCTTATTATTATTTGATTTATAAGATAAATACTTGTTCTTATTCTTAATTGTGAGTTATTATTCTTGTTTTGATAATTCAAGTTATTGATTCAAGTCGAATGTGCTTATTCAGTGGAGCAAAAGTCCCTGTTTAAGAGTAGATCAACACAATTAAGCGGAGTTGATTGCAACCCTAGACATAGGGCGACAAAAATCTGCCGAATTAGAGTCAAATCTAATAAGGGAATCCATAGATCGAGTTAATGCGACAATAGGGGTTTTAATTAGAAAGAGATTTCAATTAATCAACCTAGAGTCAGTTGTTTTTAGTCTCGAGAGAGATATTAACATAAATCAGGGATTTCTACGGATTAAGACAAGTGAATAAATCATATGAATCAAAAGTAATAAGTGAAGTCTAGGTGGATTCTTCCTTAGGTATTATCTATCTTATAAGTTGTCTAAAAGTATTTTCCCAATTCTCTCGTTGTCGTGCTTTAATTAATTAGTTTTAGTTTAAAAGAATTCACTCAAATACTTAGGCTAAATAATAAGAAGATAGTAACTACTAGTACTCTTGGTCCTTGTGGATACGATATAACCGGTCTTACCATAACTATAATATTAAACGATAGGTGCGCTTGCCTTTATTGTTGTCATAGTTAGTTTTAGACACATCAATTTCTTTACCTATTTCTTGTAATTTTTATATTTTTGAGATCGTTACAACTAGGTCCAGCTAGCTCGTACCTTCATTTTTGAATTTGTTAAAAATTTTAGAAGTTGCCATTGATGAATCTTGATTGTTTTTGGTGATAATTATGTGCTTCAAGCTTTGATTGTGATTTTTGGTTGTTTTGTAAAGTGATTTGAGTTAGTTTTTAATTAAAGGATTAAATTATTAAAATGTTAAAATCACATGGTTAATTGGTGAATAAAAGGTGTTTTGTGGACTATTTAGAAGCCTTGAACATTCAGTTGGTATTCTGAGTTTTTAGAAATGGTTAATTTGATGATTTTCGGGTTAAGGGACTAAATTGCATAAATTTTAAAAGTTAGCGGCAATTGTTTAAATTTTGAAAATGAAAGGGTATAAATTGTAGAATAAATTGGAATATGAAATGTAAGCTAATAATTGTCAAATTTTACATTTTAGATCAAGACCCTGTTGACTTACGTGGAAAATGGAAAATTTTAGAATAGTCTTTGAACTTCTGCAACTATTACAATTTAGTCCAGATAAGTTCATTCGGTTTGTAATTTAATATCTATATGAATTGTATGATGATATGATATGAAATAGTGGATATTAATTGGTCTATTGATGATGTAAAGTTGTTTGGAAAATGTTATTGAATTTCGGTACTTGGGCTGGATGAACGCGAGATAGAGTACAACTGAATGATGGCATGTTATGCGGGGTTGGAGTGGAGATTGATGTGGCATGCTTTATATATATTTCTCAAGTATACCAAGGTTCAGCATTTGTTGCGAGCCCTCGTGTTATACTATCATGTTCTGGTGTGTTATAGAGGTAGATGTATAGCCTACGGGCTAGGCACTTAGTGCCGAGGCGTGTTATCGGTTGGATTAGCTCTCAGGAGCGTTAGGCGTGTTATTGGTTGGATTAGCTCTTATAATCGTTTGGTGTGTTTCGATTGGATTACTTGTGTACTCGTATCTATAAGTCGTTCATCATGTCGTAAATTATTATATTACAACTTGTTTAATGACTTTGAATTATATGACATGTACTTGACATCTTTAATTGACTCTATTGTGGACATTTATGTTTTTCGGAAATTATTAGTTGAGCTTTGAATTGAACTATGTAATTCATCAGTTTGCAATTATGGATGACAGGAAACATTTGTTGTTGAATTATATTTGATTAAATTGTTATAGTTACTTCGGTAAGATTTATTGTTTCTGTCTGTCGAACTTACTAAGCTTCAATAAGCTTACTTGTGTTACTTGCATTTTCTTGTAGATATCTTTTCGTGAGACGGGCGATCGGATCGGTACTCAAGTCACACTATCCATTTGATTTCGATAGTTTTTGAACGTTTATTTTGGATTATATGGCATGTAATAGGTCGTTATCTCGATGACCTCGTTTGATATGTATATATATATATCTATAAAGCATGTAATTAGTTCATCTTTTAATCGATGTTGTCTTGTAATGTGATGATAGTTACATGGTTGCTAGGTTTGGTGGTGAATATAGTTCATTTTGTGAAATTGTGGTTAAGTTTTTGGTAAGCTTTTCTAAGAATAAATATGGTACATGTTTGATCTTAACTTAGCAAGTTATAAGGTTAAGTATTTAGCTTAAAATTGATAAGATTATATGTTTTGAACGGATGAATGGTTGATGATTTATATTGTTGTATAAGTGTGTATACTTGTGGTACCATTGAGGGTACATTGGTTAGGCACTTAAGATGGTTGATTTAGCATGTTTTAAGAATGTTTAATGTCATTTTGAATAGGTCTAATGGTTGGTAGATGGATTGCTTAGTGTCTAAGAAATCTTTAAATGGTAAACTTGAGTTTTAAGGTTCGTTTTGGAGCACACAGCCTGGGACACAGGCTGCCACACGGTCGTGTGCCATACAGGGTCTGAGACACGGCCCACATCACAGCCATGTGTATCAAGTTAGTGAGTTACACGGTTTGGTACACGACTTACGACACGGTCGTGTGATCTAAGTCAGTGAGTTACACGGTTTAATACACGGGCTGGGACACAGCCGTGTGTTCCAACTTCGAATACTCACATGGCCTGAGTTATGTCACATTGCCGTGTGTCCCCTATTTTTTGAAAATTTTCATATTTTCCTGAAATTTCTTGACTTGTTTCAATTTAGTCCCTGATGGTTTTAAGATTATTTCTTTAGTCCCTTAAGCTTGATTTAAGCCTCGTAAATGTAAGTTATTATTTTAATTCAATTACTATATGGTATTTGAGAAATTATATTGTAATGATCATGATTTTACATGTTTATTTCTATTAACTTGCTGTAGCATTCCCGTAACCTTATCCCAATGATAGATACGTGTTAGGGGTGTTACACCACTTATCCTTGGTAGACCATTACTTGCAACCAAAAGAGCACTAATTAATGTTCAAGAAGATAAATTTACCATGAGGGTCAATAATGAGCAGCTAACTTTCAAAATTTTCTCTTCTTTGAAACATTCGAATAATAAAAAAGAATGCTTCTCAATTAGTGTGATAGACAAATTTAATTTTGATTCTCTGAGAATGTTTATCTAGTTGATTTGTGCAAACTACTTTGGTTTCTAAACTTAAAATAAAAGATGGTGTGCTTAAGGAATTTATGAGCACTTTTGATTATATTCCAAAGTATGTGAGACCAATGTCAAAGTTTGAATCATTAAGTTTACACTTGGGATCTTTGAAGGATTTGAAGTCCTCTTTTAAACAGCCATTACAAAAGTGATATAAGGTGAAGCAGTGACATGGAAAAGGTTTGCTCGAAAACGAATTGAGCCAAGGCGTTATTCTTATTTAAGTCACGACTTAAGATAAGTCTTGGAAAGTTGAAATTTTATCGGCCAAAAATTGTTTCAGGTTTTAGAGATGTTTCTTTACCAAGTAGTAAAACTTCTTCAACAAAGACTTAAATACTGTTGGAGAGGCAGTGTAGATCATCGAGACATCATCATCAAACTTCTAATGCTTAAAATCTGATAGATTCGTGCCATGACTATAACTAAAGCACTTCCTAGGAGGCAACCGAAGTCCTTAGGGTTTTTTTTCTAATAATTATTTACTCTATTCTATTTTCCTTTATTTTTTTCAAATTTTTTTTATTGGCTAACAATTTTATTTTATTTTTACTTTTATCTTGTTTTTTTAGTTTATTTTTATGAAGATACGAAGGTTGTTGATAATGTAATTCTATTACAATAAGTTGAAGCACAACTACAAAGACGAGAAATTATAGACTCGTTCCATTGAAGCGAAATCTATTTTCGTTGGAGCAAAACTAGGCAGAGAGTTTACTAAGTTTTCTGTTGGAATGGAATCTATTTTCGTTGGAGCAAACTTAGTTTGCTAGTTTTTCGTTGGAGCAGAACTTGTTTCTATTGGAGTGAAACTAGGTAGAGAGTTTGTTAAGTTTTTTTTTTTTTGGAATGGAATATGTTTCTATTGGAGCAAAATCATTTTTCTAGTTATCCATTGGGGCAGAATTTGTTTCTTTTGGAGTGAAACTAGGCAGAAAATTTGGTAAGTTTTCTATTGGAATGAAATCTATTTCTAGCGGAGCGAACCTAGGCGGAGAGTTTTTTGTGGGGGCGAGAAATATATCTGTGGGAGTGGGCATGACAACTAATAAGGGAGTGACTTGTGGTAGTTCAATTTATTTTATTTTATTTATTATTTATTTTTATTATCTTCTTTATTTTATTTTATTTACTTTGGGGTTTTCTTCTAAACCTTGGAATCACGATACCTCCAACAGAACCAAGAATGGAAGCCACTTTGGGTATCGTGATATCCACTTTGGGTATCGTAATATCCACTTGCCGAGAATCATCTCAAGTTCAAGATTGTCTGAGGTATCACGATATCTTATTCCTTGGTAACGCGATACCAACATCGTGAGGGGAAAAAAATTGACACAAAGGGTAGTCCTTGTCCACCCAAAGCACCAACCATTGAAGACCAGTTCAAGGGTATTTTGGTCACAAGAATAGGGTCATAATAGCTACTTATATCAACCAAAATTTGGCTGAGAGAAGAGGAGGCCACATTATCTTAGCTTAGCCTTAGTTTTCTTTAGGTTTTCTGTTTAGTTTTCTGCACTTTTTCTAGGGTTTATATTTTCTCATCCTCTTTCTTAGTTTTAGAGTTTAATTTTACTTCACTTTCTTCTTGTTCTTAATGTTCTTATAGTTAGTTAAATTAGTTATCATTGTAGCTTAGGTTTATTTGAACTTTCAGTCCCTGTACCTTGGTTGTCATGACATTTCTAGCTTTAGTTTAATGTGTTTTAGTTTTCTTTATTTTAAATCTATTAAAGTTTGTTCTTTTTATATTTATTGCTTTAGATTTTCTTGTTGAATGCTTCTCTTTACATGTCCTTTAAGTTTTATTGCATAAAAATCCCAATTTTTACCTTTTTTCTTAAGCTTTTCTTTAACGGCTTCCATTCTTTTCATTTCCTTGTTTATTAGTTTTATTTTCAGCATGAGTAACTAAATCTTTAAAGGGGTAGGTTGATGGAGGTGTGGTGAGCTTATTTTTGGACGAGAGACCAAATTGTAATAAATTGGACTAATTTGAATGAACCTAAAAACTTAGGAATGATGACCCTAAGGGAATATCTAGGCAAGTTAGACTGAGAGGAGATCTTGTTGGGCACCAATCCATTAGTCCCAGGTCAACTGGTGAGATCGAGAGATAATCCGGATTAATTTTTCTAACTTGGTAAAATTGATACCGAGAAATAAAATAGAGTCATTTTGGGAGTTTAAGCGATTTGGATCCCTAATTTAAGGATTAGTGAATCACATTGAGATCAACCAGCCACCTCTTGTTATTTAATTGTTAATTTCGTAATTTTACACGTTTTACAATTTAGTCCTTGTTAGCTAGATCGTAGATTAGTTTAATTTCTCTTGACTTTATGATTTGTTGTAATATATTTTTTTGTGATTAACTGGTTAGACTCTTTATTTTGCACGCACGTTATTTAGAAATTGCTCAATCCACGATTTTCTTGGGTTCGATTCTTGGAATAATCCAGTATTCCATTGTAACACTACAAATATTACAACTGACCTGTCACACTTGCAGTAAAGCCGCAATATTTATATTCGTTATAATCTCAGTGTTGATTTACATCTCTCCCTCGTTTGTGAGAGAGAGGGAGAGAAGCAGTCACTAACCATCTATAAATGTGTTATCGTTTATAGTTAAATATCACATCAAAAATATATCGAATTAAATCGATGGTGTTTGCAAGAGTATGGATCAAATTGTAATTTAGTTTAGTACGACAAAATACTGGTAAGTATTCCGAGGATCGTACCCAAAGGATTGCAGGTTAGAGAAATTAATATTAAATTAATTACAGAAAATAAATACTAATTTAATCGAGTCACAAATTAGTACTGTGAATCTAGATTAAAATATTTGTTAAAATGATTAAATTAACTAACCTAAACTAACCTACTGAACTTTCCTATTCCTAATGTCTACAATGAGAGCCTCTAGCCTATGATTGATTAAATCCCTAATTAATAAACAGAAGATTAACTAATTTCATAATTCAGGTTCTAATATGAATTAGCCATTAATTAACTAGTATTACCTCCCGGTTCTACTAATTAATTAATTGGCAGATACTCACTTATCTCCCGACCTCACTTTCTCCGCCAGGATAACTACAATGTACTTGGTTTGACTTATCTCCCGATCTCGTCTATCCTATAATTACTTATTAGGGTTGTCAAGCCTAATAGTTTAAGAACACATAAAGTATACCAACTAATCCTATTATGAACCCTTATGTTGTTGTTAATTAATCGACTTGATTAATTAATTAGTTCAGTAAACGACTTATGCAAGATATGAAATAAACACAAGAAATTATTCTAATATTCATACAACAGTTAATTGGTCAAGTTAACAAAGCATAAATAAAAGAATAAAGAAAAAGATAGGAGAATGTTCATTGATAATTATATTGAGTGCAGATCCGGAGCAATATCCGCTCGCAATTGTCTTCACATCGGAATAAAAAAGTTCCGACTACACGAACATAAAAATAAAAGAAAACTAAAACTGAATAGAAAATTGTCTAGGTCAAAAAATGCTTACAATCTTGGTGACCCAAAGGTTGCTTATATAGGCAACGACCTACTTGGTAACCAAGCATCTCGAGATACACTTAGATACCAATGAATAACATATTTTGCTAAAAGCTAGGGTCCAAATATGAAAATTTCCCAATTGTGTCGTCCAAAGAAATCAACCATTTTCTTCCACACCAAGTCGCGTCGTCGGGACCTGGTAATGCTTCTCGTCCCAACGTCGACACCATGCAATGTCTTCTCATTTCATCATCACGTCATCGTGACAAGAGGTAGTTCCTCGTTAGAACGCCAACTGCATTCTAGGCCTTTGGTAGCGTCATTAGTGTGTTGGGCTCGTTGTCTCACAGCCCGGTCATTATTCCTTGCATTTTTGGACCTCAAATAGTATCATACACACTTAATTAGCTTATTAGTCACTCACGAGGCCCGAATCGGCCTTACGGGTAATTGACATAGCGGAAATTGTGTAAAAACACTTGTTTTTATTAGCTTTTAATTCTAACCAACTACTACCAAAAATGTAATTTTTAATTATAGAAGTGCTAGATACTAGACTCGTTAAATGCATAAATGACCTAAAATAACTATTACAAGTGTTGGTAAGGGAGCCACAATGGAACCTCCAAGAGCTAGCCCCACTGCAGCAGTTGCGCAAGCAGCAACACCACAACAAATCTCGTCTAGCAACCGTGCGAGCAGCAACCATTTGGCTCGTACGACGGGAGACGATGTGGCTACTTCCCCACTCTAAATCCATCTCATTTTGGACCCGATGGTCATTTGCTTCCTCATGAGGATGAGGTCTATGCTGATGATTAGGGGAGTTATTTTTCCTTCTCTTTTGTACTTTTAGTCGTGATATTTATTTTTGAAGTTTCTTATTATGACCGTGTCTTTCACATTGAGGACAATGTGTTATTTAAGTTTAAGGGATAGATATAGTCATAATTTTATACATATTTTTTAGTGTCTAGTTGTGTCGTTTGGTTTTTAGTTAGTTTGCATGTTTAGTAAAAAAAAAGATTGGTTAGTTCTAGTTCGATGATGTTACACCAAGCGTCAATACTTTCGAATTAAAAGATAGTTCCGCATTATGAAAATTCTGTGTTATTTTCTTGCAATTGATTGTTAGAAAAAATCCGGTTTGAAAACGGTTTTCTTACACAACGAAGAATAAAAATTTTGAAAATCGACCCGGTTTGTGTGGTATTTATAGCAATAAACACTAGCCTGAATTCGCACCTGTGTTTTCGGATAGACAGATCCTTGTCGTTCTTAGCTTTCAACCAAATGATCTTCTTCACTATTCTCGTACCACTAACTGCTTCGAATGTGGGCTCGAACAATTCAAATCAAACACAGAACTAGAAATAGTTTTCTTCTCTTTATGTGAAAACAAAAAATCTCTTCTCAAATAGAAACCAAGAAAATCATTATTCCAAAAAATATATTTAATTCTTAGAGAATAAAAGTCTCTTTATTTTTGAGCGAAATAATAATATCAAAAAGTTGTGTTAATAGCTTTATCGGTGTCATCTATTTATAGGGAGAGAAAGTAGAACCCTTGTTGAATTGTAGAAGTTTGTTTCAACTAGAAAAACGAAATTCTAATTCAACTAGAATGTAATGGGTGAAAACCCTAGTTAATGATACTAGGGTTTGCCATCCCCCTTTGTTACATAAGGGGCTTTAGGGCCTCTTCCATATCGGGTCCAATTACAAGTACATTTTGTGCTTTTAAACCAATACTTATAATTGATCCAACCCAATATTTATTTTTCTATTTCCAAAAAATAAACTTCAATATATTTCTAATTAAATAAATTTCTCAACCCAATTCTAATTCCGTTAAAATCATGACAACTTTACCGTAAAAAATCTATGAAAAAATATATTTAATATTGCCGCATTCAACAGTTCACTATGATCAAATGATTTATTTCCATATTCAAACTTTATTTATTTAGGAAAATTAAATTCATTCCTCAAGTCATTTTCATTTTTCATTTTAGTTTTCATTTTCAATTTGGAGAAAACCACATTCATTTCCAAATGATTTCATTTCTCCTTTTTCATTTTAGGGAAAACCTTAATCATTTCCAAATGTTTTATATTTCTCCATTTCATTAATTTTGTTCATTTCTATTCATTTGATTTAACATACAATTCATTTCTGGTTTCAAGGAGCTAGTGGAGGGATCAATTGGACATATGCAGTTGAGGCTCAAATGATTTATAATTAAGTTCAAGCTTTTCGCCTATTAATTATAAACTCATTTAGTCACGAAGTCATTCCACTATAGTATTGTGACTGAGCTCTCCCCAACAGCATACCATTACGAAAGCAACTCGATTAGTGCTCGTCCAATGACCTTGTCATAAATGTGTTACCCTCATAGGATATCCTTAATCTCTTTAGGATAATATTCGTTCTCCCAATATGATCCTATTTTATCTCATGGTAACAATTACATCTTCCTTCATGAAAAGTCAATTATTATCAAATTGTAATCAAGTCATTCATCACAAAGATGAACAGCCCATGGTCACGTTTAGTTTTCATCAACCATGTAATGCTAATAAGAGGATATCATTTACCCATGTCTAGGGCTATAAATTCCACTATTGTGAATGACGCTACATACTGCAAAAGTCATACACCCAATGCACTAGCTTTAGATTCCTTATCTATTCGAACTCAGGCTTTTACTTACATCAAAATGTACGAGTCACACATACAGAGTTTGTCATCCACTCAGGATTTAGGTATGTCACACTATGAACATCATAAGTGAATAATTCCCTAAACTGATTCAGGATCTATTCTTCTTGAGTCCTATCCAATGTACTGTCAGTCTAGTCAGTCACATTTATGTCTCTATCTTTTGGGACACCAATGCCAAAGACAAAGTATCTCCACAATTGGACTTGATAGAAGTAACAGTCTGGTTTATACCCTAGTCGGAACAGTGGTTTTGGGACCACAAATTCGAGTTTGTATAATATTTTAATATTATTTTCCGTACATTTGATATGTGATTAAGCATGTGGTAAGGTTTCGTAAGTTAATTTGTCCGTCTGTGTGTTTAATTTGATGAAAAGGATTGAATTGCATTGAAATGCAAATTTGCATGTTTTATGAAAAGATGTCTATTTGTTATGTCTTTATAAGTATGAGGGTTTCATGTGGCAATTATGCCAATAATAAGGATAGTGGAAGATTATGGACGGTTATGCCATTGAGTTTATAATATATATATATGTTTTATATTAAGGTTAATTTTGTAAATGAGTTAATATCTTAATATTAATAAAACAAAAGATTAAAGGATGGTGGAAATTCATATATTCTTCCACCGAAAATCAAACAAAAGAAAAAGAAAGAAGAAGCTAGGGCATTCGGCACTCATTAAGCAAAATTAAGGTATGTGTTGAGTATGATTTTTGATGATTTTTATGTTTTTGAGATTGTTGTTTAGTCTACTATCAAGCCCATGTTGTAATTTGAAGAATTGATGATATTTGTGAAATTTTCCATTGATGAAATGGTGAGATTTGTGATGTTTTATGGTGTTAAATGAAAAATATATGTTAGATGAACATATGTTGTTCTTGAATTTTTGATGAATTTAGCTAAATAGGGTTAAATTGATAAAATAGCATTTTGAAGGATTAATTTGTGAAATAAATGAAATGTGAGGATGTAACACCCCAAACCCGGCCCATGCGTTACGACCGGATCTGACATGTCACATAAGGGAAAACGTATAAAAACCTTGTGATTCGTACTAAAATAGGTATTATTTGGTTATGGTTAAGAAAACGAGTTTGATTAGAAATTCTACTAATCCCGAGAGGTTTAATTGAAGAATCGAAATTCAAATTTGTGATATTAAAACTGTGACTTTTGAAAATATTTGTAACACCCCAAACCCGGCCTAGAAGTTAGGCCCGAATCTGGTGTGTCACATGGAAGTAAAAACCATCTTTGCGATTATTAAAAACTTGCTTGAGAAATACAGCCTCTTTGTTAAAACCAAAAACACTTAAGCAATTGTTAACTACTTGAAAACGTAATAATCTTTAAAAACCTTTTTAGTAGCGAAAGCATATTTGAAATGAACAATTTACAAAAATGTGATGTTAAGAAATAGAGTTGCAGAAGCATTTTGAAATCGTTGCGGAAACGTAGATAAAATACAAGTATTTTTGAAAGATTGATTGATGAGTCAACAATCAAGGTAGTGAACTTTAAAACCGTGACTTTTGAAAATATCGTTTGATAGTTCGAGTGAAAACTTCCGTGTTAAAATATTTATAAAAGTTTATTATGAAATCCATTTGTTAATCGATTTTGGAAAACCTTTATTTAAGTTTTTAGAAAAATTCCCATTTAAAAACAATTCAAGCAAAATTAAAGTACGTCAACATAAAGCAAAAATAAATACTCCAGAGGCCTTATTACATCATAAAAAAAAACCCAAAATAGTAAAGTGAATAGAAATAGAAATCTAAAGTTCAAAATAAAACACCATTTCTGAAGTATGGCTTCCACCGAGTCATCCATGGCCCCAAGTCATCGTCACGGAGCATTACCTACAAGGGTTAAGAAAAAGGGGGTGAGTTACAAGAACTCAGTGTGAAATCCCCTTACCGTCATCCACTGGGCCTGAACCCGATTAGAAATATCTTGGGCCTAAGCCCATTTAAGATAATCTTGGGCTGAAGCCCAATTACAAAACAGTATATATATATATGAATGCAAAGTATGCAACCCAACCCATCCATCCAATCTCTCCCCGTACTCACGGTCTCTCCTGTGGGGATCAAGTCAACCCACCCCGCCGGTCTCTCCAATTTGCAGTCAAGTCGCCATTTATACTATTTGTGGTGAGCCACTAGATTCATATACGGTAAAATGATCGACACAGAGTCGTTAATTCATATGTTAGGCACATAGCCATTATCAGAATTTGTGGCAATGCCACCGGTCTATACTTCTCTTCATTCAAATTTTCCCATCCCATGCAATATGTAAAGATGCATCATACATAATCGTAAAACATCCATATAAAAATAACATCCATTAACCTATTGAATACTTTTTATGAATCAGCCCATTAAAGCAATAAGATCATTCGGCCCATAGGGGCATTTCAGTAATTCGGTCCATAAGGACATTTCAGTAAATCCGCCCATTATAACAATCTATCAAATCGGCCCGTTAAGTCAATATAACAATTCGGCCCGTTAAGGCAATATAACAATTCGGCCCGTTAAGGTAATATAACAATTCGGCCCTTTAAGGCAATATAACAATTCGGCCCTTTAGGGCATTTCCGTAATTCGGCCCATAGGGCATTTTTCGTAATCGGTAATCTTACCCACTAAGGGTAATTTTGTAATCTCGCAACCTGTGGGTATTTTGTAATTTACCCTCCAAGGGTATTTTGGTAATTTCGCAACCCGGACTTAACTACTAATGTGGGGCATAAAAATCGAAATCGTCCATCTGCGTCCAGATCGACTAAATTGACTATAACTCGAGTTAGGAATCTCGAAATATAAATCCGTAAATTTTCCTTGAAACTAGACTCATATATCTTCTTACTAAAAATTTTCAGAATTTTTGGCTTAACCAATTAGTACAGTTTATTCCTTAAAGTTTCCCTTGTTTCACTGTCCAACGATTCTGACCTCTCTTACCTTAATTTCAAATATCTCACTGTACGGTTTTCATATACTGCTCCCACTTGTTTCTATTGAAAATAGGCTCACTAAGGAATCCATACATATAACTTATAACTCATAATTCCCTTTGTACAATTTTAAACGATTTTTCCAAGACAGAAAAGAGAACCGCGAAGTCGATCAGACCAGTCTCACTAAAATTAAGATATCACAGAATATAAAATTCCTCTTCCTCCTCTGTTTCTTCCATATCAAAATAGACACAGTAAGCTTTAATTCATTATCTTATTCACTTATTAATCCCTTTTCTCCTATTTTCTGTGATTTTTCAAATTCACGTCACTGTTGCTGACCAAAAACTGTTTCCATGCAAACTATGGTTACTACTATGAACATACGCACTCCCGAGTGGTCTCGGATGCCGGTTTCTGATTTTCTTCGGTATTTTGACCGAATCATAGAACATTTCATACAAACATCCAGAGAGGTATGAGATTACACACCATTTCAAAAATATATTCGGAAGGGTATAGAATTACACACCATTTCAAACATATATTCGGAAGGGTACAGGATTACACACCATTTCAAACTTGTATTCGGAAGGGTACGGGATTACACACCTTGATTACAAGTTGTGCTTTCTACCATTTTCAACACCACGAATGTGATCTCCCTCAGTGCACCAAAAATTGATCCTACCCTTTGGCTACTGAAATCCCGTCCTAACAATATTTAGTGAGCAAAAGAGTCATTAGCAATTATCCCACCTTTGATCAAAACAAATCTTATAACAATGTTCTTACCCCACTTGCTTGACAAGTCGACGATAACGATTTGGTTAATACAAATCACTTGTGCTCCTTCACCTTGTTGAAAGCCCTAAATCCAACGGTGGCCAAATCACAGGAAAGAATGTAACTCAGACCCAACGAGAGAGAAAGAAGAACACTCAATTATTAAGGAAAAACTCGGATGAAACAAAGTTATCGACAAAGAGAGAACTACTACATACCGATTCGATTCAAGAAGTGAGTGCTAACACGAACGAGAAAGAAATAACATAAAAGAGATGAAGAATTCAAAGGTTCGGTTATGGAGGGAAAAATGGACAAGAAAATTCGGCTATGGTGAAAAGGATTAGAAAAGAAGAGATGCTTGAAGGATTTTGTGAAAAAGAAAAGAAAGAAGAAGAAAGATGTTTGACTAGCTTCGGTTTTCAAGAAAGATAAGTGAACAAATTTTTGGTCTCAATGGTTTGGGTACATTCGGCAACAAGAAGAAAGAAAAGAAGAGAATAAGCTCACCAATGGCTTGAAGATTCGGCAAGAAGGAAATTTGGAGAGAAAAGAAAAATGACACCAAAGTTGCATATAGGAATTTTGGCCAAAAACAATACCAAAACTTTTACCAATTGCCAAAGACAAAATTCGGCTAAGAGAATGGTAGTTTGGAGAAAATTGCACACTTGATGCTAAAGGAATTTGACTAAAACAAGCACTAAAACTTTACCAAAACACCAAGGAAAATTCGGCTATCCCCCCTAACACACAAAACCGTCCACATACATGACCATAATGGTCAAGAATTTGCCAACCATACTTTCCATAACATTTCCCTTGAAAAAGGCCACATGTTCCCCTTACTTTCCCCTTTCTCTTGATTTCTTTCCCTACCTTCATCCTTTCCTAATATCCTTAGCCACCTTGCCAAAATTAAAAAGTCCAACTTGCCTTATTTACATGCTTGGCCGACACTTAGGGAAAGAATGCAAAAATAATAGTCAAAATTTGCACACAATGGGATTTGAACCTCTTCCCTCAAGGTACTTCATGTGGCACCATAACCTCTTTACCATATGCTCAATTATGCAAGCAAATTGCTTTCTTATTTCCATAAGCCTTGATGCCAATTACTATCTCTCCTTAAAGTGCTAAAACACAAAATTCTTCCTATAACTTAACTTGAACCCGGAACTTCCTAGAAACATCGTAACTCTCCAAAATCACCTTCCTAATAAGTCCAACTTGAAATAATGCCGTTCTCAAATTCCCATGAATTTTAAAACGCTTCTACGCTCAAGGCCTAATGGGCCCAATCCTACTAGGCCCAATTTTGGGTCGTTACAATTCTACCCTCCTTAAAGAAATTTTGTCCTCGAAATTTCCAACCAACTACTAAACGCATCTCTCAAATCACACACTATGCTTTTGCTGCGTACTCTGATCTTAATAACACCAATTTACTTTTAACAAAATCTTGAATCATCTTTCACTCAACCAACATCTAACCACAGAAGTAAGCAGTTATCTACCACTTATACCTAAAATTTTCTACATTCAATCATCACGTCCAACCATAACATACCTGACTTGATGGTGATGAAACAATCCCGAGCCTTATGCTCCTTAGACCCGCATCTCAAGCATGCTCCTGACCTCCTCCAACATTCTCCGGATGACGACGCCGCAATAATCGTAGTCGAAAAGTTTGGACGTGCCTTAACACGCTTCACAGAACGAGACTGCGACCCAAAAGAACCACGATCTCTTTTCTTCTTACAGTCCACACACTCAACTCGAAGTGCTTCACCGATTCCTTTAACCTCCTCCAATACTTCCTTAACTATCTGAGTTAGCTCATCAACCCCAGCTCGATCATAAGATCCCGTCACAACCACTGGCAATGCCAGCGCCTCCCTTTCGGAAACATGCCCCGATGCTGAAGATCTAGCCTTAGCAGCTCGGCCTCTACCACGTCCACATCTATCGCGTCTACGTCCTTTAACGCTCATATTTGCTAAATCGATTTAATCTTATCACGAGTCTTATGAATCAGTATACTATTTCAGTGTTTATTAAACAATGTTTTATGGAGTATAGGAAGTAAAGTTGTTTTTGCAAAACGTATCCTATAGTCTCAATCTCTATAATTTCAGCTCCTAAAACTAAAAGTTCTAGAGTATTTCTATAGTCATAACACAATAATCATAAATGAAAACATAAACTTACTTGACTTGGTGCTAGATGCCCGTGGTGCCATACTTCCCTTAAAACATGCATTTATAAATCGAATTTCAAGTAGTTTCGAAAACATTTTTGAACCCAAACCACAGCCGAGTTTTGCAACTGGACTCTGATACCATAAAATGTAACACCCCAAACCCGGCCTAGAAGTTAGGCCCGAATCTGTTGTGTCACATGGAAGTAAAAACCATCTTTGCGATTATTAAAAACTTGCTTGAGAAATACAGCCTCTTTGTTAAAACCAAAAACACTTAAGCAATTGTTAACTACTTGAAAACGTAATAATCTTTAAAAACCTTTTTAGTAGCGAAAGCATATTTGAAATGAACAATTTACAAAAATGTGATGTTTAGAAATAGAGTTGCAGAAGCATTTTGAAATCGTTGCGGAAACGTAGATAAAATACAAGTATTTTTGAAAGATTGATTGATGAGTCAACAATCAAGGTAGTGAACTTTAAAACCGTGACTTTTGAAAATATCGTTTGATAGTTCAAGTGAAAACTTCCGTGTTAAAATATTTATAAAAGTTTATTATGAAATCCATTTGTTAATCAATTTTGGAAAACCTTTATTTAAGTTTTTAAAAAAATTCCCATTTAAAAATAATTTAAGCAAAATTAAAGTACGTCAATATAAAGCAAAAATAAATACTCCAGAGGCCTTATTACATCATAAAAAAAAACCCAAAATAGTAAAGTGAACGGAAATAGAAATCTAAAGTTCAAAATAAAATACCATTTCTGAAGTATGGCTTCCACCGAGTCATCCATGGCCCCAAGTCCTCGTCACGGAGCATTACCTACAAGGGTTAAGAAAAAGGGGGGTGAGTTACAAGAACTCGGTGTGAAATCCTCACTACCGTCATCCACTCGGGCCCGAACCCGCTTAGAAATATCTTAGGCCTAAGCCCATTTAAGATAATCTTGGGCCGAATCCCAATTACGAAACAGTATATATATATATGAATGCAAAGTATGCAACCCAACCCATCCATCCAATCTCTCCCCCATACCGGCCGGTCTCTCTGTGGGGATCAAGTCAACCCACCCCGCTTGCCTCTCTCCAATTTGCAATCAAGTCGCCATTTATATTATTTGTGGTTGAGCCACCAAATTCATATACGGTAAAATGATCGACACAGAGTCGTTAATTCATATGTTAGGCACATAGCCATTATCAGAATTTGTGGCAATGCCTCCGGTCTATACTTCTCTTCATTCAAATTTTCCCATCCCATGCAATATGTAAAGATGCATCATATATAATCGTAAAACATCCATATAAAAATAACATCCATTAACCTATTGAATACTTTTTATGAATTAGCCCATTAAAGCAATACGATCATTCGGCCCATAGGGGCATTTCGGTAATTCGGTCCATAAGGACATTTCGGTAAATCGGCCCATTATAACAATCTATCAAATCGGCCTGTTAAGGCAATATAACAATTTGGCCCGTTAAGGCAATATAACAATTTAGCCCGTTAAGGCAATATAACAATTCGGCCCTTTAAGGCAATATAACAATTCGGCCCTTTAGGGGCATTTTCGTAATTTGACCCATAGGGGCATTTTCGTAATTCAGTAATATTACCCACTAAGGGTAATTTGGTAATCTCGCAACCCAGGGGTATTTCGGTAATTTACCCTCCAAGGGTATTTTGGTAATTTCGCAACCCCGGACTTAACTACTAATGTGGGGCATAAAAATCAAAATTGTCCATCTGCGTCGTACTGACTAAATTCACTATAACTTGAGTTAGGAATCTCAAAATCTAAATCCGTAAATTTTCCTTGAAACTAGACTCATATATCTTCGTACTAAAAATTTTCCAGAATTTTTGGCTTAACCAATTAGTACAGTTTATTTCTTAAAGTTTCCTTTGTTTCACTGTCCAACGATTCTGACCTCTCTTACCTTAATTTCAAATATCTCACTGTACGGTTTTCATATACTGCTCCCACTAATTTCTATTGAAAATAGGCTCACTAAGTAATCCATATGTATAACTTATAACTCATAATTCGTTTTTTACAATTTTAAATGATTTTTCCAAGACAGAACAGAGAACCGCGAAGTCGATCAGAACCAGTCTCACTAAAATTAAGATATCACAGAATATAAAATTCCTCTTCCTCCTCTGTTTCTTCCATATTAAAATAGACACAGTAAGCTTTAATTCTTTATCTTATTCACTTATTAATCCCTTTTCTGCTATTTTTCGTGATTTTTCAAATTCACATCACTGTTGCTGACCAAAAACTGTTTCCTTGCAAACTATGGTTACTACTATGAACATACACACTCTCGAGTGGTCTCGGATGCCGTTTTCCGATTTTCTTCGGTATTTCGACCAAATCATAGAAAATTTCATACAAACATCCAGAGAGGTATGAGATTACACACCATTTCAAACATATATTAGGAAGGGTACAGGATTACACACCATTTCAAACATATATTTGGAAGGGTACAGGATTACACACCATTTCAAACATGTATTTGGAAGGGTACGGGATTACACACCTTGATTACAAGTTGTGCTTTCTACCGTTTTCAACACCACGAATGTGATCTCCCTCAGTGCACCAAAAATCGATCCTACCCTTTGGCTACTAAAATCTCGTCCTAACAATATTTGGTGAGCGAAAGAGTCGTTAGCAATTATCCCACCTTTAATCAAAATAAATCTTATAACAACGTTCTTACCCCTCTTGCTTGACAAGTCGAAGATAACGATTTGGTTAATACAAATCACTTGTGCTCCTTCACCTTGTTGAAAGCCCTAAATCAAACGATGGCCAAATCACAGGAAAGAATGTAACTCAGACCCAACAAGAGAGAAAGAAGAACACTCGACTATTAAGGAAAAACTCGGATGAAACAAAGTTATCGACAAAGAGAGAACTACTACATACCGATTCGATTCAAGAAGTGAGTGCTAACACGAACGAGAAAGAAATAACGTAAAAGAGATGAAGAATTCAAAGGTTCGGTTATGGAGGGAAAAATGGACAAGAAAATTCGGCTATGGTGAAAAGGATTAGAAAAGAAGAGATGCTTGAAGGATTTTGTGAAAAAGAAAAGAAAGAAGAAGAAAGGTGTTTGACTAGCTTCGGTTTTCAAGAAAGATAAGTGAACAATTTTTTGGTCTCAATGGTTTGGGTACATTCGGCAACAAGAAGAAAGAAAAGAAGAGAATAAGCTCACCAATGGCTTGAAGATTCGGCAAGAAGGAAATTTGGAGAGAAAAGAAAAATGACACCAAAGTTGCATATAGGAATTTTGGCCAAAAACAATACCAAAACTTTTACCAATTGCCAAAGACAAAATTCGGCTAAGAGAATGGTAGTTTGGAGAAAATGGCACACTTGATGCTAAAGAAATTTGACTAAAACAAGCACTAAAACTTTACCAAAACACCAAGGAAAATTCGGCTATCCCCCCTAACACACAAAACCGTCCACATACATGACCATAATGGTCAAGAATTTGCCAACCATACTTTCCATAACATTTCCCTTGAAAAAGGCCACATGTTCCCCTTACTTTCCCCTTTCTCTTGATTTCTTTCCCTACCTTCATCCTTTCCTAATATCCTTAGCCACCTTGCCAAAATTAAAAAGTCCAACTTGCCTTATTTACATGCTTGGCTGACACTTAGGGAAAGAATGCAAAAATAATAGTCAACATTTGCACACAATGGGATTTGAACCTCTTCCCTCAAGGTACTTCATGTGGCGCCATAACCTTTTTACCATATGCTCAATTATGCAAGCAAATTGCTCTCTTATTTCTATAAGCCTTGATGCCACTTACTATCTCTCCTTAAAGTGCTAAAACACAAAATTCTTCCTATAACTTAACTTGAACCCGGAACTTCCTAGAAACCTCGTAACTCTCCAAAATCACCTTCCTAATAAGTCCAACTTGAAATAATGCCGTTCTCAAATTCCCATGAATTTTAAAACGCTTCTACGCTCAAGGCCCAATGGGCCCAATCCTACTAGGCCCAATTTCGGGTCGTTACAATATTGTTGATATTTTGAAAGAAATTCCAAGTTAAATTATTTGTACAAGTGTGTTTATGAAATCCATTTGTTAATCAACTTTGGAAACCGTTTTTTTTATGATTTTAGAAAAATCCCCTTTTTAACAATTTAAGTGAAATAATAAAAACATCCCAAACCTAAAGCAAAATAAAAATAGTCCAGAGGCCTTATTACAACTTTAAAATCCAAAATAGTAAAAGTAACAAAATAAATGAAAAAGGAAATTTACTAAAGTTCGAAACACCATTTCTAAACTATGGCCTCCACCGAGTCATCCATGGCCCAAGTCCATATTACTGAGCATTACCTGCAAAGGTTAAGGAAAAAGAGGTGAGTTACTAGAACTCAGTGCATAATCCCCTTACCGTTATCCACTGGGCCTGAATCCATTTAGCAATAACTTGGGCTTAAGCCCATTTACATAACAATATTAAAATGATATGAATGCAACCCAACCCATCCATCCATCACACCCCCGACCAGCCAATCACACCTGTGGGGATCAAGTTAACCCACCCCGCCGCTCACACCAATTCGCAGGCAAGTTGTCATTTATAATATATTTATTTCGCAGGCAAGTTGCCATTTATAATATATTTGTGGCAGAGCCACCGGAGTATCGCTGCAGTCAAGCTGCTTTCATATAGTATTTTCGTGGTCGAGCCACCAAAATCATAAGTAAACATTATAATGAATATTTTGTGGCAATGCCACCAGGCTACACTGCTCTTCATACATTTTTCCCAACCCATGCGATATGTAACATGCAACATACATAATAAAGCATAATATATATGTACAACAATCATTAATCCAATAATTTATTACGGTGAATCGGCACATTATAGAACTTTGTAATTCGGCTCACTAAGGCCTTCTAGCAATTCTGCCCATAGGGGTATTTTGGTAAATCGACCCATAGGGGCATTTTCGTAATTCAGCCTATAGGGGCATTTTTGTAATTTGGCACTTTAAAGGCATTTAAGCAATTCGGCCCGTTAAGGCATTTTGATAAAAACGGCCCATTGAGGGTATTTTCGTAATTCGGTCCATAAGGGCATTTTCGTAATTCTACAAATTAACTCCGATTTTGTCAAATCTTAGTATTAATGATGTTTAAGCAAATTACTCAATTTATACCATAATACCGTTTTTAAGTTCTTAAGCAACATCGATCGATTTTCTAACATGATGATAAATCACAGATTTACGGGATTTCAGTGTGAGATTACACACCTGATTACGGTAAGGACCAAACATTCTTGATCGTCGGCACCTAAATCACCATTACACTCGATTAACCAACAAACGAGATTTTATTAATCCAAAACTAAATCAGACGATCTAATGAATTGCTTACTCTTAGTATCGTGAACGACCACGATTTGTCTATTCTCACCGGATGATGGTCCACAACCCGGTGGAAAATCCCGAACCGCCGATACCACTCTACGCTTGAATTTAGGAGTAGGAATCGCAAATCCACTCCTTTTGTGTTCTCCAGTCACTTTTCCTTTCAAATCGGTACCACTTGCCTCCATTGGAAAAAAGTCTTAATCAAAATGATATTACGATGATATAAAACAATTGTCTAAGGAAAAGGTTCGGCTTACCACTATTTCTGTATGATCAACAAGTGTATAGGAACGATCGATATAGTCCCTTAACGATGGTGAAATCGATTTCCAACGATTGTACTTATGGCTACGGATGAGTCAAAGATAATAGATTCGACTTTCCCACTATTACACTACAAAAAGATAATGATTAAGATATGAGGGAGTATGGAAAACACCATTTCAGTTTAGAAACAATATAAAACAACCAAATGATGAGGAACACTCATTCGGCTAGAGAGAAAAGAGAATGAAAAGATTAGAATAAAGTCATTTACCCGATTTAATCAAGGAAGAAATGTCCAACTTGCAAGATGAAGAAGAGAAGATGATCAAGATTCGGTTAATGGAGAGAAAGAGACCAAAGAGTTTCAGCCACAAAGAAATGTCGGTATAAGAGAAAAGGAGAAAGATTGAAGAAAAGGTGAAAAAAAAAGAAAAGAGGTGATGGACAAAGAGGTATTAGGGTGTTTCGGCTATCACCAAAAGAAAATGAACCAAATGGATTTAGTGATTCGGCAAAACAACACAAAAAGAAGAAAATGCAAAATTTGCTTGAGTGTTTCGGCCAAAACAAAGGAAAATGGTGCACAATATTGGCTTTAGGGTTTCGGCAAGTGAGGGAAAATTAGAAGAGAAGACACTAAAATGCTAAGAAGAAAACAACCTCTCATGCACCAAAAATTTACCAAATGCCTAAAAAATTTGGCTCCCCTCTTTACCCCCACAAACCGTGTATCACTTTTGCTAAGAGGATGAATGTTGACCAAAATAATCTTTCCAAAACATCACCCACATAATAGGCCAACATGTTCCCTTCTCTTGCCTTTTTCTTTTGATTCTTTCCTTTATTTTCCCTTGCTTTCCTCTATACCATATTTCTTTAGCCATCTTTCCATAATTAAAAAGTCTCCCTTACCATAATTACCACCATGGCCGACACTTTGGGAAGAAGCACAAAAATTAGTCAAAGTAATTTACACTAGGTGGGATTCGAACCTCTTCCCTCCATGCTCTTCACTTGACGCCACAACCTCCTTGCCATATGCTCACTTATGCTAGCAAATTACTCACTTATTTCCATAAGCATTGCTGCCACTTACATTCCCTCCTTAAGGGCTTAAACACAAAAATTTTACTAAGGCCCAACTTAACCCCAAGCCTTCTTAGGACCCCTAAACATACAAAATTAACATTCTCAACTAGCCTATTGCATGATATAATGCAAAACATAAAATTTTGAATTTCAGGATGTTACACCGTACGCTTCCAAATTGACTTTCCCACTAAGTCCAACTCGCAATTATGCTATTCCTTATTCTCAAAATTCTAAAAGGCTTCTACGCTCGGGCCCAATAGGCCAAATTCTGCTAGGCCTAATTTCAGGATGTTACAGAGGACTTATATGAGCATGGGTGACATTCGGTTAAGCATGAGTAATATAAAATTTGGTGTAAATTGTAAATTTGTGAAATAGGGACTAAAATGTCCAAATGTGAAAATATGAGGGCTAATTTTTAAATTATCCTAAATATGTGATTTTGGATTGAATTGAATGTGTTGGTAAATAAAAGGGTTAAATTTGAATATGTATAGATTAAGAACCGAAGAAATTAGACTTAGATCGCGGGAAAGCGAAAGTAACTGAGTAGCCGTTTTTGTTTCAGTTAAATCGAATCCAAGGTAAGTCATTATACAAATAAACGTATCTGCATTGAATTATGTATGTTTATGTGACTATTTATAATGATAAATGCTTACGAGATGTTGTATATGTGAATTCTGAGATAAGATCGACTTAATGATAATATCCGAGAAGCCCCGTACGAACCTAGGAATAGATAGGATTAGCTATGTCATGACATAGGTGTCTGTTCTGAGATATCATGTAAGACCACGTCTGGGACGTCGACGTTGATTTGAGATTTCGTGTAAGACCACGTCTGGGACATTGGCATCGATACGATATTTACGTGTAAGACCATGTTTGGGACATTGGCATCGTATTGGTTCGTGTAAGACCCTGTCTGGGATAGTGGCATCGATATCTGAGTACATGTAAGACCTCGTCTGGGACGTTGGCATTGTACGACTATTCCGAGCTTTCTGAATATCCTATTTAGTTCCGAACGGTTCAACGGGCAAGTCTGAGAGATGAACAACTCTGTGAATTGTATATCTGTTTCAGGTACGTTTGAAAAGTACACTATGTGTGTATGAAAGGTAAGTATCTATATGAACTTACTATGATGAATATATGCAAAGTAATAATGAGATTTCATATGAAGACATGCTTGAATAAGCTTTGAGTATATGTGATATTTGAATTGAAGAATGTGGTAAGAAATGGCTTAACAATTGAGCCAAGGAATGTATGAGATGAGTTTGCTATGAGAACCATTAATGTTATTGTATCAATTTGGTTATATACATTTTATGATAAGTTTATTTGTATATGGCTTACTAAGCTTTTGAAAGCTTACTCTGTGTGGGTGTTTGCTCTGTTTTATAGATCGTCAAAGCTACTGAAGGCTCGGGACCGTCAAGGACCGTCATCACACTACTCAAACTCATTTTGGTACATTTTGGATATGTATATACTAAGTATGACATGTATAGGCTAGTTATTTGGCACAAGTTTGAGATATGAACTTAGCCATGGGATGTGGCTAGTTATATGTATTGGAAATATGCATGAGTGATGTGGTATATGATGATGGTTTTGGTTTGATTATATGATCATGTTATGGTAAAATCTGTGATAGGTAATTTGATGCTAAAAGAGCTTATAATTGTGATCTATGTAATGAATATATGTTTGGTAAATTGTGAATGTACCATGCATGGTTATACAAGTGAATTGGCTATGCAAGTTAGTATATGAATTGGCATGTTTAAGAATAAGATTGGATGCAAAGCTTTATCATTTAGTTTGATGTGTTATTGAATGTAAATTGTGCATGAAATGAATTGGTTCTTTGCTTTTAGGGATGACCCTTGTGTGGGTGGCATTATGGCCTTGCAAATGGCATGTTTTGCCTACACGGTCGTGGCACACGGGCGTGCCTAGTGACCGTGGGATTTATTCAGTAGCTAGCTCAAGTATACACGGCCAGGGTACACGGGTGTGCCTGGTAGCCGTGTGAATTAGTCAGTATCTAGCCTAAGAGTACACGGCCATGGCACACGGGCGTGCTTGGTGGCCGTGGAGTTAAGTCAGTATACCAGCCCTGTTTTGGCACGGCCAGGACACATGGGTGTGTCTAGCAGCCGTGAGAGGCACAGGACCTGTCTACACGGGTGTGTGACCTTTGTAACTTAGAAAAGTTTTAAATTTCTGAGATCTTTGATATGTGTTCGGTTTAGTCCCGACCCTTCACTAAAACATACTTAAGGTCTCGGTGACCTATCTAAGGGACTCAGTGGTTGTAATTGATGACTTGTATTATGAAATGTCTGAAAACATTTTCGATCTGTCTGGTATCGCCTTTAACCCTAATTCAACGACGGATAGGGGTTAGGGGTGTTACATTTGGTTGGTATCAGAGCTACGGTTTAGTCGATTCTCGGACTAACGTAGCATGTCAGAGTCTAGCTATACATGCCATATATCTGAACTATGATAGTGTGATGAATCCTGACGTGTGAAATGTGATTTTCGTATAGTAATAGATCCCGAAAGAGCCGTAGCTGATGATGTAGAAAGTAATGCGTCTGCTCCCGCTGAAGGGACAGCGCCCTCTGATCCGAGATCGGCTATGAGCGGTCAAGAGGGAGAAGCTAAACAAGCTTTCTTCCAGATGATGAGTGAGTGGTTCACTCAATTTATTAGAAATAACCCGACTGTTTCGCAACCTCCGCCCCCGCTTAATCACCCTCAGACATCTGCTATGCCTCCGACTATGAATCTAAATCTATTGAACAAGCCTCCGATTGACAAAATTCGTAAATATGGGGATGAAGAGTTCAGGGCTACCAGTGATGACGATGCTGAGAAGGTCGAATTCTGGTTAGAAAACACAATCCGGGTATTCGATGAGATGTCCTTGACTCCAGATGAAAGTATTAAATGTGTTGTTTCGCTATTACGGGATGTAGCCTATCAGTGGTGGAAAACCCTAACTTCTGTTGTTCCGAAAGAGCGAGTAACGTGGGACTTCTTTCAGATTGAGTTTCGGAAGAAATATATTAGTGAGAGATTTATCGATCAGAAACGAAAGGAATTTTTTGAACTGAAATAGGGCCGAATGTTTGTTACTGAATACGAACAAGAGTTCGTGAGATTGAGTCAATATGCTCGAGAATGTGTATCATCGGAAGTGATAATGTGTAAACGATTCGAAGACGGCTTTAATGAAGATATCCGCTTGTTAGTCAGGATTTTAGAGATAAAAGAGTTTGTGGTGCTTGTTGACCGAGCGTGCAAAGCTGAGGCACTCGGAAAAGATAAAAGAAAAGCTGAGTCTGAAACCAGAGATGTAAGAAAGAGATTTCCGAGCAAATCATTTCAGTCTGCTTCGAAGAAATTCAGAGATGAACAAAGCCATTCTAGAGTTAATGTGGGACATTTGAATAGAGATCGAGCTAGATCACAAATGAGCTCCAAAACTCCGGCAACTTCAATAGCAAGTGTTGGAAATGTTCGATCCGAATGAACTAAGTGCAAGCATTGTGGTAAAAGACATCCGGGAAGTTGTAGATTGAATGACCGGGCTTGTTTCAGATGTGAATCATTAGATCACTTCATTCATGATTGCCCCGAGTCTGTTGAGCCAGAGACTATTCAGAATCTGAGATCAGATAATGCTCTAGTCAGAGGTAGACCTTCACAAAATACCAGAAATGTCAGTGGTAGTTAGAGAACTACGAGAGATACTATTGCGAGATCTGAAGCTAGAGCACCTGCCAGAGCGTATGCCATCCGAGCTCGTGAGGAAGCTTCATCTCCTGATGTTATAACAGGTACATTTACACTTTATGATACTTCTGTGATTCCATGGATAGACCCTGGTTCTACTCATTCGTATATATGCATGAACTTAGTATCCAGTAAGACTTTGCCTGTAGAGTCTACTGAGTTTGTTATAAAAGTATCGAACCCCTTAGGTAAAAGTGTCTTGGTTGATATGATATGCAAGAACTGTCCGTTAATGTTTCAAGATATCTGTTTCCTTGCTGATCTGATGTTATTACCGTTTAATGAGTTTGATATAATTCTGGGTATGGACTGGTTGACGTTGCATGATGCTGTTGTGAACTGTAAAAAAAAAGATTATTGATTTGAGATGTCCGAATGATAAAATAGTCAGAGTTGAGTCTAATGATCTGAATGGATTGCCTGCTGTGATATCTGTGTTGAAAGCTCAAAGTTATATGAAAAAGGGTTACGAAGCTTATTTTGCTTATGTGATTGATTCAAAAGTGTCTGAAAAGAAAGTTGAATCAGTGCTAGTAGTCTGTGAGTATTCTGATGTATTCCCTGAAGAATTGTCGGGTTTGCCTCCGATACGTGAAGTTGAATTTGGTATTGATCTGTTGCCTGGTACGACTCCTATTTCGATAGCACCGTATAGAATGGCACCAACAGAGTTGAAAGAGTTAAAGTTACAGTTGCAAGAGTTGACTGACAGAGGGTTCGCTAGACCGAGTTTCTCACCTTGGGGTGCTCCTGTTCTGTTTATGAAAAAAAAAGATGGCACGATGAGAATGTGCATTGATTATCGTCAGTTGAAAAAAGTAACTATAAAGAATAAATATCCGTTGCCCAGGATTGATGATTTGTAACTATAAAGAATAAATATCTGTTGCCCAGGATTGACGATTTATTTGATCAGTTTAAAGGAGCTACTGTGTTCTCGAAGATAGATCTGAGATCGGGTTACTATCAGTTGAGAGTAAAAGAATCTGACATTCTGAAAACTGCTTTCAGAACGAGGTACGAGCATTATGAGTTTTCAGTTATGCCTTTTTGACTAACCAATGCTCCTGCTGTTTTTATGGATCTGATGAACAGAATCTTCAGGCCGTACTTAGATCAATTTGTTGTTGTATTCATTGATGACATTTTGATTTATTCACGGGATGAGACCGAACATATTGAACATTTGAAAATTGTGTTGCAAACTCTGAGAGAAAAGAAATTGAATGTGAAATTCAACAAATATGAATTCTGGTTGCGTGAAGTCAGTTTTCTGGGACATATTGTATCGGCCTCTGGAATACGAGTTGATCCGAGTAAGATTTCTGCTATTCTGGATTGGAAACCTCCGAGGAATGTGTCTGAAGTCTGTAGCTTTTTAGGACTAGCTGGTTATTATCGTCGGTTTATAAAAGGGTTTTCAGTGATAGCTATTCCGTTGACCAGATTGCTTCAGAAAGATGTGAGATTTGAATGGTCCGATAAATGTCGAGAAAATTTTTGATCGGTTGAAAACTCGTTAATCAAGCTCGGTGTTAGTACAACCGGAATCGGGCAAGGAGTTTGTAATATACTGATGATGCTTCGTTGAATGGTGCAGGGGATGTATTGATGATGGGAAGGCAAAGTAATAGCTTATGCCTCGAGACAACTTAAGCCTCATGAGAAGAACTATCTGACACACGACCTCGAGTTAGCTGCAATTGTGTTCGCATTAAAGATTTGGCGACATTATCTTTTTGGTGAAAAATGCCACGTGTTTTCAGATCATAAAAGCCTGAAATATCTTATGACTCAGAAAGATTTGAATCTACGTCAAAGAAGATGGTTAGAGTTGTTGAAAGACTATGATCTTGTAATAGATTATCATCTGGGTAAAGCTAATGTCGTTGCTGATGCACTGAGTAGGAAATCATTGTTTGCACTACGTGCTTTGAATGCTTAGTTAAACCTGTCTGATGATAGTTCCGTGATAGCTGGATTGAAAGCGAAACCGTTATTTTTACAACAAATAGTTGATGCTCAGAAAGTTGATAATGAAATGTTAGCGAAACGAGCTCAATGTGATGCGAATTCTGATTTTGAATTTCGAGTTGTTGATGATTGCTTGAGATTTCGAGATCGTATCTGTGTTCCAAGAAATCCTGAGTTAATTCAGTTGATTTTGAACGAAGCACATAATAGTCGTTTATCGGTTCATCCGGGTAGTACAAAAATGTACCATGATCTGAAGCAACACTATTGGTGGTCTGGTATGAAACGGGATATCTCTAATTTCGTATCGAAATGTTTAGTCTGTCAGCAAGTGAAAGCAAAACATCAGGTTCCGTCTGGGTTGTTACAGCCAATTCTGATTCCCGAGTGGAAATGGGATAGAGTGACAATGGATTTTATTTCGGGATTGCCTCTGACTCCGAGAATGAAAGATGCGATTTGGGTCGTAGTAGATAGATTGACGAAATCTGCTCATTTCATTCCGATACGATCTGATTACTCACTTGATAGATTAACTAAGCTTTATATTTCTGAGATTGTGAGATTGCACGGGGTACCACTATCTATTGTGTCTGATAGAGATCCGAGGTTTACATCTCGATTCTGGATGAAATTGCAAGAAGCTTTAGGCACAAAACTGCATTTCAGTACAGCTTTTCATCCGCAAACGGATGGTCAATCCGAACGGATCATTCAGATTCTTGAAGATATGTTGAGATGCTATATTCTTGAGTCCAATGGTACGTGGGAACAGTACATATCGCTGATTGAATTTGCATATAATAATAGTTTTCAGTCAAGCATCAAAATGGCACCTTATGAAGCTTTGTACGGATGCAAATGTCGTACACCTCTGTATTGGATCGAGCTCAGTGAAAATAAGTTACACGGGGTTGATCTGATAAAAGACACTGAACAAAAAGTGAAAGTAATCCGTAATTGTCCGAAAAGAAAGATTCGATCTTGTAATTCTTATGCAGATTTGAAACGAAAAGATATTGAATTTGAGATCGGTGACAAAGTGCTTCTGAAAGTGTCTCCGTGGAAGAAAGTACTCCGATTCGAACGTAAATGCAAATTGAGTCCGGGGGTCATTGGGCCGTATGAGATCATTACACGAGTTGGACCTGTTGCGTATAGATTGTTGTTGCCCTCCGAGCTTGAAAAGATACACAATATATTTCATATTTCGATGCTCCGTAGGTATCGATCCGATCCGTCACATGTGATCGCTCCGTCTGAAATTGAAATTCGATCTGATATGACTTATGAAGAAGAGCCGATCCGTATCTTAGCTCGTGAAGTGAAAGAATTGAGAAACAAAAGAATTCCGTTAGTTAAAGTGTTATTGTATCGACACGGAATAGAAGAGGCTACGTGGGAGCCTGAAGATTCAATGAGACAGCAATATCCGAATCTGTTCATCAATAAGATTTTCGGGGACGAAAATCCCTAAGGGGGGAGAATTGTAGCAGTCCGGTTTATACCCTAGTCAAAACAATGGTTTTGGGACCACAAATCCGAGTTCGTATAATATTTTAATATTATTTTCGGTACATTTGATATGTGATTAAGCATGTGGTAAGGTTTCATAAGTTAATTTGTCTGTCTGTGTGTTTAATTTGATGAAAAGGATTGAATTGCATTGAAATGCAAATTTGCATGTTTTATGAAAAGATGTCTATTTGTTATGTCTTTATAAGTGTGAGGGTTTCATGTGGCAATTATGCCAATAATAAGGATAGTGGAAGATTATGGACGGTTATGCCATTGAGTTTATAATATATATATATATATATGTTTTATATTAAGGTTAATTTTGTAAATGAGTTAATATCTTAATATTAATAAAACAAAAGATTAAAGGATGGTGGAAATTCATATATTCTTCCACCGAAAATCAAACAAAAGAAAAAGAAAGAAGAAGCTAGGGCATTCGGCACTCATTAAGCAAAATTAAGGTGTGTTGAGTATGATTTTTGATGATTTTTATGTTTTTGAGATTGTTGTTTAGCCTACTATCAAGCCCATGTTGTAATTTGAAGAATTGATGATATTTGTGAAATTTTCCATTGATGAAATGGTGAGATTTGTGATGTTTTATTGTGTTAAATTAAAAATATATGTTAGATGAACATATGTTGTTCTTGAATTTTTGATGAATTTAGCTAAATAGGGTTAAATTGATAAAATAGCATTTTGAAGGATTAATTTGTGAAATAAATGAAATGTGAGGACTTATATGAGCATGGGTGACATTCGGTTAAGCATGAGTAATATGAAATTTGGTGTAAATTTTGAATTTGTGAAATAGGGACTAAAATGTCCAAATGTGAAAATATGAGGGCTAATTTTTAAATTGTCCTAAATATGTGATTTTGGATTGAATTGAATGTGTTGGTAAATAAAAGGGTTAAATTTGAATATGTATAGATCAAGAACCGAAGAAATCAGACTTAGATCGCGGGAAAGCGAAAGTAACCGAGTAGCCGTTTTTGTTTCAGTTAAATCGAATCCAAGGTAAGTCATTATACAAATAAACGTATTTGCATTGAATTATGTATGTTTATGTGACTATTGACAATGATAAATGCTTACGAGATGTTGTATATATGAATTCCGAGATAAGATCGACTTAATGATAATATCCGAGAAGCCCCGTACGAACCTAGGAATAGATAGGATTAGCTATGTCATGACATAGGTGTCTGTTCTGAGATATCATGTAAGACCACATCTAGGACGTCGGCGTTGATTTTAGATTCCGTGTAAGACCACATCTGGGACGTTGGCATCGATACGATATTTACGTGTAAGACCATGTCTGGGACATTGGCATCGTATTGGTTCGTGTAAGACCACATGCGGGACGATGGCATCGATATCTCGAGTACATGTAAGACCTCGCAAATGCGGGACGTTGGCATTGTACGACTATTCCGAGCTTTCTGAATATCCTATTTAGTTCCGAATGGTTCAACGGGCAAGTCTGAGAAATGAACAACTCTGTGAATTGTATATATGTTTCAGGTACGTTTGAAAAGTACACTATGTGTGTATGAAAGGTAAGGATCTATATGAACTTACTATGATGAATATATGCAAAGTAATAATGAGATTTCATATGAAGACATGCTTGAATAAGCTTTGAGTATATGTGATATTTGAATTGAAGAATGTGGTAAGAAATGGCTTAACAATTGAGCCAAGGAATGTATGAGATGAGTTTGCTATGAGAACCATTAATGTTATTGTATCAATTTGGTTATATACATTTTATGATAAGTTTATTTGTATATGGCTTACTAAGCTTTTGAAAGCTTACTCTGTGTGGGTGTTTGCTCTGTTTTATAGATCGTCAAAGCTACTGAAGGCTCGGGACCGTCAAGGATCGTCATCACACTACTCAAACTCATTTTGCTACATTTTGGATATGTATATACTAAGTATGGCATGTATAGGCTAGTTATTTGGCACAAGTTTGAGATATGAACTTAGCCATGGGATGTGGCTAGTTATATGTATTGGAAATATGCATGAGTGATGTGGTATATGATGATGGTTTTGGTTTGATTATATGATCATGTTATGGTAAAATTTGTGATAGGTAATTTGATGCTAAAAGAGCTTATAATTGTGATCTATGTAATGAATATATGTTTGGTAAAATGTGAATGTACCATGCATGGTTATACAAGTGAATTGGCTATGCAAGTTAGTATATGAATTGGCATGTTCGAGAATAAGATTGGATGCAAAGCTTTGTCGTTTAGTTTGATGTATTATTGAATGTAAATTGTGCATGAAATGAATTGGTTCTTTGCTTGTAGGGATGACCCTTGTGTGGGTGGAATTATGGCCTTGCAAATGGCCTGTTTTGCCTACACGTGCCGTGGCACTGGCGTGCCTAGTGACCGTGGGATTTAGCCGAAGAGCTAGCTCAAGTATACACGCCCGGGGTACACGGCGCGTGCTGGTAGCCGTGTAAATTAGTCGAGTATTCAGCCTAAGAGTACACGCGGCCATGGCACGGGCGTGCCTGGTGGCCGTGGAGTTAAGTCAGTATACCAGCCCTGTTTTGGCACGGCCAGGACACATGGGTGTGTCTAGCAGCCGTGGGAGGCACACGGCCTGTCTACACGGGCGTGTAACCTCTATAACTTAGAAAAGTTTTAAATTTCTGAGAACTTTGATATGTGTTCGGTTTAGTCCCGACCCTTCACTAAAGCATGCTTAAGGTCTCGGTGACCTATCTAAGGGACTCAGTGGTTGTAATTGATTACTTGTATTATGAAATGTCTGAAAACGTTTTCGATCCGTCCGGTAACGCCTTTAACCCTAATTCGGCGACGGATACGGGTTAAGGGTGTTACAATAGACGACATATTAGTCTTTCAATCGGTTTGCTCATTTCCGATTAGACTAACATGTTTAGGTTCGTCTACTAATATAAGTTGTCTTTTCGTATTACGATCCGACCACGTAATATCGCTTAGTATTAGTTTAAACATTAGACAACCAATGTGCAACATTTGCTTCCATTTTACTTTACGTGCAAAAACCATATGAGGACAATTATACAAAGTATGTTAATGTAATCAATGAATTTGTTTTATTAACCAATCTATTCAAAAAAATTACAAGTTTACAAACAAATACACTACACTCGGGCCACTAGATCCAACATTTATTACCCTATAATTTTGAGCACATATTTCAATCTAGTAGCTTACTAATGACTAATTACATGTGTCTGTAAATGTCATTGAAATTGAGCCTAAGATTTGTCTAATTTCTTCTTGAGGCGAAATCATAGGTAAGACTTAGTTGAAGGAATGATTTAGGCATTGCTTGGACCATTTGTGCCTTTCAAGCTAATTGTACATATATAAATACCTCTAGTACCCTTTTTTGAGCCTTATATACCCTTTTCTTTATGCATTCACCCTTTATAAATAATGTTTGACTTATAGCCTAACCAAAATTAAGCCTTAATGTTGAATTGTTCTCATTCCTTTGTTTGTTTACTTTAAGTGTTAGCTCTTAATAGGTATATCTTTGTAACTTAAAGTATTGATTGGGATAGATAAAGACATCGACGTGGATATTTTCGATGAACAAGTGAGGATAAAACATGAATTTTTTTTTTTTTGTGTCTTTATTTTATTTTCTTTGTTTATGTTTTTTTAAAGTAAAAAAAAATGAAAAAAAATAGAAAGAAAAAAAAAAGAATGAATGAAAGCACTTATGTTATCATTGAAAAAAAAAAGCAAAAGTGAGGTGTTTCATTGTTTCTTTAGTTGAGTACTTCATCTATTTAGTTTTCTTGTGGAGTTTTGTGTTAGTTATGTTACCTTTATATCTTGTTTTGTAACACCCCTTAACCCTAAATCGTCGCTGGAACAGGGTTACGAGGTATTACCGGACATATCGGACAATTTACAAAAAAAATTTAAATAAATAACAATCATATTATAATATAATTATAAATTCATATAATTTTTTTAATAAAAAATTCAATATAACCCCTTTATAAATATTTAATCTTCCCTGCAAATTTCAAATCGCAACCAAACCAATTCTAGTATTTCAACAAATGCATTTATATACTCAAATATACTTAAATCATACTTGACATATTGACTTAACAACTTAATTAATGAAAACCTTATTATCATTTCTAATTAGCTCATAAAACTATTCAAACCATTCCAATTCAATACCAATGCCATAAACAATTTCTACCATTTCACTAATTTAATCATCAAAACACCAAATACCTTTCTTTACAACAAAATTAAATAACATACCAAAATAACCATTATAATCTCTATGTACATGCCACTTTCACTTAAAGGAAGAAAACATCACCAAAATCTTTATCTTTGAGTCGGGATCGTTCGGATCTTTGGACCAGGACACTAGACTCCTATCAACTCGCGCATACGGAAACAACCGCATCTGTTTGAGTATTTCATACTCAGTGGTATTACCATAATTCAAATTATAATACAATAACCAAGTAAATTAAATCATATAACTTTAAGATTTACCAAACTAGTTCATATATATAACTTTTCATTTTCTCAATATTTACAATTCAATTTAGCTTTTTTATTAGTTAACATCATATACTTTCACATTAAGCCATTATTTATCTCATGAACATTTAGTTCAAGCTTTCCCTTCACATTTTCATATTCAATTCACATTTTTAAATCATACTCCACAATCACATTTCTTTCCAATAGCTCAACAGATTCATTTCGTTCGATTTAACTTTTCATTTAATTACCCCTATTAACGGACTCGGACTTTGGCGGATACACGGATCCAACCATACACACCAAATTGGCACTCAGTGCCTCATCGGATAGTTCGAAGCAATATTTGGCACCCAGTGTCTCATCGGCCAAGCCGAAGAATGTTGGTACCCAGTACCTCATCGAATCTATCCGAAGTAATATAATGACACCCAGTGTCTCATCGACTCGAGGTCGAAGAATCCTTGAACTCTTCCAATCCTATAGCATGCCAACTATATCCGACTCAACCCGACTAGTTAATAGGGTTTCCAATTCTCAATTCAAGTTCACTTTCATTTCAAAATTCACTTTCAATATCAAATTCACTTTTCCATTCACTAATCAAAATACAATTCAATACTAACACATATTTCTCATTCAATTCAATTCAATTTTCTAAATTCAATTCAATAAAGTCACTTACCTCAATATTTACTTACCATAAAATAAATAAATTTAAAATTAATATTTAATAATAAATAACTTGAATTATAGTAATACAAACCCGGATTTGTTCGATTACTCCTCAACAACTTTTTCCTTACCTTTCGGTGCCGATGCCTCGGGTTCTTTGCTAGCTACGAAAATTAAAATAATTATACTATTAATTACAGCACTAATTATAATAAATAATTGAATTTCTAATCAATTCCTACTTTATTCCCAATTTAATCCTAACTAAGTTTACTTACTTTTCTAATTCAATTCACACTCTATTTCTATTCAAATTTCATCCAAACTCAAATTTAACTATTAAATTTTCAGCATATTTTCCTAATTTTGAATTTTCCTCAATTTAGTCCCTAAAACATAAAACTTATATCTTACTTCACAATTTAATCCTTTTATCAATTCTAACTTGAAATTCATTCAATTAAATCCCTAATTCATCTTTTTGTTCAACATAAACTATACTTGAAAACCTATGAACTCTTAAAATATCAACTTAATTTCAATAAAACCTTGTTTTAAAGCTTTTAAAACATCAAAATTAAGTAAAAAGGACCTAATTGACTTACCAAATTAAACTCCAAGCTTCAAATCCCTAATTTTCCCTGTCTTCTTTTCTTTCCCATTTTCTTTTCCCCCTTTCGAATGCTTCTCTGTTTCTTCTTTCTATCTTTTGTTCTTTATTTTTTTATAATTTATTTACTTTATTTTATTTGTTAGTTTAACATATATTAATATATTTTTATTCTAAAAATCTATTAAATATTTAATCATATATTCACATTTGTACACCATCAATACCATACAATTGTCATATACTTAATTTATTTATCAAATAAAAATCTCATAATATACTTATTTAATTAATAATTATGTTTTACTTAATTTTCAAGTAAATAAATAAATATAATACAAATGTATATATTCTCATTATTACAATTGTCACTACTTAATTTGTTTATTATACAAAAAATCTCACAATTTAATTATTTATCTCATAAATATTTTTTTAATTTAATTTAATAATAATAAATATCTATTTACTAATTAAATAAAAATATTACAAATTTACATACTTAAATTAATACACTTATATTTTATCTTTACCATACACTTGGCAAAATCATAATTTATTATCAACCAAAAATCTTATACTAATTATTTAATTATTAAATATATTTTAATTTAATAATAATAGATAATAAATAATAAATATCTTATGCTTAATTAATAAGCAAATTAAATCTATAAACTACAATTGTATACATATTTTAATTACACATGTATTATTTTATCACCATCCATTTGTCAAAATCATAACTTATTTATCATATAAAAATCTTATAATATAGTTATTTTAAATTAATTTAATATAATTTATAACTAAAATAATATATTTATAATTTATAACTTAACAAAAATCTTAGATTTTTGTTTTAATGTTTGCCGCCTCATATTCCAAATATGGCTTAATTGCCCATTTGATCTTTTATGATTTCTTTTAATCTATAATTCAACTTTTACACCTTATTCTATTTAGTTCTTTTTCCTAATTATTCTTAATTAGACTAAATTCACCTAATTAAAACCTAATTAAGCACACTACTAGACTCCTAAATATTTCTAATAATTGTTTTCTAACTCGATTTATTAAGAGGGAGGCCCTATAACTCACTTTTCCGGTGCCCGTGAATTTTGGGTCATTACATGTTTTGTCTTTGAGGAATGGAGAGACAAGGAGGTGAGCATAAAAGATGAAGTTGAACATGAGTTGAGTGCTTAATATGGGGAAGTGGGGAATGTACATTTAGCTTATATCTGATCCATAAGTAACTAGTGCTTAGAGTTTGAGCCTAAATTGACTTTTCATCCATACGTTAGCTCGAGCTTACGTTACAAGCCGAGTAAAGTCTTATTGACCTTTAACTAAGTTTTGTCATGCATTAATGGAGAGATAGATTGAGATGCAGACATATGAGACTTTTTTCAATAACGTTTAACTCATTGTAATTCGATTTGGCTTAATTGCTAGATTTGAAACATTCACACACACAGATACATAATAAGTATCAATTGTAGTAGGAAATTTAGAATTTCAGATCTTGAACTTAATTTTGATATGAGGTATTGAGGCAATTTCTGATAATAATTAGGACTAACTAATCTAAGTAGGGTAGGTAGTAGTGAGTGTCCTTTTCTTTTGCTAGGAACTAGAAAAACTCTAAGTTCGAGGTGTGATAACTCTAATATCTTAAGAGTTATTTATTCCTTATTTTAGTAGGATTTTAGGATTTTTACTTTATTTTATAATTTAATTTTGTTATATTTTAGGAATTTTATTTCATTGATGTTTTAAGTTAACTATATATTTATAATGTTAAATGGGAATATTTTTCGATGTGTTCTTATCCAATATAGGTCCAACAAAGCATGTGAAATAATAGCTTGACATAAGCATATTTCCGTTCCAATGGAAAATGTCTCTGCCCTAACGAAAGCAAACAAACAACTTTTCACTCCAACGGAAAGATTTTTCGTTAGAGTGGCACACATACTTGATAGTTTTTCAAAAGTTACAATTTTTAGGGGTTAAAAAAGGGAGAAAAGAAACAAAAAGGGGGGAGGGAGAAGAGAAAAAAGAGGAGCAGCCCAAGCTTTTACACATCAAGAATTGACGAATTTCAATGAGAAGATGGAGTTTCTCCATCGTTCTTCATTCTTGTTTCCTTTTATTATGTCTAGTTATTGTTTTAATTTGAAGATTTTTCTCAAATTCTCCATGAACTAAATCTCTTTTCTAGGGTTACAATGTATTTCATGTTTAGTTAATTGAATGTTATCTATTTCAATCTTCTTCTTTTTTATTGTTGATGGAGTTTAGATTATTTATTCATTCTTGTTCTTTTTTTATAATAGCCTAGTCAGCTATTAGTTTGACAAAACCTAAAGAAATCAGAAGATGACTTTTCGTTTTACATCTAAAATGAATAACTTTTGGTCTTAATAAGATAGGTCAAACCGTGATTCGTAATTAGGATAGGAATATACTTAATCAATTTGGTCTACATTATTGGCATAAGAATATAGCACAATAGTTAAATTAAATTAGTTCTTTAATTGCTAGGAAGAGAATTAAGGGAAATTTAGTTCCCCAGGTTAATAACAAACTCTATTAGAATAAATTGGGTGGAGATGGATCAATTAGCTGACGCAATGGGTGAAATTGTAGTCCTAGGATTTTACTATTGATTGTTTATTTGATTTAATTTGCATTGATTATTTTTGTTTACTTGTAAATTAATTTTATTATTGATTAATTTGGATAGGTTCTAAAGTAATATTTGGTGATTGACGTTTCGATTAGTAATAGTTCTCTGTGGGATCAATATTTTATACTACTTATACTTGATATCAAAAATATCTATCTAACAATTGAATAAATAAAATTAACTCTAACTAGCCAAAGAATTTAAGAAAAAGAAAAATTACAAAATTTACACAAAAGCATACTTTGGATTTTTAAATTTTCTGAAGTACTTGACCATGCCATCATTCATCCAAATAAATTCGTCTGATTTCAACCAACACTTATTTTCATCATAAACTAAAATTTAAAAAAAGAAACAAATGGGAAAAGAATGCTTGGAAGTTGACTTTTGGGTTTTTAAAAACCTTAAAATCGATTTTGGATTTTGACAAAATCTATGATTCTTAAGCTCAAAACTCTAGTAGTCTTTCAGAAAAATCAAGACATACCAAAATCACAAAATTGAAAATTTCAAATATCTATGACTCTTTGTCTACTTAGTACATACCAAAATCACAAAATGGAAAGTTTCAAATTTGGGAATTTTATTTTTTTGAAACCCTAAATTTCAACTTTGAGATCTGACTTTTCAATTCTTAAAGAACTTGATCTTATTTTCAAAATCCGACTTTCCATGATGTTCGTTAAAAATCTAAAGGTTCATATTAAACAAATATCAAATAATAAATAAAGCAAAATCCAAAGTTTCTCAAGGGTTGTCGGCTGCCCAACGTCTTTGTTTCAGTTTTCGTTACAAGATTCCTAATTGTAGAAAACTAAAAAAAACCTGCGTAGAAATAATAGTTCGCATACTAACAATTATATGATACATGCATCCATTTACACATGTAATAAATTATGAATGTCGTTCTTTTTATCAATTTAATCACACAAGAGAGAGTAACCTAGGCTCTATGTCAATTATTGAAAAAACTGGTCTGAAAACTATTTGAGTTGACATAATTGAATTTTAATATGGTATTTGTGTTTGTAAGTATTGGAATGGAAGAAAACGCAATCCTGGGTTTTCTTTTTTTCTTTTTGATACTCAAAATTGTAACAAACTAATATCTTTTTTTAAAATGTATTCTCATTTTTACGAATTGTTTTGAGTAGTAATAAAAGTTCATTTCATTTGTGTAGAATTGTTTTTTAAATATTAAAATTAAATTGATTTTTAGAATTAAACACATTTCATTTAATTTTTGAATAATTTTTAATTTATTATTAAAATGACAAACATCATCAATCACACCTTTAAAGAAATTTGATATTTCTTGAGAAATCATCTCACGGTAACAAAAACCGTTTTGATGTTATAAAGAAATGTTTGAAATTTTACACATCTGAATACAGAGATAAAAGTAGAGTCCGGAGTTTCAAGAATGTTCAATTCCTATTCCTCTGTTAAAAAGACTACCAGAAAAGCTTAGAAACAGCACTGCAAATCAAGTTTAACAATTTCAAAATCTCAACTCCTGCAGTATCATACTCGCACTAATTCCGAACTCTTGAGCTGCCAATTCAACTCAACAACTTCCCACATTACCAACACACTGATTCTTCCTTTCTCAGTCAAAGTACCTGCTCCGGTCTCGGTCTCTATCCCGCCCATAATCTCTATCTCGCTCATAACTATAATCACGACTCCGATCCTTTCCCCTATCCCTCTCCCTACTTCGACTACGGCGTCTTTCCCTATCTTCACGCTCTCTATTCTTGCTACTTTCTCTATCTCTGCTTCTTTCTCTTCCATTCCTGTCAATTACACCTGCCAGATACCCACTTTTACTACAACATTATGATACTCCAAAACATCAAAACACCGCAGAAGATTCAAGTAAATACCTTGTTTTATTTAAATCGAGAAAAAAAAAAAAAGAACACGTTTTCTTTACAGGGTAAAAATTTAGAAAAAGAGTTGTTTTCTTTAGGTTGTATAAAAGTGAACTACACCTATATGAAAGTTTTCAATGAGTACCTATCTGGGCTAAATATGATATGAAATGTGGTCACCACCCATATGTATATAGTCCAACTAATCTGGAGCCTAGAAACCTAAACTAGGAGGACCCTATATCTTTCATTTCCAGTTTGTCCAGTTAATTAAATAACCTTGACATGTATGACAATCGGTATCTAAAACAATGCATCGCCAAATGAAGTAGTTGTCAACATAATGAACCCAATACCTAGTTCATCAACCTCCCAGCCAGCACGGCCTGAACCTGGTAGCACTCGAGCAGCTTCAGCTTGTTGTGTTTTTGCTCGGAACTTTTTCTTGAGATTGCCAAACTCATCATACATCTCACCATCATCCTGAGATTAACACATAAATAATTACCATCAAATTAAGATATTCAATGAACTAAGCTTCAAGTAATGATAACAGAGATGTATTTTTACTTCTTCTGCCTCACGTCGACGTCGCCTTGTTTCCTCTATCTCTTCTTCATCAAGTTCTTTGTAACCACCAGCACGTCCACCTCTGTTAACCACAGGTTTAAAGCAAACGTAAGATGCTTTGCACATAGCAGAAAAAGTTGAAGGGTAGAAGGAGTGAAAGCTCAGTAATACTGTAGTAAAATGACATAAACAAACTAGCATTTCACTCCATCTAAGAAAAGCATATTAAACGAGTCAAATCAATGAGATGTGAATAAAATTAAAAGAAAAGAACACAGAAGAGAAAATGAATCCAATGCTCTAATGAAGAATACGTGAAAGCACATAACAAGAATGCCTATGCAGTAATGGCAGTTACTCCAGAACATCAGTACAGAATCAGGTAAAACCATTTAAAAGGAATAATGCACTGTGTAGGAGAATGTATGCAATTCAGGTAATAAGAGGAAACTACATTTATTTTCAGTTTTCCCTCAAATGAAGTGAATGTCTAACTAAATTTAGGAATCTTCTTGCTCAGTAGATAGCCAGTTGCGCAACAAATTCCAACAAGTTCAAATAACGGTAATGAGTAGCTAAGGAGAAAATGATGGAACAAACTTTAGAAAGTTGAATACCAGTTGTACTAACAAAACCCAATCAAGCAAATAAAATAGGGTCTAACCAGCATATCAAGCCCTTACTATCATCGCAAAGCAAAATAATTGACAAACATATTTAAGGAAAAATGATGGACACCAGTGTTCCAAGACATTTGGCTCAAATAAATAGTAAGAAAGTAGTAAAAGGAGTTCAAAAGGAAAGAAAAAAAAAAGAAACAGAAAAAAACTGCCTGACTACATATCAAGGAGCAAAATTGATGCACAGATAACAAAACTCAAAGCATAAGCCATTTTTGTTCCGAAAAATATTTTTCAGTGAAATACTTAAAATAATAATGATAAAGGAAAGAATAGTTTGCGGTCCAGGCTGTTGTGTATCCTCTAATCATGAAAAAAGAATTGTTAAACTATGAAAGAGATAAAGTACAGGAAAATGGAAGAATTAGCTGGTGTATTGGAATTTTCTTTTATTTTCAATCTCCTTCCAGTAAAGGGAGTGTGGTACAAGTTTCATTTGGAAAAAGGATCAGTAAGCAAAGCCATGTTTTAGCAACTTTATATGTATTGGCGAAGTTGAAGAACAAAAGAGGGTGTCTCATGCTTGATTGGCAATAGCAAAGGCAACAATATCAATACTGTCAATAAAACATGGTTCTCAGCCTTCTCACCATAACTCAGAAAAGATAAAAAGATACCAAAGAGAAATCATGGGAAAAAAGAGAAATTGAGGAAACGAGTTAATGCAAATGCCCATCCAAAACCAAAAGGTAAATCAGAGAAAAAGACACTTGTAAGATTGATGACTTATTCATATATGAATTAAAGGTCAAAATCACCTCAAGGATACTCTTACAATTAGAATGAATGAAGCAAATGATCAAGCTACACAAAGCCAGCCTAGAAAAGTAAATCAACAATACAAAGGCAAAAGATCAATTTTTCAATGAAAATATCCATGAGATTTTAATTTGTATCTAAGATTCGAATATATCAATTACTTATCAATACCTCACACCGCCCTCATTGTGACCAGGTTTATTAGTGTTGCAAATATTGCATTTCATACGCTTAGCCCAGTTGATGTTACCACACCTGTTAAACAGAAAATCAAAGAATTGACATAAATAACATTGCGCAAAAGATGACTTTGCATTCAAATATAAAAACACACCAGCATTTCTTAACATTGGTAGAGTTGGAAATGTTAAAACATTTAAAGCACCATAAAAACCATCCCTAGTGGCTCCTAACCAATTTGCACAATACAGCAAAATATTAAAGACATCCCTTTGGCTTAGCTCAAGTAGCAAGAGAGGGGGCATGCTAGGGTAGAGATCTCAGGTTCAAGCAGTAGTGCTCTCCTTTATACCAAATAAACAGAAAAACTAAAAGGAAATATTGACTTCCCTACGACCACACAAGGACCAGAAAAAATAAATATTTCACTTGAGCATTAGAAGTCATACATAGGGCAAGGCCAATCATTTGGGCCAAAAAGTCCACCGGTAGCAGCTACTGCACGGCCATGACCTCCAGAATCAGGAGCACCACGACCCCGCCCACGACCACCAGCCCCTCCGCCACCAGATGCACCTGCAGGTCGAGCAGTTCCACATCGATTGCACACACCACGAAATGAAAAATTGACATTGGAACAACTGCAACCAGAAAAAATATATATTATATGAATTATGGACATAACAATCAGAGGTAAAGACAACTGGAAGGAAAAGTTATAAAAAGAGCAAGAAGAAGCTGCTCACCAATATCACATCACAGACCTTGTATTCGGACAGAGCCAATCTCCCTCCTGTTGCCACATCTTCCCTGAAGGATCAACCCGACCTCTACCCCTTCCACCACCCCCATCCATGTCCTTTGCTGCATCGTCCTCAAATCCACCACCATCAGCAGCTGCAGTTGGAACATCTACACGAGCATTGCTACTCTTACTCTCTGCCATAAAAACACCAATTGTGCTCCCATGGAAATCCTTGTCATTAAACCATTCAACAGCAGCTAACGCAGCATGTGGATCCTCATAAGTAACCGTCGCATCACCTTTTGGCTCATTTGTCACTTTATCTCGGTATAACCATACCTTAGGTCGACCAGTTCGCTTATCTTTCTATAAAATCAGCAAAAATACGACAATAAGTGGCAGATAACACAAACAGCCGCACACATTTTGTTTTTACATCAAAGCTTTATGAATACCTTTAGCAAGCCAATGGTTCCAAAATACTCGGCTAACATACTTTCATCAGTTCCCTCAGGTAAATTACAAACATAGATGGAACCATTTGTAGGGTATCCTCTTCCTGAATTGCTTGCCATAGTTTCTTCACCTCATCAAAATCCTTCTCGAAAGTTCTAAACAAAATTAAATGCTTCGCTAAATTTATAATTAGAAATAAATGTAAAAAAATGCTTAATTGATACTGCATAGTGACATTAACAGAAAATGTTATAAAATTTTATTAATATTACAACGAAATAAACACAGATAGATCTCACCTTAATTCTTTTTCTTATTTTTTAGAGGAAAAAGAAAAGATTGAAGCTAAATCGAAATCTTAAACTAAATAAATTAAAAACGCTAAAATTTAGGATAATCGGGAAACATAGATAAAGATCTGAAGCGTAGAAATTAAGGGAAAGGAGACAAGGTATTCTCACTGGTAGTAGAGGCGCAGGCGGCGGTGCTGGAGGATCAAATATGTGAAAGTGATGACAGCGGTGATTTCGTCGACAGCGAAACCGGCGGTTTCTTTTGTCTTCCTCCTCACGATGCGACTTGTGGATAGGGCTTCGTTTTGTTATAACGGGTGCTGCCGAGAGTGGCGTCTCTGGCTCCGGTGCGGCTATTATTATTAATTAATTAAATTCTTATATTTTTTTAATGTATCTCATTTGTTTACTAAATTTGAGTTAAATACTTAATTTGATATTAGATTCAACAAATATTTAACATATGCTCTAATAAAGAAATATAAATATTTGAATACTAAGTTCAACATTAAAATTGATAATAGTAAAAAACTAAATTTCAAATTAAAAAAACTCCAATATTAAAGTAAATATTGAAATCAAATTTATATACAATAAAAAAAACTTAAATTCAAATTTCAAAATAATATATTAATCCTTTTATTTCGAATTAACTAAAATAATCATTTACTCAAACAATAATATTACAATTGCTGAATAGATAAATTTGTTAAAATTAAAACAAACTAAATCTTTTATCTAAAAATACTCTTTGAAGCTATTAATGCAAACTCAAAACTTTTATGGATATAGAAGTATTTTAGATAATCACCACATCACACTAATTTCGCTCTTCTAACGATTTTAAGGGGACTCCATGAGCCCCCTTTTGAGTTGAAACAAAAGCTGAAATTCGATAAATCCACTTTTTCATCATTTGGGTTGCTAGTAATTGTAAGGTGAAATTACACAAATAATTACTCAATTTTGGTTCCAATAATAAAACAATTACTCAATTTTTAATTTAATCATTAAACTTTAAAAAAATAATAAATCAATCACTAACATTATCGAAAAGTGACAAATCAGTCACCTGTTTTGTTATTAACCGTTGTCGTCGACCATTAGTGACTGACTTGTTATTTTTCTAAAGTTTGGTGACTGAGTTGAAAGTTAAATGATTCTTTTATTATTGGAACCAAAATTAAGTAACAGTTGATATAATTTAACCTAATTTTAAAGGTTAGTACAAAATTTGACAAGTTGAGTATGGGCTAGATTTTAAAAATGGCATTGAATATTTGAGTTTAATCCCAGTGTATTTTCTAAATTTTTAATATATTATAAATATTATGTAATTTATCCTATATAAAAAATTAAATCTATAATAATATATAATATTATAATATAAATATTAAAAAATATATTAAAATATGTAAAAATGGTAAAATGGATATATATATATAATTTTAACAAATAGAAAAGTATGTAAAACTATCAAATATTGAACTAAAAATAATATAAATAGTTTTCAAAAAATACGGAAGAGTTCAGGAAAATTTTAAGCCTATAAGTTGGGTTAAATTAAGTCAAGTATAAAATATGTTAATATTATACTCAAAATTTGTAACATCCCGGTTTAGACCCTAGCCGGAACAGTAGTTTCGAGACCACAAATCCGAGGTCGGAAAAATATTTTAAAATTATTTTTGATGTTTATAATGTGTGATTGAGCCTGTGTGAAAGTTTCGTGTGAAAATTTTATCGATTGTGTGTCAAATTTTGAGAAAGGACTTAATCGCGTAAAGTGTAAAATGTTGTGTGCTGATTGTTAAGTGCTTAATTGTGGTTGTCTTTATAATGTGGGGGCTTTATGTGGCAAATAAGCCATTATTAAAGTTAGTGGGTGGCTATGGACGGTTATGCCCTTATATATTTGTTTCTAATATAAAGTAAAAGGTTAATATAGTAAATAGATTAATAATAAGATAGTAAATAAAACAAAACATGAGATTTGGTGTTTTATTCATCCATCTTGCCAAAATTCAAAGAAAAGAAAAAAAGAAAAGATGAACAACTAGGGTTCGGTTAGCTTTTGGTTTAATTAAGGTATGTTTTAACTTTGGTTTTTGATAATTTTTATGTTTTTGAGATTGTTGCTGAGTCTACTATCAAGCCCATGTTGTAATTTGAAGAATTGATGATGTTTATGAGATATGCCATTGATGAAATGGGGAGCTTTGTGATGAGTATTGGTGTTAAATGAAAGATATGTGTTTAATGAACATGTTTTGTTCTTGAATTTTTGGTGAATTTAGCTAATTTGGGCTAAATTGAGAAAATGAATAATTGAGGGACTAAATTGTGAAATAAATGAAATATTTGGGCTTGTATGAGTATAGTAAGAATTCGGCTATGCATGGGTACAAGCAAATTATGTGTATTTGATGATTTTATGAATTAGGGACTAAAGTGTCGAAATGTGAAAATGTGAGGGCTATTTTGTAAAATGCCCTAAATTTGTGTGTGTGGACTAAATTGAATGAATTGGTGATTGAATGGATTGAATTTGAATGTGTATAGACCAAGAGAGGAAAGGTTCGGATCGAGATCGAGGCAAAGACAAAGTGCTCGATTAATCGACCGTTTCGGTATTTCGACGTCCGAGGTAAGTTCGGATATAATACTAGTTGTAAACTATATCTTTGTGATGTGAATTTGAATGAATAAATGTATATAACTATGAGATTAGAAATGCTATGTGCGGAATTGAATTGGAGGGCACTAAGTGTGCGAAATTAGAAGCGAGACAGAGATGATTAGCACTATGTGTGCGAAAAGATAGAAGCTTGGCTTATCAAATTGGCACTTGTGTAATGCGATCACGATAAAAGTACGGTTTATCGTATTGGCACTAAGTGTGCGATGATGATCATGTTTCGGTTATGAAAGTGGCACTAAGTGTGCGAATGAATCAAAGTAATAGCAAAGGTTAAACGAGAGTTAATATCAAGCAAGAGAGTAGCATGAATGGTGAGTAATTATGTGTTGATCAAGGTACGTTTGAACCTATGTGGTTGATGATAGCCTTAAAAGTTGAATGAATAGATACTTGAGCATATGGTTGAGATTGATGATGAGCCTAGTTGTGTATTTATCTATGTGGTGGTTTAATTATGTATTGATGTGGTATTATTGAGTAACATGTATTATATTACGAACTTACTAAGCTATGAAAGCTTACTGTGTAATTTGTTTCTCTGTTTTACAGTGTCAGTATAGCTTGCTCGGATTAGGGGACCGTCAGCGACTAAATCACACTATCGGCTAACCATTTTGGTACTTATGGAAAGATGTATATAGTTGAAATATGGCATGTATAGGCTAGAAGTTATGGCATGTTTTGAAATGCTTAATCCTTGCCATGTGATTTGGCTTGGAAGTTGAATGATGTTAAACTTATGAATGAGCTATGAGTATGGTATATTTCATGAATATGTGGTTGATGAAAGATGTGGCTTTATGATGAATTATGGCATGGATTACATAAGGCTAGATATATATATATATATGTTTTGAGATGTATAATTGTTACTTGAATGGACTTATTTGTGATGATATTAGGAATGGAAATAGATGGTATTGTTGATGATTAATTGGTGCATGAATTGGTATGTTTTGAAAGCATTTAGAAGTATGAGTTGGTAATACTTTGAAGTTTGTAGGTATGGCCCAAGTGTGGGTGGCAAATGGGCCTTACGAATGGCCTATTTTGCATAACATGGTCAAGGGACACGGGCGTGTGTCTCTGCCGTATGGCTCAAGGACCACTTCGAGGTGTGCCTGGGCAGGTTACACGGCCGTGGTACACGGGCGTGCCTGGTAGCCGTGTGACCAAGTCAGTAGCTAGCCTAATTTCACACGGCCATGGCACACGGGCGTGTCTAGTGGCCGTGGGGATAAGTCAGTATGTATGCTCTGTTTTGGCACGGCCTGGACACATGGGTGTGTCTGGTAGCCGTGTGAGGCACACAGCCTGACTGCACGGGCGTGTGACATCTGCAGTTTGGAAAAATCTTTGAGTTTCTGGAAACTTTCGTAAGTGTTCGGTTTAGTCCCGACCTCTTTCTAACACGTGTTTAAGGTCTCGAAGACCTCGATAAAGGACAATATATTCGTGTTTGAATATGTTTGATTGATGTTTAACTTTGTGTCGTGAAATGGATGTGAAATGTTCCGATTGTTCGGTAATGCCTCTTAACCCTATTCCGGCGACGGTTTCGGGTTAGGGGTGTTACAAACTCAACCTAACTCGGCCCATGAAGGCTCATCCCTTGCATTAATTACACAGTTTTTAGTCTTTTACCTCTAAAATATATAATAACTTATAACTAATATTTTTAGAACCAGATCGATGGTCGAATCAATCAGGTCATCGGTTTTTCGGTCTGACCAATTTGATTAAAAAATTATTAAAATAAAAAAATAGTTTAATGATACTTGATCTAATTGGTTTAAAACCATTACCTGAACCGGTACTCCTGTTGGAGGAGGGAGTGAAGGACATTTTCCCAGACGACAACAACGTGGGATACCTTGACTTTGTAATATGTTCATTGTTTAGCTTCCATGTTGCCATGGAAGAGGTCCTTGGGATTAAAATGGTAGACTCGGAGAAGACCCCACTGCTACACTCTTGGGTGACGAAGCTAAACCATTTAGCTTTGGTGAAAGAGACAATGGCTCCTAACCACAAACTGGTTAAGGTTCTTAAGGTTGTCCGACAGAAAGCACTGAAAGCCACTTCTGCTACTTGATCTAAGAAATAAGAAGATGATGTTATTTTGTAATGTTGGGATAATAATTTCCAAGGCAGATCATGATAAAATCACTATAATTTTTTTATTATATTGGCTCATATGTTTTATCAAATCTTCTTTACTTCTTTACTGTTTTATCTTGCCAATTTTGATCGTTAGTTTGTAGGATTTTCTCAATGTCATTCTTAATTAATACAACTATTTTAATGTTTTTATTAGGGATAACCCAAATCGAATATATATATATTGTTGAGAAGGGATTGTGTGAAACTATGATTCCACGTTATCCTTATCCTTTGTTAGAATTAAGTGACTCGAATCCTTATTTAAATAAAATACAATGGTAAAATAAAATAAAAGAAGAATCCCTATAGAACTACACTTCTTTTATTTTATTTTAAATAAGGTTTTTTAAACCTTGTTAAACTCCATCTATTGGATATTGATTAGAATAAGGATTTTCAATCTTACTACACTCCTATTAGAATATGGCTTTACAAGCCTATAAATAGACATAGTCTATTCCTCTTGTAAATAGATTCAAATTCGACATAGTGAATTTTCTTCTCCTCTGCACGTGGTTTTTCCCCGAAAGGGTTTCCACGTAAAATCTGTGTGTTCTTTATTTTATTTCTCTTTTCTTTGCGATATATATTGTCATTACCGACATTTATATTTTTTCACAAATTGGTATTCGAGCTTCCGGGTTTTTCATCTCGATCACGGTAATGGCGTCCTTGAAGTATAAAATTCCGCTGTTGGATCGCAACACCAGATTCGCGTTGTGGCAGATAAAGATACAGGCAGTTCTTGCACAAATGGATTTAGAGGAAGCCCTGCTAGGGGTAGATAAGATGCCTTCGACATTGACGGAGGAAGAGAAAAAGCGCAAGGACCGAAAGGCGTTAACACAGTTACATCTGCATTTGTCTAACGAAATTTTGCAAGATGTGACGAAGGAGAAGACCGCCGCGGCATTATGGAAGAGGGTAGAACAAATATGTATGTCGAAAACTCTAACCAGCAAGTTGCATATGAAGCAACGTCTTTATGCTCATCGTTTGGAGGAAGGTGCATCGTGTACGAACACTTATGATGTTTAAAGAAATTCTCTCAAACTTGGAGGCCATGGAGGTTCAGTATGATAAGGAAGATCTAGGGTTGATTCTACTTTGTTCGTTGCCCCCGTCTTATTCAACCTTCAGAGACACGATTTTATATAGCCGCGAGTCTCTCACAGTTGATGAGGTTTATGATTCTTTGACCTCGTATGATAAGATGAAGCATCTTGTGGTTAAACCCGACTCTCAGGGAGAGGGTCTCATTGTTCGTGGGAGACAAGATCGGAATGCTGATGATGATCGTGGAAGGACACAGGAACGGAATCCTCGCGGTAAATCTAAGGGTAGATCGAAGTCTTCAAACAGAGGTAAAACTTGTAACTTCTGCAAGAAGAAAAGGCACATTAAATCTAAGTGTTATAAACTACAAAACAAGATTAAAAGGGAGGCTGCGAATCAAAAGGGAAAACAACCAGAAAATTTCGGTGAAGCTGATGTTGTAGAAGACTACAGCGATGGTGAACTTCTAGTCGCTTCTGTCAACAATTCTAAAGTGAGCGAGGAGTGGATACTTGATTTAGGCTGCACCTTCCACATGAGTCCCACTCGGGATTGGTTTACAACTTACGAAACAATGTCTGAAGGTGTTATTTTGATGGAAAATAATGCTTCGTGTAAAATCGTAGGTGTTGGAACAATTAAAGTTAAGATGTTTGACGGAGTTGTCAGGACACTTAGTGACGTACGACATGTTCCAAAATTGAAGAGAAATTTAATTTCGTTAAGTACTCTTGATTCAAAAGGGTACAAATACACAGCTGAAAGTGGGATTTTGAAAATTTCCAAAGGTTCCCTCATTGTGATGAAAGGGCAGAGAAAGACTGCCAAGTTATATATTTTGCAGGGTTCTACTATTATTGGTGATGCAGCTATCGCTTCCTCTTCCTTATCAGATGATGATATTAATAAACTTTGGCATATGCGCCTAGGGCATATGAGTGAGAATGGCATGGCAGAATTGAGCAAAAGAGGACTTCTTGATGGGCAAGGAATTTGCAAACTGAAGTTCGTGAGCACCTGCGTTTTTGGGAAGCAAAAGAGAGTTTGATTCACCAGAGGAATCCATAACACGAAAGGAATGTTGGAGTATATTCATTACGATCTGTAGGGGCCATCAAGAGTGCCTTCAAGAGGTGGAGCTAATTATATGCTAACTTTTATTGATAATTTTTCGAAAAGTTTGGGCATTTCTTCCCGGCAGAAAGCGATGTGTTTTCCGCATTTAAGTCTTGGAAAACTATGATTGAAAAAGCAGACAGAAAACAAATAAAATACCTCGCGCAGACAATGGCTTAGAGTTTTGTTCGATGAGTTTAATAAACTATGCAAGTCGAAGGATCGTGAGACACTTGCGATTCGTCATACTCCACAAGAAAAGCGGCGTTGCGAGAACGAATGAACAGTAACGATCGTGGAGAAAGTTCAATGAATGTTGTCAAATGCCAACTTACCAAAGTCGTTTGAAATTTGAAGCAACCTCATCGCATGTTTTTGATCAACCGATCTCCATCCATTGCCATTGAAAAAGACTCTACAAGAGGTATGGTCCGTAATCCCGCTAATTATTACGATTTAAAGATCTTTGGGTGTCTGCGTATGCTCATGTTGATAATGGAAAATTTTAAGCGAGATCCATTAAATGTGTTTTTCTTGGTTATAAAGTGGTGTAAAAGGGTATAAGTTATGGTCCTGAAAATAGAAAAGTTGTGATTAGCAGAGATGTTGTTTTTGATGAAACCGCTATGCTACCTAACTTATCTCTTAAAGACTCTTCCAATAAAGAAAATCAAAAAAGGTGGAGCATCAGTTAATATAGAATCGACTCCTCAAGGCAAGACAAAAATTGAGAATAGAGTTGCTTCTTCACCACAATACTCTATCGCCAAAAACAGAACTAGAAGAGAAATTAAACCTCCAAAGAAGTATGCCGAGGTGATCTAGTTGCTTATGCTTTAAATGTGGCCGAAGATATAGATGCAAACCAAGAGCCGTCTAATTATTACGAGGCGGTTAGCTATGAAGACTCGAAAAGTGGATGTTTGCTATGCAAGAGGAGATGGAATCACTCCATAAAAAGCAGAACATGGGATCTTGTGAAACTCCCTAAAGGTAAAAAGGTTGTTATTTGTAAATGGGTGTTTAAAAAGAAAGAAGGGACTCAGGAGTTGAAGAACCCGAGATATAAAGCAAGGCTTGTTGCAAAAAGGTTACATCAAATTCCAGGAGTGGACTTCATGAGATGTGTTCTCCCAGTTGTGAAGCATAGTTCGATTCGAGCTTTGCTTGGTATTGTGGCCATGCATGATTTGGAGCTGGAGCGATTAGATGTAAAAACTGCATTTTTGCATGGAGAACTTGAGGAAGACATTTACATGCAACAACCAGAGGGTTTTATAGTCTCAGAAAAAGAGGACTATGTTTACTTGCTGAAAAAGTCTCTTTACGGTTTGAAACAGTCACCAAGACAGTGGTACAAGAGGTTTGATTCTTTTATGACTTCTCATGATTTTAAAAGAAGTAGTTTTGACAGCTGTGTTTACTTTAAGAAAAAAAGTGATGGTTCTTTTGTGAATCTACTTCTTTATGTTGATGACATGTTGATAGCAGCAAAAGATAAAGGAGAGATAAGAAAGGTCAAAGCCCAACTAAGTGAAGAATTTGAGATGAAAGATTTGGGACCAGCAAAGAAGATACTTGGTATGGAGATTCTTAGAGATAGAAAAGCAAGTAAATTGTACCTAAGTCAGAAGCGGTATATTGAGAAAGTTCTTTGCAGGTTCAATATGCAGAGTGCTAAGCTGTTAGTAGTACTCCTTTAGCTTGATCCATTTCAGACTTTCATCGGCTTTGTCTCCACAATCAGATGATGAGATTGAGTACATGTCACATGTTCCATACTCTAGTGCAGTGGGATCTCTCATGTATGCTATGGTTTGTTCACGTCTAGATTTATCATATGCAGTCAGTGCAGTTAGCAGATACATGGCAAATCCCGGTAAAGAATATTGGAAAGCAGTTCAGTGGATTTTAAGATACTTACGAGGTACTACTGATGTTTGCTTACAGTTTGGAAGAACTAGAGATGGAGTTATTGGGTATGTTGATGCTGATTTTGCTGGAGACCTTGATAGAAGAAGATCTCTCACTGGTTATGTCTTTACAATCGGAGATTGTGCAATCATTGGAAAGCTACTTTGCAAACTACTGATCGCTTTGTCTACCACTGAAGCCGAGTACATGGCGACATCGAGGCTTGTAAAGAAGCTATTTGGTTGAAGGACTCTTTAGTGAGCTCAATGAAGACCTTCAAATCAAGACAAGATTTTGTGATGATCAGTGCCATCTTCCTTACAAAAGATCAAATGTTTCATGAGAGAACAAAACACATTGATGTTCGGTATCATTTTGTTCGTGATATTATTGCTCGTGGTGATATTGTTGTGAGCAAAATTAGTACTCATGAAAATCCTGCAGATATGATGACTAAGTCACTTCCTATAACCAAGTTTGAGCATTGCTTAGACTTGGTTGGTGTTCATTGTTGAAGTTAAACCCTTAAGGGGTTTTATGGAAGAGGTGGAGAACTTGTTCGTTGAGAGTTCGCGATGAAAAACTTGTTTATTTAGAATTCGTGTCAAGGTGGAGATTGTTAGAATTAAGTGACCCGAATCCTTATTTAAATAAAATACAATGGTAAAATAAAATAAAAGAAGAATCCCTATAGAACTACACTTCTTTTATTTTATTTTAAATAAGGTTTTTTAAACCTTATTAAACTCCATCTATTGGATATTGATTAGAATAAGGAGTTTCAATCTTACTACACTCCTATTAGAATATGGCTTTACAAGCCTATAAATAGACATAGTCTATTCCTCTTGTAAATATATTCGAATTCGACATAGTGAATTTTCTTCTCCTCTGCCCTTGGTTTCTTCCCGAAAGGGTTTCCACGTAAAATCTGTGTGTTCTTTATTTTATTTCTCTTTTCTTTGCTATATATATTGCCATTACCGACATTTATATTTTTTCACATTATCCTTTTTCAATAAGTGCATGACAAACAGGGGCGAAGCCAGGGGGCTGGCATGGGCCCCGGCCCCCCTAAAATGTAAAATTACTATTTAGGCCCTGAATTTTTTTTAAAAATTTTAAATTAGTAAAGATAAAATTGCACTTTGGCCCCCCTAAAATTATAAAAATTTGATTTAATCCTTTACAAATTATAAAGATATAAACTATAAAAACTTAAAATTTCATCCGGCCCCCCCTAAAAAATTGTTCTGGCTTCGCCCTTGATGACAAATCAGAATTTTTCTCCTGATTTTTAGCATTTTTAGTTGGATTTGAATTTTTTCAGAGAAAAAAGCTGAAAATCAAGAGGAAAAATCGGATTTGTCATACTCCTATTGGAAAGATATAGGGATGACGTGGAATCACAGTTTCGTACAATCTTTTCTCATATATTGTTAGTGCGAAATTTTGGTAAGAAATATCTCAAACACATAAATAGAACACGAACAATAACTTGAACAGAAAAATGAATCAATAGCACAAGGCTCCAAAGTGTGTCTCAAGTCACTATCTTTTAAGGTTCTATTTGCCCCCCACCTATACTTGGTGTGCAAATGAGTTTCAAGCAAATGAATCTCGAGAATATAATGAAGCCAGGTGACTATTTGCATTTTGCACTAACAAAAATAGTCCATTGCGCACCGAGCAAAGTATAACAAGAAAATTAATTTCATAAGGAATTTCTATAAACAAACTATAGTTTAAATGAAAGAAGAATAAAAAGAACCTTTGATGAGAAATTTTTGATATATCATCTAAATAAAATTTCAATTTTATTTATAAGAATTCTCGTGACTCTTCCTAAAAACATAACTTTTAATAGGTATCTGTTATATGAATAATCACATCTTTTAAAGAGACATAATAATTCAACTAATATATCTTAAATAGATACAATTATTAAAGTAAGAGATACAACTATTTAAGTAATATCTCTTAAATAAACATAACTATTTAATTTTTTTATTACAAAATCAAGTGATATAACTTATTATTATGAATAATCATAACTCATTGATCAATAACCAACAATATAACTTTTAATTGCTTACACCCTTTCATTTATAGTTATTGGAACACTATAAATATTTGAAGATGTTCCAACATGTCATTTCTTTAAAATTCTAATCCTTCATTTATTTTTAGCATTAAATTTGATTATTATTATTTTAATCCAATTTTGATTTAATCAAACTATCCATTAAATATCTAAATCCGTTAAATATCCCCATTTATCGAGTATAATAATATTTTGAAATTTCTTTCAAAAAATATTTTTAAATAAATTTAAAAAATAAATAAAAGTTTTAAAAAGTCAAAGGATAATGGATTCAAAATATTGAAATCCAAATCTCTTATATGCAAAAATAAAATAAATTCGAATAATGATGTCATTAACATCGTTAACTTGTGCTAATGTGATATTAATAGGTAATCTTATAGTGACACACTACAATTTCTTAGTATGAACATAAATTAAAAAATTAAAAATCTTTTAAAAATATAAATTAATTTACAAAAGTTATATCAACCATGGTGGAGTCAGGGGCTGACCCCTCCTAAAATGGAAAATTTTTCATTTAAATTCTTTATAATTTATAAAATTTTAAATTAGTAATGGTAAAATTACATTTTGGCATTCCAAAATGATAAAAATTGATTTAATCATTTAAAAATTATAAAAATATAGACTATTAAAATGATGAATTTATATTTTTACTATCATAAAAATATATAATTTAATTTCACGGCCCTCAAAAAAAATTCTGGCTTCGTCACTGGGTACCTATTAGGTATTTTTGAACAAATTCAAGAGGCAAACTACATGCTAATCTTTAAAAATTAACGTTATTAATAAATTGGAGAAATGCATTTGACGAGATATAAAATTAGATACCAACTAAGTATAAAAAAATTTTTAGGTACCAACAAATATTTTTAGAAAAGTTTAGAGGTAAACATGATATTAACCCATACATAAAAGAGGGGGGCAAAAAAGCGAAAGGGGAGAGGGGGTGAGGACCATAGAATTGAGGGATGAGATGATGGGTTCGTTTCCAGTGCCGGCCACGGCCACCATCCTGACCCTAAAATAAATATCTTCTCCCACCTTGATGACGTGGAAGCCCTCAGGTGCCAGATTCAGTTTAGATTTTTTTCCTTCCTTTTGTAGTTTGATACGTGTTTCTCGCTACACTGATGTGGACGCTTTCTCTTTATTTTTTGCCGCTCCTTTTCTCATTTAATTACCAGATCGCCATTTTCCTTTTTTTGGTTTAATTCCTTACCATCACTGCATTGAGTTTAGAAAAATTTAGGAGAAAAAAAAAATCACATTCATAATAACTAACCTTCAATTTAATATTTTTAATTAACATTATGATCTTAAGAACATAAATAATCCTATCCCCATAAAGCAAGCAATGATTGTAATATCTTTCGGTCATCAAAATTTAAAAATGAATTAATTAAAATTATTTATAAGAAAAAGTGATAATAGATTATTCATAAATCTTAATATTAATTAAAGATTTGAATGTAAATATTTTATGAATTAAGAAAAATTTTTTAAAATAAATGAATCTTCATTTAGAAAAAAAATTCAATTTCATTGTTTTGCATGCAAAAGTTTGTACTCCTAGATGCTCTTCAATACTTAGGTTTTGTTTATCATTGAGAGTGAAAAATATTTTTCTAACTCAAATCTTAATTTTAAATAAAAAAAAAGAGTTAAACTAGCAATTTATTAAATCAAACCTTATTTATTTAACCCAAACAAAAAAAATTACCTTTTTACCCCATTAAATAATCTATTTTATAATATTATGTCTAAAATTAATATTTTATCTTCTCAAAAGTACGGTTTAACAATAATGATAAATACTATCAAACATTTCAAAAGTATTTTTTAAAAGTTTTTTCACAACTAGCTATTAGTGAATCTATAGACTTTGTAACGAAAAAATAAAAAACAAGAAAATAAAACTACAGAGGAGAAGATAAAAAGACCGACCTTTTAGCGGGGATAATACGTGTATTCTTATCCATTTCATCTAAAGGTGTGTTTAGTATTATTTCTAAGAAGCATTTTTAGAAAAAAAAAACATTTCTAAACAAGCTATTTTATCAGATAAAAAATGCTTCTCCCAATTAAAAAATTGACCCAAAAATAATTTTTTCAGAAACCGTAAATTTTAACTTCTCTACAAAAATATTCTTTTACCTAAAGCACTTTTGAGAATAATTCTTAAACTAGACCTAAATTTATGGTATACAAATATCTTAATATAATAGGTGGAACAGGGGCGAAGCCAGGGGTTGGCATGGACCCCGGCCCCCTAAAATGTAAAATTATTATTTAGGCCCTTAAATTTTTTTTAAAATTTTAAATTAGTAAAAGTAAAATTGTACTTTGGCCCCCTAAAATTATAAAAATTCGATTTAATCATTTACAAATTATAAACATATAAACTATAAAAAATTAAAATTTCATCCGGCCCCTTAAAAATTATTCTAGCTTCGCCCATGAGGCGGAACTCATTAATCTAATGTTAACATGAATAATTTCTTACGTATAATAATGATATATGACTACTTTTTTTAAGTTGGGAAAATCCTTATTTACTTTTCATAAGTATCAAGAAAAAAAATTAAAAAAATAAAATGATAATTCGGAAAAAAAAAGTAAAATAAAAAAATGATCTAAAAACTAATACTTGGTAATTACAAAGGTTGGAGTGAGAGCACAAATGGAGGCACATTTACAAATATGGTAGGTAAATAAGGGCATTTTGGATAAGAGAAATTCAACGCATAAAATATCTTCCCTTCAACAATAACAAAACTTGAAGAAGGTAAAGCCCACACCTCCCATAGAAACAGAGGGAAAAAAAAATAAAGCACCAAAAAATAGAAAATGTCTAAAGGAGAAGAAGTGATGCAAAGCAGTGGAAAACGGCAACGATTTGCAAAAGATGAGGTAAAACGACAAGAAATGGTGGAAGAAGAAGAACAACAACAACAAGAAGATGATGATGATGAAGAAGAGAGCCAGCTTCCGAAGAAACCAGGACTATTGTATTACCCTACAACTCCGACTTCTTTCGTTGTTTCCGATGCTTTGGAGCCCGATTTCCCTATTATTTATGTCAACAAAGTCTTCGAGGTTTTCACCGGTTACCGAGCCGACGAAGTCCTTGGTAGGAACTGGTGAGATATTTTAGTTTCTTTTCCTTTTTTTTTGAATAATATTTTATGCTGATTTTTGGAGTAATTAAAGGTTTTTTGAGTAAATTTAAGAGAAAGTTGATGATTTCTAGTGATTTGAAACAACTTTTAGTAATTGATCTAAACTTGCAAGTGTTTGTTTATTGGAGCCGTGCTACTCATTTGATGACGTGAAGGTGTTAAATAGAAAATTCACGGACATTTATTTCTTGCAAGTAGTCAAATATGAAGGTGATAGAAGCTCACGACTTTTTACAGAACAGTGTTTTTTTTTTTTTGGTTTTTCATTTATTTAGTAGAAGGTTAAGAGCAAAAAAGTATAGATATTAGAACATAACAAAATTAGGGATTGATCTTAAGAAAAGTAAATAAATATCATGAATGCTGAACTTATCTTTTGCAGGATATTAAGGTTGAATATGTAAATCTAGGCTCTAAATTGAAGTCATAGATATGAATTATTCGGTCTAAGAACATGAATCATTTCGGTGGTGGAAAATATTGAAGTTACATGCAGCCCTAACTGCTCAAGTCTAAGAAAAATAAAATAAAACAAAGACAACATTAGGCGAATTCAAATTAACAAAAAAGTATTTCTTAATGTCAATTACATAACCCTGTATAATAACTTTTGGATCATTTGTGTCAAGGAACATAGAATGGGTTGTATCTCTTGCATGCTGCCTTTGCCTTGAGGGCTTGATAATGTGAATCAATGCAGATTTATCAGACTTGTGTTCAAATTAAATTAATAGAAAGAATAGAGGTAGCTGAGTGTTACAATTTGGATCTTTTGGATCACTGCATCAGAAATGTTTTAGTATCATGTCAAAGAACCAGTAAACTTAATCTTGACTTTTAAGTAGTGTTAGTTACAATTATTTTGGGAGAGAGGAAGTAGAAGCTGTTTGCTTTTGTATAGATAAAATGAGGAGTGTGTAGTGAATTGCTTAGTTTCAATCATTGAATCCATTTTAGTAAGTCTACCTTTTCAGCATAGTGAAAGGCATCTATAAAGCATTTTAACCAAGTGAACATTCATCATGATGACTTTCACATAAATGGTAGAAGATTCAAGATCTAGGGATAACCTACAGCAACTAGTTTTGGTTTCATCTTGTAGGAAAGTTAGTTCTGCTTCCAATCAAGGCAATATTATTAAAGAAAGGAAATACATGCTTGACAATCTTATTGATGAATTCTCCTAAGAGAATTTTCCAACATAATCTTAAGTACTATCTTATTTCAGATGTAGATCAGTATGGGATGAACTAAGAAGAAGCATGTCTGGAGTGAGCTTTGGTTGTCCAAGTTCTTTGCCAATAATCAAAAGGAGGGGTTGCAAGGAGAAGCAGAGAAGTATCAATCTAATTGAACCTCTCCTTTTTGAAAGATGGCTTTAGTGTGTTATTTTAGTCTTCTTTCCAGCTTGAGAAGTAAAAAAGGGAAAAAAAATCTTGCAGGCCCTAAACTACTGTAACTACACGTGATTACCAGTCATCTTCTCTGAATATTTAGCAAAAAGGTTGTCAATGGCAAAGTAATAACTCAAGAATGTTGACGAATTTTGTTTTTTGGTGTTAAAAGGAGAATAGTGTGCTGCAAATTTATCTTTTTCCACTTTGGCTGGGTTGAAAAGGATTTAAGATTTTTATGGTGAACAAGAGACATCCAGCTTTCAGTTGTTTTAGTTTTTAATGTGTTAATGTATTTCCATGTTGGCATCCTCTTGGCTAGTATTCACAATTTTGTAATGGAAGTTTTCATTTGCCAATAATGCTTATGCTTCCCTAGCTAGTTGTGATGTTTCTTTATCTTTTAATAATTGCTTGATATAGAGGATCTAGATTGACTCTATGGGATTTCTTTCAGTCGGTTTTTACAGTATAGAGATCAATGTGCTCAAAGACGGCACCCTTTGGTAGATCCTTTTGTTGTTTCTGAGATCCGGAGATGTCTTGAGGAAGGTATTGAATTCCAAGGTGAGCTTCTGAATTTCAGGAAGGATGGCACTCCGTTGGTGAACATATTGAAACTTGCACCTATACATGATGATGATGGAATAGTCACACACATTATTGGTATTCAAGTGTTTTCTGAAGCAAAACTAGATCTGAATCGTGTATCATATCCAGTTTTCAAAGAGACTTGTAATCAGCAGTTGGATGAGTCTGCTCAATACTCTCATTTCAGCAATCCACCATTCAGTCAGCATCAAGAAATATGTGGGATACTCCAGCTCTCTGATGAAGTTTTGGCTCATAACATTTTATCTCGGTTAACACCGAGAGATGTCGCTTCTATTGGATCTGTCTGCAGAAGGATACGACAATTAACAAAAAATGAGCATGTGAGAAAGATGGTATGTCAAAATGCCTGGGGAAGAGAGGTCACTGGTACATTGGAAATGATGACAAAAAAGCTGGGATGGGGACGTCTTGCCAGAGAGCTGACCACTCTTGAGGCAGTTTGTTGGAGGAAACTGACTGTAGGTGGTGCTGTGGAGCCTTCACGTTGCAACTTCAGTGCATGTGCAGCAGGGAACCGTCTAGTCCTTTTCGGAGGCGAGGGAGTCAATATGCAGCCTATGGATGACACGTTTGTTCTCAACCTTGATGCTGCAAATCCAGCGTGGCAGCGTGTAAGTGTGGAATCATCCCCTCCAGGGCGTTGGGGCCATACTCTTTCATGCCTAAATAGTTCCTGGTTGGTGGTCTTTGGAGGATGTGGAAGACAAGGATTGCTCAATGACGTCTTTGTCCTTGACTTGGATGCCAAACAACCTACATGGAAAGAAGTTTCTGGTGGTGCTCCCCCTCTCCCTAGATCTTGGCATAGCTCTTGCACAATAGACGGTTCTAAGTTGGTTGTGTCTGGTGGGTGCACGGATGCGGGGGTGCTTCTCAGTGACACGTATCTTTTGGATCTTACTACAGACAAGCCAACATGGAAAGAGATTCCAACATCATGGGCACCCCCATCAAGGTTGGGCCATTCGCTTTCAGTTTATGGGCGTACTAAAATTCTTATGTTTGGGGGGCTTGCAAAGAGCGGGAACTTGCGATTGCGATCAGGTGAAGCCTACACCATTGATTTGGAGGACGAAGAACCACAGTGGTGGCAACTGGACTGTAGTGCCTTCACCAGTGTTGGTAGCCAAAATGCTGTGGTACCTCCTCCTAGACTGGATCATGTTGCGGTAAGCATGCCTTGTGGGAGGATAATTATATTTGGTGGTTCAATTGCAGGGTTGCACTCTCCTTCTCAGCTGTTTCTCCTGGATCCTTCGAAGGAGAAACCATCATGGAGGACACTGAATGTTCCTGGGCAACCACCAAAATTTGCTTGGGGACATAGTACATGTGTGGTTGGAGGGACCAGGGTGTTGGTGTTGGGCGGACACACGGGGGAGGAGTGGATACTCAATGAGTTGCATGAGTTGTGTTTAGCAAGCAGGCAGGACTCGGACTCAAGCTGAGGTAATTTCTCCCATACTATTGAATCATATTTTTGACATGTTTCGCCTGATGCATTGCGTTTTAGTTCATATTGTATAAATTTCATTTGGTGGGGCCAGTTCTGGTTGTACAATGTAAAACATAAATCGAGTGTTGAGTGATTCATCATTACTTGTTTTATGTCATTTACAAATCAAAATGCCCAGGTCATGGTTGTGAAAATGGTCTATGTATTTCTGCTTTCCCTACGTTTTAATTTGGTTGGACCTTGGCAACTGTAGAGCTGAGTTATTCTCTGTCTTGGCTGGGGCTTTAAGTACTACAGAAATTTTGATTGCCATTTGTCACCGTGTAATTTAATATATGATTCCTAACTTTTTGAAGCAATATTTAAAGATCCATCAATCTTTTATCCTGCTCCGTTGCCATCAGAGAATCTTCAATTCGGAATCTCAGTGACCTCAATTGCCGGTCTTCTCCTGCCAGGACATGTGCCACATTATTTGCTTTGCGACCGAAAAAAAAATTGATGTTCTCTAACTCCCTGGAAATCACTCTGATATCTTGAATAATCAGATTAACTGAAGATTTATCCGATGTAGAACTAAGTACCTTCGTTAGTATGTAAATGAGTCACCTTCAATGATCACTCTTCGAAATCCTAAATCCTTTGCGAAAATAACCGCCTGTTCACATGCCTTAGCCACTGCCGTGAATGCATTTGCGATATAGTCGTAACAGTTTGGTTTGAGCAACGAACTAAAATAAAAAAAAATTCGTTAATTGACTTTATTACATTATAAAGAATATTTTTATACAAAAGCTATCTGACCTAATAAAGTTTGACTACATTGAAAATTTCTAACTCTAAGAAACTTTTTAAATTACAATGTGCCTAACCCCAAGGCGAAGCCTCTAAAGGTATCATCTTCCTATGTGCATGGAACTTTATTGATGATGATCATTGGCCTAACACGGTCTTGGTCCCTCATCGAGTTCTTTATCCCGTGAATCTTGCAACCACAAGTCAAAACCTTTGTTCGAATGAATTTAGTGAGTTTTTTTACTGTATTTGTAACACCCCTTATCTGATTCCGTCGCCGGAACAGGGTACGAGGCATTACCGGACATTATCCACACAATTGTACAAAATTTAATATGTAAAATTCGTATAAACTTAAGATTTTTTCATACATAATCATCACATTCTCATTCGACCAATTCAAGCATTAACATAAACATATAACTTGATTAATATTGAACATTATCAATACCCATAAGCAAAATAAACCATCAATTTTTTTTTTTAAATGCCAGTATTTTAGCCCAATTCATTACTACAAGTAACAAAACAATTAAGCCTTCTATACATGCCATAATTCCCAAAATATTGTTTTCAAAATACCAAAAGAAGGCTGATAGTGTGGATGGATCTCCGACGATCACCGAATCCCGAGCTAGCTTGATGACACTATAGGACAAGGAAAAGAAAAGAGAGTAAGCATATAGCTTAGTAAGTAAGTATGTAAATAATAAATAATGGATTTAACATGTTTACAAAATAACACAATCATATCTACATTCAAAGTCACTATTTATTCAAGTTCGGAGCAAGCTGTCTATTCGAATCGCAGTCACTAAATTATTTTTATCTGGAGCTACGAAACTCCAAATTAAGCTCCGTAAATTTTCCCTGAAACTAGACTCACATATCTTGTTACCATAAAATTTTCAGAATTTTTGGTTTAGCCAATTAGTACAGTTTATTCTTAAAAGTCTCCCCTGTTCTGCTGTCCGACAATTCCAACCATTCTTCGCTAAAATTTTATTATCTTTTTGTAAAGAATTCAAATGATGTTCTAGTTTGTTTCTTCTAAAAACAGACTCATTAAGGAATCTAACCATATAAATTATGTCCCAAAATTATTTTTTTTTAAATTTTCAATGATTTTTCCAAGTCAGAACAGGGGATCTCAAAATCACTCTGAACCAGTCTCACAAAAATCTAAATGTCTCAAAATATAGAATTTCTTTGCTTTCTTTGTTTCTTTAATATGAAAATAGACTCAATAAGCTTTAATTTCATATCTCACTCAACTACTAATTCCATTTCTACCATTTTTGGTGATTTTTCAAAGTTACTCTACTGCTGCTGTCCAAAACTGTTTTATTTTTAAATTTACTCTTTCATAATTTCACTTACTCCATTTCCTCTTACCGAAAGTTCGCTCAAATATCGAGCATATTGTTCATAAATTTTCACACTTATACCTGCACTTATCCATTACTTAGTCATATTCAATTACACTTAGTCGTTACATAGTCACATGTATTTTCACTTAGTCAATTTCCCGTTAAACTCATCGGAATAATAACTGATACACGGTGGCCTGCACATAGTACCACCCTTGTAGCCGAAGCTATCTGGTGCACATAGTAGCCTGCACTTAGTACTACACTTGTGACCAAAACCATCACTTACACATAGTGGCCTGCACTTAGTACCACACATGTGATCGAAACTATCGGGTACGCATAGTAGCCTGCACTTAGTACTACACATGCGACCTATCCGTCTGGTACACATAGTAACCTGCACTTAGTACTACACACGTGACCTAAAACCATATTGTAGCTCTCTTGTACACATAGTGGCCTACACTTAGTACCACACATGTGACCTAGCTACCTCATTCGTATCTTTTCTATTCCGAAGGTTCAACCGGGAATTCTCACTTTTCAACATTTTTCCAATTCATCCATAATCAATCACAATTCATAATTTGCATCAAGTAATTACTCCATATTCAAATATATCTCATATAATATAACCAAAATATTAAAACATAAATAAAAATAGTGTATTATTTACATACAAGCTTACCTCGGTACAAAATATGGCAAATTTGTAATTTAGTCCACAACCTTTTCTTTTCCCCGATCAAGGTCAATTCCTCGTCTTTCTTGATCTATGACAACACATTTAACTCATTTAATACTCATATTATTCAATTTAGTCCAAAAATCACACTATGACAGAATTACAATTTTGCCCGTAAAATTTCACATATTTACAATTTTGACCCAATACTCGAAAATTAAACTTCAGCCCCTATTCTTATTTTTTATAACATGCTGATCATTTTTCCCTTCTATGGCAACATCAAATTCTCACTCTAACATGTACTTATGAACATTAGATATTTTTACCGATTATGTCGTTTTACTCGTTTTCACGTAAAATCGCTTAGCAAAAGTTGTTTAACATAATTTCAGCCTTCATATTCTATCATAAAACATAAAAATAAACACATTTCACCTATGGGTATTTTTCCAAATATGAACCCTAAGTTAAATTATTGCTAGAATAAGCTAAACCAAGTTACCGGGATTCCAAAAACATAAAGAACATGAAAAATGGGGCTTGGATTGACTTACTATGGAGCTTGGAAGCTTGGAAACCCTAGCTATGGAGTCCCCCCCTTGAAGTTTCGGCCTAAGGAAGAAGATGAGCATATTTTGCCATCTTTTTCCCTTTTAATTTCTTTTTATTACCAAATGACTAAATTACCCTTCATTAAAAACTTTGATTCTTTCTACCTATATTTGTCCATTTTTGTCCATGAAAGCCTAATGGTATAATTACCATTTAAGGACCTCTACTTCAATTATGCTCTTCAATTAAATCCTTTAGTATCTAGAACTCTCATTTATCAACTTTTACAATTTAACCCTAATAAGCAAATTAGACATGAATTTCATAAAATTTTCTATCAATACTCTAACACATGCATCCAATCAATTAGTAAATCATAAAAATTAATCAAAATAAACTTTTCTATCTCGGATTCGTGGTTTCGCAACCATTATTCTGTTTAGGCCTTATTTCGGGATGTTACAGTATTACACGAAAATAGACCCCATATTCCAGGGGTTTAAATAGAAAAGAACCAAACACACAATACTCCCTGTTTCGTTTAGACGATCCCATTTTTTCTAGAGTGTCGGAATTCACGTTCGCCTTTCGCCTTTCTTAAATGGCGAAATGATTGTTGAGCGATCATTACTTGGTTTGCTTATGGCCATTTAACTAATTCTGGTGGATTCTCACTTGTCCTTGCACATACCACCTACTGTCCACCCTAGCTCTGGCGGATAAACTGACATTCTACTCTTAAGACCTACTAGAAAAGGGTCACGCTTGGTAGCCTTAACCTTATTTCATCCTTTCTACTTTTACCCTTCATTTGGGTTGAAATGTTGTTTGGGTTACCCCTTTTAGACCACCCAAATTGCTATATCTTGCTTTTAAGGCGCAATAAGTCCGCCTACTGTAGATCATTTTGGCTTATAGTTTCCAGTATACTATTAATTTTTTGAGTTCACATTCTTCTTTATATGATTGTTCCCTATGGAACTAACTCTATAGCGTCTACGCTCGTACTATGGTTTTCCTCAAAGAGGAATAGTCTTGACAGACATATCTGTCTCTTGTACTGTTCTTATTAGTACCTCTTTATGTCTACAGGTGTCAACTACCCCTCTTTACCAAATAAACTACTCGGAGTACTTATGATCATACTTCTAACATCTAGAGTTCGTCTCAGCACTTTTTGACGGTTATTTATGGAAGATCCTTATTTGCGATCCTCAGATAGTTTTTTTTTGTTTGCCTATACTCAATACCCTACTAGCACGTCCTTTCTCATGTTTGAACCTTGTTGGGTTACAACCCATGTGACCTACGGCTTCTCCGATTACTATTTTGGTGGATTATTCCCATTTTTAATACCCTTGTCTTATTCAATGAATTCGTCAGAATCCATTTGCTAACTATAGCTCACCAACATTGGCATTTTCCTTTAACCCTTTTCCCATGTTCGTGAATTTTCCATAATTATCGTCTTTGTGGTCTACCCCGTGTTAAATGTCCCAACGGTTTACTTCATGTTTTATATCTTGGCAGACTCCATACGCTACCATAGTCGCGCTACGATCTTACTCATCAGGCTCCATGTGTAATGTCTTGGAGGATTTCCCCGTCTTTACTATCTCGGTGGATTGCCTCACTTTTAGTGTCCTGGTCGACTCTTTGTGCTACCACAATCGAGCTATGGTCTTATAACTATCCCCATGATTAACGTCCTGACGGACTACCCCGTGTTTACTGTCCCGATGGACTTCCCCGCTTTTAATGTCTCGACGGACTTTCTCTATGCTACCATAATCGCGCTATAGTCTTACGACATACCCCATGTTTAACGTCCTAGAAGACTACCCTATGTTTACTATCCCGACGAACTCCATTGGTTGCCATAGTTGAGCTATGGTCTTACATCTTTAACCTCTTTGAGGTGTCGCCCCGAAGGACCTTACCACCGTCGCGATGTCATCCCATAGAACTTGCTGACTGCCATCGCGCTGTTGCTCTATTAAACTTAATAACCATCGATATTGATTCATCTCATATCTAACCTTGATACTCGAACACCGCAATGTCCCCTCTGCAAGGCTCGGAGCTTTGCACATCATGATTTGCACTCGGCAACACCGTATGACAGAATTTCAATAGAATTCTATTTTCTTATTCATCTGCCCATTCCTCTATTTCACCATTTTTAACCTTGATGCTCGGACACTGCAGTGTCCCCTCCGCAAGGTTCGGAGCTTTACACATCACGATTTGTACTTAGCAACACCGTATGACAGTATCTTAACGAAATTTCATTTCCCAAATCCTAACTTCTTCTAACCTGTCAATAATCTCCCCTCCGTAACCCACCCTTATGATCATACAATGCATGCATATCACTTACATACTATCATGGAGTACACTATATTTTAAAACATGGAATCATAACTATTTGATGCACATTGAACTATATTGGTGGATACCCATATACCAGAAAATCCTATGTAGGCTTACCATTCATAATCAGCAGAGTTCATACATTATCATAGAACTTAACAAAGAATCATGCCAGTCACTCAACATTTCAGGAATGCATGTTTTTTGGCCTAATTAGATTAGCTTTTCCAAATGCCAAAGCTTCCATTCTCCTGTAACACCCCTTACCCATATTCAACGCCGGAATCAGGTACGAGGCATTACTAGACTTATCTCACTTGAACATACAACTTAGGGCCATAAAATTTCATTCCAACTTAAACTTCTCATTCATATGCATAACATCCTTATTAAGGGCCTACAAGGCCTTAAACATACATTCGAAATGATTCGGAACTAAACCGAAAACTTTGAAACACAAAGACAAATTTGGCTTAAAACAGGGCCACACGCCCGTGTGAAGGATGGGACACGCCCGTGTGGCATATCACATGCCCGTGTTCCACACCCGTGTCCCTCACACAGCCTCAACACGCCCATGTACAAAAACCATGGCATTCTATTTATGACGTCATGACCTCACTAAGGTCACACGGCCAAGGCACACGCCCGTGTCCTTAGACCGTGTGTCAAATTAAATTCCAAAATTTAGGTGCAGACTTCACACGGCCTGGGCACACGCCCATGTCCATGGCCGTGCCTCCCACACGGCTGAGACACATGGTCGTGTCTTTGCTCATGTGTTTACTACTGAGCATACTGACTTGCAAACCTAGCATGCAAGAGGACACACGGCCGATCAACACGCCCATGGGGCTAACCGTGTGTCACACACGGCTTAGACACACGCCCGTGTATCTACCCGTGTGGACATTAAAAAGGCTATATTCCAAGCCAAATGCCACCCTACATAGCAACCATATTTATTCCAATTCATTTCAACATAACTCATGACCTTAAGGCACTTCCAAAAACTCAATTCAAAGCATCCACACAAGCATAAACTTCATAATTTCGTCATAATTGAATATTAATGAACTTGTCTTTTATTGGCCCAATTCCAATGACCATTTACAAAATGACTTTAATAACATAAATAGCCAACACTTTGGCTATCAAAATGACATAACAAAATACCCAAGTCCTATACATGCCATACTCAAAATAAGTCTAACTTGTTATACCAAAGAGATGTCGATAGTGTGATTTCTGAACTCCGAACTCCGACGTCCCTCGATTCTCGAATTGCCTTGGCAATACTACAAGGAAAAAGGAAAATGAGAGGGGTAAGCATAAAGCTTAGTAAGTTTGCATGAAAATAAATAGCAACAATAAGTTCATAATGACATCAATTCATGGCATTAGATAACCACACAAAGTCATAAGCACTTTGCCATAACTTACTCGTACTTGTTCTTATCTAGCATATACCATGCCACATATCGTAAACATTCCTCGTGAATTATTCACGGGTACCTGTATCCACTCAATCACATGACTTTAGTACTAATCTCATTTCTATTTCCAAGCTTATCTATTTATCCCACTAATTCACTAGGGATACTCAAGACGCATATTCATCGTCATTAACATAAACACGAAGCCAATGCCACATCCCAGATGTGGTCTTATATGGGGTCACCTCTGAGTGCCGATGCCATATCCCAGATATGGTCTTATACGGAATCTCACTTCAAGTATCGATGCCATATCCCGGATATGGTCTTATACGATTTTCATATTCAATACCGAAGCCATATCCCAGATATGGTCTTATACAGAATCTCAATTCGGTGCCGAGGCCATGTCCCCGACATGGTCTTATACGGGACCTTATCCATCTCATGTCTCGAAGATAGTATTCTCACATTTAATTATAGTCCAACTGGGACTTTAACATCTCAACTTTTATCATCTTTCTCATTCAACACTAATACTCAACTTCATGGAATATCATGTATCATTATAATATCAAACATTCTCAAACATACTAGCATAAATGTTGAATTTATCACATACAAACTTACCTCGATTTCAAAATAAGCTAGATCGTCGATCTAGTCCGATACTTTGTTTTTTCCCCGGTCGAGGTAAATTCTTGGTTCTTCTTGATCTATAATAGAAAATTAGCTCATTTAATTATCGCATTAATAATTGCATTTCAATAATCATATTTTGGAAAAATTGCTATTTTGCCCTTAAACTTTTGTAAAATGACCATTTTACCCCTAGGCTCGATAATCAATTCTAATCAAATTTCTACCTTTAACGAGCTAAGGTGAACATTTATTTCTCTTATGGCTACCATCAAAACTCAACATTTCACACATTTAATACATATTTTACAACCTTTACAAAAAGGTCCTTTTAGGTGTTTTCATGGTAACACATTTTTCAAAAGTTGTTCATCTAACAATTAAGACTCATTTTCTTCCATAAAAATGCAGCAAACTACTTAAAAGCTCTCATGGCAAAACTCTAAACTCTTCACCATCTTACGAAATAGTCCCCTCTTTAGAAAGCTTAAGCTTTAGGGTTCCAAAAGTACAATTTTTATCAAGAAAGGATCACTAGAACACTTACTTGTAAGGAGAAGAGTGTGCTGAAATTTTTGAAGCTTTCAAACCCCTATTTGCTGCTAATTTTTGGTGGAAGAATGAAGGAGAAAAGATGATATTTTTTCTTTCTTTATTTTAATATAAATCAATAAATTTAGTCACCAACCTTTACCAACTTTGACCAATTTTGAGTCCCTTGTCCCCTATGCCCGGCCAACCATGATTTAAGGGGCTAATTGCCCTTTAAAGACCTCCAATTAATATTCTATGGCTATTAGACACCTTTAGCTTATAAATTAGAACTTTTGCACTTTTTGCGATTTAGCCCTTTTTCGCGATTAAGCATGAAATCGCTAAAATTAAAGCACCAAAATTTTCATGCACTTATATAGTCATGCTCTAACTCATAAAATAACATGAAAATAATTTTCTCTGACCTCAGATTAGTGGTTCCAAAACCACTATTTTGACTAGCCCCTAAATCGGGCTATTACAATTCTCCCCCTTAAGGATTTTCGTCCCCGAGAATCTTACCGGTAAAAAGGTTGGGATATTGGTTTCTCATGGTCTCTTCGGGCTCCAAAGTAGCCTCTTCTATTCCATGTCTCTGCCATAGCACTTTAAAAAGGGCTATACTTTTGTTTCTCAGCTGTTTGACCATTCGTGCCAAGATTTTAATTGGCTCTTCGCCATAAGTCATGTCCGGTTGAATTTCTACCTCTGATGGTACAATTACATGTGAAGGGTCCAAACGGTATCGGCATAACATGGACACATGGAAGACATCATGAATCTTTTCCAACTCAGGTGGCAAGGCCAAACGATAAGCTACCGGTCCTATCCTCCCGGTAACTTCATAAGGTCCGATAAAATGCGGACTCAATTTGCCTTTCCGGCCAAATCTGAGGACTTTTTTCCATGGTGATACTTTCAAAAATACTTTATCACCTACTTGAAACTCAATCTCTTTCTGTTTTAAATCCGAATAAGACTTTTGTCTATCTGAGGCCGCTTTCAGACATTCACGTATCACCTTTACTTTCTCTTCAGTTTCTCTGACCAAATCAACCCCGTGAATTTGATTCTCTCCGAGTTCTGTCCAATACAATGGCGTTCGGCATTTACGTCCATACAATGCTTCATAAGGTGCCATTTTCAAACTTGACTGAAAACTATTATTGTAAGCGAATTCCACCAACGGTAGGTATTTTTCCCAATTACCTTGGAATTCCAAAACACAACATCGAAGCATGTCTTCAAGTATCTGTATCACTCTCTCCGACTGCCCGTCGGTTTGCGAATGGAAAGCTGTACTAAAACTAAATTTTGTGCCTAAAGCCTCTTGCAACATTTTCCAAAATCTTGACGTGAATCTCGGATCTCTATCCGAAATGATCGACAACGATACACCATGAAGTCTTACTATCTCTGACACATACAAATTCGCCAACTTATCAAGAGAATAATCGACTCGTACTGGTATGAAATGGACTGAATTCGTAAGTCTATCGACTACAACCCATACATCATCTTTCTTTTTCAGCGTCAATGGTAAACCCGTCACGAAGTCCATAGTAATACGGTCCCATTTCCACTCGGGAACCATAATAGCTGAAGTAGACCTGAAGGTACTTGATGTTCAGCCTTTACTTGTTGACAAATTAAGCATCTGGAAACGAACTCGAAAATATTTTTCTTCATACACGGCCACCAATACCATTTCCTCAAATCATTATACATCTTCGTGCTGCCTGGATGTACAGACAAACATCCACTATGTGCTTCATGCAGAATCTTTCGTATAAGTTCATCATCTCTGGGTACACAGACCCTATCTCAGAACATCAGATATCCATAAGGACTTATCCGAAAGTCTGACTCAACATTTGACTCACATAGAACTTTTTTGGCTTGTAAATCTCTGTCACCTTCCTGAGCTTCACAAATCTCTTGGAGAAATAATGGTCTAGCCCTCAACTCGGCTAGAATAGAACCATCATCTGACAAAGCCATCCGTGTGTTCATGGCTCTCAGTGCAAACAATGATTTCCTACTCAAGGCATCGGCGACCACATTCGCCTTTCCCGGATGGTAGTCAATTACCAACTCGTAATCTTTTATCAACTCTAACCATTTCCATTGCCTAAGGTTCAACTCTTTTTGAGTCATCAAGTACTTTAGGCTCTTATGATCAGTGAACACCCGACATTTCTCACCATACAAATGGTGTCTCCATATCTTTAGTGCAAAAACAATGGCGGCCAACTCTAAATCATGGGTCGAGTAATTCTTCTCGTGCAGCTTTAATTGTCTAGAGGCATATGCAATCACCTTGCCCTCTTGCATAAGTACACAACCCAATCCATTCATGGATGCATCACTATAGACCACAAATTCTCTTCCCGGCTCACGTTGCACCAAAACAGGAGCCTCAGTCAACAATGCCTTTAGTTTCTCAAAACTCTGTTGGCATTTTTCTGTTCAATCAAACTTCACATCTTTTTGCAGTAGTCTCGTCATCGGAGTAGCTATCATGGAAAACCCCTTGACAAAACACCTATAATAGTCGGCTAGGCCCAGAAAACTCCTCACTTCAGTTACGCTCCTTGGCGGTTTCCATTCAACAATTGTCGAAATCTTACTCGGGTCGACTCTAATTCCATCTCCTGAGACAATATGCCCCAAAAATCCAACTTCCTTAAGCCAAAATTCACTTTTACTAAACTTGGCATACAATTGTTTATCTCTCAAAATTTGCAGAACCTTTCTCAAATGCTCGGCATGTTCGTTTTCATCTCGAGAGTAGATCAGTATATCATCAATGAAGACCACGATAAATTTATCCAAATATGGCCGAAAAATGCGATTCATCAAGTCCATGAAAACGGCTGGGACATTTGTTAAACCAAAAGGCATAACAAAAAATTCGTAGTGACCATACCTCGTCCGAAATGCAGTTTTTGGCACATCCGAGCCCTTGACTCTTAACTGATAGTACCCAGACCTTAAGTCTATTTTGGAAAACATCGTGGCTCCCTTCAATTGATTAAACAAATCATTGATTCTTGGCAACGGGTACTTGTTCTTCACAGTTACCTTATTAAGTTACCGATAATCTATGCATAACCTCATAGAACCATCTTTCTTCTTCACAAATAATACGGGAGCACCCCACGGAGAAAAACTCGATCTTGCGAAGCCTTTATCCGTTAGTTCTTGCAACTGTGCTTTCAATTTTTTTAGCTCGGTTGGAGCCATTCTATATGGAGCAATAGAAATAGGGGCGGTACCCGGAGCTAACTCAATCCCAAATTCAATCTCCCTAACCGGAGGTAACCCTGGCAATTCCTCCGGAAAAACATCCGGATATTCGCACACTATGGGTACCGACTCAATTTTCAACTCAGTCTCTTTAGCATTCACTACAAAAGAAAGGTAAGCTTCGTACCCCTTTCTTAAATACTTCTAAGTCGACAAGGATGATATCACTACTGGTGAACTGTCTTGCTTATCTGATTCAACACAAATAAGATCCCCACTTTCACATTTTAACTCAATAAACTTCTTTCCACAATTTACAATCACATCATGAGTAACTAACCAATCCATCCCAAGGATGACATCGAACTCATCAAACGGTGATAACATGAGATTTGCAGGAAAACAATGACACCTAATCATCAAAGGGCAACCTTTGCATATTCTATTAATCGATACACATTTGCCTAGGGGATTCGACACTCTTATCACAAATTCAGTAGACTCTATAGGCATGCTCATGCTAGAGACTAATTTCATGCAAATATACGAGTGGGTAGACCCTGGATCAATTAAAGCTACAACATGGTTATCATAGAGAGAAAATGTACCCGTAATTACGTCAGGGGAAGACGCCTCTTCGCGAGCACGAATGGCATATGTTCTCGCCGATGCTCTACCCTTAACTCTCGTAGTCTGCTCTCTAGATGAATTCTTGCCACTCATCTCATTTCCCGGGTTTCTCTGTGGTCTTCCTCTACCAGTATTTCCCGATCTTGCATTCTGAGGTTTCTCTTTCTCACCTGCTTCAGGGCAATCTCTGATAAAGTGGTCTAGAGACCCACACTTGAAACAAGCCTTCTCGTTTGCTCGGCACTCACTAGAATGACGTCTGCCACACTGCGGCCATTCTGGTCTACTCGGTCGGGCATTGCCAACACTAGCAACCGAAGTAGTCTGAGCCTTAGACCCCGAGAATTGTTTGCCCTTACTTCGGTTTGAAAACTCAACCGAAGTGGCTGATCGAGTAGCAAAATCCCTTGATTTCTTAGATGAGGATTGGCAGGACTTACTCAGTTGTCTCTTTCTCGAGTCACGAGACTCAATCTCAGCTCTTCTTTTCTCTTTGGCCAACTCTTCAGCTTTACAGGCTCTATCTACCAATACCACAAATTCTTTTAGTTCGAGAACTCTGACATATAAACGTATATCCTAATTTAACCCGTCCTCGAACCTTTTACACATGATAGCCTCTGTCGATACGCACTCTCGAGCGTATTTGCTAAGCCTTACAAATTCACGCTCATATTCAGTCACCGTCATTCAGCCTTGCTTTAATTCCAAGAACTCCTTTCTTTTCAGGTCGATGAATCTCTGACTAATATAATTCTTCCGGAATTCCTCTTGGAAGAATTCCCAGTTAATACACTCCCTTGGTACCACCGACACAAGGGTATTCCACCATTGATAGGCCGAATCTCTCAGGAGAGATACTACACACTTCATGCACTCTTTAGGCGTGCATGAAAACTCATCGAATACCCTGATGGTATTCTCAAGCCAAAATTCTGCCCTTTCTGGGTCATCGTCTTTACTAGCCTGAAATTCCTCTGCTTATTGTTTCAGGATCTTATCGACCGGAGGCCTTTCTCTTCTTACTACCTCAACCACTTGAGGAGCTACAGGAGCGGGCTGAGGAATAGGTGGGGGTGGAGGGGGTTGAGCATTAGGATTTGCTCGAATATACACTGTATACCAGTTGATCACCATATGGAGAAAGGCTTCTCGAGCCTCTTCTCCCTGACCCAAAGTATCGGGTCTACTCTCATCGGCGCTTGATCCCTTGCGCTGGAGCGGCAGATTATTACTCGCAGCATCATCAGCTGCAGTCCGACCGGGATCCATTACTATATAAAAATACAATTCAAACCGTCAAGAGTCGTCACACTATCGTCACACAGATACTCTTACGCATGGCATGTATAGCTAGACTCGTACTTACGCTACATTAGTCCGAGAACCGACTAAATCGTAGCTCTGATACCACTAAAAGTAACACTCCTTACCCGTATTCAATGCCAGAACCGGGTACGAGGCATTACTAGATTTATCTCACTTGAACATACAACTTAGGGCCATAAAATTTCATTCCAACTTAAACTTCTCATTCATATGCATAACATCCTTATTAAGGGCCTACAAGGCCTTAAACATACACTCAAAATGATTCAGAACTAAACTGAAAACTTTGAAACACAGACAAATTTGGCTTAAAACAGGGCCACACGCCCGTGTGAAGGATGGGACACGCCCGTGTGGCATATCACATGCCCGTGTTCCACACTCGTGTCCCTCACACGGCCTCGACACGCTTGTGTGCAAAAACCATGGCATTCTGTTTATGACGTCATGACCTCACTAAAGTCACATGGCCAAGGCACACGCCCGTGTCCTTAGACCGTGTGTCGAATTAAATTCCAAAATTTAGGTGCAGACTTCACACGGCCTGGGCACACGCCCATGTCCATGGCCGTGCCTCCCACACGGCTGAGACACACGGTCGTGTCTCTGCTCGTGTGTTTACTACTGAGCATACTGACTTGCAAACCTAGCATGCAAGAGGACACACGGCCGATCAACACGCCCATAAGGCTGACCGTGTGTCACACACGGCTTAGACACACGCCCGTGTCCCTTACCTGTGTGAATTTATTTCTCACTTAGAACCTACAGGGGTTTTCACACGGCCTGGCACACGCCCGTGTCCCTCACACAGCCATGACACGTCTATGTCTCAGCCTGGGTGTTAAAACTTTGACATTCTATTTTTGACCTCAGTAATATTTTAGGGTCACACGGCCAAGGCACACGCCCGTGTGGTGAATTTAATTTCGCATTTAAGGTGCAGACATCACACGGCCTGGGCACATGCCCATGTATTATGGCCGTGTCATCCACACGGTTGAGACACATGGCTGTGCCTCAGCCCGTGTGGTTACTATTGGGAATTCTGTTTTACCAAATTAAGGTGCAGGAGGCACACGACCAGACTACACGCCCATGGGGCAGACCGTGTGTCACACACGGCCTAGACACACGCCCGTGTGGACAAAAACAAGGCTATTTACCAAGTCCTTTTGCCACCCTTACTTGCACCAACATAAGCCACATCAAGGCATACACACATCAAGGCCACTACACTCCATTCACATGCAAAACTTAACACATACTTTATCAATCCAATCATGCGACTTACTCATTCATGCATTAACACACCATATATTTCACCATGCAAATTGCACATTCATGAAAAAACATCATCATCTACATATATCAATAACAAGTATTAGCCATCATCCATGGCCTTATACAAAATGAGTCAATCTTCAAGACAAGCCAACACATTTGGCCAAAACAATATGACACTTGACAAAAGACCAAGTCCCTATACATGCCATACTCAAAATGATAAATTTAATTATACAAAATGTTCAGATTGATAGTGTGATTGAGCCTTAGACGTCCTTTGATCCCCGAGCTAGCTTGGCGATAGTATAAGAAAATGGAAAGGAAAGGGAGTAAGCATAAAGCTTAGTAAGTTGCATGTAAATAAGTAACAACATCAACCATGCATCTTTAAACACATAGTTTAACACCCCTAACCCGTATCCGACACTGGATTAGGGTTAAAGGCGTTACCAGACTGATCGAAAACTTACATAACATTTCATACGTTACATTCATCATTAATAATCATAGTGTCCCTTAGATGAGTCATCAAGACCCAAAGCATGCATAAAAACCTAGTTGGGACTAAATTGAAACACATATAAAATTTCATGAAAATTAAAAACTTTTCTAAAATACAGGAGAGACACGCCCGTCGGAGGAGACCGTGTGTCCCCCATGGCTTCTAGACACCCCCGTGTGTCCATCCGTCTCTATATACTGACTATATCAACACGGTCACTAGGCACGCCCGTGTGCCATGACCGTGTGCTACTAGGCCATAAACTGACTTGTACACCACGGCCAGCTGACACGCCCATGTCGAGGCCGTGTGCTATTTAAGCTACATTCTGCCAATTCACCCACGGTCTTAGGCACGCCCGTGTGCCACAACCGTGTGACATTATAGGCCATTTACAAGGTCAAAATGTCACCCATAAGGGTCAAACTTACAAGCAACATATATCATCCCATTTCATTCACATATAACCACCAAAATATACCAAATAGCCATCCCAAATCATGCATATTTGACAACTAAGGAAATCACACAATAATACATTCAATACCCATTCTATCTTTACATTCAAAACCAATTCCAAACATACCAATTTGCATGACCAAATCACAATTATGCCCAAACACCATTCATCTATATACTTACCATACCATAACCATTTCATATATCAACTAATCTTACCAAAACAATTTCACATATCACATTCCTTTAAGCATATTACCAAAACATAACTAGCCAAATCACATGGCTAAGTTCACATAACAAATCATACCAATGACTAGCCTACACATGCCATATCTAGCCATATACATTTTCAAAGTGTACCAAAATAAGTTTAGTAGTGTGATGACGATTCGTGACGGTCCCGAGCCTTCAGTAGCTTTGACGGCCTATAAAACAGAGAAAACACACATAGAGTAAGCTTTCCAAAAGCCTAGTAAGTCAATTATACAATCAAACTTAGCATGGATTTCACATAACCAATTTAATAAGATGATCAATATGGTTCTCATGACAAAAATCACTTCATTCTTTCGCAAGCTCATATGCTTATTCATAACTTACCATATATACATATAGTTCATATAGTCAAGACTTTACATATCGTATTATAAATCCCATATACATAACATCATGATCTAATCACACGGATACTTACCTTATATACACAATTAGTATATAAGCAACGTACCTAAAACGGATGTTCAATTATTAATTTTATCAAAGTTTGGATTTGCAATTTGTACCACAGACTTGCCTGTTGAACCATAAAGAATCTAGTAGGATACTCTGAAAGCTCGGAATGGTCGTACAATGCCAACGTCCCAGACGAGGTCTTACATGCACTCAGACATCGATGCCACTGTCCCAGACAGGGTCTTACACGAATCAATAAGATGCCGATGTCCCAAACATAGTCTTACACGTAAACCTCATATCGATGCCAACGTCCCAGACGTGGTCTTACACGTAAAACTCATATCGATGCCAAGGTCCCAGACGTGGTCTTACACGTAAAGCTTACATCGATGCCAACGTCCCAGACGTGGTCTTACACGTAATCAGATGTCGATGCCACTATCCCAGACAGGGTCTTACTCGTATTTAGATATTGATGCCACTGTCCCAGATAGGGTCTTACTCGTATTCAGATATTGATACCATCGTCCCGCATGTGGTCTTACTCGTATTCAGATATTGATGCCTTTGTCCCAAGCGTGGTCTTACTCGTATTCAGATATTGATGCCACTATCCTAGACAGGGTCTTACTCGTATTCAGATATTGATGCCACTGTCCCAGACAGGGTCTTACTCGTTAACACAGAATAGATACCTTTGTATTGCTAAGTTCGTACGGGATTTCTCAGACTTATCACTATATCGACCTTGTCCCAAAATTCATATACATAGCATCTCATAAGCATTCATTATCATTTATAGTCATGGAAATAAACTCAATTCAATACAATAAAATTTATTTGCAATATGACTTACCTCAGATTCAGTTTATCGGAATGGATACGGCTACTCGGTTATTTTTGCTTTCCCGCAATCTAAGTCCGTTTTCCTCGGCTCTCGATCTAAACATATCCAGAATTTAACCCTTTTATTTAATAACACATTCAATTCAACCCAAAAATACTTATTTCGGGCAATTTGTAAATTAGCCCTCATATTTGCATAATTTATCAATTTAGTCCATTTTTCTCAAAACATCAAATTCACCAAATTTGTTCACACACATGCTTAGCCGAATGTACATATATATAATTCAAGCCCATATTTTCCATCAAATTAGCAATTTAGTCATTCAATTTGCTATTTCCACTATTTAGCCCTATTTAGCTAAATTCATCAAAATTTTAAGAACAAAACATGTTCATCTAGCTCAAAACTTTCATTTAACATCATAAAGCATCATAAAACTCAACATATCAACAATGGCATCTCACACAAACATCATCAATACACAAAATTGAGACATGGGCTTGATTTTAGACGAAGCAACGATTGCAAAAACATAGAAATTATCGAAAACCGAAGTCAAAACTCACCTTAAATTTTGCTTGATAGAAGCCGAAACCTAAGATGGTTTTCTTCTTTTCTTTCTTTTATGTTTTTCAGCAATATGGACTAAAATGGCTTTATTCATGCCATTATTTCATTATAAATCTTATAATATTAAAATAATATTAATATGACTTATAATTTAATCATATAAAAGCTTGATATATATATATTTCATATATATATAGGCATGTTACCGTCCACTATAAAAAAAATGGGTTATTTTCCCTTTAAGGACTCCATATTAAAGAGCCATTATCAACTAAACACTTTACACTATAGTTTGTAACTTTTACAATTAATACAATTCAATCCTTTTGTCAAATTAAATACACAAATAGACAAATTAGCTTACGGAAATTTAACACATGCTTAGTCACATATTAACAGCACAGAAAATAATATTAAAATATTATACGGACTCGAATTTGTGGTCCCGAAACCACTGTTCCGACTAGGGTATAAACCGGAGTGTTACAATTCTCCCCCCTTAGGGATTTTCGTCCCCGAAAATCTTACCGTTAAACAGAGTCGGATATTGCTGTCTCATTGAATCATCAGGCTCTCATGTTGCCTCTTCAATTTCGTGTCGATTCCATAATACTTTTACTAATGGAATTTTCTTATTTCTCAACTCTTTTACTTCACAAGCTAAGATACGGATCGGTTCCTCTTCGTATGACATATCAGATCGAATTTCAATCTCAGACGGAGCAATCACATGTGACGGATCGGATCGACATCTACGGAGCATCGAGACATGAAATACATTATGAATCTTTTCTAACTCAAACGGCAACTTTAATCTATAAGCAACAGGCCTGACACGTTTAATGATTTCATACGGTCCGATGAATATCGGACTCAATTTGCCTTTACGTCCGAATCGAAGCACTTTCCTCCACGGAGACACTTTCAAAAATACTTTGTCGCCGATTTCAAATTCTATATCTTTTCGTTTCAAGTCTGCATAAGACTTCTGACGATCAGATGCTGCTTTCAAACAATCTCGAATCAATTTCACTTTCTATTCTGAATCCTTTATCAAATCAACCCCATGTAGCTTATTTTCACTGAGCTCGGTCCAAAACAGAGGCGTACGACATTTACGTCTGTACAAAGCTTCGTAAGGTGCCATTTAGATGCTTGACTGAAAACTATTATTGTATGCAAATTCAATCAAAGGCAGATATTGATCCCACAAACCATTAAACTCAAGTACACAACATCTTAACATATCTTCGAGAATCTGAATGATCCGCTCGGATTGACCATCTGTTTGCGGATAAAAAGTCAGATCTTGAAATGCGGTTGCGTGCCTAAAGCTTCTTGCGCTTTCTTCCGAATCTCGATGTAAACCTCGGATCTCTATCGACACAATGGATAGTGGTACCGTGCAATCTCACAATCTTTGAAATATAAAGCTCAGCTAATCTATCAAGTGAATAATCAGACCTTACCGGAACAAAATGGGCAGATTTCGTCAATCGGTCAACTACGACCCAAATCGCATCCTTCTTTCTCGGAGTCTGAGGCAAACCAGAAACAAAGTCCATCGTTACTCTATCCCATTTCCATTCTGGAATCAGAATTGGTTGTAGCAAACCAGACGGAACCTGATGTTCAGCTTTCACTTGCTGACAGATTAAACATTTCGAAATAAAATCAGAAATGTCTCGGTTCATACCTGACCACCAGCAATGTTGCTTCAAATCATGATACATTTTAGTACTCCCCGGATGAACAGATAAACAAGTATTATGGGCTTCACTCAAAATCAACTGAATCGGCTCTGGATTTCTCGAAACACAGATACGATCTCGAAATCTCAAGGAATCATTAATAATTTGAAATTCAGCTTCAGGATTCGAATTACACAGAACCCGTTTCGCTAACATTTCGTTGTAAATTTTCTGAGCATCACATATCTCCTAAATAAACAACGGTTTCGCTCTTAGTTCAGCCATCACGGAGCTATCATCAGATAAATCTAACTGAGCATTCAAAGCACGTAGTGCAAACAATGATTTTCTACTCAATGCATCAGCAACAATGTTTGCTTTACCGGGGTGATAATCTATTACAAGCTCGTAGTCTTTCAATAACTCTAACCATCTTCTCTGTCGCAGGTTCAAATCTTTCTTTTTCACAAATAGAACAGGAGCACCCCAAGGTGAAAAACTCGGTTTTGCGAACCCTCTGTCGGTTAATTCTTACAACTGTGACTTTTAACTCTTTTAATTCTATTGGTGCCATTCTATACGGAACTATCGAAATAGGTGTAGTACCCAGCAACAACTCAATACCAAATTCAACTTCACGTATCGGAGGAAAACCCGCCAATTCTTCCCGAAACACATCAGAATATTCACAGACAACAGGCACCGATTCTATTTTTTTTTTCAGACATTTTCGAATCAATCACATAAGCAAAATATGCCTCATAACCTTTTTTCACATAACTTCGAGCTTTCAAAACCGATATCACAGCAGACAATCCATTCATATCATTAGACTCAATCCGCACAATTTTATTATTCGAACATCTCAAATCAATAGCCTTTCTTTTACAGTTTACCACAGCATCATGGAAAAACAACCAATCCATACCCAGAATAATATCGAACTCATCAAATGGCAAAAGCATCAGATCAGCAGGGAAACAGATATCTCGAAACATTAACGGACAGTTCTTGTATACTTTGTCAACAAGAACACTTTTACCTAAGGGGTTTGATACTTTTATAGCAAACTCAGTAGGCTTTACAGGCAAAGTCTTACTGAATACTAAGTTCATGCATATATAGAAATGAGTAGAACCAGGGTCTATCAAAGCAATCACAAAAGTATCATAAAGTGTAAAAGTACCCATTATAACATCTGGAGATGAAGCTTCCTCCCGAGCTCGGATAGTATACGCCTGGCGGCGCGCCTAGCTTACGATCTCGCAACAAGATCTCTAGTAGTTCTCTGACTACCACTGACGTTTCTTGCATTTTAAGGAGATCTACCTCTCGCTGAAATATTCTTAGATCTCGGGTTCTGAACAATCTCTTGTTTAACAGACTCTGCGCAGTCTCGGATGAAATGGTCTAATGACCCACATCTGAAACAAGCTCGGTCATTTAATCTGCAAATTCCCGGATGCCTTTTTCCATAATGTTTACATTCAGGTCGCTTGAATTTGACATTTCCAATACTAGTCATTGAAGTTGTTGGAGCTTTGGAGCTTAACTGTGATCTAGCTCGATCTCTACTCGAATGCCTCACATTAGCCTTTGAACGGCTATGTTCATCTCGAAATTTCTTCGAGGCAAACTGAAATGATTTGCTCATAAATCTCTTTTTCATATCTCTGGCTTCAGACTCAGCTTTGCATGCTCGGTCAACTAGCACTACGAACGCTTGTATCTTCAAAGTACCAACTAGCAATTGGATATCTTCATTTAGGCCATCTTCGAATCTTTTACACATTATCGTTTCAGTCGAAACGTATTCCCGAGCATAATGACTTAATCTTACAAACACTCGTTTGTACTCAGTAACCGACATGTGACCTTGTTTCAATTCCAAAAATTCTTTTCGTTTCTGATCAATGAATCTCTGAATAATGTATTTCTTTCTGAACTCAGACTGAAAGAAATCCCATGTGATCCGTTCTTTAGCAACAACTGAAATCAAAGTTTTCCACCACCGATAGGCTGCATCTCGTAACAATGAAACAACACACTTTATACATTCTTCAGGAGTCAATGACATCTCATCAAATACTCGGATAGTGTTTTCTAACCAAAACTCAAACTTTCTCGGCATCATCATCATTAGTAGCCGGAACTCTTCAAAGCCCCATACTTGCGGATCTTGTCTACCGGATGCTTATTCAATGTGATTTATACCCATCACAGGAGGCACAACCGAGGTTTGAGGGGATTAACAGGGGCGGGGTTGTGAAACGATCAAAGTTATACTTTACGAATTGAGTGAACCATTCACTCATCATCTGGAAGAAAGCTTGTTTAGCTTCTCCCTCCTGACCGCTAGTAACCGGTCTCGGATCAGAGGGCACTGTCCCTTGCGCGGGAGCAGGCGCATTACTTTCTACGTCGTCAGCTACGACTTTTTCGAGATCCATTACTATATAGAAATCACATTTTATACGTCAGGATTCATCACACTATCACAATTCAAAAATATGTCATGTATAGCTAGACTCTGACATGCTACGTTAGTCCGAGAATCGGCTAAACCGTAGCTCTGATACCAACCAAATGTAACACCCCTAACTCATATCCGACGCTGGATTAGGGTTAAAGGCGTTACCGGACTGATCGAAAACTTACATAACATTTCATACGTTACATTCATCATTAACAATCATAGTGTCCCTTAGATGAGTCATCAAGACCCAAAGCATGCATAAAAACCTAGTTGGGACTAAATTGAATCACATATAAAATTTCATGAAAATTAAAAACTTTTCTAAAATACAGGAGAGACACGCCCGTGGGAGGAGACCGTGTGTCCTCCACGGCTTCTAGACACCCCCGTGTGTCCATCCGTGTCTATATACTGACTATATCAACACGGTCACTAGGCACGCCCGTGTGCCATGATCGTGTGCTACTAGGCCATAAACTGACTTGTACACCACGACCAGCTGACACGCCCATGTCGAGGCCGTGTGCTATTTAAGCTACATTCTGCCAATTCACCCACGGTCTTAGGCACGCCCGTGTGCCACAACCGTGTGACATTTATAGGCTATTTACAAGGTCAAAATGCCACCCATAAGGGTCAAACCTACAAGCAACATAGATCATCCCATTTCATTCACATATAACCACCAAAATATAACAAATAGCCATCCCAAATCATGCATATTTGACAACTAAGGAAATCACACAATAATACATTCAATATCCATTCTATCTTTACATTCAAAACCAATTCCAAACATACCAATTTGCATGACCAAATCACAATTATGCCCAAACACCATTCATTTATATACTTACCATATCATAACCATTTCATATATCAACTAATCTTACCAAAACAACTTCACATATCACATTCCTTTAAGCATATTACCAAAACATAACTAGCCAAATCACATCGCTAAGTTCACATAACAAATCATACCAATGACTAGCCTATACATGCCATATCTAGCCATATACATTTTCAAAGTGTACCAAAATAAGTTTAGTAGTGTGATGACGATTCGTGACGGTCCTGAGCCTTCAGTAGCTTTGACGGCCTATAAAACAGAGAAAACACACATAGAGTAAGCTTTCCAAAAGCCTAGTAAGTCAATTATACAATCAAACTTAGCATGGATTTCACATAACCAATTTAATAAGATGATCAATATGGTTCTCATGACAAAAATCACTTCATTCTTTCGCAAGCTCATATGCTTATTCATAACTTACCATATATACATATAGTTCATATAGTCAAGACTTTACATATCGTATTATAAATCCCATATACATAACATCATGATCTAATCACACGGATACTTACCTTATATACACAATTAGTGTATAAGCAACGTACCAAAAACGGATGTTCAATTATTAATTTTATCAAAGTTTGGATTTGCAATTTGTACCACGACTTGCTCGTTGAACCGTAAAGAATCTAGTAGGATACGAAAGCTCGGAATGGTCGTACAATGCCAACGCGTCGCACGAGGTCTTACATGCACTCGCACATCGATGCCATCGTCCCGCATGTGGTCTTACACGAATCAATATGATGCCGATGTCCCGGCATATGGTCTTACACGTAAACCTCATATCGATGCCAACGCCCGGCACGTGGTCTTACACGTAAAACTCATATCGATGCCAACGCCCGGGCACGTGGTCTTACACGTAAAGCTTACATCGATGCCAACGCCCCGCACATGGTCTTACACGTAATCGAGATATCGATGCCACTTTGTCCCGCGATGGTCTTACCGTATTTAGATATTGATGCCCTTTGTCCCGCATGTGGTCTTACTCGTATTCGATATTGATGCCTTTGTCCCGCATGTGGTCTTACTCGTATTCGAGATATTGATGCCACTGTCCCGCATGTGGTCTTACTCGTATTCAGATATTGATGCCACCGTCCTGCGACGGTCTTACTCGTATTCGGATATTGATGCCACTGTCCTGCATGTGGTCTTACTCGTTAACACAGAATAGATACCTTTGTATTGCTAAGTTCGTACGAGATTTCTCAGACTTATCACTATATCGACCTTATCCCAAAATTCATATACATAGCATCTCATAAGCATTCATTATCATTTATAGTCATGGAAATAAACTCAATTCAATACAATAACATTTATTTGCAATATGACTTACCTCAGATTCAGTTTATCGGAATGGATACGGCTACTCGGTTATTTTTGCTTTCACGCGATCTAAGTCCGTTTTCCTCGGCTCTCGATCTAAACATATTCAGAATTTAACCCTTTTATTTAATAACACATTCAATTCAACCCAAAAATACTTATTTCGGGCAATTTACAAATTAGCCCTCATATTTGCATAATTTATCAATTTAGTCTATTTTTCTCAAAACATCAAATTCTCCAAATTTGTTCACACACATGCTTAGCCGAATGTACATATATATAATTTAAGCCCATATTTTCCATCAAATTAGCAATTTAGTCATTCAATTTGCTATTTTCACTATTTAGCCCTATTTAGCTAAATTCATCAAAATTTTAAGAACAAAACATGTTCATCTAGCTCAAAACTTTCATTTAACATCATAAATCATCATAAAACTCAACATATCAACAATGGCATCTCACACAAACATCATCAATACACAAAATTGAGACATGGGCTTGATAGTAGACGAAGCAACGATTGCAAAAACATAGAAATTATCGAAAACCGAAGTCAAAACTCACCTTAAATTTTGCTTGATAGAAGCCGAAACCTAAGATGGTTTTCTTCTTTTCTTTCTTTTATGTTTTTCGGCAAAGTGGACTAAAATGGATTTATTCATGCCATTATTTCATTATAAATCTTATAATATTAAAATGATATTAATATAAATTATTATTTAATCATATAAAAGCTTGATATATATATATTTCATATATATATAAGCATGTTACCGTCCACTATAAAAAAATGGGTTATTTTCCCTTTAAGGACTCCATATTAAAGAGCCATTATCAACTAAACACTTTACACTATAGTTTGTAACTTTTACAATTAATACAATTCAATCCTTTTGTCAAATTAAATACACAAACAGACAAATTAGCTTACGAAAATTTAACACATGCTTAGTCACATATTAACCGAACAGAAAATAATATTAAAATATTATACAGACTCGAATTTGTGGTCCTGAAACCACTGTTCCGACTAGGGTATAAACCGGACTGTTACAATTCTCTCGCCTTAGGGATTTTCGTCCCCGAAAATATTACCGTTAAACAGAGTCGGATATTGCTGTCTCATTGAATCATCAGCTCTCATGTTGCCTCTTCAATTCCGTGTCGATTCCATAATACTTTTACTAATGGAATTTTCTTATTTCTCAACTCTTTTACTTCACAAGCTAAGATACGGATCGGTTCCTCTTCGTATGACATATCAGATCGAATTTCAATCTCAGACGGAGCAATCACATGTGACGGATCGGATCGATATCTACAGAGCATCGAGACATGAAATACATTATGAATCTTTTCTAACTCAAACGGCAACTTTAATCTATAAGCAACAGGCCCGACACGTTTAATGATTTCATACGGTCTGATGAATCTCGGACTCAATTTGCCTTTACGTCCGAATCAAAGCACTTTTCTCTACGGAGACACTTTCAAAAATACTTTGTCGCCGAGTTCAAATTCTATATCTTTTCGTTTAAAGTCTGCATAAGACTTCTGACGATCAGATGCTGCTTTCAAACAATCTCAAATCAATTTCACATTCTGTTCTGAATCCTTTATCAAATCAACCCAATGTAGCTTATTTTCACTGAGCTCGGTCCAAAATAGAGGCGTACGACATTTACGTCCGTACAAAGCTTCGTAAGGTGCCATTTTGATGCTTGACTGAAAACTATTATTGTATGCAAATTCAATCAAAGGCAGATATTGATCCCACGAACCATTAAACTCAAGTACACAACATCTTAACATATCTTCGAGAATCTGAATGATCCGCTCGGATTGACCATCTGTTTGAGGATGAAAAGTCAGATCTTGAAATGCGATTTGCGTGCCTAAAGCTTCTTGCAGTTTCTTCCAGAATCTCGATGTAAACCTCGGATCTCTATCTGACACAATGGATAGTGGTACCTCGTGCAATCTCACAATCTCTGAAATATAAAGCTCAGCTAATCTATCAAGTGAATAATCAGACCTTACCGGAACAAAATGGGCAGATTTCATCAATCGGTCAACTACGACCCAAATCGCATCCTTCTTTCTCGGAGTCTGGGGCAAACCAGAAACAAAGTCCATCGTTACTCTATCCCATTTCCATTCGGGAATCAGAATTGGTTGTAGCAAACCAGACGGAACCTGATGTTCAGCTTTCACTTGCTGACAGATTAAACATTTCGAAACAAAGTCAGAAATGTCTCGGTTCATACCTGACCACCGGAAATCATGCTTCAAATCATGATACATTTTAGTACTCCCCGGATGAACAGATAAACAAGTATTATGGGCTTCACTCAAAATCAACTGAATCGACTCTGGATTTCTCGGAACACAGATACGATCTCGAAATCTCAAGGAATCATCAATAATTTAAAATTCAGCGTCAGAATTTGAATTACACAGAACCCGTTTCGCTAACATTTCGTTGTAAATTTTCTGAGCATCACATATCTCCTAAATAAACAACGGTTTCGCTCTTAGTTCAGCCATCACGGAGCTATCATCAGATAAATCTAACTGAGCATTCAAAGCACGTAGTGCAAACAATGATTTTCTACTCAATGCATCAGCAACAATGTTTGCTTTACCCGGGTGATAATCTATTACAAGCTCGTAGTCTTTCAATAACTCTAACCATCTTCTCTGTCGCAGGTTCAAATCTTTCTTTTTCACAAATAGAACAGGAGCACCCCAAGGTGAAAAACTCGGTTTTGCGAACCCTCTATCGGTTAATTCTTGCAACTGTGACTTTTAACTCTTTCAATTCCATTGGTGCCATTCTATACGGAGCTATCGAAATAGGTGTAGTACCCAGCAACAACTCAATACCAAATTCAACTTCACGTATCGGAGGCAAACCCGGCAATTCTTCCGAAAACACATCAGAATATTCACAGACAACAGGCACCGATTCTATTTTCTTTTCAGACATTTTCGAATCAATCACATAAGCAAAATATGCCTCATAACCTTTTTTCACATAACTTTGAGCTTTCAAAACCGATATATCAGCAGACAATCCATTCATATCATTAGACTCAATCCGCACAATTTCATTATTCGAACATCTCAAATCAATAGTCTTTCTTTTACAGTTCACCACAGCATCATGCAAAAACAACCAATCCATACCCAGAATAATATCGAACTCATTAAATGGCAAAAGCATCAGATTAGCAGGGAAACAGATATCTCGAAACATTAACGGACAGTTCTTGCATACTTTGTCAACAAGAACACTTTTACCTAAGGGGTTCGATACTTTTATAGCAAACTCAGTAGACTTTACAGGCAAAGTCTTACTGAATACTAAGTTCATGCATATATAGAAATGAGTAGAACCAGGGTCTATCAAAGCAATCACAAAAGTATCATAAAGTGTAAAAGTACCCATTATAACATCTGGAGATGAAGCTTCCTCCCGAGCTCGGATAGTATACGCTCTGGCAGGCGCTCTAGCTTCTGATCTCGCAACACAAGATTCTAGTAGTTCTCTGACTACCACTGACGTTTCTTGCATTTTGAGGAGATCTACCTCTCGCTGAAATATTCTCAGATCTCGGGTTTTGAACAATCTCTTATTCAACAGACTCTGGGCAGTCTCAGATGAAATGGTCTAATGACCCACATCTGAAACAAGCTCGGTCATTTAATCTGCAAATTCCCGGATGCCTTTTTCCACAATGTTTACATTCACGTCGCTTGAATCTGACATTTCCAATACTAGTCATTGAAGTTGTTGGAGCTTAACTGTGATCTAGCTCGATCTCTACTCGAATGCCTTACATTAGCCTTTGAATGGCTATGTTCATCTCAGAATTTCTTCGAGGCAAACTGAAATGATTTGCTCATAAATCTCTTTTTCATATCTCTGGCTTCAAACTCAGCTTTGCATGCTCGGTCAACTAGCACTACGAACGCTTGTATCTCCAAAGTACCAACTAGCAATTGGATATCTTCATTTAGGCCATCTTCGAATCTTTTACACATTATCGTTTCAGTCAAAACGTATTCCCGAGCATACTGACTTAATCTTACAAACTCTTGTTTGTACTCAGTAACCGACATGTGACCTTGTTTCAATTCCAAAAATTCTTTTCGTTTCTGATTAATGAATCTCTGAATAATGTATTTCTTTCTGAACTCAGACTGAAAGAAATCCCATGTGATCCGTTCTTTAGCAACAACTGAAATTAAAGTTTTCCACCACCGATAGGCTACATCTCGTAACAAAGAAACAACACACTTTATACATTCTTCAGGAGTCAGTGACATCTCATCAAATACTCGGATAGTGTTTTCTAACCAAAACTCGGCTTTCTCAGCATCATCATCATTAGTAGCCCGGAACTCTTCAGCCCCATACTTGCGGATCTTGTCTACCGGATGCTTATTCAACAGATTTATACCCATCACCGGAGGCACAACTGAGGTTTGAGGGGGATTAACCGGGGGCGGGGGTTGTGAAACAGTCAGGTTATACTTTACGAATTGAGTGAACCATTCACTCATCATCTGGAAGAAAGCTTGTTTAGCTTCTCCCTCCTGACCGCTAGTAACCGGTCTCGGATCGAGAGCTGTGTCCTTGCGCGGAGCGAGCGCATTACTTTCTACGTCGTCGCCTACGACTTTTCGGGATCCATTACTATACAGTAAATCACATTTTATACGCCGGGATTCATCACACTATCACAATTCAAAAATATGTCATGTATAGCTAGACTCTGACATGCTACGTTAGTCCGAGAATCGGCTAAACCGTAGCTCTGATACCAACCAAATGTAACACCCCTAACTCGTATCCGACGCTGGATTAGGGTTAAAGGCGCACGGATCGATTGAAAACTTACATAACATTTCATACGTTACATTCATCATTAACAATCATAGTGTCCCTTAGATGAGTCATCAAGACCCAAAGCATGCATAAAAACCTAGTTGGGACTAAATTGAATCACATATAAAATTTCATGAAAATTAAAAACTTTTCTAAAATACAGGAGAGACACGCCCGTGGGAGGAGACCGTGTGTCCTCCACGGCTTCTAGACACCCCCGTGTGTCCATCCGTGTCTATATACTGACTATATCAACACGGTCACTAGGCACGCTCGTGTGCCATGACCGTGTGCTACTAGGCCATAAACTGACTTGTACACCACGACCAGCTGACACGCCCATGTCGAGGCCGTGTGCTATTTAAGCTACATTCTGCCAATTCACCCACGGTCTTAGGCACGCCCGTGTGCCACAACCGTGTGACATTATATGCCATTTACAAGGTCAAAATGCCACCCATAAGGGTCAAACCTACAAGCAACATATATCATCCCATTTCATTCACATATAACCACCAAAATATACCAAATAGCCATCCCAAATCATGCATATTTGACAACTAAGGAAATCACACAATAATACATTCAATATCCATTCTATCTTTACATTCAAAACCAATTCCAAACATACCAATTTGCATGACCAAATCACAATTATGCCCAAACACCATTCATCTATATACTTACCATATCATAACGATTTCATATATCAACTAATCTTACCAAAACAACTTCACATATCACATTCCTTTAAGCATATTACCAAAACATAACTAGCCAAATCACATCGCTAAGTTCACATAACAAATCATACCAATGACTAGCCTATACATGCCATATCTAGCCATATACATTTTCAAAGTGTACCAAAATAAGTTTAGTAGTGTGATGACGATCCGTGACGGTCCCGAGCCTTCAGTAGCTTTGACGACCTATAAAACAGAGAAAACACACATAGAGTAAGCTTTCCAAAAGCCTAGTAAGTCAATTATACAATCAAACTTAGCATGGATTTCACATAACCAATTTAATAAGATGATCAATATGGTTCTCATGACAAAAATCACTTCATTCTTTCGCAAGCTCATATGCTTATTCATAACTTACCATATATACATATAGTTCATATAGTCAAGACTTTACATATCGTATTATAAATCCCATATACATAACATCATGATCTAATCACACAGATACTTACCTTATATACACAATTAGTGTATAAGCAACGTACCTGAAACGAATGTTCAATTATTAATTTTATCAAAGTTCAGATTTGCAATTCGTACCACAGACTTGCCATTTGAACCGTAAAGAATGTAGTAGGATACTCAGAAAGCTCGGAATGGTCGTACAATGCCAACGTCCCAGGCGAGGTCTTACATGCACTCAGACATTGATGCCACTATCCCAGACAGGGTCTTACACGAATCAATATGATGCCGATGTCCCAGACATGGTCTTACACGTAAACCTCATATCGATGCCAATGTCCCAGACGTGGTCTTACACGTAAAACTCATATCGATGCCAACGTCCCAGACGTGGCCTTACACGTAAAGCTTATATCGATGCCAACGTCCCAGACGTGGTCTTACATGTAATCAGATATCGATGCCACTGTCCCAGACATGGTCTTACTCGTATTCAGATATTGATGCCACTGTCTTAGACAGGGTCTTACTCGTATTCAGATATTGATGCCACTATCCGCATGTGGTCTTACTCGTATTCGAGATATTGATGCCTTTGTCCCGCATGTGGTCTTACTCGTATTCAGATATTAATGCCACTGTCCCAGACAAGGTCTTACTCGTTAACACAGAATAGATACCTTTGTATTCCTAAGTTCGTACGTGATTTCTTTGACTTATCACTATATCGACCTTATCCCAAAATTCATATACATAGCATCTTATAAGCATTCATTATCATTTATAGTCATGGAAATAAACTCAATTCAATACAATAACATTTATTTACAATATGACTTACCTCGGATTCAGTTTATCGGAATGGATACGGCTACTCGGTTATTTTCACTTTCCCGCGATCTAAGTCCGTTTTCCTCGGCTCTCGATCTAAACATATTCAGAATTTAACCCTTTTATTTAATAACACATTCAATTCAACCCAAAAATACTTATTTCGGGCAATTTGCAAATTAGCCCTCATATTTGCATAATTTATCAATTTAGTCCATTTTTCTCAAAACATCAAATTCACCAAATTTGTTCACACACATGCTTAGCCGAATGTACATATATTTCATTCAAGCCCATATTTTCCATCAAATTAGCAATTTAGTCCTTCAATTTGCTATTTTCAAAATTTAGCCCTATTTAGCTAAATTCATCAAAACTTTAAGAACAAAACATGTTCATCTAGCTCAAAACTTTCATTTAACATCATAAATCATCATAAAACTCAACATATCAACAATGGCATCTCACACAAACATCATCAATACACAAAATTGAGACATGGGCTTGATAGTAGACGAAGCAACGATTGCAAAAATGTAGAAATTATCGAAAATCAAAGTCAAAACTCACCTTAAATTTTGCTTGATAGAAGCCGAAACCTAAGATGGTTTTCTTCTTTTCTTTCTTTTATGTTTTTCGGCAAAGTGGACTAAAATGGCTTTATTCATGCCATTATTTCATTATAAATCTTATAATATTAAAATAATATTAATATAACTTATAATTTAATCATATAAAAGCTTGATATATGTATTTCATATATATATATAAGCATGTTACCGTCCACTATAAAAAAAAATGGGTTATTTTCCCTTTAAGGACTCCATATTAAAGAGCCACTATCAACTAAACACTTTACACTATAGTTTGTAACTTTTACAATTAATACAATTCAATCCTTTTGTCAAATTAAACACACAAACAGACAAATTAGCTTACGGAAATTTAACACATGCTTAGTCACATATTAACAGCACAGAAAATAATATTAAAATATTATACGGACTCGGATTTATGGTCCCGAAACCACTGTTCCGACTAGGGTATAAACCGTATTGTTACACATAGCATATTATAAACAATCACAACATTCTTGATTTATCAATGGTAGATTTACTACATATTTACACATCACAAGTATAAGCCAAAGATTACAAGATCGTCCCGAAATCATTCTGTAACACCCCTTAACCCGTCTTCGTCGCCAGACTAAGGTTATGAGGCATTACTAACAAAAACACAACTTAGAACTAATATTTCATAAGCTGAATATCAAATATATCACTTTTGTACACACGCATTTAAAAACCAAAACATCTATGGATATAAAGAACAATTCATAGCATACCAAGTTCGCTTGCTTTATAATCAATCTAAAGAACATATACCAAACTTGAACACATATATCCATTAATAATTCACTTATTACGAATAATCTAATAGCATAATTATAATATGCACATTCCCAAATAAATTATTTACAAAGTTGAATAACTTCAACATTTTCATTACTTAAAAATTTATCTAGACCAACCATCTCAAGAAAACAACCATGAAGCATGCTTTACAACAATTCAAATCGTGACCCAAAACATATAAAGATTAACCTTCAAATGAAATTCTACCATTAACCTAATGCCAAAATACATAACTAAATTAACTCAAACATTAGTATCATAAACAAGCAATTATGTCGAATGCATATCACATATACTTGACTAAAAGAAATAGATCGTAGCCGAATTATTGAAATCAAACACACCATACACATAGCCAAAAACAAATAAAACCAACTTAAAAAAAATGATTAAGCCATTTTCGCATGGCTATATATATATATGTAAATAGAACATCTTTCAAACGTTTATCTAGCCTATACATGCCTTTAATTCGAAAATAACTAGCTTGAAAGTACCAAAAGGGGATGATAGTGTGGTTGACTTCACCAACGGTCCTTCGAGCCCGTAGCTTGACCAAAATCTATAAAACGAACAGCGAACACACAAAGTAAGCTCACTAGCTTAGTAAGTCTCAAGCAAATATAACCGTAATGAACATACATGTAAGCATTTTAATTTCCAAGCTTATAGTATTGAACGTAAATATTTCAATATGTAAAATGTACATAGCCGAATACTAGTGACACACTTGATTTAAATATTATCACTATGTCAACATGAACATGTACATTATCAAATCACATGAATATATTATATCGCATATTCCGAATCACATGAACCATCCTTAGGCATCGATCTTCTATATCTACTTATACACATATGCAAAATACTTTCGACTCTTTCGCCATTGATCTTTTTCATTTTATAACCGAGTTCTCACTATGACATACATGTACATAACCCGATTTCACATATAAATAATATTCATACACATTAATGATAAGCTCAACATTATAAAATAAAGTACTTATTGAATTGTTCATTTCATCACATCGTATTTAACTAAAACAATAAGAAATTAGCTCACTTCGTTCCTTACTAATAAAGTAGGCTAACTCTTACCCGAGCTATTAACACATAGTACTATATATGACTCACCGTGTTGATTCTCGAATTCTCCGTTTATAGCAAATCACCGGCATTAAGCCTGCTAGACCCGAAGTCTGAAGTTTGAACACTGACATTAAGCCTGCTAGGCAATAAGCCTGAAATAATTCACCGGCACAAGGCCTGCTAGGCTCGAAGCCCGATATAACTCAGGCAAGACGAGGCTGCTGGGCTCAAGCCTCGATATAACTCATCGGCACAAGGCACGCTGGGCTCAAGCCCGATATAACTCAGGCACAAGGCACGCTAGGCTCGAAGCCCGAATTATCAACACTATTAACCATTCATATCACATTACTTAGTGCTAAATTCACAAACATTTCGTATACTTCGTATTTCTTTCACATATCAAACCGAACTTACTTTAAACAAAATAAAGTCAATCCAATAATACATACTACCACATTCGGCCATCACATGGATTTATACTTAAAATTATCAAATATTATCATTTAATATGTTCATAAATAATTTTTTGACATATACTTGCTTAAGGACTTACCTCGACTATCGACGGACGACTTAAACCGGCTATTCAATAACCTTCGCCTTCCCCCGATCCAAATCCGTTTTTCTTTGTTCTTGATCTAAACACATTAAAATTTAGCTCATTCAAGCACAATTCATCTCAGTTTAGTCCCAAAACACAATAATGGGCAAATTACCATTTACCCCGAATGTTTCACATTTTTACAATTTAGTCCTATTTGCACAAAACACAAAATACACAAAATTTCACTAAACCATACAAGGGCCGAATGTTCATAGGGACCTCACTAGTCCATTTATTTCATTTATTTTGCATTTTAACCCCCTCAAAAATTCATTTTTGCAATTTAGCCCAAATACTCAAATTTACCAAAAATCCAAAGACAAAACATATTAATCTAACATATATCTTTCCTAATTCATCAACTATCATCATAAAACTCATAAACTCATCAATGGAATATTTCAAAATATTCACCAAAATTAAAAATTCAATCATGGGTCTTGAAGTATTCGAAGCAACGATCACAAAAATGTAAAAATTATCGAAAACCGAAATCAAACTAACCTTGAATTTTAGCTCACAAGTGCCGAATTTTGAAAGCTTAAAAACCTATCTTTCTTCTTTACAGATTCGGCTTCATGAACAAAAAGATGATAATGGTTTTTATTATGTTTTATTTAACATATATCATGACATTTAATTAATTACCTATTTAACCTTATATCATAAAATTATGTAATATAAAACTTAAGGTTAATCTTGTCATATACCACCCACTAACTTGGAAATGGATTATTTACCCATTTAATACCTCATTTTAAAAAGCCATTATCATTCTAGCACTTTACACTATAGTATGCAACTTTTTCACTTTACGCGATTTAGTCCTTTTTGTTAAATCGAACACACAAATGATTAAATTTTTCTACGAAACTTTCACACACAATAAATCACATATAATAAGCATAGAATATATCATTTAAAAATATTTTAGACTCGAATTCGTGGTCCCAAAACCACCGTTCCGATTAAGGTCAAATTCGGACTGTTACAAATCTCCCCCCTTAGGGATTTTCGTCCCTGAAAATCTTACCGTTAAACAAAGTCAGATATTGTTGCCTCATTGAATCCTCAGGCTCCCACGTAGCCTCTTCAACTCCGTGCCGATTCCATAGTACTTTCACTAATGGAATTCTCTTGTTTCTCAACTCTTTCATTTCCCGGGCTAAAATACGGATTGGTTCTTCCTCATACGTCATATCGGATCGGATTTCAATCTCAGACGGAGCGATTACATGTGACGGATCTGATCTATATCTACGAAGCATCGAAACGTGAAATACGTTGTGTATCTTTTCTAATTCAGAGGGCAACTTCAATCTATAAGCAACAGGCCCAATACGTTCGATGATCTCGTACGGTCCGATGAACCTCGGACTTAGTTTGCCTTTCCGACCAAATCAGAGTACCTTCTTCCACGGAGAAACTTTCAAGAATACCCGGTCTCCGACTTGAAACTCAATATCTTTGCGCTTCGAATCAGCATAGGACTTTTGATGATCCGATGCAGCTTTCAAACTATCTCTGATCACAGCCACTTTCTGTTCAGTCTCTTTAATCAAATCAACTCCGTGTATCTTGCTTTCACCAAGCTCAGTCCAATACAACGGTGTACGACATTTGCGGCCATAAAGAGCTTCGTAAGGTGCCATTTTGATACTTGATTGAAAACTGTTATTATAAGCAAATTCGATCAAAGGTAAGTATCTTTCCCACGTACCTTCAAACTCGAGGACGCAACATCTCAACATGTCCTCAAGTATCTGAATGGTTCGTTTGATCGACCGTCTGTCTGCGGATGAAAGGCTGTGCTAAAGTGGAGTTTAGTACCTAAAGCATCTTGCAACTTCTTCCAAAACCGCGATGTGAATCTCGGGTCTCTGTCTGAAACAATGGAACTCGGCACACCATGTAATCTCACAATTTGAGATACATACAACTCAGTAAGTTTATCGAGCGAATAGTCTGTATTTAACGGCACAAAGTGAGGTGATTTGGTCAGTCTATCTACTATAACCCAGACTGCATCTTTCTTGCTCGGTGTCGTAGGCAAACCGTATACAAAATCCATAGCGATTCTATCCCATTTCCATTCAGGTATCATGATTGGCTGAAGTAATCCAGAAGGCCCTTGATGCTCGGCTTTTACTTGCTGACAAATTAAACACTTTGAAACAAATTCAGATATATCTCGCTTCATGCCAGGCCACCAATAGAACTGTTTCACATCATTATACATTTTCGTGCTACCCGGATGTATCGATAGTCGACTACTATGAGCCTCGTCCAAAATCATCTGAATCAAATTCATATTCCTCAGAACACATATCGGCCTTTGAAGTTCAAGCAATCATTTACATCGATTTGAAAATCTGACTCTACATCATTTTCACACCGAACCCGTCTAGCAATCATATCTTTGTCAATTTTTTATGCATCACAAATTGGCTGAAAAAACATCGGTCTTGCTTTCAACTCGGCTATGATCGAACCATCACCAGACATAACCATATGTGCGTTCAACGCACGAAGAGCAAACAATGATTTTCGACTTAATGCATCTGCGACAACATTAGCTTTCCCCGGATGGTAGTCAATCACTAATTCATAGTCTTTCAGCAGCTCTAACCATCTGCGTTGTCTCAAGTTCAAATCTTTCTGAGTCATCAAATACTTCAGACTTTTGTGATCCGAGTAAACATGAAATTTCTCACCGAATAAGTAATGACGCCAAATTTTCAATGCAAAAACGATGGCTGCTAATTCCAGATCGTGAGTCGGATAATTTCTTTCGTGAGGCTTCAATTGTCTCGAAGCGTAGGCTATGACTTTGCCTTCCTGCATCAAAACGCAACCCAAACCATTCAAAGAAGCATCACTATAAACAATAAATTCTTTACCCGATTCAAGCTGAGCTAACACTGGAGCTTCGGTCAAAAGGGTTTTCAACTGATCGAAACTTTTCTGACACTTTTCCGACCACTCAAACTTGACATCTTTCTGTAATAACTTTGTCAAAGGTGTAGCTATCATAGAAAAACCTTTCACAAACCGCCTGTAGTATCCCGCAAGTCCCAGAAAACTTTAAATTTCAGAAACATTCTTTGGTGGTTTCCAATCAAGTATAGCCGATATTTTGTTCGGATCAACCCGAATACCTGATGCTGAAACGACGTGACCCAAAAAGCTGACTTCCTTCATCCAGAATTCACACTTACTAAACTTTGCATACAACTATTGATCTCGCAAAGTTTGTAGCACCAATCTCAAATGCTCGGCATGCTCAGTTTCATCTCTGAAGTAGATCAGGATATCATATATAAATACTACCACAAATCGATCCAAATACTGTCTGAAAACTCGATTCATCAAATCCATAAAAATAGCAGGTGCATCAGTAAGTCCAAAAGGCATGACTAGGAACTCAAAATGTCCGTACCTCGTTCGGAATGCAGTCTTTGGCACATCGGAATCTCTGACTCGCAACTGATAATAGCCCGATCTTAAATCAATCTTTGAAAACACTGAAGCCCCTTTCAACTGATCAAACAAGTCATCAATATGAGGCAACGGGTATTTATTCTTTATAGTCGCCTTATTCAGCTGCCGATAATCAATACACATTCGCATAGTTCCATCTTTCTTTTTCACAAATAGAACTGGTGCACCCCAAGGAAAAAATCTCGGTCGTGCAAAGCCTCTATCTTTCAACTCTTGCAACTGTGCTTTCAACTTTTTAAATTTAGTAGGTGCCATCCGATAAGGAGCTATCGAAATCGGAGTCATCCCCGGTATTAATTCAATACCAAATTCTATCTCTCGAACTGGCGGTAAACTCGGTAATTCTTCAGGGAACACCTCTGGGTATTCACATACAACTGGTATGGATTCAATCTGCTTTTCGGACACTTTATTATCCAACACATATGCCAAGTAAGCTTCACATCCTTTTCTCACATACTTACAAGCTAACATCGAGGATATTACTGCCGGTAACCCACTTAGATCATTAGATTCAACCCGGATGATCTCACCGTTCTGACATCTCAAATCAATAATCTTTCTTTTACAATTCACCACTACATCATGCAAAGTTAACCAGTCCATTCCCAAAATTATATCGAACTCGTCGAAAGGCAACAACATTAAATCAGCTGGGAAGCATGAATCCCGAATCATCAACGGGCAACCTTTACATATTTTATCAACAAGAACACATCTACCCAAAGGGTTGGACACACGGATCACAAACTCAGTAGACTCAAAAGGCAGAGTCTTACTGGATACTAGAGTTTCACACACATATGAATGAGTCGAACCAGGATCAATCAATGCAATCACAGTAGTATCATAAAGTGTGAAAGTACCGGTAATGACATCTGGGGAAGAAGCATCCTCTCTGGCTCGTATAGCATAAGCTCTAGCTGGTGCTTGAGCCTCAGATTGAACTGCAGTGTCCTTCGTCCCTCTCTGACTGCCACCTACATTGCCTGAATGTCTGGGTGGTCTGCCTCGTGCTAACGCTTTTCTCGGTTTAATGTTCTGAACCGTGTTTTGCTCAGCTAGCATAGGGCACTCTCGAATAAAATGGTCCAACGATCCACATTTAAAGCAGGACCGATCACGGAATCTACAACTCCCAGAATGCCACTTTCCATAATGCTTGCACTCAGCCCGGTTCTGCTGAACATTACCAACACTAGCCATCGAAGTGGCTCGGGAACTCACTGGAGGTCAATCTCGTATAGATAGGTCTGAAGTAGCTTTATGTCGACTGAAGTCATCTTTGAACTTCTTAGGAGTTGAATGGAAAGTCTTACTCGATGATCTTTTACGAGTGTCTCTAGCTTCTATTTTAGCCTTTCTTTTCTCTTTTCCGAGCTCTTCAGCTTTGCAAGCTCGCTCGACAAGTACTACGAACTCTTTGATTTCAAGAATTCAAACAAGTAACTTTATGTCTTCATTCAGACCGTCTTCAAATCTTTTGCACATAATGGCTTCAGTTGATACACACTCTCAGGCATATCAGCTCAATCTGACAAACTTCCGCTCATATTCCGTCACAGTCATACGACCCTGTTTTAGTTCCAGAAATTCTTTTCGTTTCTGATCGATGAATCTCTGACTGGTATATTTCTTACGGAACTCGATCCGGAAGAAATCCCAAGTCACTTTTTCTTTCGGAACCACTGATACTAGTGTATTCCACCAGTGATATGCAGTGTCTCGAAGTAGAGATATAGCACATTTCAGGCATTCATCTGGAGTACAGGATAGCTCGTCAAGTACCCGAATAGTGTTATCAAGCCATATCTCGGCTCGCTCTGTGTCATCATCATCATTGGCTTTGAATTCTTCGGCCCCATATTTCTTGATTTTATCAACGGGAGGCCTACTAGATCTCATCGAATCTATCATCGGAGGTGCTGGAGGTACCGGAGTTGGATTATTCGGGGGTGGAGGTTGTTGTACAGCTAGGTTATTCTGAACAAACTGGGTAAACCATTCATTCATCATCTGGTAGAAGGCTTGTTTAGCCTCCCCCTCATGGCTACCCGGCCCGGTCGAAAGTCTCTCAAGAGCGATCCGCGTGCACGATCAGGCGCTACACTCTCTACATCATCTGCTACAGCTCTGTCAGGATCAGAATCCATTTACTATATAAAACACAGTTGGAAATATCAGAAGTCACCACACTATCGTATATACAATAAAGGCATGTATAGCTAGACTCTTATGTGCTACGGTAGTCCTAGAATCGACTAAACTGTAAGCTCTGATACCAATCAAATGTAACACCCCTTAACTCGTCTTCGTCGCCAAACTAAGGTTATGAGGCATTACTAACAAAAACACAACTTAGAACTAATATTTCATAAGCTGAATATCAAATATATCACTTTTGTACACACGCATTTAAAAACCAAAACATCTATGGATATAAAGAACAATTCATAGCATACCAAGTTCGCTTGCTTTATAATCAATCTAAAGAACATATACCAAACTTGAACACATATATCCATTAATAATTCACTTATTACGAATAATCTAATAGCATAATTATAATATGCACATTCCCAAATAAATTATTTACAAAGTTGAATAACTTCAACATTTTCATTACTTAAAAATTTATCTAGACCAACCATCTCAAGAAAACAACCATGAAACATACTTTACAACAATTCGAATCGTGACCCAATACATATAAAGATTAACCTTCAAATGAAATTCAACAATTAACCTAATGCCAAAATACATAACTAAATTAACTCAAACATTAGTATCATAAACAAGCAATTATGTCGAATGCATATCACATATACTTGACCAAAAGAAATAGATCGTAGCCGAATTATTGAAATCAAACACACCATACACATAGCCAAAAACAAATAAAACCAACATAAACAAAATGATTAAGCCATTTTCGCATGGCTATATATATATGTAAATAGAACATCTTTCAAACGTTTATCTAGCCTATACATGCCTTTAATTCGAAAACAACTAGCTTGAAAGTACCAAAAGGGGATGATAGTGTGGTTGACTTCACCAACGATCCTTCGAGCCCGTAGCTTGACCAAAATCTATAAAACGAACAGCGAACACACAAAGTAAGCTCACTAGCTTAGTAAGTCTCAAGCAAATATAATCGTAATGAACATACATGTAAGCATTTTAATTTCCAAGCTTATAGTATTGAACGTAAATATTTCAATATGTAAAATGTACATAGCCGAATACTAGTGACACACTTGATTTAAATATTATCACTATGTCAACATGAACATGTACATTATCAAATCACATGAATATATTATATCGCATATTCCGAATCACATGAACCATCCTTAGGCATCGATCTTCTATATCTACTTATACACATATGCAAAATACTTTTGACTCTTTCGCCATTGATCTTTTCCATTTTATAATCGAGTTCTCACTATGACATAAACGTACATAACCCGATTTCACATATAAATAATATTCATACACATTAATGATAAGCTCAACATTATAAAATAAAGTACTTATTGAATTGATCATTTCATCACATCGTATTTAACTAAAATGATAAGAAATTAGCTCACTTCGTTCCTTACTAATAAAGTAGGCTAACTCTTACCCGAGCTGTTAACACATAGTACTATATATGACTCACCGTGTTGATTCTCGGATTCTCCATTTATAGCAAATCACCGATATTAAGCCTGCTAGACCCGAAGTCTGAAGTTTGAACATTGGCATTAGGCCTGCTAGGCAATAAGCCCGAAATAATTCACCGGCACAAGGTCTGCTAGGCTCGAAGCCCGATATAACTCACCGGCACAAGACCTGCTAGGCTCAAAGCCCGATATAACTCACCGGCACAAGGCCTGCTAGGCTCAAAGCTCGATATAACTCACCGGCACAAGGCCTGCTAGGCTCGAAGCCTGAATTATCAACACTATTAACCATTCATATCACATTACTTAGTGCTAAATGTTGGAACGCCGACACCCCTTGGCGCAGCAAAATAAAATTAAATTTCGACGATCCAAACCATGAATCCATGTGTGAGGAACGAATCGGGGTGAAATAAAGGTTTTGAAATTACCGAAACTTCAATCTAAGTAGACAGCGACGCCTCGGTAACACGAACTTTGATCCATTGTCGAACCAAGCCACAACCTTTTGCGATGTCGGCCTCTACGTAATCCACCCGGTTTGACTATGAACGGAAGAAATCTCCAAAATTGTTTTGGAGGTTTTTCTTGCTTGACGGCTGCTAGACCTTAAAGCAATACCATAGGGTTTTTCTTAATAAGCTCTATATAACCTATTACCTTTTATAATCGCTATCTTTTTAATGAATCATAAAATTAAATAAATATAATAATGTTTTAACCGAAAATTATAATTACATTAATTATATCCAAAAACAAATTATAATTACATTAATTATAACATGGATTTCGGTAAACTATATTTATTTAAATCTATATACGAACCAAATTCATATATTAATTCTCATTATGTGTATAACATCCTTGTACATATAATATGTTCAATATTTGATTGCCCAATTTAAATTAATTCTTTAATTAATTTAATTCATGTGACAATCAAACACAATACCAACTATGTTTTATTCCGCTTATTTCAACCATAGGGTGTGATCCTGTAGGTTCTTGTAATGTTAGCAGTAATACTAGAACGATTCTAATGTTACAAACAATGAGTGGCATCTAGCAATGCATCATTGCTACCTAAGTTACAAGGAGTCATGATTCGACATAACCTTTTTGTGATTAACCTTTCATGCATTAATCCTTAAGTCCTTTATCTCTGGAATGGACACAAGTCATGGAATAGTCACACTTGTATAGTCCATCCCATGTTTCTTGATATCTTGAGTAGACTATGATATACAAATTAGTATGACATCTCATGTCAACTTATTTGAGCATGGCCATGCATTTCTAGTCTCACTCAATCAAGTGGCCTAAGATATTACTCCTATTATGTAGGAGGGACTTATCCTATATTGATCAACCATATCCTCTACATAGATTGTGGTATATCCAACATCCGCCTTTATAGAACAACCCAGTTACGGTGTACGTTTGACTGTATCAAAATATACAACTCACGATGTTGGGATAATGATGATCTCAAGTCTGAGGATCATATACATATTAATCACTATGAGTAATGTTGTGACAATTACATAATAATCCAAGAAACATACTCATAGCGGGTCAGTCCAATATGTTGTTCTCTAACACACATATTCATGCATTGATTTTGACACTCCATATCAATGACAACTCTTTATCATCAATCAACTACGTGTTAGTCTTAATACATTATTGTTGTCCTAGTCAACAATAATACTTGACTAAGGATCTTTTAAGAATAATCATATTATTCTCAGGACATTATTATAAAGCAGTTTATTTGTACACACGTAAAGAAAAAGCTGAAATAATAATGACAATGCTTTATATTAATAAACATGGTAAATCAAGTATGTTATTACAACCATCTCATGATTGATATTTGGGCATACTCTTACAATCTCCCACTAGCACTAAGACCAATCACTCATATATCTAATACCAAGCGACTTAGTGTGACGATCATGCTTCACTGTGGTCGGAGGCTTGGTCGAGGATCAACAATGTTATCATCTGTAGGTACTACTGCATATCTCTACGTCCCTTGATCGATAATCTCTCGAATAAGATGGTAGCGCCTAAGTACATGTTTGGATCATTTGGTGAGATCTCGGGTTCTTTAGCTTGTGCAATGGCTCCATTGTTATCATATCGAGTTCTATAGCATCCGATATGCTAGGCACAACCCCTAGTCCGAAGAATGAACTTCTTGATCCAAACCGCTTCTTTTTTTGCCTCACCGGCCGCAATATACTCGACTTCTTGTAGAATCGAAGCTCATCGTACTTTGCTTTGAACTCTTCCGACTCACAAAGCACCACCATTAAGGCAAAACACAAACCTGATTGCGATTGAGAATCGTCCTTGTCGGTTTGGAAGCTGGCATCAGTGTAACCTTTTACACTTAACTCTTCCTTACCTCCATATATTAGGAACGTATCCTTAGTTCTTCTTAAGTACTTAAGGATATTCTTGACTATGGTCCAGTTGACCTTCACAGGGATCTACTTGGTACCGCTCGTCATACTTAAGGCATATGAGACATGCGGGACGAGTACATAACATAGCATACATGATAGATCCAATAGCGGAAGCATATGGAATTTTACTCATGCGTTCTCTCTCTTGTGGAGTTGAAGGACACATTTCCTTCGAGAGTGAAATACCATTTCTCATAGGTAAGAATCCTCTTTTAGATTCTTCCATCTTGAACCTTTCATTACTTTATCTATGTATGTACTTTAGCTTAGACCTAGTAGTCGTCTTGATCTATCTCTATAGATCTTGACTCCTAAGATGTAAGTGAAAGCCCAAGTCCTTCATAGAAAAACAACTTCCCAACCAAGTCTTAATAGACTGCAAGGTAGGTATGTCATTTCCCATAATAAGTATGTCATCCACATACGATTACCAAGAATGTGATAGTGCTCCCACTAACTTTCTTGTAAACACATGGTTCATCTTCATTTTTGATAAAACCAAACTCTTTGATTGCATCGTTAAAATGAAGATTCCAACTTCGAGAAGCTTGCTTTAATCCATAAATGGATCTTTGTAGCTTACATATCTTTCTAGCATCCTTTGGATTGACAAAACCTTCGAGGTTGTGTCATGTACACATCCTCTTCAAGTTTCCCGTTAAGGAAAATTTGTTTTGACATCCATCCGCGATTTCATAATCATGAAATGCACTATGGCGAGCAAGATCCTGATGGATTTAAACATAGCTACAGGAGAAAAGGTTTCATCATAGTCAACACCATGAATTTGACGAAAACCTTTAGCGACTAATCGCCCTTTGTATGTTTGTACATTACCATCCATGTTAGTTTTCTTTTTGAAAACCCATTTGCACCCTATAGGCTTAACCCCTTCGGGTGGGTCAATGAAAGTCCATACTTGGTTTTCATACATGGAATCCATCTCAGATCTCATGGCCTCAAGTCATTTCTCAGAGTCTGGGCTCGTCACCGCTTCTTGATAAGTCCTAGGCTCATCTTGATCTATAATAAAAACATCACCATGCGTTGTAATAATAAATCCATATCTCTCAGGTGCATGCCATTCTCTTAAAGATCTACGCGGTGGTTGTGTTTCTACAGCAGTTGTTTGTTCCTCAATTTCTTGTAGAATTTGCTGTTGTTCAATCTCTGGTTCAGTGGTATCTTGTGATTCTCGAATTTCTTCAAGTTCAATCTTTCTCCCACTTCCTTTTCTAGAAGTAAATTCTCTCTCTAGGAAGACACCAGTCCGAGCAACAAACATTTTGTTCTCAGTGGGATTAAAGAAATAATATCCTTTGGTTTCTTTTGGATACCCCACAAAAATACACCTTTCAGATTTGGGTTCAAGCTTAGTAGACGTCTGGCGTTTAACATAAGCTTCACAACCCTAAATTTTCATAAAAGACATACTGGGACGTTTCCCAGTCCACATCTTATATGGCATCTTTTGAACCGATTTAGATGGAACACGATTTAGTGTAAAAGCTGTTGTCTCAAGTGCATGTCCCTAAAATAAAGTCGGTAGATCAGCATGACTCATCATGGATCGAACCATGTCTAACAAAGTTCGATTTCTTCTCTCAGATACTCCATTCCATTGGGGAGTACCAGGAGGAGTAAGTTGTGAGACAATCCCACATTCCTTCAAAAGATCATCAAACTCTAGGCTCAAATACTCTCCACCTCGATCAGATCGAAGTGACTTGATAGTTTTGCCTAGTTGATTTTGTACTTCATTTTTGAATTCCTTGAACTTTTCAAGGGACTCAAACTTATGGCGCATGAGATAAACATACCCATATCTACTAAAATCATCAGTGAAAGTAATGAAGTAGTGAAATCCACCTCTGGCCTGTGTGTTTATTGGTCCACATACATCGGAATGTATTAGGCCCAATAAATCACTAGCTCGTTCACTTTTACCAGTAAAAGGAGATTTAGTCATTTTTCCTAATAAGCAAGATTCACATACTTCAAATTGTTCAAAAACAAATGAATTCAAGAAACCATCTTTATGGAGTTTGGATATGCGTTTCTCACTTATGTGGCCTAAACGACAATGCCAAAGATAAGTTTGATTTGAGTAATTTATTTTAGATCTTTTAGTATTAATGTTGTAAATGGGATTCGTTTGATCTAAAATATAGAGGCCATTAATCAATTGTGCCGAACCATAGAAAACATTATTGAGATAAAAGGAACAACAATTATTCTTAATAATTATCTCAAAACCAATTTTGTCCAAACAAGAAATTGAAATAATGTTTTTAGTCAAACTGGGCACAAAATAACAATCCTCTAAACATAAATCAAGTCCACTAGGCAAAGATAAAGTATATGTTCCCCTGACTAATGCAAAAGCAACTTTTGCTCCATTTCCAACTCATGAGTCCACATCTCCTCTAGCCAAAGTCCTACTCCTTTGTAGTCCCATGCATGAAGTACAAATATGAGAACCACAACCAGTATCTAATACCCAAGAAGTAGTAGTTGATAAATTAATATCAATAACATAAATATCCAAGCAGACAAGACGTTTCGCTTGCTTTAGCTTTCTTGACTTCCTCAAGATAGATGGGGTAGTTACGTTTCCAATGTCCAGTCACACCACAATGAAAGCAGTTTCCTTCCTTAGACACCCCACCTTTAGGTTTCAGTGCAGCCTTTCCTTTTCCAAGCTTAGGCTTGCCTTTCCCCTTGGGCTTTGTTTGAACTTTGGCCTTTCCCTTGCCCTTATTATTACGGACCATCAGTATGGGCTTGGGTCCAACCTTTTTCATGTTGCCTTTCAGATTCGTAACATCTTGAGCAAGCTGTGGTAGAGTCTTGTCAATTTCATTCATATTGAAATTGAGGACAAATCAGCTATAGCTATCCGGCAACGATTGTAGAATAACATCAGTGGCCAACTCTTGGCTCAATGGAAACCCAAGCTTAGACAGGCTTTCAATATAGCCAATCATCTTAAGGACATGAGGTCCTACTGGGCTTCCTTCAGCCAACTTACATTGGAATAGGGCCTTAGAGATATCGAACTGTCTTGTCGTGCTTGCCCCACGATAAAGTTCTTTCAGTGCCCGATCATATCATAAGCAACCATGTCCTCATGTTGCTTCTGAAGCTCAGGATTCATAGTGGCAAGCATAAGACATCCAACATCTACCATGTAATCGAGATACTTCTTGTAAGCATCTTTATCAGTCCTCGAGGCATTAGCGGGTGGTTCATTAGGAAGTGGTTGTTCAATGACATATAATTTCCGTTCTTGTTTGAGGACAATCCTCAAGTTATGGAACCAGTCAAGAAAATTCAAACCATTCAATTTGTCCTTCTCAAGGACCTATCGCAACGAGAGTGTGCTAGTGTTTGTAGCCATAATATATCTACAACAATTAAATATGCGTGTGAAAAAAATTACCAATTTTATATCAATCATTAAAAAGACTTTATTAAATGATGTTCCCACTATTTTATTTCAAAATTAATAACCCTCATATATTAATTTTGGAAAAACTTTCTCAAAAGTATTTCTAGTGGGTTAAGGATCCATATTTCACCTCCTCTTAAGTCAGCTTTGGCTTTACTCTTAAGACTATGGTTATTTAGGTAAGCAACATTTGCTAATTACATCATATGTAACTCCTAATATTTGGTGAACAACTCTTGTTCTAATCATCTTATGATTTATCCAATTTACTTGCCTCTAGGTTTCTAATCCTATTAGAGTAACCTAGTTAAGTCATTAACCAATTTATAACCAGCGAATATCACTTGTTTATTCTTCGCGTTTAACTAAGATAAATACTAGTACTTCACTTTGGCAGAACCTACATAGTATTGATCGATGCCTTAACGAGGGAAAAATTGGAAGGCCATGTTGACTTAATATTTTAATAGAGGGATTTTATTAAGGTTGTTTCATCTCACCAATTATGGTCTACTTTAGTCCATTTAGTCTTTTAATTGATCTCATCGATTAATGGGGTTTATTATTATCAAATTTTAATATATAAAAATTGGCATGCTTTAGACATCCATAGCATCTCATACATGAATAAATAAAGTAATAAATAAATGTAATAGTTATAGCCCATAAACTAAGGTGATTCAACCCAAGCCAATGGGAGAACCAAAAGGGAACCTAAAGGTGTAAGCCGTTTCACAAGCTATCAATCCAAAATAGATGTCCCAACTTCCTTCTCGTCTAGCCCACAGCAACTCTTGCAAATTACAATATGCAGAAACTCGTTTTACATACGAGGGAGTAAGATGAGAAGAGAAGTACAAGAGAATAGTAGTAAGGCACGACACGCAGGCCGTATTTATATATATATAATTACAACCTTTTATCAAATGGGTCATCGGGCTATAACTATGCATTTTCAAATACCGTGCATGTCAAAAATAGCATACATAATTCAACGCTTTTGCTTAGGTGAATTATAAAATATCCTTTCAACCTTTTGTGGCCCATCAAGTTTATAAATTTCTTTTATTATCAAAACATACTGTAATAAGAAGATGGGGTCTGAGGCGGTCGGAGGAAGTGGGCCCAGTCAAATGAAACCTCACGATTTGATAACTTTTATCAACAGAATCGTGTTTTCAGGACTTTAATCCTTGAGGTTTCATATAGGAACAACCCTTGTCCCACTAGCCAGTTAACTCTTACTGGAAACTGTAAATACCACCGTCGCATCATTACAGATTTGTTAATAGTTAACAGTAATAACATAAAATCGAATAGGCCACAACACCATGATTAACATTTAATCAATAAAGGAACAGTTATCAGGTTATGCTTAAACGATTTAAACAATAAAAAATGCAATAAAATTAAAGCATGCATCTCATACAATTGCATCACCCAAGTATTTAAACCCGAGTTCGTATCACACAAGTGGCTCTGATACCACTGTTGGAACGCCGACACCCCTTGGCGCAGCAAAATAAAATTAAATTCCGGCGATCCAAACCATGAATCCATGTGTGAGGAACGAATCGGGGTGAAATAAAGGTTTTGAAATTACGAAACTTCAATCTGAGTAGACAATGACGCCTCGGTAATACGAACTTTGATCCACCGTCGAACCAAGCCACAACCTTTGCGATGTCGGCCTCTACGTAATCCACCCGATTTGACTATGAGCGGAAGAAATCTCCAAAACTGTTTTGGAGGTTTTTCTTGCTTGACGGCTGCTAGACCTTAAAGCAATACCATAGGGTTTTTTTAATAAGCTCTATATAACCTATTACCTTTTATAATCGGTATCTTTTTAATGAATCATAAAATTAAATAAATATAATAATGTTTTAACGAAAATTATAATTACATTAATTATATCCAAAAACAAATTATAATTACATTAATTATAACATGGATTTGTAAACTATATTTATTTAAATCTATATACTGAACCAAATTCATATATTAATTCTCATTATGTGTACAACATCCTTGTACATATAATATGTTCAATATTTGATTGCCCAATTTAAATTAATTCTTTAATTAATTTAATTCATGTGACAATCAAACACAATACCAACTATGTTTTATTCCGTTCATTTCAACCATAGGGTGTGACCTGTGAGGTTCTTGTAATGTTAGCGAGTAATACTAGAACGATTCTAATGTTACAAACAATGAGTGGCATCTAGCAATGCATCATTGCTACCTAAGTTACAAGGAGTCATGATTCGACATAACCTTTTTTTGATTAACCTTTCATGCATTAATCCTTAAGTCCTTTATCTCTGGAATGGACACAAGTCATGGAATAGTCACACTTGTATAGTCCATCCCATGTTTCTTGATATCTTGAGTAGACTATGATATACAAATTAGTATGACATCTCATGTCAACTTATTTGAGCATGGCCATGCATTTCTAGTCTCACTCAATCAAGTGACCTAAGATATTACTCCCATTATGTAGGAGGGACTTATCCTATATTGATCAACCATATCCCTCTACATAGATTTTGGTATATCCGACATCAGCCTTTATAGAACAACCGATTCACGATTGTCACGTTTGATTGTATCAAAATATACAACTCACGATGTTGGGATAATGATGATCTCAAGTCCGAGGATCATATACATATTAATCACTATGAGTAATGTTGTGACAATTACATAATAATCCAAGAAACATACTCATAATGGTCACCCAATATGTTGTTCTCTAACACACATATTCATGCATTGATTTTGACACTCCATATCAATGACAACTCTTTATCATCAATCAACTACATGTTAGTCTTAATGCATTATTGTTGTCCTAGTCAACAATAATACTTGACTAAGGATCTTTTAAGAATAATCATATTATTCTCAGGACATTATTATAAAACAGTTTATTTGTACACACAGAAAGAAAAACTGAAATAATAATGACAACGCTTTATATTAATAAACATGGTAAATCAAGTATGTTATTACAACCATCTCATGATTGATCTTTGGGCATACTCTTACACTAAATTCACAAACATTTCGTATACTTCGTATTTCTTTCACATATCAAACCGAACTTACTTTAAACAAAATAAAGTCAATCCAATAATACATACTACCACATTCGGCCATCACATTGATTTATACTTAAAATTATCAAATATTATCATTTAATATGTTCATAAATGATTTTTTGACATATACTTGCTTAAGGACTTACCTCGACTATCGACGGACGACTTAAACCGGCTATTCAATAACCTTCGCCTTCCTCGGATCCAAATCCATTTTTCTTTGTTCTTAATCTAAACACATTAAAATTTAGCTCATTCAAGCACAATTCATCTCAATTTAGTCCCAAAAACACAATAATGGGCAAATTACCATTTTACCCCTAATGTTTCACATTTTTACAATTTAGTCCTATTTGCACAAAACACAAAATACACAAAATTTCACTAAACCATACAAGGGCCGAATGTTCATAGGGACCTCACTAGTCCATTTATTTCATTTATTTTGCATTTTAACCCCCTCAAAAATTCATTTTTGCAATTTAGCCCAAATACTCAAATTTACCAAAAATCCAAAGACAAAACATATTAATCTAACATATATCTTTCCTAATTCATCAACTATCATCATAAAACTCATAAACTCATCAATGGCATATTTCAAAATATTCACCAAAATAAAAAATTCAAGCATGGGTCTTGAAGTATTCGAAGCAACGATCACAAAAACGTAAAAATTATCGAAAACCAAAATCAAACTAACCTTGAATTTTAGCTCACAAGTGCCGAATTTTGAAAGCTTAAAAACCTATCTTTCTTCTTTACACATTCGGCTTCATGAACAAAAAGATGATAATGGTTTTTATTCTGTTTTATTTAACATATATCATGACATTTAATTAATTACCTATTTAACCTTATATCATAAAATTATGTAATATAAAACTTAAGGTTAATCTTGTCATATACCACCCACTAACTTGGAAATGGATTATTTACCCATTTAATACCTCATTTTAAAAAGCCATTATCATTCTAGCACTTTACACTATAGTATGCAACTTTTTCACTTTACGCGATTTAGTCCTTTTTGTTAAATCGAACACACAAACGATTAAATTTTTCTACGAAACTTTCACACACAATAAATCACATATAATAAGCATAGAATATATCATTTAAAAATATTTCAGACTTGGATTCGTGGTCCCGAAACTACCGTTTCGATTAAGGTCAAATTCAGACTGTTACACATTCTCATAGATAGAGCTTACTCAATTTCATCCTTACCATTAAGGCATCATAACTAAGCTCATATCTCATGAGTTTCGAGTAAGAACTTGTACCACTCACAACATGATTATATCCTTTCATATCTTTATCATAAGCTTAAATAACCCGTGGAACCATTTGGAATATTAAAGGATATTTGATAAGCCTCACACAAGAGGGTAAAATACCGATGCCATGTCTCAGAATGGTCTTACACTGGCTCACCTGCCGAGGACGATGCCATGTCCCAGACATGGTCTTACACTAGCTCTCGTCTCAATGCCGATGCCATGTCCCAGACATGGTCTTACACTAGCACACAAATCAACGCCGATGCCATGTCCCAGACATGTTCTTACACTGGCTCTCATACCAATACCGATGCCATGTCCCAGACATGGTCTTACACTGGCTCTCATATATTTCTAATGTCATGGCATGGATATCCGATCTATTCCTAAGGTTCAACCGAGAGTTTTTACTACATCAATTCTCATCATGCATATTCACAACAATAATCATACACTTTATGCCATATTAATTGTTCAATACATAATAACAATAAAGTTGTATTATTTACGTACAACTTACCTCGGTATACAAAATATGGGCGACTAGTTTGATTTAGTCCAATAGCTTGATTTTCCCCCGGTCTAAGTCCAGAATCCATTTTTCTTGATCTATAATGAAAAATTCACTTATTTAATTACTACATTAATCAAGACAATCTATAATTCATACCTGGGCAAAATTACCATTTTGCCCCTAGACTTTCACATAATTACGATTTTGCCCCTAGGCTCGTAAAACGATTTTAATCAAATTTCCTCATTAACCAAGCCTAGCCTAACCTTTATTACTCTTATATCAACTCAAAAATCCAATTATTTCACACTTTTACAACCTATTTTATAAACTTCACAAAATAGTCCTTTTAGGTGTTTTCATAAAAACCCCTTTTACAAAAGTTTTTTATTTAACAACCAAGATTCATTTTCTTCCATAAAATCTTAGCAAACAACATAAATACTCTCATGGAAAGACCCTAGACTCTCAACCATTTTGCAAAATAGTCCCCTCATTAGCTAGATTAAGCTATAGGGGTTCTAAAAACACAAAAATTAACAAAAACAACCACCAAAATCACTTACTTGCAAGAGAAAAGCTTGGCTGAAATTTGAGCTCTCAAAACCCTTAAGTTTGCTGAAAATTTCGGTGGAAGAGGAAGAAGATGGGAAAAGATGATAACTTTCTCTTTGTTTTATTTTATTTTATTCATTTAGTCACCTAATGCCACCAAACTTTGACCAATTTCATGAATTAAAAATTCATGTCCAGCCACCATAATTTCATTTGTCCATTTACTCAATAAGGACCTCTACTTTAGTGTTCCATAGCTATTTAACACCTTTAGCTTGTAGAACAAACTTTCGCACTTTATGCGATTTAGTCCTTTTTCAAAATTAAGCATGAAATCACTAAAATTAATTTACCAAAATTTTCATGTACTCATATAATTATGCTATAACACATAAAATAATATTAAAAATAATTTCTCTGGCCTCGGATAAATGGTTTCAAAACCACTGTTCTGACTAGCCCCAAAATCGGGCTGTTATACATGCAGCCATTATTAAGCCATTATTATCTCTTTCTATAACCTCTGATATTGTTGTCTTAGTCTTTACCTTGTACGCCAAATCAAATTTGAATTTAATATTGTTTTTTTAATCCATTAAACTCGGCCTAGACGTTATTGTCAAATCTCAAAGATCACATTGGCCATATTGATGGCGTTGAAAATCATTTAGCTATTTTCTCTGAAAAATTATCGTTGCTAAAAACGTCCTTGTTGAGAAAACCGATTTTTTTTTGAAATTGTTTATCTTTAGAAAACTCAAGTTTTGATTTTTTTTTTCAGAAAGTGTCGCACTTCAATTAAAACATTGCAGTGAATAATTTGCATATCTAAAACTCGTTTTTCATTTTCAAAACATAAATTTAATATATATCTCAGAAAATATTAATTTTGTGAGCAGATAATATTGAGTTTCAAAAATAAAGTATTGAATTTTGAAAACACCCTTGTTGGGCCTTGTTTGACTTAGTTATGAAAAATTTTATAATAAATTGTCAATTTCACAATATTTTAAACGATAATTTTAAAACCTAAATCATGCAGAAAAATCCAAAATCAAAATAATCCAAAGTTAAAAAGAAAATCCCAAGCAAAAGTCCACAGTAATAAAAACACATCCCCAAAATATCAAGTACCAAAATAATATATTTTTCTAAAAATGACCAAGAGCACCTTCATAAGCCGAGCCTGTCCTAACCTCGATTATTATCTGAAAAGTCAGGATTAAAAAGGGATGAGCTTTAAAAGCCCAGTGTGAGATCAACACAAATATAATCACATACATATCAAAATATCAATCTCATCATATCAATCATCATAATAATCACAAGTTCTAATACTGACACTTATGCATGAACATGTCGATACATATTTTAAAATGATACAAATGTTATAAAATTTCCTACCCATCTCTGCTACACACCAGTATCGTGTTCCCTAGAACTCATCCATCCAAAACACCGTTTGTGGACATGCCACCACTGATTTGCAGATTTACTGCCACTGATTTAATTATGTGGACAAGCCACCACTGATTTGTAGATATACCGCCACTGCTTCCACCTTTCACAAAATCCCACCCCCATGCATGTGATATGACAATTTTCACTTATAACACATGTAGATCACTTATACACTTACGCATGTAAACATGCTATCATAATCACTTAACACATAATAATCACTTTTAGCATGTTTGACATGCTTTTCACATTAGATCATAGATCTTGATTTATCATACACATATACATAAATCGCACATGTTTAAAGCATCACATATAACACATAAGCCATATATCACATATCACATATCACGAGCATGAGATCTACAAATACATCATAATCACAAACATAAACATATCGATTGTCATGCATTTCACAGAACCATTTGGTTAGAATCACTTGGTATCCATCTCGATAAGTTATACAACTCTTCACGAATATTTAGAGTATTCATATTTTTAATATAATTAAATTATTAATAATAAAATATTGATGTCACACAAATAAATGGTATCGATCCCACACCTTAGATTATAGATTTGATTTGCCATAACTCTTAATAATGGTTTAACTTGATCTATCTCGCAAAATGATCCTACGATCTAAGACTCTCAAAAGGAGAATAATTTCTGATGTGAAGATAGGGGTCTCCCTTACGATTATTGTTCGACCCTTCAAAGTGATACGAAGTAGTATTAGTACCATAGTACATAAATAAGTAATAAAATATTATATGACTCATGGAACTATACCATTCGTCCATGTTAAGGAAACACTAGGAAAAGGGTTTTTACGACCCAAAATGTAACACCCCTTACCTAGGTTCTACGCCGGAACCGGGCTCGAGGCGTTACCGAACTCAAACCACTTGATCGCCACTTAGGCTCATCGTAACTACTCTCTGAAGTCATCTTAACAACCTCATTCGCGACTTACGAGGCCTCACTCATACACACGAGGGCTCTCGAGACTAAACCGGAACTTTTTCCAATCTTAAAATTTTCCTCTTTTATACAGGTCTCACACGCCCGTGCAAGATTAGACACGCCCGTGCATGGACACACACGCCCATGTCCCCCAACCGTGCCTAAAACCCCAGCATTCTGCTAATGCCCCACGGCCAAGGCACACGCCCGTGCTTACCACCCGTGGTGCACACTGACTACCTTAACACGGCCTAGAGTCTAGACACACGCCCGTGTGGCTAGCCCGTGGCCAACACTGGTTAATCCCACACGCCCTAGACACACGCCCGTGCGGCTAGTCCGTGGTCTATTCTGATTTAAAATACTAACATGCAGGGGACACACGGCCAAAGCACACGCCCGTGGGCTGACCGTGTGTCACACATGGCCTAGACACACGCCCGTGTGTCTATCCACATGGCCAAGAACAAAGCTATTTGCTAAGCTCTTCTCACCCTTATAGCTTACACAACATGCACTCATACAACACATCCATAATCAACTCAAATTGAAGTGCAATCTCACATAGAAAACTACATATTTTTTTCATATAATGTAATAGCCAACAACCATGGCATTACACAAAATGCACTATCCATCTAAAGGCCAACACATCTTAGCCATTTACAACAAAATTCACTAACTTGTCTAGCCCCTATACATGCCATATACAAAACATTAAGTCTAATGTACCAGAGTGTGCTGATAGTGTGGGCGATCTTCCAAATGATCCTCGTATCTCGATTCAACACCTTTACTCTATAGGACAAGGGAAAAGAAAGAGAGTAAGCTTTGAGCTTAGTAAGTTTACACATAAACAATTAAGCAACATAGTATAAGCTAAGCAACAATTAGCATTATACCAACATAAGTAATTCACAACTATGCTTACTCTTTCTATCCCTTACCACATTTCCAACACATCATGAGTTACATACTCATAACCATCGAAATGCACCCCTGCATTCAATGTCACATTTACACAATATACAACACATCATTATTTCTCTATAATTCATCCACACAGCTAATTAGCTTAATTATACATCCACACAGCTGTTTTACTCAATAATGCAATCACATGGCTAATCCACATAGTTAACCCACACAGCAAATGTCTCGGTGGTTTCACACTTAGCACACCACAATCGATTAATAAGGTGGTATCGCACTTAGCCTACCACAAAGGTAATCATAGGGGTTTCTCACTTAGGCCACTAAACGATATACCTCACGATAGCATCGCACATAGCCAGCTCATCGTCAATATGCATTAGGATGGTATCACACTTAGCCCACCATCTAGCATTATCACAACACATGCACAAGTCTACTTACTTAATCATTTTACTTAAACCACATAGGTCCTCAATCATTCCCGATCATACATTCATTCACAATTTCTACTACATTCATCCCACATAGGTTCTCAAACATGCTACACACTAGCCAGCATTAACAAATTGTAAGTATGAATGCATTATTTGTGCATAGACTTACCTCGATACTCAAAAGTATAGAAATATGCAATTTAGCCCACCACCTTGCTTTTGCCTCGGTTACGATCCGGGCTTCATCTTTCTTGATCTATAATGAATAAATCAGCTTATTCAATACACACATTGAATAATTGACCCACATTTCATACTTTAGCAAAATTACTATTTTGCCCCTAAACTTTCTCATATTTACACTTTAGCCCCAAGGCTCGTAAAGTGATTTTTATTCAACTTTATATCCTTTCATGCTTAGCCGAACCACTTACTCAACTAAAGCATTCATCAATTCTCACTAAATCACATATGTATGACCAAACTAAAGTTTTTCACAAACTAGTCCCTACATGCATTTTCATGGAAGATCACTTAGCAAAAGATGTTTCTACTACATCAAGCTTTCATATTCTTCCATAAAACATTAAAATACATGCATGTCATACATATGTACATTTTTGAACATCCATAATAGCTCACCAAATAGCTAAAAATAGCTTACTCATGCTACTAGGACTTCAAAAATATGAAGAATATCAAAAACCGGGCTTAGGAGCACTTACTAGCAAGCTTGAAAAATTGAAAGAGCCCTAACAATGGCTATTGGAATTTTCGGCAGCTTGAGGGAGAAGATGAGCATGATTTTTTCATCTTTTCTCCTTTTTAATCACTTATTTGATAAATGACTAAAATGCCCTTTTTGATAAACTTTCTAATTTAACTCATCCGTGCCCATTTTTGTCCAAAAACTAAAAATTGGGAAAATTGCTCATTAAGGACCTCTAATTAATAATCTAAAGCTATTTCACACATATAGCTTCTAAAAACACATATTTTGCAACTTTTATAATTTAGTCCTTTTAGACAATTCAACCACAATTTCACAAAATTGCTTCATGAAACTTTCATACTAGCATGCATACAAGGCATAAACCTCAATAACTCATTTATAACCCTCAGATTTGTGGTCTCACACCACTATTCTGACTAGGCCCTAAACCGTGATGTTACACAAAATAATCTTTACTTGCACTTGATTAATTCAAATCGATCAATGAATTAAGAAGGAGCGTTATTAAAATCGAGCGATCTAGAAAGGATCATTACAATGAAAGAAAGAGATTGATTAAATTAAAAAGAGAAACGACACAAGAAGAAGGAAAGGAAAAGAAAAGAAAGATTTTTGGTCACTAGCGATGACGGCAACGGTGGTCCGACAGTGGCGACAACGACGGCTCGATGACGATCTGACAATGGAGGAGTTATGTCCGATGGTGGCTAAGAGGTGGTCCAACAGTGGTTGAGTTATGTGGTTCAAATAAGGAGAGGGGGAGAAAGGAGTAGGTGAAGAAAAATAGAATAAAAATGGAGGAGGAGGACTTGTGGTGGTGCACGGTGGCGATGGGAGAAGGGAGATGAGAAGAGTAGAGGTGCGACGACTATGAGAGGTGGTGTTTGGTGGAAGGGGCTTTGGGTCATGATGGAGGAAGAAAAAGATGATTAAAGGAGTGATGGTGGTGGTTGGCCAAAATAGAGAGAAAAAAATGAGAAAAGAAATGAAAAATGGAAAAAAAAAGTAAGAGGGAGAGGGAGTATGAACAACAATGGAAGGGTGGAATGCTTGGTCAACCTTGGCCAGGTTCAATGCATCTTGCAAATAGGTAAGATGTGAGGTTATGGCAAGGGAGGGGGACATGGACTAAAAGGGGATCATGTACCCTCTAACTATGGCAAGTTTGACTTATATTAGAGGAAAGGAATCCTCCTATTTATGGTGAAAATGGGGTGGACAGCAAGTACTAAAATCACATGGAATAAATGTTTAAAAATCAAATAAAAAAGTGTGAACATTAGAACTTGAACCTTGGACCACTAGGATAGCTAAAGAGTTAATAAACCAATAGACTACTCACTTCCTTGTTCTCAAACTTTTGCAAATAATAAAATATGGCATGACCTTTGTTAAGGGTTTAAAACAAATTTGCACAAAAAAGAAATTAATGAGAGGGAAGGGGTCCGAACTCAGATCATCAAGGATAACTCCACCACTACTCAATCACCATAATTGATATTTATTTATTATCAAATGATCAAAAGATTATCTAATAAAAATTCAGCCATGACCACTCTCGATTCATTAACCCAATTTTTACTAACCCAGTTTTTGAGATGTGACAGTTTCCCTCAGGAGGTTGCCATTCATTCCAAACAGATGTGAACAAAGAACTATGCACTGTCTCTAGAGATTCATTTTCTACCATGAATGCCTAAATAAAAGAAAGAGTGTTATGAATTCAGGCAAGGTTCCTTCATGCACCAGTTTGTTTCTTATAAACTATATAGCCCAAAACGAAACTAGTCAATCTTCTTTTAGCAATTTGTAGCCACTATTCACTGAGTATTCACCAGTACCATCAAGTCTCCAGATCATCTCATTAGCCGATTTTGGTCTTGACAATGGAATGCAACAAATCCTTCTTACTTTCTCTTCATCAAACAATGCCTCAACAATTTCAATTTTCTAGGTATTGGAAATTGGATCAATAAGTTCTGAAATTGTTGTGTAGTTAATGTTGATGTTCTGATAGATAACTCTTCCATTCCAAGGCCCTGGAATCCATAGATCATTCCAAATATTAACCTACTCACCAGTCCCGATACACCACCCAAAACCTTTTTCAATCAACCCTTTAGCACTCCAGAGACTCTTCCAGATGTAAGATGGGTAAGCTCCTAATTGAGAACTCATAAAATCACTACAGGGATAATATCTGGCTTTTAAAACCTGAGCTAAAAGACAATTAGGCTGTAAAATAATGTGCCAACACTGTTTGGCTAATAAGGCAATATTAAAATGGAAAAGGTCCCTAAAGCCTAATCCACCAAGCGATTTAGGGTAAGTGAGTAGTCTCTATGAACACCAGTGTATTCCTTTATTAGAACCACTATTCTTCCACAAAAAATTGCACATTATTTGCTCCAATTCACGACATAATGACAAGGGTAATAAGAAACATTGCATAGCATATAGGGAATCACTTGAAGAACAACTTTGATAAAAATCTCTTTACCTCCCATAAAGAGAAACCGAATTCCCCAACTTTCGACCCTTTTCTTGAAGCGGTCCACAAAGTATCAAAAAGCCTCTTTCTTCCTTCTGCCTACCATTGTAGGCAAGCCCAAATACTTTTCATGATTTATAGACACACGCACACCTAACATTTTCCCAATTTGATCTTTGATAGAGTTTTCCACATTTCTACTGAAAAATATGTGAGACTTGTTGAAGTTAACTCTTCAACCTAATGCTTTCTCATACTCCTTATAACTATACGCATATTATTTGCCCCCAATAAAGAGGCCTCGCCAAATAAAATATTATCATCAGCAAAAAATAGATGGCTAATCGAAAACCCTCCTCTTCCTATCTTGACTCCTTTTAGTACTCCACTCCTACTAGTTGCGTTGAGGAGAGTAGATAATCCCTATGTACATATGATGAAAAGGTAAGGACTTAGTGGGTCCCCCTATCTTATTCCACGTGTTAGTATGAATTTTTCACCCACCACATCATTAAGTCCCACTGAATAAGACACCGTTGGAACATATTACATGACCAATGCAACCCATCTATCATCAAACCCCAACTTCAACATCATTCTTTCAAAAAAAGACCATTCAACCCTATCATATGCCTTGCTCAAATCCATTTTGAGAGCAAAATAGCCTTTTTTGACTGACCGTTTCTACTTAAGGGAGTAAATCATTTCATAGGCAATAATCACATTATTTGATATTTGTGTGCCTGGAATAAATGCTCCTCGAGTCTTGTCTATACAAACATCAAAAGCTTTCCTGAACCTATAATGTAACAGCCTGATTTTGGGCCTAGTCAGAATAGTGGTTTCGAGACCAAAAATCTAAAGTCAGAGAAATTATTTTAATATTATTTCAAGTGTCATGGCATGATTATATTAGTGTTTGAAAATTTTGGTAAATTAATTTTAGCGATTTCATGCTTAATTTCGAAAAAGGACTAAATCACATAAAGTGCGAAAATTTTTTTCTACATGCTAAAGGTGTTAAATAGCTATAGAACACTAAAGTAGAGGTCCTTATTGAGTAAATAGACCAATGAAATTATAGTGGCTGGACATGAATTTTTAATTCATGAAATTGGCCAAAGTTTGGTGGCATTAGGTGACTAAATGAATAAATTAAAATAAAACAAAGAAAAAGTTATCATCCTTTCCCATCTTCTTCCTCTTCCACCAAAATTTACAGCAAACTTAAGGATTTTGAGAGCTCAAATTTTAGCCAAGCTTTTCTCTTGCAAGTAAGTGATTTTGGTGGTTGTTTTTGTTAATTTTTGTGTTTTTGAAACCCCTATGGCTTAATCTAGCTAATAAGGGGACTATTTTGCAAAATGGTTGAGAGTCTAGGGTCTTGCCATGAGAGTATTTATGTTGTTTGCTAAAATTTTCCGGAAGAAAATGAATCTCAGTTGTTAAATAAACAACTTTTGTGAACGGGGTTTTCATGAAAACACCTAAAAGGACCATTTTGTGAAGTTTATAAAATAGGTTGTAAATGTGTGAAATAATTGAAAATTGTGAGTTTCTATAAGAGTAATAAAGGTTCGGCTAGGCTTGATAAAGGAGGACATTTGATTAAATCATTTTACGAGCCTAGGGGCAAAATCATAATTATGTAAAAGTCTAAGGGAAAACGATAATTTTGCATAAGTAGGAATTTTGGATTGTTTTGATTAGTGTAGGGATTAAATAAGTGAATTTTTCATTATATATTAAGAAAAATGGAGTCCGGACCTAGACCGGGGGAAAACTAAGCTATTGGACTAAATCGAACTAGTCGCCCACATTTTATATACCAAGGTAAGTTGTACGTAAATAATACAACTCTATTGTTATTATGCACTAAAAAATTGATATTGCATAAAATGATTGATTATTTTTATGAATATGCATGACAAAATTTGAGGTAGTAAACTCCCGGTTGAACCCTAGGAATAGATCGGATATCCATGCCATGACATTAGGGATATATGAGAGCCAGTGTAAGACCATGTCTGGGACTTGGCATCGGCATTGATATGAGAGCCAGTGTAAGACCATGTTTGGGACATGGCATCGGCATTAAGACGTGAGCTATTGAGACGGCATTTTACCCTCTTGTGTGAGGCTTATCGGATATCCTTTAGTATTTCAAATGGTTCCACGGGTTATTTAAAGCTTATGATAAAGATATGAAAGGATATGATCATGTTGTGAGTGGTACAGGTTCTTACTCGAAACTCATGAGATATGAGCTTAGTTATGATGCCTTAATGGTAAGGATGAAATTGAGTAAGTTCTATCTATGAGAATGATTGCGGGATGATTTTGTAATCTTTGGCTTATACTTGTGATGTGTAAATATGTAGTAAATCTACCATTGATAAATCAAGAATGTTGTGCTGGTTTATAATATGCTATGTGTTTAAAGATGCATGGTTGATGTTGTTACTTATTTACATGCAATTTACTAAGCTTTATGCTTACTCCCTCTCTTTTCCATTTTCTTATAATGTCGCCAAGCTAGCTCGGGAATCAATAGACGTCGAAGGCATCAATCACACTATCAATCTGAACATTTGGTATAGTTAGATTTATCATTTTGAGTATGGCATGTATAGGGACTTGGTCTTTTGTCAAGTGTCATATTGTTTTGGCCAAATGTGTTGGCTTGTCTTGAAGATTGATTCATTTTGTATAAGGCCATGGATGATGGCTAATACTTGGTATTGATATATGTAAATGATGATGTTTTTCATGAATGTGCAATTTGCATGCTGAAGTATGTGATAAGTTTTACATGTGAATGGAGTGTAGTGGCCTTGATGTGTGTATGTCTTGGTTGTGGCTTATGTTGGTGCAAGTATGGGTGGAAAAAGGGCTTGATAAATAGCCTTATTTTTGTCCACACGGGTAGGCACAGGGGCATGTGTCTAGGTCGTGTGTGACACACGGTCTTCCCTGTAGGCGTGTAGTCTGGCCATGTGTCCCTTGTACCTTAATTTGGTAAAATAGAATGCCCAGTAGTAACCACACGGGCTAAGGCACGGCCGTGTATCTCAACCGTGTGAAATACACGGCCATTGTACATGGGCATGTGCCCAGGCCGTGTGAAGTCTGCACCTTAAATGCGAAATTAAATTTACCACACGGCGTAGCACACGGGCGTGTGCCTTGGCCGTGTGACCCTAAAATGTTGCTGACGTCAGAAACAAAATGTCAAGGTTTTAACACACGGGATGAGACACGGACGTGTCATGGCCGTGTAAGGGACACGGGCCATGGACATGAGCGTGTGCCAGGCCGTGCGAAAACCCCTGTAGGATCAAATTGAGAAATAAATCCATACGGGCAAGGGACACGGGCGTGTCCCTATATGCTTAAGCCGTGTGAGTTACACTATCCTTCAATATGGCCATGTTGTGAGATCACACGGGCGTGTCGCCTTTCCACATAGGCGTGTGCCCCTATTTTTAGTGACATTTTCCAAAGTTTTTCTAAAGAACTCAGTTTGGTCCCGAGCCATTTCTAAAGCGTGTTTTGGGCCTCGTAGGCTCATATTAGGGATATTAAGACAAAGTTTGAAAAGTTTTAAATTTGAACGAACTTTTACGACTCAGAATTGTATGTTTGTATGTGTTTAAGTGAGGTAATGCCTCGTACCCTGTACCTGCGTCAGATACGGGTAAGGGGTGTTACATTTAGTGGTATCAGAGCTATGGTTTAGTCGATTCTCGGGCTAACCTAGCGTGTGTCCGAGTCTAGCTATACATGTCATATATGAATTATGATAGTGGACGACTCCTGACAATTTAAAATGTGTTGTTATATAGTAAATGGATCCTGATGGAGCAGTGGCGGATGATGTCAAAAGTAATACGCCGGCTCCCGTAGAAGGGACCGCGCCAGTAAAAAGTGGGCCTGTGACACTGAGTCAGGGCAGAGGGGCTAGAGAAGCATTCCTCCATATGATGAATGTTTGGTATTCAGAGTTTGTTCGTGCAAACCCAAATGCTCCACCTCCTCCACCCCCTCCAATCCCTCAGCCTACCCCTACAGCTCCCCAAGCAGTGGAAATGATTAGAAGGGAAAAACCTCCGGTAGATAAAATTCGAAAGCAAGAGGCCGAGGAATTTTGAGCGAATGTAGATGATGACCCAGAGAGAGCAGAGTTCTGGCTAGAAAATACCATTAGGGTATTCGATGAATTGTCTTGCACACCTGAGGAGTGCATGAAGTGTGTTGTGTCACTTCTATGAGACTCGGCTTACCAATGGTGGAACACCCTTGTGTCAGTTGTACCAAGGGAGAGGATAACTTGGGAATTCTTCCAGGATGAGTTTCGTAAAAAGTATATTAGCCAGAGGTTTATAGACCAGAAAAGGAAGAAATTTCTTGAACTGAAGCAAGGCCGAATAACGGTAACAGAGTATGAGCATGAGTTTGTGAGGCTCAGCAAATACGCTTGACAGTGCGTATCTACCGAAGCGATCATGTGTAAGAGATTTGAGGACAGATTGAACGAAGACATTCAACTTTTGGTTGGCATCCTAGAGTTAAAGGAATTTGTGGTGCTCGTTGAAAGAGCTTGCAAGGCCGAAGAATTGGCCAAACAGAAAAGAAAAGCTGAAATCGAGTCTCGTGACTCGAAGAAAAGACAGTTGGGGAAATCATTTCAGTTCTCCTTCAAGAAATTGAAAGAGTTCACTACTCGATCAAATGCTTCAGCGGGAATCTTTAGTAGAAATAAGAATAAGCACTACACGGCGTCTAAAGCTCAAACCACTTCTAATGCGAGTTTTGGTAGTGCTCGACCAAATAAACTGGAGTGTTCACAGTATGGTAGATGACATTTCGATGAGTGTCGAGGAAATCATAGAGACTGTTTCAAGTGCGGTTCACTAGACCACTTCATTCGAAACTGTCCTGAGATGGATGAGAAAGACAGAAAACATGATGTGCGAGCGAGTAATGCTCCTTCTAGAGGTAGACCTCAGAAGAACCCGGGAAGTGGGGCTAGCAACAGAGGTGCGCCTAGAGATTCCACTGTGAGGTCCAAGGGCCGAGCGCCTACAAGGACTTATGCCATTCGCGCTCGCGAAGAGGCATCATCACCGAATGTGATTACGGGTACTTTTTCTCTTCACGATATTTTTGTTGTTACTTTGATTGATCCGGGGTCTACCCATTCATATGCTTGTGTGAAATTGGTGTCTAGCATGAATATGCCTGTTGAGTCTACAGAATTTGTGATAAAAGTGTCAAACCCATTAGGCAAGCATGTGATAGTTGACAAAGTGTGTAGAAATTGTCCTTTGATGATTAGGGGTTATTATTTTTCGGCTAACCTCATGCTACTACCGTTTGATGAATTTGACCTAATTCTTGGCATGGATTGGTTGACTGTTCATAACGTGTTAGTAAACTGTTGTAGTAAGTTTATTGAATTGAAATGTGAAAATGGGGATATTCTTCGGGTTGAATCAAGTGAATCAGGTAGCTTGCTTGTACTGATTTCCTCTATGACTGCTGAGAAATACATGAGAAAAGGGTATGAGTCCTATCTTGCAATTGTGTTGAATACCCAAGAGTCAGAAGTAAAGATTGAGTCAGTGCTTGTGGTATGTGAGTACCCGGATGTGTTTCCGGAAGAGTTGCCTGGATTGCCTCCAACTAGGGAAGTCGAGTTTTGTATTGAGTTGGTCCCTGGTACGACACCTATTTCAGTTTCCCCTTATAGGATGGCACTGTCGGAGTTAAAAGAGTTGAAGGTTCAGCTACAAGAGTTGACGGATAAGGGTTTTACGAGACCAAGCTATTCTCCGTAGGGTGCTCCAGTACTTTTTGTGAAAAAGAAAGACGGGTCGATGAGGTTATGTATAGACTACAGACAGCTCAACAAGGTTACAATTAAGAACAAGTATCCTTTGCCAAGGATCGATGATTTGTTTGACCAATTGAAGGGAGCCACATTGTTTTCTAAGATAGACCTGAGGTCCGGTTATTACCAGTTGAAAGTTAAGGAACAAGATGTACCGAAAACTGCATTTTGGACAAGGTATGGCCATTATGAGTTCCTCGTCATGCCCTTTGGCTTAACGAATGCTCTTGCAGTATTTATGGATTTAATGAACCGTATTTTCCGACCGTACTTGGATAAGTTTGTAGTTGTTTTATTGATGACATATTAATTTATTCTCGTGATGAAAGTGAGCACGCGGAGCATTTGAGAACTGTTTTGCAGACTTTAAGAGATAAGCAGTTGTATGCCATGTTTAGTAAAAGTGAGTTTTGGCTCCGAGAGGTCGGATTCTTAGGACACATCGTGTCGGGTGATGGAATTAGGGTTGACCCGAGTAAGATCTCAGCTATTATTGAGTGGAAACCGCCGAGGAATGTATCAGAGATTAGAAGCTTTCTAGGCTTAGCAGGTTACTACAGACGATTCGTTAAAGGATTTTCCATGATTGCTACTCCGATGACGAGGTTGCTACAGAAAGATGTCAAGTTCAAATGGACGGAAAAATGCCAACAGAGTTTCGAGAAACTAAAGGCATTGTTGATTGAAGCTCCAAATTTAGTGCAACTGGAACCAGGAAAAGAATTCGTAGTGTATAGCGACACATCCTTGAATGGATTAGGATGCGTGCTCATGCAAGAAGGCAAGGTAATAGCTTATGCCTCGAGACAGCTGAAGCCGCATGAGAAAAACTATCCGACTCACAATTTAGAGCTGGCCGCCATAGTGTTCGCACTGAAGATTTGGAGGCAACATTTGTATGGCGAGAGATGCCGAGTATTCACCGACCATAAAAGTCTAAAGTATTTGATGACTTAAAAGGAACTGAACTTTCACCAACTGAGATGGCTAGAGCTCATAAAAAATTACGAACTAGTGATCGACTATCACACGGGAAAGGCGAACATGGTCGCTGATGCTTTGAGTAGGAAGTCATTGTTTACCTTGAGGGCTATGAACACTCAGTTGTTAGTAACCGGTGATGGTTCAATTTTAGCTGAGTTGAAAGCGAAACCAATGTTTTTGCAAGAGATCTGCGAAGCTCAGAAAGGTGATAAAGAATTGCAAGCTAAGATAACTCAGTGCGAGATGGGTATAGAATCAGACTTTCGGATTGGTTCAGATGGCTGTTTAATGTTTCGAGACAGAATTTGTGTACCCAAAGATGATGAGCTTATTTGAAAAATTTTGCATGAGGCACATAACAGTTGTATGTCTATCCATCCGGGTAGTGTGAAAATGTATAATGACTTGAAGAAAATGTATTGGTGGTCAGAAATGAAGAGAGACATTTCAGAGTTTGTCTCTAAGTGCCTAATTTGTCAGCAAGTGAAAGCCGAACACCAAGTACCTTCGGGTTTACTCCAGCCTGTAATGGTTCCCAAGTGGAAATGGGACCGTATTACCATGGATTTTGTGTCTGGATTGCCGTTGACGCCAAGGAAGAAAGATGCCGTATGGGTCGTGGTTGATAGGCTAACAAAGTCAGCTCATTTTATACAGGTGCGTACCGATTATTCACTTGAGAAATTGGCCGATTTGTATGTTTTTGAAATTGTGAGACTTCACGGAGTGCCTTTGTTGATTATTTTGGATAGAGATCTAAGGTTTACCTCGCGATTTTGGAAAAAAGTTACAAGAAGCTTTGGGGACAAAGTTAAATTTTATCACGGCTTTCTATCCGCAAACCGACAGTCAGTCGGAGAGAGTAATTCAGATTCTTGAATACATGTTGCGGTGTTGTGTCCTTGAATTCCAAGGTAGTTGGAAAAAGTATTTGCCGCTGGTAGAGTTTTCCTACAACAATAGCTATCAGTCGAGTTTGAGAATGGTACCTTATGAGGCTTTGTATGGGCGTAAGTGCCGAACGCCCTTGTATTGGACTGAATTCAAAGAAAATTAGATTCCCGGGGTTGACTTAGTCAAAGAGACGGAAGAGAAAGTAAAGGTAATTCGTGATTGTTTGAAGGCTGCTTCGGATAGACAAAAATCCTACGCGGATCTGAAACGAAAAGAAATTGAGTTTCAAATCGGTGATAAGGTGTTTTTGAAAGTATTCCCATGGAAGAAAGTCCTCAGATTCAGTAGGAAAGGCAAATTAAGTCCACGGTTTATTGGACCTTATGAGATGACTGAGAGAATTGGACCGGTAGCATACCGATTAGCTTTACCGTCCGAGTTAGAGAAGATCTATGATGTTTTCCATGTGTCTATGTTGCGCTGTTATCGTTCTGGTCCTTCACACGTTATTTCACCGACATAGGTTGAAATTCGACCGAATATGACCTATGGTGAAGAGTCGGTTAAGATTTTAGATCGAAAGGTCAAGCAATTGAGAAATAAAAGTATAGCACTAGTGAAAGTACTATGGCATAGACATGGGGTTGAAGAGGCCACATGGGAGCCCGAGGAGACTAAGAGAGATCAATGCCCAAACCTTTTCACTGGTAAGATTTTCGGGGACGAAAATCCCTAAGGGGGGAGAATTGTAACAGCCCAATTTTGGGGCTAGTCGAAACAGTGGTTTCGAAACCATTAATCTGAGGCTGGAGAAATTATTTTTAATATTATTTTATGTGTTATAGCATAATTATATGAGTACATGAAAATTTTGGTAAATTAATTTTAGCGATTTCATGCTTAATTTTGAAAAAGAACTAAATCGCATAAAGTGCGAAAGTTTGTTCTACAAGCTAAAGGTGTTAAATAGCTATGGAAAACTAAAGTAAAGGTCCTTATTGAGTAAATGGACCAATGAAATTATGGTGTCTAGACATGAATTTTTAGTTCATGAAATTGGTCAAAGTTTGGTGGCATTAGGTGACTAAATGAATAAAATAAAATAAAACAAAGAGAAAGTTATCATCTTTTCCCATCTTCTTTCTCTTCCACCGAAATTTTTAGCAAACTTAAGGGTTTTGAGAGCTCAAATTTCAGCCAAGCTTTTCTCTTGCAAGTAAGTGATTTTGGTGGTTGTTTTTGTTATTTTTTGTGTTTTTGGAACCCCTATGGCTTAATCTAGCTAATGAGGGGACTATTTTGCAAAATGGTTGAGAGTCTAGGGTCTTGCCATGAGATTATTTATGTTGTTTGCTTAAATTTTATGGAAGAAAATGAATCTTGGTTGTTAAATAAACAACTTTTGTAAAAGGGGTTTTCATGAAAACACCTAAAAGGACTATTTTGTGAAGTTTATAAAATAGGTTGTAAATGTGTGAAATAATTGAAAATTGTGAGTTTCTATAAGAGTAATAAAGGTTTGGCTAGGCTTGGTTAATGAGGAAATTTGATTAAAATTGTTTTACGAGCCTAGGGGCAAAATTATAATTATGTGAAAGTCTAGGGGCAAAATGATAATTTTGCCCAGGTATGAATTATAGATTGTCTTGATTAATGTAGTAATTTAATAAGTGAATTTGTCATTATAGATCAAGAAAAACGGAGTCCGGACTTAAACCGGGGGAAAACCAAGGTATTGGACTAAATCGAACTAGTCGCCCATATTTTGTATACCGAGGTAAGTTGTATGTAAATAATACAACTTTATTGTTATTATGTATTGAACAATTAATATGGCATAAAGTGTATATTATTGTTGTGAATATGCATGATGAGAATTGATGTAGTAAAAACTCTCAGTTGAACCTTAGGAATAGATGGGATATCCATGCCATGACATTAGGGATATATGAGAACCAGTGTAAGACCATGTCTGGGACATGGCATCGGCATTGATATGAGAGCCAGTGTAAGACCATGTCTGGGACATGGCATCGGTGTAACACCCCCAACCCGTATCCGTCGCCAAAACAGGGTTACGAGGCATTACCATGGAGTACAGAACACTTACAGATAATTTGAAATCATTATCGTTCAAATATCGAGACTAATTATAAACGTTTTTTTAACGGACCTTCAAGGTCCAAATCATGCATTAAGATCGGGTCGAGACTAAACTGGATCCTCAGGAAATTTTTTTGCGACTTTTAAAAATTTTCTCGCATATAAGGGTCACACGCCCGTGTGACTGGAGACACACAGCCAGACCATACGCCCATGGGGTAGACCGCTTGTCACACACGGCCTAGACACACGCCCATGTCTGGGTGTGGACTAAAAATTAGGCTATTTTCCAAGCCATATTTCTCACTCACTTGATCCTTTATCTTTACCAACATTTTAATACAGTCAAGAACCAATTTAAGATATTCAACCAAGCCTTATTCTTATTACCATTTGTTAGTCGTACACTTCATATAAATAACAAGAAACGTATATAGGCTCAATTCTTATTAAATTCCTCTTATACCTATACTTTTTCATATTATGTATTCATATCACATATAATAATCATACCTCTGTATTTCATATACATTTTCATAAACAATTTGTCTTGGTTTCTAACTACTTCATATTTGAGTTCTACTTATCAAATCATTTGAATATCATCTTTAGACAAATAGTACACTTGAGGTGTACAGTTCTATAATTATGAATAAACACATTTATCAAACATATTCCATATTTTTATATATCACAGTCTCATATTTCCATGTATCAAGTACCACCATTTCCTCGTATTTCAGACAAATACGTGTAACAATTCATAAACATGTAACTCACTAACTCTTCCTGCCAATCACAATTTAAATTGACAAATCACTTATTAAGTCCAATTTCAATGTTCACTAAAATTTATCATATAAATTTGGATGTACGTATCCACCAATAGATTCCATGTACAAATATCATCATCTCAAATTTCCACATACATTTACTTTCCACATTACGAACTCAAATAACATATACAAGATATACCAATGTATTTCAAGTACGTTTTCATAATATTTCATTTCGAATTCAGATTATTTCATACTAGAACTTTTCTCATTAACTCATTTGGAATACCAATTCATACGGATAGAACACTCAAGGTGTACAAATATATAATCACAAATGAACTCATTCATCAACCAAGATTTATGTTCATGTCTCATCAACTCATATTTCCTTATATCACATAATTCCATGTAACACTTACTCTGTATCAATCTTACCAAAGTTCGATCACATATCGAGCACATTGCTCATAAATTTTTCACACTTATACCTGCACTTATTCATCACATAGTCATATTCAATTACACTTAGTTGTTACATGATCACATGTATTTTCACTTAATCAATTTCCCGTTGAACTCATCGGAATAATAACAGATACACAGTGGCCTGCACATAATACCACCCTTGTAGCCGAAGCTATCTGGTGCACATTGTAGCCTGCACTTAGTTCTACACATGTGACAAAAACCATCATTTACACATAGTGGCCTGCACTTAGTACCACACATGTGATCGAAGCTATTGGGTACGCATAGTAGCCTGCACTTAGTACTACACATGCGACCTATCCGTCTGGTACACGTAGTAGCCTGCACTTAGTACTACACACGTGACCTAAAATAATCTCGTAGCTCTCTTGTACACATAGTGGCCTACACTTAGTACCACACATGTGACCTAGCTACCTCATTCGTATCTTTTCTATTCCGAAGGTTCAACCGGGAATTCTCACTTTTCAACATTTTACCAATTCATCCATAATCAATCACAATTCATAATTTACATCAAATAATTACTCCATATTCAACCATATCTCATATAATATAACAAAATATTAAAACATAAATAAAAATGATGTATTATTTACATACAAACTTACAAATTCAATTTTTATATCGTAACGATAATCACAATTTCATAGTAAATATTCGAAATAAAACATTATATCATTTCTAATTTAACATTTATCGATTATAATCGAGCATGTGATCAATTTATACACAAGTCATTTATATATTTTTCCTCCTCCTCCTCTCCACCCACATCCTTAGTATAAATAACACACTTGTAAGTAACATTATCTATAATTTTCACTATTTACTTATATGGATATTCAAGCTGCCCATCCGTGTCACAGTCGATAAATTATTTTTATCTTGAGATACAGAACTCCAAATTAAGATCTGCTAATTTTTCCTGAAACTAGACTCACATATCTTCTTACCATAAAATTTTCATAATTTTTGGTTTAGCAAATAAGTACATTTTATTATTTAAATTCACCCCTGTTCTGCTGTCTAATAGTTCCGACCCTTCTTCACTAAAAATTAATTATCTCCTTGTGCAGAATTTGTATGATTTTTCCGTTTGTTTCTCTTAAAAATAGACTCATTTAGGATTTAAACATATAAATTTAATTTCCTAATTATTTTTATCCAATTTTTTATGATTTTCCAAAGTCAGAATAGGGGAACCTGAAATAATTCTGACCTTGTCTCACAAAATTTATTATATCTCGTGATTCACAATTCTATTGCTTACACTGTTTCTTCTATAATAAACTAGACTAAATAATATTTAATTTCGTATTTTATTAATCCTATAATTCGATTTCTAAAATTTTTGGTGATTTTTCAAAGTTAGACTACTGCTACTGTCCAAAACTATTTTAGTGCAAAATGTTGATTTTCATTTTGCCCCAAATTTCACAGTTCATACAATTCATTCCTTGCTCAATTAACCCCTCAATTGAGCTAATTTTTCTCAATTAATACTTTATTCTATCATTTTAAACTACTTCATAACCCTTGGAAATCAAAACTTTAGCACTAGACCTTAATTCCAAACTCTTTCACTATTAGGTCCTAAAGTCAATTTCCATCAATTTTACTTGATAAAACCATCATATATCAAAATTAAAGCTTCAATTCTATGTTTATTCATCATATGCTGCCAGCACTCATCCATAGCAACTTTAAAAATTAGCCATGGAATCAAAAACTAATGACATAGTAAGTTGGACCCAATTGTAAAAGTCCAAAAACTTAGAAATTTCAAGGAGAAAGCAAGAATTAAACTTACATGAAGCTAGAGTATGAAAACCAGCTTGAACCCTCTTCCATGGTTGTTTTTCAGCTGATGAATATGAAGAAAAATGATGAGAATTCTAGATATTCCAATTTGGTCCCATTTTTATTTAACTAATTTTGGCAATTTTTCAATTTTGCCCTTATTTCACCCATTTCCTAATTTTTCTCAGCTATTGCTGCCCAAAATATCTCCTTTGGGCTTATTTTCACTTTAGGTCCTTCCTCATTTGACAATTGAGCTATTTAATCCCTCTATCAACTTTTACACCTTTTTCAATTTAGTCCTTTTTATTTAAGTAACCACCCGAACGTCAAAATTTTCTAACGAAAATTTAATACTACCTTATTGACACTCCGTAAATATTCATAAAAATATTTATGGCTCGATTTATAACACCGAGATCTCAATACCTCTTTTTCTCAATTTCTTGACCAAATAAATCTTTTTAAAACACAATTTACTATTTCAAAAATCTTTTAAAAGCTACATTTGGCTCGTCAATATTAAATAATATAATCTACGAATTTATTTGTCAGATTTGGTGGTCTCGAACCACTATTTTAGATATCGCTGAAATTTGGGCTATTACAATCGGTGTTGATTTGTGTGCTAGTGTAAGACCATGTTTGGGACATGGCATCGGCCAGATTATGAGAGCCAGTGTAAGACCATGTCTGGGACATGGCATCGGTATTGAGACAAGATCTAGTGTAAGACAATGTCTGGGACATGGCATCGGCCTCGACAGGTGAGCTAGTGTAAGACCATGTCTGGGACATGGCATCGGCATTTTACCCTCTTGTGTGAGGCTTATTGGATATCCTTTAGTATTCCAAATGATTCCACGGGTTATTTAAGCTTATGATAAAGATATGAAAGGATATAATCATGTTGTGAGTGGTACAGTTTCTTACTCGAAACTCATGCGATATGAGCTTAGTTATGATGCCTTAATGGTAAGGATGAAATTGAGTAAGTTCTATCTATGAGAATGATTTCGGAACGATCTTGTAATCTTTGGCTTATACTTGTGATGTGTAAATATGTAGTAAATCTACCATTGATAAATCAAGAATGTTGTGCTAGTTTATAATATGCTATGTGTTTAAAGATGCATGGTTGATGTTGTTACTTATTTACATGCAACTTACTAAGCTTTATTCTTACTCCCTTTCCTTTCCATTTTCTTATAGTATCGCCAAGCTAGCTCGGGGATCAAAGGACGTTGGAGGCTCGATCACACTATCAATCTGAACATTTGGTATAATTAGATTTATCATTTTGAGTATGGCATGTATAGGGACTTGGTCTTTTGTCAAGTGTCATATTGTTTTGGCCAAATTTGTTGGCTTGTCTTGAAGATTGACTCATTTTGTATAAGGCCATGGATGATGGCTAATACTTGTTACTGATATATGTAGATGATGATGTTTTTCATGAATGTGCAATTTGCATGGTGAAATATATGGTGTGTTAATGCAAGAATGAGTAAGTCGCATGATTGGATTGATAAAGTATGTGTTAAGTTTGCATGTGAATGGAGTGTAGTGGCCTTGATGTGTGTATGCCTTGATGTGGCTTATGTTGGTGCAAGTAAGGGTGGCAAAAGGGCTTTGTAATTAGCCTTGTTTTGGTCCACACGAGTAGACACACGGGCGTGTGTCTAGGTCGTGTGTCCCCTGCACATTAATTTGGTAAAATAGAATGCCCAGTAGTAACCACACGGGCTGAGGCACGACTGTGTGTCTCAACCGTGTGGATGACATGGCCATAATACATGGGCATGTGCCCAGGCCGTGTGAAGTCTGCACCTTAAATGTGAAATTAAATTCACCACACGGCCTAGTACACGGGCGTATGCCTTGGCCGTGTGACCCTAAAATGTTGCTGACGTAAAAAACAGAATGTCAAGGTTTTAACACACGGGCTGAGACACGGACGTGTCATGGTCGTGTGAAGGACACGGGCCATGGACACGGGCGTGTGCCAGGCCGTGTGAAAACCCCTGTAGGTTCGAAGTGAGAAATAAATCCACACAGGCAAAGGACACGGGCGCGTCCCTATATGCATAAGCCGTGTGAGTTACACTGTCCTTCAACATGGCCATGTTATGAGATCACACGGGCGTAATTTTGGGGGTAATTTTGTAAAACTGCCTAAAAGGACTTAATTCCATAAAATGAGTTAATTTTGCTGTTGGAATTAGTTAATTGAATGAAGTTATTATTTTAGATCAAGTATGAGTGAAAAACCGAGGAAAAGAGAAAATTACAAAATAATCCCTGTATTTTTGTCATTGTTGCAGTTTAATATGATAAGTTCGTTCGATTTAATTTTAATACATTTTAAAGTGTATTATAATACATTGATGCATGTAATTGAGAATTGAACAATGGATTGATATAGCAATGACTTCTGATGAAATATTCTAAGCCGGACGAGCGTAGGATAGAGTACGATTGGCATGCTAATAGGTTATTATACGCATGGTACGGGATTGGTATGAGATGTGATGACGATTCTTGTATATCTCCTGTTCACTGAATATATCAAGGTCCTACATTTGTTGCGAACTATCATGTCATATTACAGTGCTTTCTGGTGTGTTACCGAGGGTGAATGTTAGCCTACGAGCTAAGAACTTGGTGTAGAGGTGTGTTATCGGTTGGATTAGCTCATATGAGCATTTGGTGTGTTCTTGGATGGTTAACCGTGTACTCATATCTGTATATCATTCATCGACAATGTTTTAGTGATAATCAAATGATATTGAAATGTGAAAAGTTTGATTTACATCCTTGTTGAGCATCGTCTCACCTGTTGTGATTGTGATTGATAGGAAGCTTTGATTTTAAGCTTTGTACTTAGAATTGATATGTTTAATTCGATAAGCTTTATAGTTTTACAAGTGTAAGAACTTCAACTAATCATTCACAGAATTCTTGCTGAAGGGATGGTGATAAGTGAATCCTTTCAAGTGGCTTCCATTATTGAGAAGCTGTCTCTCGCTTGGAATGACTTCAAGAATTACCTAAAGCACAAAAGAAAGGAAATTTCAGTGGAAGATTTAATTGTCAGACTTCGGATTGAAGAAGACAATAGAGGTACTAAAAAAAACCTCAACAAAGTAGCAAATGGGGCTAAGGCAAATATGGTAGAAGTCAAGAAGAATTTCAAGAAGGGAAAACAACCTCAGAATGGGAAAAAATTGGGGCCAAAAAGTGGCATTTCCAAGAAGCAAAAATTTTAGGGAAATGCTTCAATTGCAACAAGATGTGGCATAAGTCATCTGATTGTAGGCTTTCAAAGTAAGTTAGAGCTAACGAGGCCAATGTTGTGGAAGAAATTTCCAAAGAAGTGTTTGATATGGACTTATGTGCTGTGATTTATACAGTCAACATGGTTGACTCAAATCTAAGACAATGGTGGCTTGATACTGGTGCCACACGTTATATCTGCTGTGACAAATATTCTTTTACTTATTTGGTGCCTTGTAAAAAAGGGGAAAAGCTCTATATGGGAAATGCTGTGACTTCTAAGATAAAGGGGAAGGGTACTATGGTTCTGAAGATGACATCTGGCAAGGAACTCACGCTGAAAAATGTGTTGTATGTGCCTGACATACACAAGAATCTTGTTTCTGGAACACTCTTAAGTCTACACGGCTTTAAGATGGTGTTTGAATCCCAAAAGCTAATTTTGTCTATAGAGGGAATGTTTGTGGGATGGGGATATGTATTAAATGACATGTGGAAGCTTAATGTAATCTCCGTAAAAGCAAAGAAAATGAATAAGAATGTTGCTTCTTCTTCTGTTTATATGCTTGAGTCTTTTAATTTATGGCATGGTAGACTCGGACATGTTAATTATGATACATTGCGTAAATTAATTAATCTAGAACATATCCCTTCATTTCACATTAATTATAATCACAAATGTGAAACGTGTGTTGAGGCAAAATTAACAAGGTCTTCATTTCAAACTGTTGAAAGAAGTACGGAACCACTTGATCTAATACATAGGCAATGTTTGTGAAAGTTTGTTCAAACTAGAGGAGGGAATAAATATTTTATTACCTACATTGATGATAGCACAAAATATTGTTACGTATATTTGCTTAAAAGCAAAAACAAAGCTATAGAGAATTTTATTCTTTATAAATAGGAAGCTGAAACCCAACTTAATAAAAAGATTAAGATAGTGAGAAGTGATCGTGGTGGTGAATATGTTGAACCATTTGGTGAATATTGTGTATAACATTGTATTATTCATGAAGTAACATCACCATACTCTCCTCAATCAAATGGAGTAGCCGAGCGGAAAAATTGAACTCTAAAGGAAATGATGAATGCAATGCTAGGAAGCTCTGGGTTATCATAGAACATGTCGGGGGAAGCTATTTTATTAGCTAATTACCTTTTAAATAAGGTTCCCCACAAGAAAAGGGACAAGACACCATATGAGTTATGGAAAGGTAGAAAATCTTCTTACAACTACTTGAAAGTATGGGGGTGTCTTGCGAAGGTAATGGCTCCATTACCAAAGCAAATGAAAATAGGTCCTAAAACAGTGGGTTGTATTTTCATTGGCTATGCAGAACGGAGCAATGCATATCGATTTCTTGTGTATGAATCAAAGAATCCTGAAATTCATAAGAATTCTATATTGGAATTAAAGAATGTTTTATTCTTTGAAAACATCTTCCCTTGTAAAACTATGGAATTTGATTCAAGATCAACGAAAAGAATTTCAAAGACTATAGATGAAAATAGTCAAGATGATCAACAAGAGGTTGAAACTGAAATAAAACCAAAAAGAAGTAAACGAACAAGGGTGGAAAAATCTTTTAGACCAGATTTTCTAACATTTATGCTAGAGGCCGAACCTCAAACATATAATGATTTTATACGATCATCCGAAAGCACTTTATGGAAAGATGTTATTAAAAGTGAAATTGAATCCATCATGCAAAATCATACATGGGAATTAGTGGATCTTCCTCTGGGAATTAAACCATTAAATTCTAAGTGGATTTTCAAACAGAAAATGAAAGCAAATGGAACAATTGACAAGTACAATGCCAGATTGGTTATAAAAGGTTATAGACAAAAGGAAGGTCTTAACTATTTTAATACTTGTTCTCTAGTATCCAAGATAACTTCGATAAGGATGATACTTGTGATTTTTGCCTTGCGGAATTTAGAAGTGCATCAAATGGATGTTAAAATAGCTTTCCTAAATGGAGATCTTGATGAAGAAATTTACATGAAACAACCTCAGGGTAATGTAGTTCTAGGACAAGAAAGGAAAGTTTGTAAATTGGTAAAGTCTTTGTATGGACTTAAGCAAGCACCAAAGCAATGGATGAAAATTCGATAATGTCATGATGATAATTGGCTTTAAGATTAATGAGTGTGACAAATGTGTGCATGTCAAAACTACTGAAGTTGGATATATAATCTTATGCTTATACATTGATGACATACTCATTGTTGGAAGTAACAATGAAATGGTAAAACGTACCAAATGCATGTTAAATTCAAGATTTGACATGAAAGATATGGGACTAGCTGATGTGATTTTTGGCATACAAATCAAGAGGTTATCTGAAGGTCTCATATTGACTCAGTCACACTATGTGGACAAGATTCTTGGGAAATTTAACAAGGATGATTCTGGTATAGCCAGAACTCCAATAGATACGAGTCAACATCTATCCAAAAACAAAGGTGAAAGTGTTGGCCAAAAGGAATATGCAAGGGTCATAGGCGGTCTAATGTATCTTATGAGTTGTAGTAGACCAAATATTACTTTCACTGTGAGCTGTTTAAGTAGATTTACAAGCAATCCAGCAGAAAACCACTGGAAAGCAATTGTGAGGATACTGAGATATCTCAGATATACTCGGGACTACGGATTACATTATTCCAGAGAACCTGCTGTCTTAGAAGGATTCTCCGATGCTAGTTGGATATCTGATATTCAAGATGCAAAAGGCACAAGTGGATATGTTTTTACATTGGGAGGAGGAGTTGTGTCATGGAAATCCTCAAGACAAAGGATTATAACCAGATCCACAATGGAATCTGAGTTTGTAGCCCTAGACAAATCTGGAGAAGAGGCTGAATGGCTTCAAAACTTCTTGGAGGATATTCCTGATTGGCCAAAGCCTATGCCCACAATATGTATATATTGTGACAATCAAGAAACAATTGGTAGAGCACAGAATGTAATATATAATGCTAAGTCGAGACACATGCGTCATCGACACAGTACTGTTAGACAACAGATCTCAATTGGAGTTATCTCTATTGATTTTGTAAAATCAAAAGATAACATTGCGGATCCGCTAACTAAAGGCTTAAATCGAGATTAGGTTGATAAAAAATTGAGAGGAATGAGACTAAAGCCCATGAAAATTAAAGGTGCTTTATGAAGGAAAACCTAACCTAGTTGACTGGATATCCCAAGATTTAGGTTCAAAGGGACAACCTACTTGCATAGACCTTGTGAGGTCACTGTGGGGGTTCTTATCCCAAGTCCATTCCTATGATATAAACAGTGATTTAAAGTGAGATAGGTTACACAAAGCTTTTAATGACCATTGTGTGTTTCGGTGAGCCGAGCAACATTAGTCACCTATGCGAGAGTGACGTAGGGCTGCTTCGAGGAGACTACTAGGGCATAGTTCTCTCAAACTCTTGCAGAACTAGGAGATGTTCATGGCCATATGAACATACCCATGAGAACGAAGACCTTACTAGGGAGGTAGTTGTGTGAGATATATCATTGTTTACACAAACAACAGAACAGTTCAAGGACATCGCGCCTACTGGTTAGCTAGTAAAGTAAATATACTTTCACAAGGGAAGGTTCAAGGGTTGATGCCTATCTATCGTAGAATCTATCACCACATCGAGTCAATGTTTTTCCTTTAAGCTATCAATTTCATTCATGTGGGGGCATTGTTGGAAAAATATGATTTTTTGGAATATTTGAGGCATATTTTCAATTGGTAAATAAGGAGTTTTGAATCATAAAATTATGATTTTATGTTCTACTCCATGAGACCTTTACAACGGGATATCATATGCTCAAAATGGTTGAGTGATGAATGAGAAATTGATGCTCAAAGTAAGCTACTTGTGAATTATGTTGAGGAAAATGAAAAAACATTAGTCCCACATTGATTAGGAATCAAGTGTGGAACTTGTATATATATGTAAACCAACTTGGCGATTATTGAATGACTAAACTTGTAACAGCCCGTTTTTGGGTCAAATCAGAACAGTGGTTTCGAGACCACAAATCTGAAGTAGAAATATTAAATTTATTATTTCTTTAAGGTCTACAGTATGATTGAATGATTGTGTGAAAATTTTGATAAGAAATTTTATCGATAGAGTGTCCAATTTGACTAATAGGACTAAATTGCAAATGGTGCAAAATGTGTGTTCTAGAAGATAAGGGTGTTTAATTGCTATGAAATTTTAAATTGGAGGTCCTTAAATGGTAATTAGACTATTATACTTCATAGTGGACAAAAATGGACATGGTTAGGTGAATTTCCAAAGTTTGGCATTAAGGGCATTTTGGTAAACTAGTAAATAAAGACAAAATTAAGTGAAATAAAAGTGTCCATCTTCTCAAATTAGTCCCCCCTTGTGTCGAAAATTTGAAGGAAGCCATAGCTAGGGTTGCGGCCACTTTCAAGCTCGATTGTAAGTCCGTTCTTATCCTGTTTTTGATGATTTTTATGTTTTTGAAGTTGTCTTAACCTAATCTAGCTATTTCAAGGACTAATTTGAAAAGATGTCAAAGTATAAAATTTTACCCATATAGAATATGTATGTATTTTGATATTTAATGGTAGAAAATGCATGTTTGTTGTTAGTTAAACAACATTTACAAAGTGATTTTTTGATGAAAATGTTAAAAAGGGACCTATTTGTAAAAGGTTGTAAAATGTGTGTTAAAATGTGAATAAATGAAAAATGTGGGCTGCTATGAGTATGAATAAGTTTCGGCTAGGCTTGGGTTTTTAAAAAAATGAATGAAATTCATTTTACGAGCCTAGGGACTAAAATGTAAAATGTCAAAAGTTTAGGGGCAAAAATGTAAATTTTTCCATAAGTTGTTTTTGGGCTAAATTGAATAATGTGATAATTAAATGAGATGAATTTGATATTATAGATCAAGAAAGACGAGGTTCTGACCTAGATCGAGGGGAAAATAAAGTATTTGACGATTAGGTCCATTTCACCATTTCGTACCGAGGTAAGTTCGTATGTTAAAAATAAGCTTTAAAATAATTGAATTTAAATGCTTTAATATTTCATAAACTGTATGTTCGATTATATGGATGATTATAACTCTATGGACGAGTCCGACGACGATTCGACAAGCAAAAAATCTCGTTTGAACCTTAGGAATAGGTTAGGATACAAGTGACATGTCACTAGGGTTACTATGTGTTATGTGATTATGTGATCCGGGTGCTGGTCCTGTACGTCCTATCGATGGCTGAGTATACCGGCATATGTTGCGGTTACTTGACAGCTTGTGTGAGCAGCACCGTATAGCTACGTCTGGACTGACAGCTTGTGTGAGCAGGCCCGTTGATAGCTCGAGAGTGAGCGATTATGTGATATGAGACTTAGGTAGCTTGGGCTACATATGTGGTACTTAGTGTGCAAAATTCCCGAGTATCCAATATTGTTATTCCGAGTGGTTCACGGGTATGTCAAAGACGAGAATATGTGTAATTTCATTTCGAAATGGTACAGGTATGTACATAAAACTTATGTTTATTGAATTTCGAGAAATGATGAATTTAAGGTAAGGTTGTGAAGGAATAAATTATAAATGCTAAACTTATGGTAATTTATATAATCTTATGTTATATCTCTTAAATGTTGATTACATGGTAGGGTTTGCTTATTTCTTGCATACGAGCTTACTAAGCTATATAGCTTACTTCGTTTATTTTCCATGTTTTTATAGTGTCGCCAAGCTAGCTCGAATTTGGGATCGTCGGAGATTCGCCTCACACTATCAAAACTATCATTTTGGGTATTGATGAAATTTAGCATTTTGAGTATATAGCGTGTATAGGGACTTGGTCATTTTGTTATTGTGTCATTATGATTTGGCCATATGTGTTGGCTTGTAATTGTTAATGCTTCATTTTGAGTATAGCCATGAAATTTGGCTAATGTTGATTATGAGTATATTCGTACGTTAGTGCCTTTATGAATGTGTGAGTTGCATGACTTAATTTGGTAAAGTATGATGTTATAAGCTTGTTAAATGTTGGCAGGTGAATGTCATGTTATTGCCTTGGTTTTGGTGGTTTTGGTTGCATCTATATGCTTGGATTTGTGCCATGTGATGTTGTGTAGGTATGTGAAAGTGAGGGTGGCAAAATGGCTTGGTAAATAGCCTTATTTTTGTCCACACGGGTAGACACACGGGCGTGTGTCTAGGCCGTGTGTGACACATGGCCTGTCCCATGGGCATGTGTTTTGGCCGTGTGTCCCCTGCACCTTAATTTTGAGAAACAGAATGCTCAGATTTGAGCACACGGGCGTGTGTCTCAGCCGTGTGGACGGCATGGCCTCGAACACGGGCGTGTGCCCTGGCCGTGTGAAGTCTGCACCTATTTTTGTGAAACTTAATTTTCCACACGGCCTAGCACACGGACGTGTGACTTGGCCGTGTGACTCCAATTTGTTCATGAGTTACAAGTCAGAGAGTTACACGGGTTAGGGACACGGGCGTGTGTGACTACACGGCCTGCCCATACAGGCGTGTCCCAAACCACACGAACGTATGACCCCTGTTTCTAGCAAAAATCTTCTAAGTTTTATAAGAATTCCCTGAGTTCTCGGTTTGGTCTCGGGCCACTACCAAAGCATGTATTAGGCCTCATAGGCTCGTATTAGGGACTCTATGATTAAATATGAATGGTTTTAATTTGGACGCAAAATTTATGACTCGATTTGTATGATTGTTTGTGATGAAAGTTCGGTAATGCCTCGAGCCCTATTCCGGCGTTGAATACAGGTAATGGGTGTTATAAAACTAATATTATCCTCGCGCGCAGAGGGGTGCAAATCCAAATCCACTAGGGTTAGGGACGCACCTGCACAACATGGGCGATGCGAAATGTCTAGACCGGTCTGGCCCTTCTAGGCCTGCGAATATTTTTGCCCAATACGTGTTTATTTTTTCACAGCAGAGTATTCAAATTTAGAATTAAAAGGTAAGTGTTAATGTCCTTTAATTTAGACATTAATTTGGATTTAATGGCCTTAATTCAAGACGTTATAATTCCAAATTAGTCAAAGTTTCCAATAATCTCTTTTTATACCAAAAATAATCAGAACACAAAGATATATAGAATTCTGATAATTTCCTCTGAAAAAAATTCTCTCCTATAAATTGTTTTCCGGTGATAGAAAGAAGGCAAGCCTAGTTCGTTGATCACGCAGCTGCGCTACTGTGGTGTTCATCCAGTTGTTGTATCCTGGGAGACAATCGTCCAACGTTTCTCCGGCGCGAAAGGAGCGTTTGAATCTGTCTTAAGGAAACTGTGTTCCACAGGCCTCAACTCTGAATTGATTTCCTACCTATTTACAGTAAACATTTATTTTAAATAATATTTTACTTGTTATTCATGTTTCGATCTTGTGATTTATTTGATTTAAATTAATATAATTAAATATATTAAATCACTGTATATTTTGCTAACGATTGTGCAACAGGTTATTTCATAACAAGAAAATTCCATAATAAACCCTCAACAAGACAGCCGCAAAGATTCAACGCTTTTTAGTTTTTACTCTTTTTTTTTTTTTGGAATTGCTTTTAATTTTTTAATTTATCTTTTTTATTTTTATTTTTTGGTTTTAGCAATTTTAAGAGATTTGGGCCAGGAAATATGACCAAAAATGTAAAAAAATAGGTTTTTTACCAGTTCATCCGGTCCACGATTCGCAGTTCAAGAAGGTTCATTGTTCAACTAGTTTTTCCTCTTAATTAGTACTGGTATATCGGTTGGTTTTCGATTCAAGTGGTCTACTTGGTTGATCCGATCCGGTTTCAACAATATTTCTTAAACTTCAAAATTAATTTTTATTTAATTATAATATATATTTCTAAAATTTTATTTTATTGAAATTACTTATAAAATGTTACAAATATAATGATATCCATATTGAGTATTTTGGATTTTTTACCTACATAATACAAAAATAAAAAATAAAACCTAAATGGTATGCCAATACCATTATTTACTAAAATTGTATGTTTGCAACAGTACCAAGGGGTGGAGGGCATGGAGGAGGCAACATCCATTTTCTTTTTCTAACATAACCATTGAAACATCATTACAAAATGATGTGTTTTTTAAAAAATATATATTTTTTAAGGGTGGAGGGTGTAAGAGAGACGGCACTAGTATTTTTTGGTGTAGAAATACTGTTTAATTAGTGGAGGGTGAGAGAGAGGCGGCACCAACATTTGTTTTTGTATTTATTTATTTTACCAGTTGAGTTTTTAATTTTTTTTGTATTTTTGGAATAACAAAGCTAACAAACAAATACATAATAATTACAAATAAAAATTTGAAAAGTTCACATTCTAGAACATAATAATCATCTTTATACTAGTTAAGTAGATAGCAAAAAAAAAAAAAAAAACTCTGAAAAATTTCAACACAATGGGACCATGTATTAAATACATAAAAAAACAAAAAATTAATGTTAAAAAAAAAGCAGAAACATTCCTGCTCCGTTTCTTCAAAATACCCTCTCTGCAAAATAAACTATCAACAAAAATTAAACTAATACACTTTCTGTTATTTGCATTTAAATTTAAAAACAAAAAACAAATTATGTGGAGACTTCAATGAAATTATGTATTCTTTTGTGAAGATTGGAGGATTACTGAGGTTAGAAAAGAGAATGGAGGAATTTTGAACAGTTCTTGAGGAATGCAAATTAACAGATGTAGGTTATTGTGGAATGTGGTTCACTTGGGAATGAGGGAACTTGCATGAGACAAATATAAGGGAGAGACTAGATAGAGGGGTTGCGAATGATGAGTGGTTGACTAGGTTTCCAAACGGTCGTGTTGGACATTTACAACATATTTTTTCTAATCATTGCCCACTTTTGATTAGTACATATTAGGATAGGGTAAGGCCGAGGAAATCGAGATTTCAGTTTAAAGCTTGGTGGACAATGGAGGATTTGTTGGAGGGAGAAATTAAGCGAATTTTGGGTACGTCCTCCAACTCTATCTTGGATAAATTGGATAGGTTGCGCAAAGGTTTGATGGAGTGGGAAAAGCTGTTTAAGGCCAATCGTGAAAGGCTAAAACAGGATCTTACAAAGAAATTGGAAGGTTTGATGGATATGGAAATGGATGATGACACTTTGACAGAGCTCATCGATATGAAAGTTCATCTCAACTTGGAGATTGATAAAGAGGAGGCTTTCTAGGAACAAAGGGCACGTGCTAATTGGTTGAGGTTGGGGGACAAGAATACAACTTTCTTCCACAGATATGCTTTTGTACGTAAGCGGATGAACACTATCAGTAGATTGTAGCGTGAGGATGGAAGGGAGGTTTGTAATGAGGACGAGATAGGGGAGGTAGCTACAAAATTTTTCCAGCATTTGTTTACATCAATAAGAGTTGGCAAGTTGGCACATTTATTGTCGAGAATTGATACAAGTATTTCTACCGAATTTAATATCTTTTTGATGGCTAGAAACACAGAGGATGAGGTCTATGCGGCCTTGAAGGAAATGGGCCCTACTGAGACACCGGGGGCTGATGGATTCCCGACATTATTTTACCAGCGTTATTGGCATATTGTAGGGGGTGATGTTATTGCGTTCTATTTGGGCATTTTGAATGATGGTAAGGAGTTCGATTCAATCAATAATACTGATATAGTGCTTATCCCTAAATGTCAGAATCGTACAAACTCAAAAAAATTTAGACCTATCAGTCCGTTTACAGTACTTGTGGCAAAAGTCATAACAAATCATCTTTAGAGAGTCATTGGAATATGTATTGATAGTGCCCAATGTGCGTTTGGGCCTGGTCGATTAATCCCTGATAATTTCTTATTAGCTTACGAACTTTTACACACCTTTCGACAGAAGCGTGCGAGAAAGAAAGGATATATGGCTTTGAAGCTTAATATGAGTAAAACCTACGATAGGGTTGAATGGGGATTTTTGGAACAGATGATGTTGCGGATAAGCTATCCTAAAGAATGGGTTGATCGTATAATGCGGTATATTTCTTCGATTTCCTATTCGATAAACATTAATGGGAGTAAGGGGAGGAATTTTAAGCTTACTAGGGGGCTTCTTCAAGTTAACGCACGTAGCCCTTTTTTTTCTCCTTATGTGCAATGAAGGACTTTTGGCCTTGTTGAGGTTGGCAATTGAAAAGGGTCTATTATGAGGAGCTAAAGCCAATAGGGGAGGTCCACAAATCTCCCATTTTCTATTTGCGGATGAAAGTATTATATTCGGGGAGGCATTGTCCAGTGGAACTTTGATTTTGAAAGGAATTTTACAAGAATATGAAGGATGATCAGGGCAATGTGTGAATTTTGATAAGTCTAAATTTTTTTTTAGCTCAAATACTATGGAGGAGGAGAATGATAGAATTGCGTCTGCTTTGGGGATGCGATTTCAAATAATCCCGAGAAATACTTAGGGTTGCCAAATATAATGGAAAGGGGGAAAAAGCTCTTTCTAAAATTTGAAGGATAGTGTCAAAGCGAGAATTGAGGGATGGAGTACGAGATTGCTGTCGCAAGGGGAAAGGAGATTTTTATTAAGTCTGTATTACAGGTAATACCAACATAAGTGATGTTGTGCTTTTTTTTGCCAAATTCCTTTTGTGGGAGATTGAAAATTTAATAGCACGATTTTGGTGGCAGAAAGGACATTGGAGGAGAGGGATTCACTGGTGTGCGTGGAGTTATATGTGTAAGCTAAAAGAAAAAGGGGGAATGAGTTTCAGAAGCATGGGGAAGTTCAATATTGCTTTGTTAGCAAAGCAATGTTTGAGGCTTATAAACTATCCAGATTCATTATTAGCCCATGTTCTTAAAGTGAAATACTTTCCTAGGTCAGATTTTATTAACGCGCCTTTAAGTAATTTGTCATCTTATACTTGGAAAAGTATTTGGGCTGCAAAGGGTGTTTTGCAAGAGGGATTATGTTGGAGGGTGGGTTCGGGTGTTAGAGTCTCAATTAATGAAGATGCTTGGATTCTTGGAGCCAATAATTTCAGATTAGGTAATTATGTCCATGGCATGAAAATTTCTATGGTGGCAGATTTGATAGATGCTAAATCCAGAAGGCTTGCCCCATTTCACCACCATAGTTTCTTTTAGAAGGGTCTGTTTCTCTGTTTCTTTAACCTTTGTAAGATAGTTTTCTATGTAACGATCAGTCTCCCTGCCTGTTCTAATTTTTCGTTCATGTACCCTAGTATTTCTATCTCCCAAGATAGCCCAAAGCACACAACAAAAGTACGCTTCTGAGGGGTCGAACATTCTCCAAAAGCCCAGGTTAGCCACTGACCAAATCCCATGTCTGTAGAACCCAAAATACGAGTTAATTGTAATTTTGACCATACCTCAATGGAAACAGGGCACACGCGAAAGGCATGGTCTAAAGTTTTGGCATCTCCACCACACCAGGGACAGTAGACATTCCTCTAGAATTCTTCAAATCCCGCTGGCATAAGAGGCACATGATGATTTGTTGGTATGGAGTGGTGAGCCATCTAGGGAGTTTTTGGTAAGTAGCGCATATAAACTATTACAGAAATTTCCTATGGTCCCTAATGCTTATGCTTTACAGACTAGTACTAAGGAATCTTATAAACATCTATGGGGCCTAATCCTCCTTGGAAAAATTAAAATTACAATTTGGAAGATTTCTTGGAACTATCTACCTACTTTTGTTAACATGAAACACAAGCAATTGGTAAATAATGTCTGTTGTCTCCAATGTGGTGAAGATGTCGAAACTTTAGACCATGTCTTACGCGTGTGCCCTATTTCCACTGAGGTCTGGTTAGAATTACAATTAACTCGTATTCTAGGTTCTACAGACGTGGGATTTGGTCAGTGGCTAACATGGGCTTTTGGTAAATGTTTCAACCCCTCAAAAGCGTACTTTCTGCTATACTAATGGGGGATACAAAAATACCAGGGTACATGAACAAAAATTTAGAATAAGGAGGGAGACTGCTCATTACATAGAAAACTATCTTATAGAGGTTAAAGAAATAGAAAAATGGACCCTTCCAAGAGAAATTATGGTGGTGAAATGGGGCAAGCCTTCTGGATCTTTCATAAAAATAAACTTTGATGGAGCTTATGGCGGTCGCAATTTTTGGTCGGCTTTGGGAGCTGTTGCGAGGAATGCTGAGGGGTAGGTTATGTTCTCTTGGTCAGAGATCCATAATGGGGTCTTGTCCGCCTTCGTCCCTGAAGCCATTGTATGTCATTGAGCAATAGAAATAGGGGCAAAAATGGGTTGGGAGGAAGTTATAATGGAGGGGGATTCATTAACCACAGTGAAAACGTGACAATCACAATATCCAGATAAATCGTTACTAGGAGCATACATTCGCAATATTCAACAGTTAAAAGGTGGTTTTCGGAGAACCAGTTTTAAATATACCCTACGATTGGCGAATGGACTAGCACACTCTATCGCAATAGAAACTCTTAAAAGAAATGAACCGATTTACATGGTGGGGAGCGTCCCTGGATATGCGGAGTGAATGTTGGACATGAATTGGGCAAGGGAACCGAATTGAGAAGAGTTGCAGAGTTCAGGAGAAAAAAGGAGAGGGATGATCATTGAAGTGAATAGGGAGCTTGATAGTTTCCTCTCTGAGTTCTGGAATCGTTGGTGTAGGGGAAAGGAATATTGTTGTTGGGACGGGTGAAATGAATTGATTTGATTAGGCATGAGGTTCAATGTTTTATTTTCTAGTTTTTTTTTCTTATGTTTTTTGTTCCCAGTTTGGTCTTGAGCCATGTTCTTTGGATTTTTGCAATTTATGGTTTTTGTATTTGTAGGCTTTAAATTTTTGATGTTTTGTTTTTTTAATAATAGCCCAATCTGATTGTTATTAAAAAAAAACAAAAAACAAATACTAAAAAAAACAGAAACATACCTATCTTATACTAAAAAAAAAAACAGAAACATGCCTGTCTTTCTTTCAAACACACCCCGTCTACAAAATCAAAAACCCAATTAAATAAACACAACCATTTGTAAAATAAATAAATACAAAAATAAATATTGGTGCTACTTCTCTCTCACCCTCAACTGGTGTCGCCTCTCTCTCACCCTCCACCAATTAAACCGTATTTCTACACCAAAAAATATTAGTACCGCCTCTCTCATACCCTCCACCGTTAAAAAATATTTAAAAAAAAAAACACATCATTTTGTAATGATGTTTCAATGATTGTATCAGAAAAAAATTGGGTGCCGCCTCCTCCATGCCCTCCACCCCTTGGTATTGTTGCAAACATACCATTTTGGTAAATAATTGTATTGGCATACTATTTAAGTATTTATTTTTTTATTTTGGTATTATGTAGGTAAAAAAATCGAGTATTTTCTATCTTATTTATTTTTAATATAATTATTTTTATTTTATAATTTGTGAAATTTCACTAAATTTTTCTTAAATCAATGTTTTATCCAGACAAAGCAATTACAAATACTAACATTTTCAATTAATGAATTTTAAAATGTTAGCATTTTAAATATCTCACAAATTTTAAAGTTTTTCATCGAAACAGACTCTAACACCACGTTTGGTTGGGGGAATGAAATAAGGTTGTAATGGAAGAGAACTGTAATGGAATAGAGCTGTAATAAATAATTCAGTTGTTTGGTTGAATGGAATGGAATAGAGCTGTAAATGTATTATTGTGTTTGGTTGAATGGAATAGATGTTGTAATAGCGTAAGACAAAATGTTTAAATGACCAGAATACTCTTAGCAGAATTTTTTTAAGTAGATGATTATTGTTATTATTATTACATTTTAATAGAATTATTATTAAATCATAAGACAAAATGCTTAAATGACCAAAATACCCTTAGCAGAATTTTTTTAGGTAAATGATTATTGTTATTGTTATTACATTTTAATAGGATTATTATTAAATATAATTTAATAAAAATAAAAATATATAATTTAATAATATTCTTAATATACTTTGGTTCATCTATAAGGGAAGGATGTCACTACATGCCTAATATGAAGAATAAAACATAATCTCATGAGATCATAGTTGCCAAAATTACAAATATTGATCCAAAAATAATAGTTATTCTCATTTTTATATATATGAAAAATATCAAACATCTATATACCAAACAAACCCCAACAAACAAATTCCTGTTTTAACTTCTCTATATTTTTCCCCAACCCATTAACATCAACTCAAAAAATATTCCCCAAAAATATCAGAAAAGAAAAAGGGTCTTGCTACTGCCATTGATGTATCTTTAATTTAAATCACTTTACATACTCTCCATGGCCTTCAATCCTCTTGGTCTTTACATCATGCTAAAACCCCACATCAGACACATGAATAATAGAAAAAAGAAATTATTGCATTGTAGGAAATGTAAAAGAAAAGAAACAAAATCATATATGTTACCTTCTTAGAACTCTTCTTTTCCCTAACTTCATATCTTTCTTGGCACATATCAATCAACTATGCCCCAGGGCTCACCAGTTGCCATCACAAACCATCAATACATGTCAAATTTACACCAAAAAAAAAAAAATATGAAGCTTACATATATGCTTACGATGATAGAACAAAAGACCAAAATGGTGAATTTCAAGGGATACTAAGTCCAGGTTTGACCATTATCTATATTCAAGTTGGGTCATTTTATCTAACCATTATAATTTAGGAAAACATTGATGATTTTCTATGCCTATACTATCTGGTTCCATATGAAACAAATATAAATGAACTTTAAAATGACAAGAACATAGCATTTCAAGGATTTGGAGCTAACAATTATTTTCCTACCAAATTCATGGAGGTCAACAAAGAAAAATAAGAAAACCATGAAAACTCTAATATTCCCAGAAAGAAAGAAAAAAAAGAAAGCTTGACTTTTGAAGCAACCAAAGCAAATAGAAAAACTTACCATAGCCAAGAAGAACATCGTTGAGTGATGCAAAAATAGCACAAGCAAGAACATATTTCCCGATACTTTTCTTCCTCACTAGTTCATTATAATGATTTGAAGTCTCATCATCAAATTCATCAGATAGCTCAAAATCCATTCTCTTGTACTTGTTCTTGTTCCCCAAAGACAAAGCCAATTCCCCTTTCCCATTTTCTTGGACACCAACCAACCCCATAACTCTCCTTTCCTTCAATTCCTCTCCTTTACCAGAACAAAAATAGCAAAACAAACCCATATGTTCCTTTCTGGTCACAACAAGGATTAAACCATGAATTGGGTTCTTTATATATAAAACCAAAAAGGAAGAAAATGAAAGCCTAAGAACAGGTGAGTCCTTTTCCTTTTCTTTTTATCACCCAAGCAAAGATAGCCACTTTGGTATTCTCCAACAAAGCTTACTTACATATGCAAATGAAAATAAAAGATAAAAGTAGTCAACATCAACAAGGTCTAAATTCTAAAACAATGGTTTCATGATGTTTAAAAGGAAACTTTGGTATTCTCCAACAATGGTTTTAGTGCTTATTAGATTTTTTTTTTCCTTAGCAATAAAATGATTTTATTAATAAAATAGAAATTTCCATGCAACAAGACAAAAGAAAAACGCTGCACCAAAAAAATACATACACCTTGATACAATAAAAAAACCTTAGCCCAAGACAAAATAGCCACCAGCAATCCATTCCCAACACTAATCAGCATAGAAGAACACAACATCAAATCAAAAAAAGCATTATGACAAGTATAGGAACAAGCATTAAGCATCATTAACCAGCAAATATTGAAACAAAAATTATTAACTTGAAGAAAACAAAGGCAGTGAGATATTATGGTTAAATAATTCGATTCCAAGAATAGTTCAACATAGAAGACAATATTGAACAAAGAATAGTTCACTACACCAAAACAGACTTTTAGCGGCGTTTTTTTGGGCCTTTAGCGGCGTTTTTAAGCGCCACTAATAGTACTCGCGGCGCTTTTAAAAGCGCGCTAAAAACGCCGCCTACTGAAAACCGCCAAAAATTAGTGGCGTTTTTAAAAACGCCGCTATAGGTAGGGGCTTTTAGCGCGCTTTCTAAAAACGCGCGCAAAGGTAGGGGCTTTTAGCGGCGCTTTCTAGAAAAACGCCGCTATAGGTAGGGCTTTTAGCGGCGCTTTTTAGAAAAACGCCGCTATAGGTAGGGCTTTTTAGGCGCTTTTAGAAAAACGCCGGTATAGGTAGGGGCTTTTAGCGGCGCTTTTTCGAAAAACGCCGCTATAGGTAGGGGCTTTTAGCGGCGCTTTTTCGAAAAACGCCGCTATAGGTAGGGGCTTTTAGCGGCGCTTTTTCGAAAAACGCCGCTATAGGTAGGGGCTTTTAGCGGCGCTTTTTAAAAAAACGCCACTAATTTGCACAGATTTGCTGTGTACTTTTTTCCCAATATCCTACCCTCCCTGCAGTAAAAACCAGCCAATAACAGCAACAATTGCATATAATTCCAACCCAATGCAGCAAATAAAACATTTAATTCTCAGTAAAAGCATTAAATCTAAACAAATACTTCAAATTTAATAAAAGATTATATTGATTAAAAAATGAATCATAATTCAAACAATTCTTAGAATAATGTTTAACTGTAACAATGTTAAAAAAAAAAATCTTACAATAAGAAAAGAAATGTCTAAGATGGCGGCCTCTGTGGCCGCCGCTTGAACATATTCATCATAACTCGCATTTGTAGTGGAGTTCTTCATACTTTACGCTCGCTCGCCTCCCGCGCTGCCTCCGCTCTAAGTTGAGCAACATGCTCCGCCTCTCTCGGCCGCTTGCCTCCGCTCTAAGCCGAGAAATTTGCTCGGTGTGCTCGCTTCCATCGGGATATCTGTTCTTTCGGTCTACGAACTTCAAGACGAGATTGACTCGGAAGGCATGTATTGCGGAGCCGGATCAAAATATTGGGCCTGAGTAACACACGATCCTTGACATCGAACCCGACCATACCTTGTAAGACCCAAAACATTAGTGATAATTCTGTTATAAATATACTCAAGATTAACAAAACTATCAATCGGAAGCGATCGTACCTTTCGGGACCCAAAACATCGTAATAATCATGTTATCAACCTCGTCGAGATTAACAGAATCGCGCATTTAAGCAAACCGCTTCATACTCCGCCTTCTTCTCCTTTAGTTTATCCTAATAAATCAATAAAAGAGTTAGAAACGAAATATATAATAAAAATGAATGGAACATAAGTTAAAATTAGAAATTTAAAACTACAAACGATGAATTAAACCATTATAATTAAGCATTATAAATATTTATAAAAATTAACATTTAATAAATAAATATACCAAAATTTCTGCAGCCTCGGATGTCATCGGAGATCCATCCTTCTTCCTATGCGTAATGTCAAAAAGTTGAAGCCGTCCAACTTTTTGACCTGACGAAACTTCCTACATTATAGCAGAAAAAATATAAGTTAATAGTATAAATCATTAATATTTGAAAGAAGTAATAAATTATAATACCTCAGCCTCAGCCACACGAGCAAAACTTCTGGAACCTGCCGTGTGCGTGAAATGTTGTTTCTGTCTGCTGCTTGTTCCAACTCGCTCACGGTCCTACATAATGGGATTTGAATTAATTATATAGTAAATACGATAAACCGAAAAATTTCTAAGACTTTGAAAGTACGCAATACCTCTCCTTTCTTTGAATTCCAGAATCTAACTTGATCTTCCCATTGGTACCTCAACATTCCCGGCGGGACATTTCGCAGTTTTTCGTCGAGGCTGATGTCTTTTTTAAAATATTGTTTTTTTAGGGTGCTTTTATTGTCTCTCCATTTTTTGCCCAACGTCTTCTTAATATAGTCATCGGAGACCTCTAAATCAAATCTACCCTGAATTTTTTTTTTAAAAAAGTTAATATAAATGATGGTTAAATGAAAGTATTATAAATTACATTCACCTTCTATTACCTTAATATTTTCGAGAGCTCGATTTTTGTTGGCATCGGGCATGTGATGCCATGATTCATAGTTAATGGGCAACATATTCGAATTTCGTGCTATAATGCCCAAATAGCTCGCCAACAATCGAGCTTCAGATCCGATAGGTGGCCATAATCGTTTCTCCTTACTATAACACACTGGTAGGCTCCAAGTCATATAAATCTGTAAGCAACGTGACGCCCCCGAGCTCTGCGCGGCCCCACCACCCTCGCTGAAAAATGATATATTATTATATTAAAATTGAAAAATGAATCAATAATAAAATTCAACATGCATGTAAAATAAACTTAACATTACTTTGGAATTCTCCATGCTCGTCATCTATGTCCGGCAGAGTAGAAGATCCAACAACTGTATCCTGCCCACTATTTACGTCTGCTGAATTTTCAGTATAATTGCTAATATTTAAACCTCGTAATCGTCTTCTAGGCATTTTCTCTGCAAAACACATAAAAGAGTTCAAAATTTTCAGTATAATTGCTAATATATAACATGACCAACATGAAAATTATAATATTACATATAGAAAATAAATCATTAAATCTTACTACATCATATTTCGTAAATATCTTCGTCCACATCATATTTCGTAAATATTATATAATATTTGAACGTTCAAATATATAAAAACATAAGATCACACACTTCAACAGAAGTGACCAACCCCAACATATAAGTTACCATATCATTACCTTAAAATTTTTAATGGTCTCTAGTCTTTCTTTTTCCAAAAAAATTCAATTTGATTGAATTAGTTTTTCTACCCAATCAATTTTCTTTTCTTTTTAGGAATTCTAGCCTTTTTATGTTTTAAAAGAGAACATAAGTAATCTTATAACAATATTGGCTAAAGCTAATAATGGCTAAAAATATCACTATGTGTTGTCAAAAGCAAAGAGAGACCATTGAGTTTAAGTTATTTTAACTAAAACGACAGCTCCCCCAGAAAAAAGCATATAATAAAGGCTAAAATTTTGAACATATTTAACTGTACACTTGAAGCCTCACCCAAAAAATACGCATTATGAGTTCCCAAAGGTACAAAGATATAAAAATTGGCAATGGGTCATTAATATAAACCTCAAGGAGTCATATGAAAGTTTATCGAAGCCAACCTGAAGATACTCAAATATTGTTGTAAAGGGTAGCTTAAAAAGGAGACCACCTGTTACTGCCTACAAGAAAGTGCAATGAAGCCAATTGGTAAAACAATGTTGATAAGGCTTGCAACCATTAACTAAAAGAGTCAAAAGCTATATCAAAGATGAAACAAGAAGAACGATTAATTGATAATATTGATAGCCCATACAGCATGATGATCCTTAATGCAAAATCATCAGAAACAAAAGAAAAAAAATCAATAAAAAAGCAAAATGAACCCTAGTTGAATTCAACTTACAACAAAATCCAGAATATTAATCGGTATAAAAAAGTTTCAATAATTTGGGATAGAAACTTACCTTAAAAAGAAAGAAAGAAAAAAAAACTGGAGAAATGAGAACTAAAAGGCGAGTATACAATGAGTAAACACTGTCGATATATAGATGTGTATAAATAAGAGAAACACCGAGACTCAACCAACCACTGTTAGGCCAATACTTTTGAAAACTGCTTTTAAAAAGTGCTGTGGAAAAGTGTTTTTGAAAAGTTTGCTTTAAAATTTGAGTGTTTAGCAGTGCTTTTGAAAAGTTTGCTTTAAAATTTGAGTATTTAGCATGTTATTATCAAGTAACAAATATATATTTAAATAAAATTTAAATTAGTTACTATTATTATATTTTAGTAAGAATATAAAAAAATTACTATAACTTGTTAATATTTTAATATATGAAATATAAATTTTAAATATTTTTAAGTAATAAATATTAATTACTTATAAAATTTAATTAGAATATATAAACTACATTTTAAATATTTAAATATAACCATTAAATATTTGTAATTAATATTTTAAAAAATATTTTTTTTATTTTTAATTAATGATTTTAACACATTTGTAATTAAGCACCACGAAAAAAAAGGAAAGTATTATGTTATTAGAGGGGTGAAAAAGTAATTAAGCACTAAAAGTGCTTTTGGGAGAGGAAAAGCTAAAAATTTTAGTTTCTCCTTTTTAGTCTGAAAAGCTAAAAATTCCAGTCAAAAGCAGCTTGTTCTGCACAGCTTTTCCTCCAAAAGTGCTTTTGGAGCTAGAAGTGCTTTTGAAAAGCAATGAAGAACTGGCCCTTAGTCTTTTTTATTTGGAAATTTTGGAATTCAAATTTACATATCTAAGTTTTTATAATTTCATCATTTAACAATTTAAGGGTTTTTTTGTAAATTATTTGAGGAAAATCTGTTTTAGGGAAATAAATTGTTTATAGAACTTAAAAGATAAAATTAAAAACCTATTTCATTTGAGGAAAATCTTGATCTCAAAATAGGGAAATAAACTCGTGATTTGACATACTAATTTGCATAAGCAAAAAATCAAAATAATCATCAGTTTTAGGGTTACCTGTGTTGCACAAGCTCCTTTGAAAATTACTTGCTTCCAGTTCAAAAAATTTGAATCAGTATTGAGAGATTGATTAGCATTTTTATGATATGGTGATTGAGTATGGAGTTTTTTCCTTGCTGAAGATTTTGCCCCTAATTGAGAAATTTCTACGATCTCAATTCCTATGAGGAAAAGATTGAAGAAGTTAGTGAGGGGCAATGGTGGTTTAGGGATTTGGAAATGGAGAAGGGAATGAATGTGGAGGTTGTAATTGGAAGTGTAAAAAGAACAATCATGAAAAAATGAGTGCAAAAATGAAAAAGTAATCTTTCAGCATTCCTACCGTGTTCTGAATGGAAAATTCAAAGGTTGGGATAAAGAATGGTATTCAACCTCTATTCAGTTATTAGTGGGAATAGAGAGCCAAACAACAACACCTGTAATAGGCATTCCATTGAATCAAACAATGGTTTGTGGTGGGCCTACAGAATTGAATTGTAATGGCATAGCCATTACATTGAACCAAACAAGATGTAAGTGATTCTATCTTTTTTTTCCTCTATTCTTTTATAAAACAACCTTATAATATACACAAAGTTAGACTTTTAAAAAAAAAAAAAAAAGCTAATGAACCACACAATTATTGGGCATTTAAAAAATATAGTAATTTAAAAATTATGAGAATTACACTCTACCTTCCTTAAAAAGAGTAGTTCTTTAAACTCTTACCTGATCTAATATTCACCACAATCTCGATAAGGTTAGATTTGATGGTACAACAAGGAGACATTCAATTTCTCAACAAACAAAAACTAACTTATTATAAGATTTCAAATAATCTTAACAAAGGGAAAGAAATAAAATAAATTAGAAAATGTCCCAAACTAAATTTTCTAAATTTATAAAAGATATTTCAATTAAAAACATGTTTGAAACATTTAAAAAAAAAAACTTTGGTTCTAATACCATTAAATTTATCACTCCCCGAATCGAGGCATGACAAATGTTGCATATTCGTGAGATAGAATCTCACAAATATTTAGTATAAAAATCATAAGGTCATAATCTCATAAATATTTTATAAATTTGCTTTGAAAATATCATTCAAAATGTGTAGTAAACAAAAAAAAGTTCAAAAATAAAAACTTGTCTTGTAACAGTCCGGTTTATACCCTAGTCGGAACAGTGGTTTCGGGACCACAAATCTGAGTCCGTATAATATTTTAATATTATTTTCTGTGCTGTTGATATGTGACTAAGCATGTGGTAAATTTCTGTAAGTTAATTTATCTGTCCGTGTGTTTAATTTGATAAAAGGGTTGAATTGCATTGAAATGCAAATTTGCATGTTTTATGAAAGGATGCTTATCTGTTATGTCTTTTTAAGAGTAAGGACTCATGTGGAAATTAAGCCACTACCATAGTTAGTGGATAGCTAAGGTCATAAATGACCTTGAACTATATGTTTTAATATATTTGATTAAAGGTTAAAAATGTCTTTTATGTATTAAATGATTATTTGATAAAATAAAGCATGAAAATGGACATTAGTTCATCCATTTTTCCACCGAAAACACAAAGAAAAAAGAAAGAACAAAAGCTTAAAAGGTTCGGCTATGGTTTTGGTTTAATTCAAGGTTAGTTTGTGATCCGTTTTTGATAATTTATACGTTTTTGCAATCGTTGCTTTGTAAGCTTTGTAACCCATGCTTCAATTTTGAGAATTGATGATGTTTGTGAGATGAGACTTAGATGAACTCATATGTTTTATGATGATTTATGGTGTTAAATGAAAGATAGGTGTTAGATGAACATGCTTTGTTCTTGAAGTTTTGATGTATTTTGATAATTAGGGCTAAATTGAGAAAATAGCAACTTGAAGGACTAAATTGCAAATTTGATGGAAAATATGGGCTTGTATGAGATGTATGAACATTCAGCTAAGCGTGAGTATGTGATGATTTTGTGAATTTGATGTTTTGAGAAAAATGGATTAAATTGATAAATTGTGCAAATGTGAGGGTTAAATTGCAAATAGCCCTAAATGTGTGTCCTTGGATTGAATTGAATGAGTTAGCGAATAAAAGAGTTAATTCTGGATTTGTATAGATCAAGAACCGAGGAAAACAGATTTAGATCGCGAAAAGCGAAAATAACCGAGTAACCGTTTCCATTTCCGTTAAATCGAATTCGAGGTAAGTCATATTGCAAATAAATGTAATTGTATTGAATTGAGTTTATTTACATGACTATCAATGATAATATTTGGTTATGAGATGCTATGTATATGAATTAGAGATAAGGTCGATATAGTGATAAGTCCGAGAAGTCCCGTATGAACTTAGGAATACAAAGGTATACATGCTGTTTTATCATGTAAGACCACGTCGGGATGTTGGCATTGATTTGATATTCGAGTAAGACCACGTCTGGGACGTTGGCGTCGATATGAGCTTTATGTGTAAGACCACGTCTGGGATGTTGGCGTCGATATGAGCTTTATGTGTAAGACCACGTCTGGGACGTTGGCGTCGATATGAGCTTTACGTGTAAGACCATGTCTGGGACATCGGCATCATTTTGATTCGTGTAAGACCACGTCAGAAACGATGGCATCGATATCCGATTACATGTAAGACCTCGTCTGAGACGTTGGCATTGTACGATTATTCTGAGTTTCCGAGTATCCTATTAGATTCTAAACGGTTCAATGGCAAATCCGAGCTATAAACAATTACGTGAATGTATATTCGTTTCAGGTACGTTTGGTATGTACACTAAGTGTGTATAAAAGGTAAGTACCTATACGACTTTGATTTGAAGAAAAGTATGTTTGAATATGAGAATGTGAATGAGATGCAAGAATGGTTATGAAAGAGCTATGTATAATTTTTATATGATTCTTGAATTGATGAATGTGGCAAATATGGCCAAGAATATGGACCAAAGCATATATGTGAGAAATTTACTATGAATATGAATTGTACCAATGTTTCTACATGCTTATATGCTCTACATGTTGAGTTTATTTGTATTATAACTTACTAAGCTTTTGGAAAGCTTACTTTGTGTGTGTGTTTTTCTCTGTTTTATAGGTCGTCAAAGCTACTGGAGGCTCGGGGCCGTCGAGGATCGTCATCACACTACTCAACTTATTTTGGTACATTTTGGAAATGTATATAGCTAGATATGGCATGTATAAGCTAGTTATTTGTATAAGTATGAGATGTGAACTTAGCCATGTGATTTGGCTAGTTATATGTTAGTTATATGCTCTTGAGATTATGATATATGTGGTGTATGTTTTGGTTTGATTAAATGACTTGGAAATGGTCAAGTTTTTGGGTTTGTATATGGATGAATTATGCTTGAATATGTGTAAGTCTTAGTCTTGAAAATTTGACATGATTGAAATTGGTAGTGAATGTATAGATTGGATGGTTATTTTAGTAGGTTCTTAGATACCAAATATGTATGAAATGTATTGGTATTGGCTTGTAGGTTTGACCCTTAATGGGTGGCATTTTGGCCTTACAAATGGCCTATAATGTCACACGGCCAGGCACACTGCAGGCGTGCCTAGTGACCGTGGGGCTAGGTCAGTAGCTAACTTAGGAGCACACGGCCTAGATACACGGACGTGCCTAGTAGCCGTGTGAATAAGTCAGTATATGGCCTAAGAGTACACGGCCATAGCACACGGGGGTGCTTGGTGGCCGTGGAGACAAGTCAGGATCGACTACGGCCAGGGTACATGGGCGTGCTTGGTGGCTGTGGAGATAAGTCAGGTTCGACCACGGGGAGGACACACGGGTGTGTCTAGCTGCCGTGGGAGGTACACGGCCTGTCCACACGGGCGTGTAACCCCTGAAACTTAGAAAAGTTTTAATTTTTCGAGAATTTCTGTATATGTTCCGGTTTAGTCCCGACTCTGTTTCTATGCATGTTTTAGGTCTCGATTGTAACACCCCTTACCCGGGTTCTACGCCAGGAACCGGGCCTGAGGCGTTACCAAACTCAAACCACTTAATCGCCATATAGGCTCAACGTCATTACTCACTATAACCTCATTCTCGACTTACGAGGCCTCACTCATACCCACGAGGGCTCTCGAGACTAATCCGAAACTTTTACGATCCTTGAAATTTTTCTCTTTTATACAGGTCTCACACGCCCGTGCAAGATTAGACACGCCCGTGCATGAGCACACACGCCCATGTCCCCAGACCGTGCCTAAAAACCCAAGCATTCTGCAAATTGCCCCACGGCCATGGCACGCCCGTGCTCCCCAACTGTGGTGAACACTGACTAAATCCACACGGTCTGGACAAGCCCGTGGCCCTGACCCGTGTGACAATCCTGACTTACTATGTTAACATGCGAGGGCGCGACGGCCACGATACGCGCCGTGGCTGACCGTGTGTCATACATGGTCTAGACACACGCCCGTGTGTCTATCCACATGGTCAAGAACAAGACTAAGTGTCAAGTTCTTTTCACCCTTCTAACATACACAACATATACTCATCTAACACCATCATAATCAACTCAAATTGAAGTGCATTCTCACATAGAAAACTACATCTTTCTTTCATATAATGTAATAGCCAACAACCATGGCATTATACAAAATAAGCTATCCATCTAAAGGCCAACACATTTTAGCCATTTACAACAAAATTTACTAACTTATCTAGGCCCTATACATGCCAAATACAAAACATTAAGTTTCATGTACCAAAGTGTGCTGATATGTGGGCTATCTTCTGATGATCTCCGTATCTCGATTCAACGCTTTTAATCTATGAGACAAGGGAAAAGAAAGAGAGTAAGCTTTGAGCTTAGTAAGTTTACACATAAACAAATAAGCAACATAGTATAAGCTAAGCAACTATTAGCATTATACCAACAAGTAATTCACAACTATGCTTTCTCTTTCTATCCCTTACCACATTTCCAACACATCATGAGTCACATACTCATAACCATTGAAATGCACCCCTGCATTCAATATCACATTTACATAATATACAACACATCATTATTTATCGTAATACATCCACACAGTCAATCCATATAACTTATCCACACAGCTCATCCACACAGCTAGTTTACATAACTAATCCACACTGCTCATCCACACAGTTAATACACACAGTCAATCCACACAGTTAATATCTCGGTGGTTTTGCACTTAGCACACCACATTTGATTAATAAGGTGGTATCGCACTTAGCCTACCACAATGGTATTCGTAGTGATTCAGCACATAGCTCACTAGCTGATATACCTCACGATAGCATCGCACATAGCTAGCTCATCGTCAATATGCATTAGGATGGTATCGCACTTACCCTACCATCTAGCATTATCACAACACATGCACAAGTCTACTTAAACCACATAGATTCCCAATCATTTTCGATCATACATTCATTCACCATTTCTACTACATTCATTCTACTTGAACCACATAGGTTCTAAATCAATCTCGAATTAGCTACACACTAGCTATTATCAACAAATTGTAAGTATGAATGCATTGTTTATGCATAGACTTACCTCGATACTCAAAAGTACAGAAATATGCAATTTAGTCCACCACCTTAGTTTTGCCTCGGTTTCGATCCGGGCTTCGTCTTTCTTGATCTATAATGAATAAATCAGCTTATTCAATACACACATTGACTAAATTGACCCACATCTCATACTTTAGCAAAATTACTATTTTGCCCCTAAACTTTCTCATATTTACACTTTAGTCCCAAAGGCTCGTAAAGTGATTTTTATTCAACTTTCTACTCTTTCATGCTTAGCCGAACCACTTACTCAACTAAAGCATTCATCAAATCTCACTAAATCACCCATGTATGACCAAACTTAAGATTTTCATAAACTAGTCCCTACATGCATTTTCATGGTAAATCACTTAACAAAAGATGTTTCTACTACATCAAGCTTTCATAATCTTCCATAAAACAACAAAATACATGCATGTCATACATATGTACATTTTTGAACATCCATAATAGCTCACCAAATAGCTATAAATAGCTTACTCATGCTACTAGGACTTCAAAAATACGAAGAATATCAAAAACCGGGCTTAAGAGCACTTACTAGCAAGCTTGAAAAATTGAAGGAGCCCTAACAATGGCTTCTCCAATTTTTGGCAGCTAAGGGAAGAAGATGAATGAATTTCTATCATCTTTTCATCTATTTTAATCACTTAATTGATAAATGACAAAAATGTCATTTTTGATAAACTTTCAATTTTAACTCATCCATGCCCATTTTTGTCCAAAAATTAGAATTTGTGTAAATTGCTATTTAAGGACCTCAAATTAATAATCTAAAGCTATTTCACACAAATAGCTTCTAGAAACACACATTTTGCAACTTTTGCAATTTAGTCCTTTTGGACAATTCAACCACAATTTCACAAAATTGTTTCATGAAACTTTCACACTAGCATGCATACATAATATAAACCTCAAAAACTCATTCATGACCATCAGATTTGTGGTCTCGAACCACTATTCTGACTAGGCCCTAAATCAGGATGTTACATCGATGATCTACAAAAGGGGACACTATGATTGTAATTGATGAGTTACTTAATGAATTGTCTATTAAAGTTTCTGATCTGTTAGGTAACGCTCTTAACCCTAATCTAGCGACAAATACGGGATAGGGGTGTTACATTTGGTTGGTATCAAAGCTACGGTTTAGTCGATTCTCGGACTAACGTAGCGTGTCAGAGTCTAGCTATACATGTCATATTTTTGAATTGTGATAGTGTGATGAATCCTGATGTATAAATGTGATTTTTGTATAGTAATAGATCTCGAAAGAGCCGTAGCTGATGACGTAGAAAGTAATGCGCCTGCTCTCGCGCAAGGAACAGTGCCCTCTGATCCGAGATCGGCTACGAGCGGTCATGAGGGAGAAGCTAAACAAGCTTTCTTCCAGATGATGAGTGAATGGTTCACTCAATTCGTAAAGAATAACCCGACTGTTTTACAACCCCCCCTCGTTAATCACCCTCGGACATACGTTATGCCTCCGACTATGAATCAACTTGTTAAACAAACCTCCGGTTGACAAAATCCGTAAGTATGGGGCTGAAGAGTTCCGGGCTACTAATGATGATGATGCCGAGAAGGCAGAGTTTTGGTTAGAAAACACGATCCGGGTATTCGATGAGATGTCTTTGACTCCGGAAGAATGCATAAAGTGTGTTGTATCTTTGCTCCGAGATGCAGCTTACCAACGGTGGAAAACTTTGATCTCTGTTGTTCCAAAGGAACGGGTGACATGGGATTTCTTCCAGATTGAGTTTCGGAAGAAATATATTAGTGAGAGGTTCATTGATCAGAAACGGAAGGAATTTCTGGACTTGAAATAGGGCCGTATGTCTATTACGGAATATGAACGAGAGTTTGTCAGACTGAGTCAATATGCTCATGAATGTGTATCTACTGAGGCAATAATGTGTAAAAGATTCGAAGATGGCCTTAATGAAGATATCCATTTTTTAGTCGGGATCTTAGAAATAAAAGAGTTTGTTGTACTTGTTGATCGAGCATGCAAAGCTGAGGCACTTGGGAAAGATAAAAAGAAAGCTGAGTCAAAAGCCCGAGAAGTGAGAAAGAGATTTCAGAGTAGATCATTTCAGTCTGCTTCAAAGAAATTTAGAGATGATCAAAGTCGTTCGAGAGTTAATATGGGATATTCAAATAGAAATCGAGATAGATCACAAATGAACTCCAAAGCTCCAGCAACTTTAGTGGCAAGTGTTGGAAATGTACGATCCGAGAAACCAGAATGTAAGCATTATGGGAAAAGACATCCGGGAAGCTGTAGAATGAATGACAGAGCTTGTTTCAGATGTGGATCATTTGATCATTTTATCCGTGATTGCCCTGAGTCTGTCAAGCTAGAGACTGTTCAAAATCTGAGATCTGATAATGCACCTGTGAGAGGTAGACCTTCGAAGAATGTAAGTAATGTCAGTGGTAGTCAGAGAACTGCCAGAGCGTATGCTATTCGAGCTCGTGAGGAAGCTTCGTCACCAGATGTTATAACGGGTACTTTTACACTTTATGATACTTCTGTGATTGCATTGATAGACCCTGGTTCTACGCATTCGTATATATGCATGAATTTAGCATTTAGTAAGACTTTGCTTGTAGAATCTACTGAGTTTGTTATAAAAGTATCGAACCCCTTAGGTAAAAATGTCCTGGTTGATAAAGTATGCAAGAATTGTCTGTTAATGTTTTGAGATATCTATTTCCCTGCTGATCTGATGCTTTTGCCATTTGATGAGTTCGATATCATTCTGGGTATGGACTGGTTGTCTTTGCATGATGTTGTTGTGAACTGTAAAAGAAAGATTATTGATTTGAGATGTCCGAATGATGAAATTGTACGGATTGAATCTAATGATTTGAATGGCTTGCCTGCTGTGATATCTATGTTAAAAGCTCAAAGGTATATAAAAAAGGGGTATGAGTCATATTTTGTTTATGTGATTGATTCGAAAGTATCTGAAAAGAAAGTTGAATCAGTGCCTATTGTTTGTGAGTTTTCTGACGTATTTCCTGAAGAATTACCGGGTTTGCCTTCGATTCGTGAAGTTGAGTTTGGTATTGAGTTATTACAGTACTACACACCTATTTCGATAGCTCAGTATAGAATGGCACCAATGAGTTGAAAGAGTTAAAGTAACAGTTGCAAGAATTGACCGATAGAGGGTTTGCTAGACCGAGTTTTTCACCTTGGGGTGCTCCTATTCTGTTTGTGAAAAAGAAAGATGGCACGATGAGAATGTGCATCGATTATCGTCAGATGAATAAGGTGACCATAAAGAACAAATATCTGTTGCCCAGGATTGATGATTTATTCGATCAATTAAAAGGGGCTACTATATTTTCAAAGATTGATTTGAGATCGGGATATTACCAGTTGAGAGTAAAAGATTCAGATATACCGAAAACTGCTTTCAGAACGAGGTACGGGCATTACGAGTTTTTAGTTATGCCATTTGGACTAACCAATGCTCTTGCTATTTTTATGGATTTGGTGAACAGAATTTTTAGACCGTATCTAGATCGATTTGTTGTTTTATTCATTGATGACATTTTGATTTATTCACGTGATGAGACTGAACATGCTGAGCATCTTAGAATTGTATTGCAAACTCTGCGAGAAAAGAAATTGTATGCGAAATTCAGCAAATGTGAATTCTGGTTACATGAGGTTAGTTTTCTGGGGCATATTGTGTCAGCTACTGGGATTCGAGTTGATCCGAGTAAGATTTCTGCTATTCTGGATTGGAAACCTCCGAGAAATGTATCTGAAGTCCGTAGCTTTCTGGGGTTAGCTGGTTATTATCGTCGATTTGTGAAAGGATTTTTAGTGATAGCTACTCCGTTGACTAGATTGCTTCAGAAAGATGTTAGATTTGAATGGTCGAACAAATGCCAAAAAAGTTTTGATCAGTTGAAAACTCTATTAACAGAAGCTCCAGTATTAGTACAACCAGAATCAGGTAAAGAATTTGTTATATCAGTGATGCTTCGTTAAACGGTCTGGGATGTGTTTTGATGCAGAAAGGCAAAGTTGTAGCTTATGCTTCGAGACAATTGAAGCCTCATGAAAAGAACTATCCGACACACGATCTCGAGCTAGCTGCGATTGTGTTTGCACTAAAGATCTGGCACCATTATCTATACGGTGAAAAATGTCACGTATTTTTAGATCATAAAAGTTTGAAATACCTGATGACCCAGAAAGATTTGAACCTGCGTCAAAGAAGATGGTTAGAACTATTAAAAGATTATGAGCTTGTGATAGATTATCATCCGGTAAAGCAAGCGTTGTTCTTGATGCATTGAGTAGAAAATCATTGTTTGCACACGTGCTTTGAATGCTCGGCTAAATCATTCAGTGATAGCTCTGTGATAGCTGAATTAAAAGCAAAACCATTGTTTATACAGCAAATATGTGATGCTCAGAAATCTGATAATGAGTTATTAGCGAAACGAGCTCAGTATGGTTCGAATTCTAAATCGAATTTCGAGTTGTTGATGATTGTTTGAAATTCGAGGTCGATATCTGTGTTTCGAGAAATCAGGAGTTGATTCAGTTGATTTTGAGTGAAGCACATAATAGTCATCTATCTGTTCATCCGGGGAGTACTAAAATGTACCATGATTTGAAGCGACACTATTGGTGGTCCAGTATGAAGCGTGATATTTTCGACTTTGTTTCAAAATGTTTAATCATCGACCAAGTCAAAGTGAACATCAAGTTCCATCAGGTTGCTACAACCGATTCGATTCACGAGTGGAAATGGGATAGAGTGACAATGGATTTTGTTTACGGTTTGCCTCGGACTCGAGAAAGAAAGATACGATATGGGTCGTAGTTGATCGATTGACGAAATCGCCCATTTTATTCTCAGTAAGATCGACTATTCACTTGATAGATTAGTTTGAGCTTTATAGTTTTGAGATTGTTAGATTGCACGGGGTGCCACTATCTATTGTGTCGAGATAGGGACCCGAGGTTTACATCGAGGTTCTAGAAGAAATTGTAAGAAGCTTTAGGCATGAAAGCGCATTTCGATCTGACTTTTCGTCCATAAGCAGATGGTCAATCCGAAAGCGGATTATTCAGATTCTTGAAGATATGTTAAGATCTTTGTATACTTGAGTTTAATGGTTCGTGGGGAACAGTATTTCCCATTGATTGAATTTGCATACAATAATAGTTTTCAGACGAGCATCAAAATGGCACCATATGAAGCTCTGTACGGATGTAAATGTCGTACACCTTTGTATTGGACTGAGCTCAGTGAAAGTAAGCTACATGGAGTTGATTTAATAAAAGACTCAAAACAGAAAGTGAAATTGATCCGAGATTGTTTGAAAGCAGCATCTGATCGTCAGAAGTCTTATGCAGACTTAAAACGAAAAGATATAGAATTTAAGATCGGCGACAAGGTATTTCTGAAAGTGTCACCATGGAAGAAAGTACTTCGTTTCGGATGTAAAGGCAAGTTGAGTCCGAGATTCATCGGGCCGTATGAAATCATTGAGCGAGTTGGACCTGATGCATATCAATTGTTGTTGCCTTCCTAGCTAGAAAAGATACATAATGTATTCCATGTCTCGATGCTCCATAGATATCGATCCGACTCTTCACATGTGATTTCCCCATCTAAAATTGAAATTCGATCTGATATGACATATGAAGAAGAACCGATTCGTATCTTAGCTCGTGAAGTGAAAGAGTTAAGAAACAAGAAAATTTTGTTAGTGAAAGTATTGTGGAATCGACACGGAATAGAAGAGGCTATGTGGGAGCTGGAAGATTCAATGAAACAGAAATATCCGACTCTATTTAGCGGTAAGATTTTTGGGGACGAAAATCCCTAAGGGGGAGAATTATATCAGTCCGGTTTATACCCTAGTCGGAACAGTGGTTTCAGGACCACAAATCTGAGTCCGTATAATATTTTAATATTATTTTCTGTGCCGTTGATATTTGACTAAGCATGTGGTAAATTTCTGTAAGTTAATTTATCTGTCCGTGTGTTTAATTTGATAAAAGGATTGAATTGCATTGAAATGCAAATTTGCATGTTTTATGAAAGGATGCTTATCTGTTATGTCTTTTTAAGAGTAAGGACTCATGTGGCAAATAAGCCACTACCATAGTTAGTGGACAGCTAAGGTCATAAATGACCTTGAACTATATGTTTTAATATATTTGATTAAAGGTCAAAAATGTCTTTTATGTATTAAATGATTATTTGATAAAATAAAGCATGAAAATGGACATTAGTTCATCCATTTTTCCACCGAAAACACAAAGAAAAAAGAAAGAACAAAAGCTTAAAAGGTTCGTCTATGGTTTTGGTTTAATTCAAGGTTAGTTTGTGATCCATTTTTGATAATTTATACGTTTTTGCAATCGTTGCTTTGTAAGCTTTGTAACCCATGCTTCAATTTTGAGAATTGATGATGTTTGTGAGATGAGACTTAGATGAACTCATATATTTTATGATGATTTATGGTGTTAAATGAAAGATATGTGTTAGATGAACATGCTTTGTTCTTGAAGTTTTGATGTATTTTGATAATTAGGGCTAAATTGAGAAAATAGCAACTTGAAGGACTAAATTGAAAATTTGATGGAAAATATGGGCTTGTATGAGATGTATGAACATTCGACTAAGCGTGAGTATGTGATGATTTTGTGAATTTGATGTTTTGAGAAAAATGGACTAAATTGATAAATTGTGCAAATGTGAGGGTTAAATTGTAAATAGCCCTAAATGTGTGTCCTTGGATTGAATTGAATGAGTTAGCAAATAAAACGGATTTAGATCGCGAAAAAGTGAAAATAACCGAGTAGCCATTTCCATTTCCGTTAAATCAAATTCGAGGTAAGTCATATTGCAAATAAATGTAATTGTATTGAATTGAGTTTATTTACATGACTATCAATGATAATGACTGCTTATGAGATGCTATGTATATGAATTTCGGGATAAGGTTGATATAGTGATAAGTCTTAGAAGTCTCGTATGAACTTAGGAATACAAAGGTATCTGTTCTGTTTTATCATGTAAGACGACGTCCGGGACGTTGGCATTGATTTGATATTCGAGTAAGACCACGTCTGGGACGTTGGCGTCGATATGAGCTTTATGTGTAAGACCACGTCTGGGATGTTGGCATCGATATGAGCTTTATGTGTAAGACCACGTCTGGAACGTTGGCGTCGATATGAGCTTTACGTGTAAGACCATGTCTGGGACATCGGCATCGTATTGATTCGTGTAAGACCCTGTCTGGAACAGTGGCATCGATATCCAATTACATGTAAGACCTTGTCTGGGACGTTGGCATTGTACGATTATTTTGAGTTTTCGAGGATCCTATTAGATTCTGAACGATTCAATGGGCAAATCGGAGCTATAAACAATTACGTGAATGTATATTCGTTTCAGGTACGTTTGGTATGTACACTAAGTGTGTATAAAAGGTAAGTACCTATATGACTTTGATTTGAAGAAAAGTATGTTTGAATATGAGAATGTGAATGAGATGCAAGAATGGTTATGAAAGAGCTATGTATAATTTTTATATGATTCTTGAATTGATAAATGTGGCAAATATGGCCAAGAATATGGACCAAAGCATATATGTGAGAAATTTGCTATGAATATGAATTGTACCAATGTTTCTACATGCTTATATGCTCTACAAGATGAGTTTATTTGTATTATGACTTACTAAGCTTTTGGAAAGCTTACTTTGTGTGTGTGTTTTTCTCTGTTTTATAGGTCGTCAAAGCTACTGAAGGCTCAGGGCCGTCGAGGATCATCATCACACTACTCAACTTATTTTGGACATTTTGGAAATGTATATAGCTAGATATGGCATGTATAAGCTAGTTATTTGTATAAGTATGAGATGTGAACTTAGCCATGTGATTTGGCTAGTTATATGTTAGTTATATGCTTTTGAGATTATGATATATGTGGTGTATGTTTTGGTTTGATTAAATGACTTGGAAATGGTCAAGTTTTTGGGTTTGTATATGGATGAATTATGCTTGAATATGTGTAAGTCTTAGTCTTGAAAATTTGACATGATTGAAATTGGTAGTGAATGTATAGATTGAATGGTTATTTTAGTAGGTTCTTAGATACCAAATATGTATGAAATGTATTGGTATTGGCTTGTAGGTTTGACCCTTAATGGGTGGCATTTTGGCCTTACAAATGGCCTATAATGTCACACGGTTGTGGCACACGGGCGTGCCTAGTGATCGTGGGGCTAGGTCAGTAGCTAACTTAGGAGCACACGGCCTAGATACACGGGCGTGCCTAGTAGCCGTGTGAATAAGTCAGTATATGGCCTAAGAGTACACGGCCTTAGCACACGGGGGTGCTTGGTGGCAGTGGAGGCAAGTCAGGATCGACTACGGCCAGGGTACATGGGCGTGCTTGGTGGCCGTGAAGATAAGTCAGGTTCGACCACAGGGAGGACACACGGGTGTGTCTAGCTGCCGTGGGAGGTACACGGCCTGTCCACACGGGCGTGTAACACCTGAAACTTAGAAAAGTTTTAATTTTCTGAGAATTTCTATATATGTTCCGGTTTAGTCCCGACTCTGTTTCTATGCATGTTTTAGGTCTCGATGATCTACAAAAGGGGACACTATGATTGTAATTGATGAGTTACTTGATGAATTGTCTGTTAAAGTTTTCGATCTTTCAGGTAACGCTCTTAACCCTAATCCGGCGACAGATACGGGATAGGGGTGTTACATGTCTAGTAGTGTTGAAAATTTAAAGCTTCAGAACATCTTGGAAATATAAAGAAATGAAATTATATCTAAAAGCATCACTCTCCAGACTTCTCACGTTCACAAGTAAAGTCAGAACCTGTAAAAAATATAAAAGGAGGGAGTGAGCTTTACTACTCAGTAAGTAATTGGCATATGCCTTGGTTGGCTTAAGCAAGTACAAAAACATTTAGTCCAAATATTTAGTGGAAAATACATAATTGTAAAATTTATCGTAATCTGTGATAACATAATTCAAAAAATATTTCATGTCAAAACAATAATTAAGACAAATTAGTAATTTCTAGATATACCAATAGGTAAAAATGAAATCCTTTTTTATTGCTATGGTCACCTTTAACCCTAATGATAATCTAATGCCCTCCACCCGACCCGATCAACCGGATTTGAGTGTTGGGTGTTACTTCCCAAAACAAATGTAACCTAGACTTTACTCTATGCCTATGTACTAGACGAGCAATGAATTAATAAAATTTCTTTTACTCTTATATTGAATTACCTCATGTATTCTTATTATGTAAAACTCCTTGTACAGTGTAAAATCACGTTTACAATATGAATAATACAACTTATTGTTTTCGCTTACTTCTATCACTATACAAAGTATTACATCTTATGCGCAGACTTAAGCTTCGCTATGAAGCTTCTCATATAAACTCGCGCTTTATCATTATCTCCAACTAATCGTATGACTTCTCTTAGTTTTTCCTTTGGCATGGACCGTATCTTCGCCACAACCTTTCTCTTTTCTGTATGCATATTAGCACGAACCGTCGCTCCTCTAGTATAGCCTTGGCATCGCCTCTCGTCTCCCATATTTCTAACGGGTCCTACATTTAGATACATCCATAATAAGTTCGCAAGAACATAATGAGGCATTATCATACATTTATTCATCATTTCACATTGAATGTAAACATTGCACTTCACTTTTCTACTTTGATGGGTACTTACTAGGATCAACACTTCACATATTAAATCTTTACTTACCTCACCTTCTTTCATATTTTGTAAGCATTTTACCTTAGTCAGAACCGTTCGAATTACTTGTGGTCTTAAAATCGTGACATACTTTCATTTCACCTTTCATTTTGGCAAGCTCATTAGCTGCACTTTCATTCAGAATTCACTGATTCGGTGTTGCCTTTGAATCTTTGTGCCGAGGTCATTTTAAAGATTGTGCCACTAAGGGTATTCTCAACTTCAGATGTCTTCCCTTGTCTCCGAAAGCTTCAGACACTCGCTTGATCAACAAATCGCCACGAAGGCATCCATTTGACTTAGATAGCCACAAGGGCATCCACACAACTTTCAGTAGCCAAAAAGGCACCTACTCTCATTACATAGCCACCAAGGCGTTCAAACACGTACACAAGATAGCCATAGAGGCATTCATACAGATAGATAGCCACAAAGGCGTCCACATATATAGACTTCGCCACGAAGAAGAATTTAACAAATACAACCATAAAGGCTCTTATACAATAGAATTAGCCATTAAGGCTTTACCTTATCAGAATCAACCACGAAGACTCTTTTTATAACAAAACAGCCACAAGGGCTTCCGCATATAATATATTTAGCCAAAAAGACTCACATATAACAGATTTCACCACTAGGGCTCATATATAATAGAGAACAACCATAGAGGCTTCCACTTATCAAAGAAGAGTCACAAAGACTTCCACGTATTAGAGAACGACCACAAAGGCTTCCACATTTAGGTATATGGCTTTTTTGACGATAGGGATTTGCCTAAACTCAATGTCTTGAGGTTTTCCCCTCATCACCTGGTACTCGTCCAACCCTCATTTATCTTTTCCCCTACATGACGCCATAGTCCCAGACTAGGTCTTACACTATATGGTCTTCACTTGTCATTTGATGCAATAGTAAACGGCTAGGCCTTACACTATATGGTCTTCTTTTTATGACCAGAATTTGTGCTTACTGTGTCAATGGACTCACATGCAAGCAAACTCGATATGCATATGTATGTTTGACTCATTGCAACAAACTTTATCATGCATAAACTTACTCATGACAACCACAATCATACTTTCAGACATATTCATGCATGCATATTTTTCCTTCAGAACAGAAACATATCATTTTTCTCATTCTTTCTTCATATATTCATCATACACATACTTCTTTCATGACAAAGACTTATCATCATACGTTCATCGTATTCCAAATTTTAGCTTTCACATTTGCATAGCTTACTCTTTCGTTTCATAGCACAGTAATTTAGAGCAAAAGAGATTAACATGTAAGCATAAGAGTCAATTTAGAGACTCACCTGATGACCTTAAAGGCAGCTTAAACTTCAGACTTGGGCTTCCATTGAGTAGATCAGTAGCCCCTAAGTGATAAACCATAAGAAACTCATCAAAGATTTGTCTACTTAACTCATTCACCTTTAGATATCAGAATCGCTAAGCGAAGCTATACCATACTTGCTTCATCAAGCTTAACAGAACTGCTCTTAGGCAACATCACATGTAAAGCTACAAATCTTACTTTACCAGGGGGATCTCAGAGCTTAACCTCCCATTCCAGACTCATCCTAAAGGATGAGAGGATTTTTCCCCCCTCAGTTTATCATTATATAGGTAGAGAATTCTTCTTGGGGAAGGAAGGGAACAATCCTCTTCACTTACCTGGTCAACTAGTTATTTTTCCTTATCCCATTAGATGTGCAAAATATGTATTAATCCATGTGATCACCAGTTAGATGCGCAATAGCTGTAAAGTAACACGTGCGGGCTGTGACACCCCTTAGTCGTATTCAATGTCAGAATAGGGTACGAGGTATTACCGAACATAAACACAAGCAAACATGCATTTTCGAGTCATAAATTTTCCATTCAAATTAAAAATTTTCATACACATTCATATCGTCCCTAAAACGAGCCTACGAGGCTCAATTCATGCTTTGGAAGTGGTTCGGAACTAAACCGAGAACTTTAAAAAAATTTACAAAACTTAGAAAAAATTTCATGTTACAGGGCTCACACGCCCGTGTGGTCTAAGGGACACGCCCGTGTGACCCTTAGACACGCCCGTGCTACAGGCCGTGTTTAATTTAAGGTGCTCTCTAACTTGTACCACATGGCCGTGCCACACGCCCGTGTGCTAGGCCATGTAGCACACACGACTGAGACACACGCCCGTGTCTCTGCCCGTGTACTCAATTCTGGACATTCTGTTTTGCAACAATTAAGGTGCAAGGGACACACGGCCAGTTCACATGCCCGTGGGACAAACCGTGTGTTATACACGGCCTAGACACATGCCCGTGTGTCTACCCGTGTGGACAAAAATAAGGCTATTTACCAAGCCATTTTGCCACCCTCACTTGCACTCATCTAAACAAAATCACATGGCACAAATTCAAGCATATAAGAGTAACTAAACCACTACAACCAAGACAATAACATGTCATACTCATGCCAATATTTATCATGCTTAGAACATTAAACTCTCCAAACCAAATCATGCAAGATTCCACATATACAAACATTTCACATTCTTGTTATAAATCATATTTCTATCATTCACCAAGTATACCATATTCATATCACCAGAGACATTAGCACATATATATATATATATATATCTATACTTAGGCTGACAACCATGATAGCCCAAATAAGCCAATCTACATGGCCAAGTATCAAAACAAGCCTTTGACAATCACAAGCCAACACATTGGCTACAATCATAATGACACATTTAACAAAATGACCAAGTCCCTATACATGTCATAGACTTAAAATACTTGAATTCATTTATACCCAAAATGATAGCTTGATAGTGTGATAGGATCTCCGGCGCACTCCAATCCGAGCTAGCTTAATAACCCCATAAGACATTGCAAAGGAAGGAGGGTAAGCTATATATATAGCTTAGTAAGTCTGTATGAAAGTAATAAGCAACTTTTACCCATCATTTACCAAGTTCGATAATATAAACACAAGATAATATAAATGGCTATAAAACTCACAGTTATAATTTATTCAGTCACATTGTTTGCTCTATCAATTTGCAAGAATATTTTAACATGTTTTGACATTAGCCTAATAACCGTAATCTCTTCATTATAACAAATTACCACAATCAACCAATCATTTCATACCTCATAATAAACATGCACATTAATTACTAGTATTCACCTCTCAAGCATATACTTTAACATCTTTCAATTGTTTAAAGCTCATATCTTTTCATACTTTCATAATCATTTTAATAGGAAATTATGCCAATCTTTCCTTTTTTCTCATATCCGATAAATCACAATTTGCATGAATAAAACATGCAATATCATAACTCAATTTGGCCCGAAAGCCAATCACATAATCGTCAACCGAATTTATCATGAATTTCATACATCACAAGTATTGACCAATAATCACAAGGTTCTCACAAATCATTCTCGTGGAAATCATGAACTCACAGTTTCATGAAGTCAATACGTACAAAATTTACGTACATACCTGTATTAATTTGTAATCCTTACATTACAAAATTTACGTACATACCTGTATCAATTTGTAATACTTACATACTCTTTCTCTTCTTTGACATACCCGTTGAATTTCCCATTGAACCATTTAGAATACTAAAGGATACTCGGGGATCTCGTACACACAGTACCGTACCAATGCCATATCCTATGTAACAGCCCGATTTAGGGGCTAGTCAGAACAGTGGTTTCAGAACCACTAATCCAAGGTTAGAGAAAATTATTTTCATGATATTATATGAGTTATAGCATGATTATATAAGTGTATGAAAATTTTGGTGCTATAATTTTAGCGATTTCATGTTTAATCGCGAAAAATGACTAAATTGCATAAAGTGCAAAAGTTCAATTTTACAAGCTAGAGGCACCAAATAGCTGTAGAATTTTTAATTGGAGGCCCTTAATGTGAAATTAGGCCTTTCTTAAATCCATAGCCGGCCATAGGGGGACAAGAGGATTTATTTAGTCAAAGTTTTGGTGATGTTAGGTGATTAATGAATAAAATAAGAGAAAAATAAAGAAAGAAAAGATATCATCTTTTCTCCTCTCCTACACCACCAAAAATTTACACCATACTAAGGGGTTTGAGAGCTCAAAATTTTAGCAAGCTTCTCTCCTTGCAAGTAAGTGATTTTAGTGACTTTTCTTGATGATTTTTGTACTTTTAGGACCCTTGTATCATGATCTTGCTAATGAGGGGTCTATCTTGCAAAATGGTTGAAAGCATGGGGTTTTGCCATGTGAGCATTTATGTTGTTTACTGTATTTTTATGGAAGAAATTGAGTCTTAGTTGTTAGATGAACAACTTTTGTGAAAGGTGTTACCATGAAAACACCTAAAAGGACCTTTTTGTAAAGGTTGTAAAATATGTAGTAAATGTGTGAAATGTTGAGTTTTGATGGTAGCCATAAGAGAAATAAGTGTTCACCTAGGCTCGATAAAGGTAGAAATTTGATTAGAATTGATTTCCGAGCCTAGGGGTAAAATTATCATTTTGTAAAAGTCTAAGGGCAAAATAGTAATTTTTCCAAAGCATGGTTATTGAAATGCATTTATTAATGTGATTGATAAATGAGCTAATTTTCTATTATAGATCAAGAAGAACCAAGAATTTACCTCGATCGGGGAAAGAACAAAGTATCGGATTAGATCGACGATCTAGCTTATTTTGAAATCGAGGTAAGTTTGTATGTGATAAATTCAACATTTATGCTAGTATGTTTGAGAATGTTTGATATTATAATAATACATGATATTCTATGAAATGGAGTATTGGTGTTGAATGAAAAAGATGATAAAAGTTGAGATGTTGAAGTCCCGGTTGGACTATAATAATTGTGAGAATACTATCATCGAGACATGAGATGGACAAGGTCCCGTGTAAGACCATGTCGGGGGCATGGCCTCGGCACTGAATTGAGATTCCTTATAAGACCATATCTAGGATATGGCTTCGGTATTGAATATGAGAATCGTATAAGACCATATCCGGGATATGGCATCGATACTTGAAGTGAGATCCCGTATAAGACCTATCCAGGATATGGCATCGGCACTTAGAGGTGACCCCATATAAGACCACATCTGGGATGTGGCATTGGTTTCGTGTTTATGTTAATGACGATGAATATGCGTCTTTGAGTATCCCTAGTGAATTAGTGGGATAAATAGATAAGCTTAGAAATTTAAATGAGATTAGTACTAAAGTCATGTGATTGAGTGCATACAGGTACCCGTGAATAATTCACGAGGAATGTTTACAATATGTGGCATGGTATATGATAGATAAGAACAAGTACGAGTAAGTTATGGCAAAGTTCTTATGACCTTGTGTGGTTATCCAATGCCATGAATTGATGTCATTATGAACTTATTGTTACTATTTATTTCTATGCAAACTTACTAAGCTATATGCTTACCCCTCTCTTTTCCCTTTTTCCTTGTAGTATTGCCAAGATAATTTGAGAATTGTGGGACGTTGGAGTTCGGAAATCACACTATCGACATCTTTTTGGTATAACAAGTTAGACTTATTTTGAGTATGGCATGTATAGGACTTGGGTACTTTGTTATGTCATTTTGATAGCCAATGTGTTGGCTATTTATGTTATCAAAGTCATTTTGTAAATGGTCATTGGAATTGGGCCAATACATGACAAGTTTATTTATATGCAATGGTGATGAAATTATGAAGTTTATGCTTGTGTGGATGCTTTGAATTAAGTTTTTGGAAGTGTCGTATGGTTATAAAATGTGTTGAATTAGTTTGGCATAAGTGTGGTTGCTTGGTAGGGTGGCAAATGGCTTGGTAGATAGCCATATAATTGTCCACACGGGCGTGTGTCTAGGCCGTGTATGACACACGGTCAGCCCCATGGACGTGTGGAGAGGCCGTATGTCCCCTTGCATGCTAGGTTTACAAGTCAGTATGCCCAGTAGTAAACACACGGGCAGAGACACGGCCATGTGTCTCAGCCGTGTGGGAGGCACGGCCATGGACATGGGCGTGTGCCCAGGCCGTGTGGAATCTACACCTAAAATTAGAAATTTAATTCGACACACGGTCTAAGAACATGGGCGTGTGCCTTGGCCGTGTGACCATAGTGAGGTGATGACGTCATAAACAGAATGCCATGGTTTTGGCACACGGGCTAAGACACGGGCGTGTCGAGGCCGTGTGAGGGACACGGGGTAAACACATGGGCATGTGAAATGCCACACGGGCGTGTGGCCCTATTTCATGTCAAAATTTTCTAAGTGTTTGAAAGTTTCTGGTTTGGACCCGAAACATTACGACTTTACGTATAGGGTCTCGTAGACTCATAATAGGGAAGTTACGATTGTAAATGAAAAAATTTTAAGTTGGAATAAAATTTTATAGCCCAAAGTTGTAAGTCTAAGCAAGATAAGTTCGGTAATGCCTCGTATTCGGTTTCGGCATTGAATACGGGTAAGAGGTGTTACATCCCAGATATGGTCTTACATGTAATCTCGTATCGATGCCAATAGCCCAGCTATGGTCTTACACGAAGTCTCATATCGATGCCATATCCCAGATATGGTCTTACACAAAGTCTCATATTGATGCCATATCCCAGATATGGTCTTACACGAAGTCTAATATTGATGCCATATCCCAGATATGGTCTTACACATAATCTCAGTAACCCTAATGTCATGAAATTTATATCCTATCTATTCCTAAGGTTCAACCGAGACTTTCGCTGTACTAAATCTCTATCGGTCATTTCCGTAGTATCGTACTCAATAGCATTCACATTTCGTTTCAATAATATAACATTTACCATAATTATATCAATTAAGCATATACACACAGATAATTTAATGCTTATTAAACATACGAACTTACCTCGGCATAAAAACAGCAAAAAGGAGTAAATCGTCAAATACTCATTTTTCCTCCGTTCTAACTCCAAACCTCGTTTTTCTCGATTTATAATATTACATTTAACTTATTTAATCATTATACTATTCAAATCAGCCCAAAATCACATTATGGCAAAAATTATATTTTTGCCCCTAAACTTTTAACATTTTATAATTTAGTCCCTAGGCTCGTAAAATGATTTTCATTCAATTTCTTCAAAACCCAAGCTTGGCCGAACCATTTTAATACTCATAACAGCCCAAATTTCTCATTTATTCACATTTTTCTACTCATTTTATAACTTTTACAAATAAGTCCTTTTTGACATTTTTACCGAAAATCACTTAGCAAAAGTCGTTTAACAAACAACAGACATGCATTTTCTACCATTAAACATCAAAATACATAAATGTTCAACATGGGTAATGTAACACCCCTAACCCATATCCGTCGCCAGATTAGGATTACAAGATATTACTAGACATAGCACAGATCAGGACAGACATTTACTACCTTTCTTGTTTCGTAATTCAATCACATCAATACACATACATTTTATATTTAATATGAATATTACACAAATTATAAATCAAAACACATTCAAATTTAATTATTATACATATAGTTCACTTAACCATCTAAAACCCAATCATGCTTCACTACTTAAAATTCATAAGCAATCATGCTTTAAAAATTTTAAGCATGTCAATATCAATTATTTATCCACATATTCGAAATAACTAATGTGCAACAAAGCCATGTTACATGTACTTAATACATATAAGGTTCGAACTATATGACTTCAACAGTATTGGCATTTGCTTCCTGAATACATGTTCAAACATATATCATTACATTTCATGCATCGAACAATTGTCAATACAATTATCTCATAGACTAACTGTTAATCATATCATTTTTTGATTTTATTTTTTTATATATAAATTTCTGTACATGCACATAACCATATTACATGACCTAGTTTTTATTATGTTCTTATTCATATATGCGGCATTAATTAATATAATACCATGTCCGAACATATTATATACAATTTCTTAAGTCACAGAATAATGCACCATATTTAACTACAAATAATAGATTAATGATATACATAATCTATTAGCATATTATATGCACATGCACTGTCGAAATATGTAATCACCATTACAATGATATTCGAATAATAATAATTACTAAAAATCCTTTTTGCTTAATAGGATACCTACTTTTAATAGATTTAACAAATCTTAACATAAAGCTTAATGACCAAGATCATAAGTAACATACACAATTATTTAACCTTTCAAAGAACCAAAAACATGCATACTTTCCATTTACAAGCTTGCGTAAATGTGTACACAATTGAGCCATTTTCGAATGTCCATATTTCATTATCACTACAAAGCTAGTCATTACATATTTGGTATTGTATATCATCCAATCCATTGAATATTTATATAATGCTGTAAACCAAATATCATGCTTATCATTTTAGGCCATCTCCTTAGCCTAATATACATATACAATTAATTTATCATTTCTAAACCAATTTACCCATTTAAAAACATGCCATTTCAACTCAATAATAAAACCACAAATTTTAATTCAATACACACTCAAATATATAATCATTCTTTTACCCCATTAATAAGCCGAAATATAGATAGTCTCCAACCTTCATATGCATATTTCAATTCATATGTCATAACCCAAACTCACTTGAATACCAAATCCAAACATACCAAACATATTATATATATATAACACATAATCAAAATCACTTAAACTTTAACATTATTTATCTTACTAAAATACACCAAACATACCTCATTTTACCTCATTTCCGAAACATATAAATAAAACACCACCATATATATATATATGCCATACCATGTGATTACTATCCATATAAGATTAAACCATGACCAAAATAAACTTAAGCCATAATTAAACCAAAACCGAACACAAGCAAGGAAATTAAGCCATTTTCGCATGGCTTTTATACATACACTTTCGAATTAAACTAACTCCAAAGCTAGCCTATACATGCCATAATTTCAAAGAAATTTCAGCTTATAAAATACCAAACTTATTCGATAGTGTGATAGACTTTGCTGACGATTCCCAAGCTCGTAACTTGACTCCAAAATCTATAAAACAGAGGTAAACAAGAACATACTCACAGTAAGATATTTAAGCTTAGTAAGTTATAAACAAACAATAATCATATGAACATTAACACTAAATCAATTAGCCAAGTCAATCCAAACCTTAATTAAACATACATATATCACACTCTCAAGTTTGTATGTTATCAAATATACATTAACATTTAACATCATATAACTAAATGCACAAATACTCATAAACACATATAATTAACACTTTTAAATATCATAACTATATCAATAGGCTGAATCACTTATATTATCACAAATACATCAATAGGCCTAATCACTTATATGTTCAAATAATGCTAACATATAATTAATAATTCACATAACTTTAAATCATCAATTCAAGTATACAATTTACCTTAATTTCATAACATAGTATGAATACATACCTGAACCTTTTAATTCGATTCCACATTCGGTCTTTACTTCACATTTCTCGTTGAACCGTTCGGAATTAAAAAGGATACGCAGATAATCGAAAAGCTCGTACAACGCCAATGTCCCAGACGTGGTCTTACATGTAATCACATATCGATGCCACTGTCCCAGACAGGGTCTTACACGAATCAAATACAATGCCAATGTCCCAGACATGGTCTTACACGTAAACACAAGTCTATACCAACGTCCCGGAAGGGGTCTTACACGAAAACACATATCGGAATCCTATGTCATGACATATGTATCCTAACTATTCCTAGGGTTCGTACGGGACTTACAGACAACGTATCTCGATCGAATCGAACTCGTAACTTATCTTCCAAGCTTAATCACAATCGACCAATGCACATATATATTCTTAAAATTCAATTCAACACATAACAAATATATATATTTTCAATTTAACAACATTTATATGCTTATAGAGTTACCTCGGATATCGACGGACGAAATAAACAGATATTCGATTATTTTTGTTTTTCCCCGATCCAAACCCGTTTTCTTCGATTCTTGATCTAAACATATTCAATTTAAACTTATTTAAACATAATTCCATTAAATTTAATCCAAAAACACATAAATGGGCAAATTACCATTTTGCCCCTGACATTTTACACTTTTTGCAATTTAGTCCCTATTGCATAAAACACAAAATACACAAAATTTCACATTACCCATGCTTGGTCGAATATCACCCATGCCCTTACAAGTCCATACATTTCATTTATTTCACATTTTAGTCCCTCAAAAATTTATTTTCATAATTTAGTCCAAATTACTCAATTTCATCAAAAATCCAAAGACAAAACATGTTAATCACACACATATATTTTATTTTATACCATCAAACAACAAAAATCACAAGCTATCATCAATGGAAAAATACAAAATCATCATCAAATTCAAAAATTAGAGCATGGGTCTTGTAGTATTCGAAGCAACGATCTCAAAAACGTAAAAATTATCAAAAATCGAAACAAAAACATACCTTGATTGAGCTTAGTATTGGCCGAATGCTTCAAAACTCTTAAACTTTTTCTTTTCCTTAGTTTTGGTCATAAATAAAAGATGAACATGGCTTCTTTAATGTTTGTCTTTTATTATAATAACTTTATAATATAATATATATATTATTATAACCTTTATGAATAATATATAAAAAAAAACTATATAATATACACATAATGTCATCCACTATCTTTATTAATGGCCTAATTTCCTATTAAGGACTTCACATTATAAAGACATTAGAAAGTTAGCACTTTACACATTAATTAGCCAATTTCACATTTTACGCGATTAAGTCCTTTTATTTAATCGGACACTCAAACAACGAAATTAAAACATGAAAATTTCACACAAGCAAATTCACACATAATAAATACTGAAAATAATTTTAAGATATTTTTTGGACTCAGATTTGTGGTCCTGAAACCACTGTTCCGATTAGGGTCAAAATCGAGCTGTTACAACTCTCCCCCCTTAGGGATTTTCGTCCCCGAAAATCTTGCCGGTGAATAGTTTTGGATAACGCTCTTTCATTGTATCCTCTGGCTCCCAAGTTGCTTCCTCAACTCCGTGTTTATGCCACATTACCTTAACTAACGGAATTTTCTTATTTATGCAATTCTTTAACCTCGCGAGCCAGAATGTGAATCGGTTCTTCTTCATATGTCATATCGGCTTAATCTCAATCTTTGTCGAACTAATCACATGTGAGGAATTAGATCGATATCTACGAAGTATCGAAACATGGAATACATTATGGATCTTTTCTAGCTCAGGTGGCAACAGTAGTCTATAAGTAACCAACCCGATACACTCTATAATCTCATACAATCCAATATACCTCGTACTCAACTTGCCTTTACGACCAAAATCTGAGTATTTTCCTTCCACGGTGAGATTTTCAAAAACACTTTATTTTCAATCTGAAACTCTATATCTTTTCGTTTCAAGTCTGCATACGATTTCTGACAATTCAATGTTGTTTTCAGACTATCGCGAATCACTTTCACATCATATATTTCAAATTCACACATAGCTTCGAATTTCAAATCTTTTTAATCTCACAACTAAAATTATGATCTTACTTTCACTGTACATTATCCCTAGCTGAAATTGCTTATATCTGTATTAAATCGTTTCCATTTTCTACTCACATTCTCTGACAATTTTAATCTTGTGAATCATTTTCTCACAAAACTCGATCCTGAAGTAACGAAGTTCGATAACTACTTATAATAGCAACAGTCTTTCTTAGTTACTTTGCAATTCTAAAACATAGTGACAAATAAATATTTCGAGGATTTGGTTTGCATTTTCCGATTTCAATGAAATTTCATACTCACAGATTACTGTAATCTCTCTTAGAATTACCATATAAATTTCAGATCTCAATCCAAAACAATGATAACTGACACCATAGACAGATTTACCAACACAGAAACGAATAACTTAACTGTTTTATCAAAAGGGAAAATCTATACTTACAGAGAGATTTCTTCAGACAGTTAACCATATTTCATATAACTCCATCTTTTTCAATGATAAAGATAATCCCGATACAAAATTCATCAACCCTCAATTTCTATAACCAACAAAGTAAAAAATATCACATTTCACACTCATCATCTATATCATATCTTAGACTGTTGTGCATCTTGTTAATCCCATATGAACACCACTGAGAGTTTCTTGTAGTAGTTGTTGTATATTCGTAGAACTTTTTCAATATGCACACTCTATCTCGAAATAACAAATAATCACCGATACCACATCTGAGGTTCTGAATCAGAAATTAATTTATGTTGAACCCCTTTTTAACTTATAATTCGCTGACACATTTCTGAATTTCACAACTTCACTATATAAACATTTATTTAGCATCTAATTCAACTAACAACTGTTCATTTCCTGATAAGATCAATCATGTATTCATCACCCAATCAAAACATTCAAAACTATAATCATTTTCCTCGGATAAAAATCACTTACAGACTTAAAAGTTTTTCGACGATTGAAACTAGCCTTGTTGTGCCAAGTTCAGATCTTTTTCTGACATTAAACATTTTAAACTATTATAATCATCAAATATTTCACCTAACTTTTTTATGCAGCTTTAACTGTATAGAATCATAAGATATCTTTGCACATTCTTGTATTAGAATACATTTCGAACTATTCATTAACATAAGGACGAAAATCGTAATCTCTTTATTGAACTCAAACTGAACCAGAACTGATATTTCGGTCGAAATTATCTTCGTGCAAAAGAAAACTTCAACAATCAATTAACTTAAATTTATCACAGCATTTCCCAGATAGAATCATTCCAATGGATATAATTCGGTATCAAGTCTTCAAGAATACGAGTTTTGTCTTCTAGACTACCCCTCAATTCACTCATGTACATTCAAAGTTTATTTCCAGTCAGGTGGATAGACTTATACACATTAACCCAATTATCTTTTCAATCAAATAATTCAAATCAAACTAAATCACTGAATCAGTCTTTTCGAAGAAATCTTTTCTTCTCGTTAAAAAGGATAACCCAGACATATTGTTTCACAAATTTGATATTATTCTTCTATCATTTTCACTTTTATCAATGTCGGACCTTCACGAGAACTAGAAAAGAGTTTATAATGAAGCTATCTCATATATTAATCATCAAAACTCTGAATTATACTAAAATCACCTTAACCAAATAGAAATCATTAGACCTTAATAAGAACGATGTCTCAACCCTATAAATAGATATTATCCCGACTGTTAATGAAGCATTTAAACATAGAGAAGTATCAAATATGATTTAAATAGCAACCATTTCAGAAACACAACTTCTATAACTTTGAGGACGGTACCACTGTACTCTCACATTTCAAGCCAGAAATTAAAATCATAATAGAAATAGTCATCTCTGTCAAATAGAGACCTCTTGTAGATAATCACATGGAATCATAAGAAAACTGGAATAGCAAAATTTCAGTATATGGAGTCACACAGGATATCTAAAAATTACAACCCATATATAATGATATAAAATTCTGAGAATATCCCAGAAAATGTCCAGAAAGAACAATGTCATCCTTAAATACTGAAATCCACAGTAACAAAAGCATTATAATCTTCATATATATTCAACAAAACAATAACCAGTAGAAACAGAATATAACTCTCATACAGATTTTACCGTCGACTTTCGTATCCACACAATGAAACAAATTATCGAAGAAAGACATAACAATGTCGAACATAATCCAAACAGATTTCAATGCTTTCGTCTATTATTATGTTTAGCTAACGTTCTCATACGATAAGAATTTCATCTTAACATAATCAGCTACATATACCTCTGAAAGTAAATGAACACATTGCATACTCAGAAATGATCGTCGTAATTAACTCAACTACAACCACTGTACTCAACCATCAATACAATTCAAACATTAATCTTCTGTTTAGTTCTGTCATCAAAAATTTTCACATTATCCCATCACTAACAGAAATCAATTCAGAAAAGCTTTTAGTTAATACTTTCTTTAGATAACATACCTGAATAAGTCATTTAATCGGAGTTAACTTCTTCTTTAACAGTGACTTTGCATAATCTGAATAGTCTCCAGAACTATCCAATATCTCTTTTAGTATTGTCTTCATTTGCTAATTCATTCTCCTTTTTGACAACATTACTAATCTTTCAAACACGGATTTCTATAACTTCACACTCGTGAGCTTATTCATTCCAACTCTTATAATAAAATTATAACATTTTACTGATAAGGGGGTGAGGGTAGTAAAGCCTCAAATTTAACTCTCACATAAATGCACATAATACATACTATCACAAATAGTCATTTCATTACTAATTTCACATTCTTAAATCATTTAATAAACTTTTGCTTTTAATCACTTTTATTCTTAACACATTGTTCATATGCCAACTCAAATCACTATTTCACAATCAGAGCATTTTAGATAGTAATCATAACTCAAATATCTTATCTCATATGCTCATATAATTACAATATTTATCAATAACAACATGTCATATAATTTGATTCTTACCTTTATGAGTCTCAACTCATCATCAACACATTTCCACTCAAATATTTGAGTATTTACTTCTGTACTATCAGAATTAGCTCAGTTAGAGAACTTATCTATCTCATCAAAAAAATCTTCGTCAGAGTCGGGAGATATCACACTATCGTAGATTAAATATGGCATGTATAGCTAGACACACATACGCTATGGTAGTCCTAGAACCGACTAAACTATAGCTCTGATACCAATCAAATGTAACACCCCTAACCCATATCCGTCGCCAGATTAGGGTTACAAGATATTACTAGATATAGCACAGACCAGGACAGACATTTACTACCTTTCTTGTTTCGTAATTCAATCACATCAATACACATACATTTTATATTTAATATGAATATTACACAACTTATAAATCAAAACACATTCAAATTTAATTATTATACATATAGTTCACTTAACCATCTAAAACCTAATCATGCTTCACTACTTAAAATTCATAAGCAAATCATGCTTTAAAATTTTAAGTAGTGAAGCATGATGGGGTTTTAGATGGTTAAATGAACTATATGTATAATAATTAAATTTGAATGTGTTTTGATTTATAAGTTGTGTAATATTCATATTAAATATAAAATGTATGTGTATTGATGTGATTGAATTACGAAACAAGAAAGGTAGTAAATGTATGTCCCTGACTGTCTGCTATGTCTAGTAATATCTTGTAACTAATAAGCGCATGACGGATATGGGTTAAGTGTTGCATTTGATTGGTATCAGAGCTATGGTTTAGTCGGTTCTAGGACTACCATAGCGTATGTGTGTCTAGCTATACATGCCATATTTAATCTACGATAGTGTGATATCTCCCGACTCTGACGAAGATTGTTTCTCAATCTTGTTCGAAGAAATTTTATGTGAAGAGTCTAATCTTTAACGTTACAACATTGATAAATGTAGCATCTTATAAACCTTCTCAAGAAATTTTAGACTTTGACATCTCTTCAAATTACTGGTAGAAATAGATAGGTCATGTTACAAGGATTTCAAAAACATGAAAATCATGAAAAACGGGGCTAGAACAGACTTACAATCTAGCTTGGAAGCTTGAAAAACCCTATTCATGTCTTCTCCATATAAAATTCGGTCAAGGGGAAGAAGATGAGAAAAAAATTAGCTTTTAATTTGATTATTAATTCATTTTAATAACCAAATTACTAAAATGACCTTAATGAAAAACTTTAGAAACATACCAAACCATTCCATTTTTGTCCACCAACTTAACCAATGGTCTAATTACCATTTAAGGACCTCTAATTTAAAATTTCATAGTAATTGGACACCTTTAGCATATAGAATTCAAGTTTTGCACTTTTTGCAATTTAGTCCTTTTAACTAAATTGAGTGCCCAAACGTCAAAATTTGTGAACAAGATTTTCACGAAATCATTCCATAAATCTGTAGACCATAAAAATATAATAAAAATAAATTTTACTGCGTCGAATTTGTGGTCCCAAAACTACTGTCCCCACTAGACCCAAAATAGGGCTGTTACACGGGCATACAAACGCATACATAACTTATGCTTGGGGTCCTATCCCATCCTTCGTTAGGTCATAACTAATAGCTCAACTGATCATTTGTTGGCAAATCATGCCCTCTTGGCGGGGACTCTATTACGTGAGTCCTCTTTGTGCTTTACTAGGTGTCCTTTCTTAATGGTGTCTCGCATCAGATTTTGTTACAAACTGTGTGCCCACATATACGTCAAGAGTCTTGGTAGAGCAGATAACATTTTATTTACTCATAAAATTCATATTACACCATCCAGGCGTCACCTTACCTTGACCTCACCTAATCCTCAACCATTTTACCTAGTCCTGATGTGTTTTCATATCTTTCTTTATAAGCCCTTTGACCCGTCCCTAAACTTTATTGGGACTCAACAAACATCACATCAGTCATTTGGTAGTCTTATCCAAATCTTATAAATTCCAATAACTAATCAAGTACCTTCTTTTGGTTTTTTAACTATCTTAGTTCTCATTTGATTACCTCCTAACTATTTTTCTTATATATTAGCCGACTCAATGCCAACGTTACTAGATGCACTTATTGATGACATAAGATTTTCATCATAAGGTTCTATTTCTTATAACGAATTTTGTCCAAACTATGCACGCCAACCAGAGGCTTCTAAGGTGAATCCTTCCTTATCAGGCTTACTACATGCTTACCCTAGTCTCCGCCAACATTAAGGCATCACAGGCACACTCAAAATGGTTATTATCTTTATACTATATTGAACATTATTCACTTCTAACTCATCTTAATCGACCCATTCTCTGATCAGTACGCAAATACTAAGATTTCGTCGGGTAGGATGTTACAGGTAAAGGTCAAAAACCACAATTAACCCTAGTGGCAATGGATCAAAACAAGAACCCCAATTCACCGCAGTGGCAATAGGTTGAAATAGAATACCATAGCCCGTTTTCAATAACGTCAGAAATTATGGTTTCGGGACCCCAAACCCGACGAGTGAGTAAGTATTTTAATATTTATTTAATGTTTTTGAGTATTTATTAGGGTCGTATTAAAATTTAGTTAAGAAATTTTAATAATTAAATAGTTAATTAAGTAAAAGGGGCTAAATCGTAAAAGGTATGAGAGTTGATTTCTATTAGAAAAAAAGGATAAATGATCATGGAAACATAAAATAAAGGATTTAGTTAGCAATAATACCATATTTTGAATTAGTGGATTTTTATGGATTTGGTTTTGTTGTAATTTTAATGTTTTTGAAAGGTTAAATAGGTAATTAAGTAAATGGTAACTTGATGTGAACCGGCTCGGTGAAGTTGAGTCGAGTCACCTAAGTTGCCCGATCGTCGACGAGAAGTTTCGTTCGATGTTACGAGAAATGTATATTTTGGCTAAGTATAGAGGTATATGATGAAATAGGTTCAAAGGGCTAAAAGAGATATAGGAAAAGTCGGCTAACAAGAAATAAAAGATGAAAGATAATTGGATGGGCTCGGTTTAACAAATGAAGAAAGATAGATAAGATAAAAGGTGAAATGGAAAATAGAACTTAAACGTCAAGAACGATTCAACACTATAACGAGTGTCACCCCGGTTCTTATATTGTTTAAGGTGGAAAGATGGTTCATAGATAGGATGGAATGGAAAAGTGAACTTAAACGTCAAGAGCGATTCAACCCTATAACGAGTGTCACCCCGATTCTTATATTGTTTAAGGTGGAAAGATGGTTTGGTAGAAGGATAGATGAACGCCACACCAAAAGGTTGGTGATAAGTTCAGGAACAAGTTCGGGTTGACGCCACAAGCACGCTAGATAAGTCACTCGAGACTCGTACGAAATTGGAAAGGAAGTTAACCTCACAGAAACAGAGTTTCATTTAATAAAATGGAAAAAGTCCCTCAAAAAGTTTACAAAGTAATTATTTATAAACCTAAAATGCCTATTGATATTCGGCATCTATGATGTTCACATTAACTTAAATTATGTTCACATTTGTATTTAACATGTTCACACAAAAGCATTAAAATTCGGTTCATGCTTGAAGATGGTGCATGAATTGGCCGAACCATCATGTTGCTTCACTTGATGTATTCATGCATACTTAACCTTGAAGAAAAACCTTAATTCCATGAATGTGCAGCCCTTTAATGCTCCTACATCTCCCTTGGCCGAATGAAGCTTTAATGTGCCTTGAATACTTGAATGGTCATCTTGAATATGCATGAAGCATGCATGAAACGTCCCAATGTATGTTCCTCCATAAATACGGTCCATGAATCTTCAAATACATGAACATTCAGCAGATCCCTCTTGCATGAACGTCCCAAATACATGTGCTCCTTTAAATGCCATCCATTGAACCTCAATTGTGCATGCACCTTGCATTAACTCCTCTTCATGCATTCGGCTGAACCTAAACACACATTAAACACACTAAATCAAACATAAATTCGGTTGAACCTTAATAAAACATCATCTAGACGTATTAATAAACATAATAATTAAATTAAAACTCAATTAATATGAACTTAGCTAGCATATTAAATTCGGCTAGCTCAAAACATGTGAAAACAATTAATAAACTGATTTGAGCTAGGGAATTCGGTCATGAGCTGTATCAAATTGAATAAATTAAAACTAATACTTAATTTATTTAAATGATAAAAGAAACGAGCTAAAAGTAAGCTAAATTGAGCTCAAACGAGCTGAAATAAGCTCAAGTGAGTTGATTCGAGCTAAATGGAGCTCGGAGAGCTGAAGATGAGCTAAATTCGGCTTGCACAATAGTGCAAGGGATCTTTATGGAGCTGGTCTGAGCTTCGTCAATAGCTTGGAGCTTTGTTTCGTCCCAAAGTTGAGCGAATAAAGCTGAAACAGCTTTTTGGAAGAGCTTAGCTCGAGCTCGAGTGATTGGACATTCGGGCAGCTTAATGAGCTCCTTGCTCGAGCTTGGAGAGCTTCGGGGCGTGCTTACATCATAACTTTAGAACAAAAGAAAGAAAAATCGAATCATCATCTTCAACCTTTTATTTTGCTTCCAAAACCTAAACACCATAGCTAAGTGAGGAGTTAGGTTCGGCCAAACTATTTTCTATTTCTTGGTATGTAAATGTGTCCCGTTTTTAGTGATTTTTATGTTTTTGAACACGTATTAGCTTAATCTAGCTAGCCCGGAGGTCAATTTGTAAGATTGTTAAAAGTCTAGGGACTTGCCATGATTGAATTGAATGTGTTTTGAATTTAATTGATAGATTATTAAATTTGGTTTTTAAATAGACATGTTTTGTTAAATGATTTTTAGTGATTTTAGGGTTTAGGGATTAATTTGTTAAAATTGTAAAATTCAATGATAATTATGTGAAATCTTAAAAAATATGAGTTGTTTGTGATCCTATAAAAAATCAACTAGCATGGTTTTTGGTTAAAAATGGTTAAATTATGAGTTTTGGATTTAGGGACTAAATTGCACAAAAGTTAAAATGTTAGGGGTAAATTTGTAATTTTACATTAAAATGGGTTGTAAGTTAGAATCTATAAAGTTAAGCTATTGGAATTACTTAATTGAGTTAAATTAATATTTAGATCAAGAAAAGAATCAATCGTACTTAAATCGAGGGAAAGCGAAAGTCTTGGATTAGTTTTCAACTTTGCTGTAACAACTGTTGTGATTGAGGTAAGTTCGTATGAGTCACAAACTTATTAATTATTGTTTGGATTGTATGTTATTTAATGTTATGATAGATATAATATAAGTTGGTAATATTATGATGCTTTGGATATTTAACTGTTTAATAGTCCCATTTGAACCTTGAGAATACTTAGGATACAAATGACATGTCATTAGGGATTATATAGTTTCGGGTGTTGGTCCTGAATGTCCTACCAATGGTTGAGGTCCTGCATATGTTGCAGATTTTTCACAGCTCGTGTGAGCAGCATCGTGTAGCTAACATCCCGACTCACAGCTCATGTAAACAAGCCGATTTCACAACTCGTGTGAGCACTATTAAAAAGATTACAGTTACATGAACAGACACACTTTGTGTGAGTATTCCCGAGTATCCAATGCTATTCTATATGGTTTAACGAGTAAGTAAAGTTTAATGGAAAGGCATACATATGAAATTATTTGTGTTAATGATCATATGAAATGGAAAGTTTGGTATGTGCAAATAGATTGAAAAGGAAATCAATTAAACAAGTGATGAAAGATAGATGTATGGAATTCATTTCATAATATATGCTATGTTTCATGGATGTTATATTTTTAAGTTATCTACTAACTATGTGGATTATTGTGAATAGGAAAGTAAAATGTCTATATGATTTAATGAGCATGGTTGAATGACTTATCATTTTATGTTCGATAAGTTTGAGTTTATTATACGAACTTACTAAGCATTACTTGCTTATGTAGTTTTCTCTATTTTGTAGATCATCGGAAGCTCGATTGATTAAAATCTTGTCAGAGCCTTATCACACTATTCGTCAACCACTTTGATATTTTTGGTTATTTTGGCTATGGTTATAAATGGCATGTATAGGGCTTATATGTAATAGGAGTTTTGAATATGCTATTTGGCCAACTTGATGTGGTTATGCCTTTTGTGTACATGTTTTGCTTTGACTTGTAATGCATAGGCAAGTTTGTGTCTTTTGATCACTTTTAAGTGCATTGTAAATATATGGCTTGTGACTTATTCATATGTGATTGAAATGGTTTAATGATGTGTGGGTGTGGTGATGTATGTTTAGGGTATAATGTGGTTTTGAATGAATTGAATTGGTATGTGAATTGTGGTGTCTTTGAATGGCATATTGGGTAGAATTTATAGGGTGGTTGATTTGGTATGTTTTGAGTGTGTTTGGAGAGTATTTTGATCATATGAATGTTTGTGGAAATGGTGTCTTTGTGTGCAAGAATAGGTTTTGAGATAGCTTATTTTAGGGGCTAATATTGGAGCACACAACCTGAGACACGAGCTATCACACGGCCATGTGTCATTATTATTTTAGGTGCAGGTTTCACAGGGTCTGATACACGGTCTATGACACAGCCGTGTGTCTCAAGTCAATTTGTAACACGGTTTGGCACACGGCCTGCGACACGGCTGTGTGACCCAACATCGAATGCACACACAATTTGGCACACAACCTGCAACACGGCCGTGTTGCCCTATTTTGAATACCCACACGGGTAGATACACATGCTGGGACAGGACTGTGTGTCCCTACTTCGAATTTTCACATGGTCTGAGCTATGTCACACGACCTGGCCACACAGCCCTGTGGCCCCTGTTTTCAATTTTTACAACTTTTTTTATTTTATTTCAAATTGATCCCTAATTGTTTCCAAGTTACTTTTAGGGCCTCTTAGGCCCAACTTAAGGCCTATAAGTGTATTGTTGCTATGATTAGATTAAGTTATTGATTGTTAACATTAAGTTGCATAATTGATTCTATTTGGAAATTTAACGTTCTGTTTTGTACGATAATGCTCCGGTGACGGAGACGGGATAACGGTGGTACAAAACAGATTTTTAAACATAAAATACATGTCGACATGACCAACATTTAACCCCCATTGGCAGGGTTGGAGCATAGCATTTCAAGAGCAAGTTTAAAATAAAAAATTTGGGTTACCCATAATATCTCAAATATATATATGCAAAACTTACTTCATATATAAAGACATAATTCGATATTATACTATTTCAAAATATATTATATATTTCAAACGTAATTTGAATAGCGTAAGTATACAAAAAGCACAATTTGATAACATATTTCTCAAAAATAATTGTACTTTCATAAAACATAGACAAAATGTCATATACATAATAACATAGAACATATGAAGTTGATTTTTCGGGAATTAAACATCAAATGTGGAGTCACTTACTTGGTTTACTCAACCGACACATAGGCAATGATTTTAAAAAAAATCTCCCAGTAGCCTAAAATTTAAAAATGGAACTTGAAAATCAGAATTCAATCAATAAATTAGAAGTTTAAAAAGTAAGATTTTTCATGATAATCCTAAAACATTTTGGTTGTGTGGGAATCCACTAACAAACTAAGACACAATTATACAATTTAATAAAGCCATCTTTTTACCTAGAAAGTAAGTAAATCAAATTTAATAAAATACATAAATGTATATAAATTTATATATTTAATAAATTAATATGGTTTCCAACCAAATTTAGCCCATCAAAAAGGATGTTACACATACCATTTGAAAGGTCTTGAAGATAACTTTCTTCGAGTATCAAAAATGTCACCGGAACTTGACAAGAAAATCGCTGGAATTTGACAAACTATTAAACTAACCAAATACATACATGGATTTTATAAAAATTAGTTTAAAACACAAATATTTCAAAAAATTTAAACCAAAATTCACCTTGATTGCTAAAATCAAAGATCAATTTGCACTTCCTCTTTCCTAGAGTAAGTTTCTCCCGAATTGCCAAACCATTGACTACGAAAAATATACACTAAAGTGATTCTATTTTTTTTTCCTATATTCTTTTATTAATAAAAAAAAAAAAAAAACTCTATAATATACATAAAGTTGAGCTTCATAAAAATAGCTTTATAAGTCAGCCACGAGGAGAGGGATCCATTGGTGCTCTTGGGAGGGGTTATGCGATTTGGAAGAGGCTGGTGGGTTGGGATTTCATAGCTTGTCAAAGTTCAATATTGCTTTACATGCCAAACAGGGTTGGCGTCTATTGACTAATCTGAATTCTTTAATGGCCAGAGTACTTAAAGCTAAATATTTTCCGCATAACAATTTTATGGAGTTAGGGTTAGGGAATCAACCTTTCTTTGTGTAGCGAAGCATTTAGGCCGCCAAGGGTCTGCTGCAGATGGGCTGCGGTTGGCAGGTTGGTAATGGGCAATCGATTTCGTATGGGATGATGCTTGGCTCCTTGGTGAACGGCCCCGCAAAATACAGATGGATAGGGTTACTGGGATTGACAGGGTGGCAAATTTGATTAACATAGATAGGGGCGAGTGGAATGTTGGCTTATTAGGGACTGATTTTCCTTACCCGATTGTTAACCTTATTCGACGTATCCCGTTGGCATCTCATGATTTGTCGGATCGATGGAGATGGTTCCCAGATAGCACTGGAGATTTTTCTGTCCGTAGCGGATACAGATTGCTATTGCGTGGTTTTTCGGGAGGAAGGTGATCGTTACAGTGGCGTTACGCAGCATACACAAAATCTTTACAAACAAATATGGGGGGCTCAAGTGCCTGAAAAAATGAAAGTTACATGTTGGAGATACATAAATAATTTTCTCCCTACAAAGGATAATCTGTTTCGCCGGAGAATCGGGGTTGATCGTATGTGCCCACGCTATGGTAGTGGGCTTGAGACCATTCTGCATGTCTGTCCAGGAGGTTTGGCACGGCTTGGGTTTCTATTAGCACACAGTCCGGAATCTGAACCATTCAATGGATTAGTCAAATATTCGCTACTACTACGAAGCATATACAACTCTCCATTATCACTATCTGGATTCTCTGGACTTCTAGAAACAAGCTAATTCATGAGGGCGCTTATCTGCCTACTCGATCAATACTTATCTCTAGTCTGGGTTATCTGCGGGAGCTGGATTCCCTCTCGTTTCCTAGAGAGGATATTGTGACTGTTGGCTCGTCGCTCTGGAAGACCCCTGTAGACCCATGGGCTCGCGTAAACTTTGACGCAGGGTTCTTCGCCGATTTGCAGGCTGCCAGCACAGGGATAGTTATTAGAAATTCTGAAGGGCTGTTATTAGGCTCAGCTTGTTTCTGGGAAGAAAACATACCATGTCCCTTATCGGCAGAAGCTCTCGCATGTGTGTGAGCCATCCGATTTGCCCGAGATCTTGGCTTCTGTTGGGTTGAGATTGAGGGTGACTCGGAGGTGCTTCTCTGCAAGATTCAGAGTGTGGCCACTGGTCGGTCGGGGGTGAGTGCTTATATTTAGGATGCGAAGAGACTTGTTTTGGGCTTCGAGCGTTTCAAGTTCCAGCACATAAAACGGGGAGGGGTGAATATAGTTGCCCATCTTCTGGCCCGTGAGGGTTTCCTTGGACAACGGGATGTTATATGGATGGAGGACGGGTCGGAGTCTGTTCTGGGGTGGGTGGAAAGAGATCGTTGGGGAGGTGCCTGATTCTGATGGGAGGTCTTCCTCGAGTTGTGTTTCGGCCAAATCTGTTATTTACTTGGCAGGCTTTATTGTGGCTTCATCGTGGATCGAAGATTGTGGACTGTTCCTGACTTTGGTTTGGCCTTACCGGACATGGGTGCGCAGCTGGGTTATTGAAGGGTTTCAACTGCTTGTATTCTGCCTTCCCTTTCTTTGTTTCCTTTTTTATTTGGCTTTTGTTTAATATTTTACCTGTTGGGTTGTTTTGCTTCGTGGCATGTGCAACCGCATTTAAGGGCGGAGAACACTGTGTTTGTTTGTTTGTTTCCAAGTCTTTTCAATAATAGTATGACCGGTTCTTATTCAAAATATATATATAATCATTTAAAAAATGTGGATATTATCTTATTACATGAAATCTTTTTAAAAATATATAAAATTTATAAAAAAAATTAAGAAATACAACAGTTGATGTGATGTGTTGCGGAATTAGGAATAGAGAAAGAATCATATGAAATAAGGATATCATCCATTTCTAATAATATAATGACATATCAATAATTTCATTTTAAATTTTAAGATTTTTATTTAGATTTAATTTTTTTCAAGATAAGACATTAATTATTGAAAAAAATATAGATAATGTGTCGTTATTATTTCATATAATTTTTTCTCTTTGAAAAATAAAAAATAAATTTTATTAAGGATTCCTTAAAAGAAATTGAGGATTTTAACAGGGAAATAAAAAAAATAAAATTTAATTTAGATGGTGAATCTATCAAGGTTTCTTAAAAGAAATTGAGGGTTTCAACAAGGCATCACTATTGTAGGTGTCAATTATCTTGTAGGTAACAAATAATCCACTCATAATGTTCTTGATTGATTAGGAAAAACTCGAATTTTTTTGTGGAAAATCCTGCCTTAAGATTCCTATTCCAACCCACTCATAACTAGTTTCTTTCACTAGGAACCTTTCAAAATATTCACATGCTTTCTACTTGTAATTTTCGGCATATTAATTTTTTTAAAAGAAAATATTATTATTAATAAAAATTATGAATTATAATAATGCAAAGACATGTTATATAGTACAAATGATAAATAAATTACTACAAATAAATATATAAATGTCATGTTTATAAAATATATAAATATATTTTTAAAGAGAAGGCTAAATTGACAATAACTATAATATTGAAATAATTCAAATATAAATTAGGGATGCATCAATTTGATCAAATTACTGAAATTTACATTCTAACCTCGCCATCATCAAATTAACTTAACGATTAGCATCAATCAACCAAGAAATAACTACCAAAAGCTCTAAGAGACCCACCGCATCAATGATGCATAAAAGACAAAGTCTTAGATAGTCTATCCTCCTCATCTCAAATCTATCATCATCACCATAGTCTATCATGATAAAGTCCTTCAAGAATGATTCCTAAAAGATCTAGTCGCACCCTTATATTGACAAATTTCACATATAAACCTAAACATGACTAAAAAATAAAAGTAAAAGTAAAACCACATTTCTTTCAAACAAAACAAATTGGATAAAATAAAAACCATAAAAAATATTGACAAAATAAAACCACGAATTGTAGACAACCACGATAATGTGGAATGAGATTAAAAGCAAAATAAAACTACAAAAAAAAAAAAAGTTAAAGAAATCGTGATTAGCAACCAGCCCAAAAGCTAACGTACGTTGTCAAGACAAAGATTTAGTTAAAAAAAATTGAGTGACTCAAATTTTTGTATGAAAAGAAAAAAGAGAAATTTTCCAATAGTCAACTGTGCTTTTCATGCCAATTGTATCATTTCGTATCCATGTTAATATTCATAAATTTCATTTTTAGTCTTTCATTATATTATTACTAAATTTCAAATATATATATTTAATCCTAGACTTAAATTAATTTTATAAAAACCTAAAATAAAACACAATTTCATTAATTTTTAATAAATTTAATAAATTTATTATTTTTTTATAATTTTCACAATTTATTGCATTTTTAAAAAAAATTAAATATATTTTATTGAATTTTATTTCATTAATCTTACTAATATTGACAAGGACTAAAATAAAAAGTATTGTCAAGTTTAAAAACCAAGGTATGGTTAATTGGGTAAGATATGTGGAGGAATGGAAGGAGTGAGTGAAAAAGTGGAAAGAAAATAAATTTTGAGTGTGTTTAATTGAAAAGAAAAGTGAGAGGAAAGAAAGTAGGAGGGGTGATAATTTTCCCTCCTAAATGTATAAAAACTAATCCTTCCAAATTGAGATGCTGAGATGAGAAAAAATTGGAGATAAATATATGTTAGTTCAAATTATACATTTTTCAAAACTTTTATTTTTTTTCTTTCATTTTTCTACTTTACCAAGCAATGGAGGGAAATTATTTCTTAAAAAATTTAGCCAATAATAGACTGCCACATCATATAAACTTTTAAAAATATTTTTTTAAATTTTCTTTTAAATAATATCTATTTACTTTTCCTTCTTTTTTTTTTTCCTTTTTTTCTATCTTCTTCCTTTATAAATATAATGTTTGGCATTCGTCCTCTCAGGGTTACGATATTGGCAATTAATTTTGTTTTTGAACTTCACCACCTGCTTACTTGACCCGATGGGATTAAAAAAAATTCTTTCATCGATCAAAATCATTGTTTTTTAAATTGAATCAACAGGTTGGATTGATTAGACCAAGAACTAGATGGAGTTCTAGTCCAAATAGGAATAGCAAAACCCAAACCGCTCCAAGTGGAGCGACTTTGTTCTTTTGAGAAGTGGATGCGAGTACAGCAGCGTGGATTTATTTTCTTTTGGATAGTGGATATGAAACAATTATGGTAATTGCTTACTCTACCCTTATCTCCTCTACTATATGAAATTACCATTTTATCATTATACATATAAACTATTAAAAAGATAAAAATATAATAACATAATATAAAAAATCTATATATTTCATGTTTAAATAATATTTTGAAGAATTATGTTTAAATATTTACTTGACTTTAAAAAGATTGAAAATATTATAGATAAGTAGAAAATTTAAATTGAAACGGAGCAAGGTGAGGAGAGGATGGATGTATCCAACATCCCATGGAGGTAGTAGTAGTTTTCAAGATTATACACCCATGGTAGAGCTGGGGCAAATAGTGGAGCAAACCATGCTAACTGTGGAGCGGTAATGGATTTAGCAATATTCACTCCCACCCCACTCCGTCGTCATCCCTAAATTCAAAGATAAGAGTTGAACCGCGAATTGATATAAACTGATTGAACCGAGTTAAAAAATAGTTGAATCGATTTTTTCTATTTTTTTTTCTATTTTATGATTTTTTTAATAATTTATTTAACTGAACCAAATAAAACAATTAAATCAAAAATTAATTGCCTAACTTATTTAACCATCGGTTTGATTTTCAAAATTTTGATCAAAATCATAAAACCTAAAATGTGTTGAAAAATGCCGAGAGAGAAAAGAAAAAAAAATGTAAAGTTAAAAGAATATATAAAAAGAATAATACTTTTTTCTTTTTCTTGCTACAAAATAATTTTAATTAAATTATTATTTATTAAATAAACTTTAACAATTTGACTAACAAAAATACCAACTTCAGAAAAAAAAATTAAATGCCATTTATGACATAAAAAACAATGCTTTAAGTACCGAATTGAAAAATATTATAATTTAAGGGTCAATTTGTAAGTTAATTTTTTTTAAAAAAAAAAACTTGAGGGTCGAACTAACATAAGTACCAACTTAATAAAAAAAAGTTTAAGTACTACCTGTATTTAAAAAATATATATATAATTTAAGTACTAATTGTTGAGTTAATAAATGTAACAGAATCATTTCATATAATCCTTTCAAGTCATTCTAACATGTGATGCCAAGTTGAAAAATATTATCGAAAACATAATAAAAAAAGCTTAATTAATTCAGAACAAACAACCCCCAACGAAAAAAAAAAGTTAATTTGTTTGTTTATTTTAGTATATGAAACTATCAAGACTTGAATCAAGTTAAACAATGAGTTGGGCATTTTACTACGAGACACGTTGTTGACAGAATATGTTTGCTCATATGTAAAAGAATTTAGAACGCTTAAATGGATGGATGTGGGAAAGAAAAAAATAAAAGAAAATGAAGATGGATATATATATAAATATATCATTTCCAGGCAACAGCATCAATCTCATCTCTAGCTGCTTTGTAAAGCTCCAGCCTTTTAGCAATCTGTGTTCTCTTTTCCATGAGTTGAGGGTCCTCATCCAACATTGCACTCAGTCGTTCCTTCTGCATAACCCACCCACCACAATTATTTTTATATATAAATATATATATATATATATATTTTTATATTTTTATATTTTCCTTTCTGATAGATACACTTCAACAAGCACAGCGGCAGGGGAAGTTGTGAGTGAAGTGATTATTAACAACACCCAATAGATAACCTCTAAAATCGGTGCTCTCATATTCATGTTCTTTGAAACTTGCAATCAAATTTCTGTTAATGGAAGAGAATGATGTGCAACAGTAAAAATTAATACTATAAACAGTAATTTACCTCTTTCCTCCCTACTTGGGCATAAAAGTGGGTCAACAGTGACCTCTTGGCCTCTCTCACTTGGCAATAAACCACAGCTTTAGGAATAGTATTCTTCAATGTATCAGAAACCATGGCTATATAAGCGCTAACATTTGATCCTGAACCAACAACACATATATGTCACTACTTATTAATCTCTCTCTCTCTCTCTATATAGATTCATTTTCATGATTTCAAGAGTAACTGAAGAGAATGCAGATTATGTTGAAACAGTACTCTTAATTAAGGTGCTAAGAGGATCTTAGAGCATCACATGTAGTAACATAATCAACAGAAACTTCACATACCAATCCTTGCGAGAGAAGTATCATGGAAATGGTCATTATTTGGGCCAGGTGGGTTCCCATTCTTCTCTGGTTTCTTCTCTGGTGCTGCATGAAGCTTCCGGAAAAAATCAACCGTCAAGTAACTAGATTCCATCTCTACTAGCCGCACCACTGTTTTACGACTTTCTTCACGAAATCTTTCCAAAGCTTCATTTGCAGCAGTAGCTATGTCATTTTGAAGTGATGGGAATCGCTTCAGTTCCTGTAGTTGCATCGAATTTCCATATTATCATCTCATAAAGAAAATGTTGTGAATATTAGGTCAACTTCTAGGAACCCACAAAAGTAGAACGTAAAAACAAAATCTGCTCACACACATACACCTTTTCTTTGGCCCCGTTCATATTTTGTAAGAAATTTTCCAATTACTTAAAAGTGAAAAATCAGGGATGTTACTGAATTTATCTTATGCTAGTGTTATTGAATTTCATGAATGAATGTTTCCAGCTAAGTGCTACTTACCTCTGTTTCAGCTATTGACTTCCTCACAAGTTCTTTCAAAACAAAATGCACCTGAAGATCAAAGCACATAATATTCAAGAATTGGTAATAAAGATAAAAGTTTCACTTTTCTGCAAAATTATATAGGAAGGAGTAAATAGAAACTGCAATTAACAAGAAGCTCTTAAAAGAAACACATGCTAAATAACCCTCGTATGAGAGCTAGACTTGCGAGAACCAGACTTATAAACCTTCCACAGATAGCCTACTTAAAATATTCTTGTAAATTTTCCTGTTAGTCTACACGACAAACCAGCACCATATAATGTATTTGCGATTGCCCAGAAAAGTCCGCCAAATCATGTTTGATCACCCTTTTCAAGGAGCAACACCATTTCAAATAGAAAAGAGCAGATAACAAAAGCATATGAAACAAAAGCCTGAAATGTTATCCTCCTTCATAGAAAGGATGTTAAGGCAGAAATCTTCTCCAGTCTGATATGTTATTTTTCACTCTTCTTTTACTTGTCTTCCAGAAACAGCTTTCTTTTCTAATTTCTAGTAGTAACAAGCCCAAGCTGTGGTTTTACCATTGCAGTGTCTCTAGGTTATTACATATATATCCTTTACGTGTCTCTCACACCTTTCATGTATCTAGAAACACATATAACTGAACTGGAGAGTTCAATGAACAAATCAATCAGTCCCAAATCTCACCACGTGCCTTTTCAAAAGAAACATTTGACTATTTTAGAACCAATGTAATGACAGAAGGACCCAATAAATTACACAAATACATCAAATAATTCTCTCCCTTCTATCCAGTAGCATACTATAATACATTAAAGAAAATCTCTTTAAGCTTTCGTACCATGCATTGCTCCAATGCTAGCATGTCATTTTAGAACTTGAGGCTAAAAGCAATATCCAACGGTGAAACAGATCTAATACAACTTAAGAACATACCTAAAGAAATAATTGTGATGTGAGGAAAGGATTGTGAAACTTTTACCCCACACTAGAGCTTGTTATGCTAAGCCTTTTTTTCTCAGAAGAATGGATATTTTAAAAGGACAGTCCAATGTTAAGTTCAATTCTTACTGAACGCCTCTTCATTTCACAAGGCAGTCAAATGCTGCTCCTTACTACTAGCATGAGTTAACATGAAACCACCTATGAAAATGGATCAACTACTAGGGGTTTAAAATTTTACCAAATTAGCATGCTTAAGAAGTCAAGAAAGTTAAGTTCAGTTTCAGTTTCAGGCCAAGACACCTCTTGATTTAGCAGCCAACCTCTCTCCAGAACATGTAGAGGGTTCAAACTCCCTCTTCCTGATATTCATCCTTAAAAGAGGAGAGAATAAGGAATGGAGGATAAAAATTGAAAATTTTGAGTAGATTAAACACATGCCATTTTGTGTCTGTGTGTGTCTATTCAAACTAAAGGAATTACTAGCTGCATCTTTCCCAAAATTGAAAGTTAAGAAAGCAAAAACACTAGTAAGAATGTTACAGCATCTACAGTGTGTGTGTGTGTGTGCGCGCGCACGCACACGTGTCTATTCAAATAAAAGGAATTACTAGTTGCATCTTCACAAGATTTAAAGTTAAACAAGCAACAGCACAAGTAAGAACGTTACAGCATCTACAGAGGCTTCTGCTGGGCCCTTGAAATAGGTGATGGAACCATCAATGAGCCTCCTGTATCCTTGTTCTGGAGCAATCAAATGGGGCTGATAGCCATCGGCCTCAGTGACAACTTTCTGGACATTTTTTAATGAAAGATGACGATCAAAGGGGAGTTTCTTCAATGCAGCTGGCAATTGGTGGTCAAAAACTCCATATATCCTATCACCGCCAGGTCGCCTGAAGCAGCAACTTACCATTTAATTGTATAAAAGTTTAGGGGACAAATCTAAAATTATACTACAGGAAATGGCATAGCTGACCACATTCATAGGAAACATACTTTACAACTTTTAAGAAAAAAATGTCACAAGACTTCCAGAATTTCTAGTAAGTATCATCACTTTTATAGTTTACTATCTCTAGCAGAAGCAGATACTTCACATGCAAGCCAACCAGACAACACAGCCTAGTATGTTTCCTAATTTCCAGTACAACTATAGCTGAGATACTGAATAGTAAGAGGACAGAACAGAAGCTTTATAAGATTAAATAATGTGATTCCTTAATTGCAAATCTTACAATCACTAAAGGCGTATCAATATGTGAATGTAATTTAAGAAAGCAGGTGTTATAACTTACGATTTTGAACTTAGAAAGTAGAAATACTTGAATAAGAATTAAGTGTGTAAGCTGACTAGTAATAAATCAAACTGTGGTATAGAAGTTTAAATGCTGGAAAAATTATGCACTTTACCCTCCATCCAGGTGCTCCTTGAAAACACGATCAAATGCACGGCAAAGTTCTAAAATCATGTACAACTGGGCCTGTACATACATTTAATACAGTTGAATGAACAGTTGAAGGAGTAACCCATTCACAAATAAAGAAAATTGATTCCAAAAGACCTAAAATTTTTACCCCTCCATCAGCTGCAACTGGCCTGCCAATGCGATCCAACTCTGCGTTGAGCTCATCAATTGTCTTATTAATCATAGAAATGATGCTTGGTATGCGCTGCCTGATAACAAGCTCTAAATGCTGAAATAGAGGAAATTTAAAAAAAATAAAAATAATTAGAACAAATATACATACAAGGTCTCATAGACATTCAGTGAGATGTTAAGCTTCTGTGAGATATCAATATTAAAATTAACTGAAGCAACAAAAAGATAAACAAGACCTGAGATAAAAGTTTTGCAAGATACTCTGATCCCATTTTGCTTGCCAAGTGTCCATAATCAGGGCTTGTTTCAAAATATTCACGCTCTTTTCGACGAGCAACAATCATATCAACATTCTTATTGATGTCAGCTTGAGAACGATTCACAATTCCAACCCAAGGATGTTGTAGCCTATATGCCCGCCCTTCAAGAACCTGAATCAAGTAATCATAAAGTTTGTGTCTTATGGTTTTAAAATCTACATGGGAGCTTTTTCTAACTGATCTGCCATCATACATGATGATGAATCAATACCACACACGAAAGAAAAATAAGCATCCAAAAGAAATAATTTCAAATGGAGCCATTAGGCAATAAGCATATTTGAAATAAAACCATGGACTTAAGAGGTATTGTCATGTAGGGTTCCATTTCAACGAGGATGATTTTGTTTAAACTGCTATCAAAATATAATACTTTCAGCACTTATTATAGAAGCATTCTATGACTGAGACGCCATGCAGTAAGTATGGTTAAATACATACTTCTGTAGCATTTGTTCCCTTATCCATCAGATCAAGTTTTGTTAGCACCCCAAAAGTTCTTTCACCTGAATACACCGAATATAGTAAAAATGTAAATCTCCCTTGCCCACCACTAAAATTCCTATTGCATAACAATGCTTCAGAAGAAATAAGAATATATGCATAAAGCCAATATTTAGCAACCTGATGGATCCACTTCTCTTGCAAGTTTTATGGCATCTGAAGTAGCAATGTCTTGATTAGCAGGAGTAATAGCCAATATGATGCAATTAGGCTACAAAATTGAAAACAAACTCAGTAAGAAACATAAAGAATATACAAGAGCTGAAACATTAGGGCCAAAAGCAAATTGAGATGTTACTTGTTGAAGACATCAGAGACAAAACTAAAATCAATTGATCTCAAGTTGAAGGCGTAATATGTCATCAAAGCACAATGTTGCCTGGTTTGTTGATGTTATTGTTTGTTGTTGTTTATCTCTAGCTTTTGTTGCCCACTTTCTAAGCCCATTTATATTAATTGTTTGTATCACACCAAAATGTGGTGAAAGTGTTAGTTGTACCACATTCATTAAGTTTCAGAATTCTTGCAATCTTACATCCAGGTTGTGCCTCCCAAGTCCCCACCTATTGCTTAATCAGTTTCAAGATGGGTGCTTAACATGGTAGCAAAGCTCAGGGGCATTTTTTATGTTGTTTCTCGTTTGTTGCCCATCAGATGTCGATTTATTGCAATTGTAGTATTGGTCCTATACATGGGAGGAAGTGTTAACTGGTATTGTCCTCCAATAGCAAACTATCTACCTATTCTCAGTTGGTTTTAGGTAGGATGGGTAACAAGGTTGTTATCATCTTAATGTCAATTTTGAAGAACTAGAACTAGATTAAGAAATCTAAAGACACTTCAAACAAAAATTAAATTCTTTAAACAAAATTGAAAAACCTTTCCAAAAAGATTATCTCTAAGGCAAACTTCTGAGTACAATAAATCAAGCTTAATTAGAAAACAGCTCCTCTTATACGAGAGAGACCAAAATGGAGAAAAACTTGTGGTGTGAAAACATTGTAATCCAAGAATACCAAGCATAATAATAGTCATATTCTCTATAAGGAAGACTTACTCATAAAGTGGCATCTTATGATGTGTGAAAGGAAGTTCAAATAATATTGAATAGATAGTTGGAATGTAAATTTTGAGTGTTTCATGATTGCAACATTGGAGACAGAAATATGACCCTGGACAATTTAATTAAAACTCATGATTGCACATCTTATTTTTAGTGCAGATGCCTAGTCCAGTTTAATAATCATATATTTTATCATTGTGCACCAGTTCCTAATAACACATATCATTTCAATCTATCCTGGATTAATGGTTAGAAATTAATTCCATTTCCATCTATCTTTTTTTTGTGTGTTTAGACACAACCATCTTTTCCTCTCAAACTGGGATATATATGAAATAGTTTATTTCTAGTTTCCTGAATTTATAGGCACTTACTTGATTGAGTTCTATTTTCCTTGGTTATTGCAGGAATAGCTTACTCTGAGTCATATACATTTGAGCATAAAAAATCATATAACAGCTAGAAAGGGTCAAGAAACTCACCTTTTCAACATAAGAACGGACCATATTTTCAATATCTTCAACTATACTATCTGACTGTCCTTCTGCAAAAGCCATAGTGACATCCTTCATGATTAAGAATTTCATATGTATGTTTACAAGGGAGATCAAATCCAAATCATTTTATTTTGTCAAAATATAGAAGGTTTTGTTTTTACCTACAGCAACCTTTGTCAACCCAGGAAGATCTATAAGTGTCAAGTTGACAACTGCGGAAAAGAAAAAAGAGAAAAGGCGGCAAATATATTATAGCAAAACAAATTGAACTAATAAACACCTTAAAAGGCTCATAACCAAATATATTTAATTAGTGTCAATAGGAAATCAAAACTTTACCAGAAGGAAACTTGAGAAAACAAGAATTAATAGTATAAATATAGTAATAAAAACATCACAGGAAAGAACAATCATAATGCAGAGCCACACTATCACACAGTTACGTGCAATGTTGGCAGAGCCGCATGTAAGTTCCAGGCAAAGAGGGTATTCCCACATACCATGATTCTAATGGTATGTTCCAAGAATGTATATAATTAAGCTACAATCTTTAAAGAGAGTGATATTTATGTAAAGTACCGTCACTACTCAGACAAGCAGTGTTATTCTCAATTTCATGTCTATATTTAGAGGAATAGAAAAAAGAAAAGCCAATGGTATTTGACCCTTAATCCTTGAAAAACTTGGCATTTCAGTGGAAAATAAAAAAAGATTTTCCAATATTTTTTAAACAATTGAAATTCAATAACTAAGCATGATTTTTTAGCTCTTATAAGATTGGGTTTATATTCCATTGTTGTCACTTTCCTCAAACAAACAACAGCTGAAAGTGCAAAAGTTGTATGGGCAATTTAATAGTAAAAGAGAGAGAGAAGAGGTCTGTCATTATAGAAATGGGATTTTTGAGATAGTGGAATAATAACTTCTACAAATCTAATTCATGTATATTTGAGGAGGAAAATGTTTAGCTTTTTCATGGCTAAAGTTCCCAAGTTGATAATGGAATTGTCTTAATCTTGAGAGCATAATTTAGCTTGTTCAGTAGAATAATCTGCTACAAAAACAATGAACTGCAGGGTAAAAGTACACAAATGAAATACCAATGAAAAAAATTACTATCCTTGTTTCTTAACATTAGTTAACAGGTATTACTAAATTACCATGGATAGAACATATATATGAAAAGGACGTTCAAAAACTTAATATTAGCAAAAACATCAGAGCAGCATGTATATTTCATTTTTGGTCACTATTTTTGTCCAAGGAATAACTCGCATTAAGTATATAGTAAAGATGGAGGTATAAGTGCAGACCATTTGGAGAATATATGCTCAAGTGAATTGGAATATTAGAGATTTGCTTTGTCTTCCCAGTTATTCGATCTGTTTCATCTGAAATCTCCTTACGAACAGCAGCTGCATAAATGATATTCTTATCGCTTGTTAAAATATAATCATCTTGATTTTGATATATAAGAACATGAAAACAAAATGTTTACATAAAAAACTAAAACTAAAATTTAAATAAATAAATAGAAACACTGACTAAAGTAGGAGCAGCAGTCATATTTAAAGTAAAAACTGATTATAAAGAGAAGAAAAATAACAAACTAGAAAGTAGAAAGAACAATGTTAATGAGGAGAGGAATGAAAACAATTTAATCTCATAAGGAAATTGTTCCAGTGCAAGTTGACTGCAACTTTAGATAGCTACTTGTAAGGTTGTTAAGCATGCTTGTTGAGTGCATTGGTGCATGAGATGACTATCAATCAGAGAGTTTTACCCAAAATAGAGTAGTAGAAAGTAAAAGCAACCTTTTATGTTCCTTCATTGTATGAAATTGTAGCTATTAGTACCATGAATAACGTGCTTAATGTATCCCATAAGTTAAAGTTACCGAGCCAACACTTGGCAGGGTTTGAAACAATCTAATCTAACATTAATAGAGCTAACAATATGATTTAACTAGTAAAGTTCACAGAAAATTCCAAATTAATGTCTCTTCTTCAGAGCTACAACCAAGGAGCTTCTTACCTTGATGGAAAAGAATTTTTTTTCATTGGAATATACTACTTATTCTAAATGCCAAGTAACCTTTTTTCCTTCGCATTATGCATTTCAAGGATAGGACACAAAGAGGATGACTGAACATGCTAGTGAGTGAGTTGGTTTTACTACTTGAAGGTTCAAGGTGGAAAAGGTAGAGTCGAGAATTCTCCACCTAGATCATTCCTTTCCGAGTCTGTCATGTACAATACTAAGAGAATTTGGCTTTTTCATCGTCAATTAGATCACCCTTCCTTCCCTATTCTTAAGTTAATGTTTCCTTCTTTATTCAAACAGTCAATTATGCAATTTTTTCATTGCAATGATCATGAACTTGCAAAGCATAAGTGTACCTCTTTTTCACCTAGGAAAGAAGAACCCTTCTTCCTTTTTTTCTCATCCATAGCAATATACGGGGACTGTAATCTGTTCCTAATATTTCAGGTGCTAAGTGGTTTGTGTATTTTATGGATCACTATACCAAAGGAACATGGATCTATCTTTTATAAAATAAATGATGTTAATACTATGTTTCCCAATTTTTACTGCATGACAAAATCACAATTTGATGTTAGAATTAAAAGCTTTTTGTTCTGATAATGCAAGGGATTATTTTAATCAAAACCTCTCTCCCTTTTTTTCGAAAAGAAGGGATAATTCATGAATCCTCTCATGTCAACACATCTCAACAAAAAGGCATCACTGCACGAAAGAATGGCCATCTTCTAAATGTCACAAGAGCATTATTATCTCACAAAAATGTCACCAAACAATACTAGGGAGTAGAGAGAGGCAATTTTAACTGTTGCACATCTCATTAATAGACTTCCAACAAAGGTCCTTGACTTCAGAAAACCAATAGACATGCTCACAAATATGTTTTCAAATTTCAACTCCTTAAACAATCTCACAATAGAGGAAACTTGATCCACATGCTATCCGGTGTGTCTTTATTGGATATTCTTCAATGCAAAAAGGGTACAAATGTTTTCATCCTCCTACTTAGAGAGTCTTGTTTCAATTGATGTTACTTTTGATGAAAATGTGTCCTTTTTTAAACATTCTTTTCTTTAGGGGAAGACTTTGATTGAAGATAAAGCAAAGGATCTGTTTTTTTTTTCTTGATTTTCCTAGTCAACCTCCAATCTTGGTCAAAACTCTTGATACCAATCAAATCCTAACTTCTATTGAGTCAATTTCTGGTAAGGCAATTTCCGGTGTACTTATTAAGCTCGAGTGAACATCACTAATTAAGTCACCAAGGTTTAGGTGGATTGATGAAAGAGATGGGGGAAAAAAGATAATACTCAACTACTACAGATATTAGAGAAGGAAAGTACCTCTCTCTCAACCTATGCAGGTACAATCTCTTATTCAAGCAATTGTTCAAAACCCAAAAACATCTTTCATCCTATACAAAACACCATAACACCAGCCAACATTGATTGAAACCCAGAAACAGTGTCCAAGCAAATAGAAGACACAATACCACTAGCTAATATTGATCAACCCTTTAATAGTGAACCAATACAATTGAATACTAATGATCTACCCTGCACAAAACAACCACTATACCTTTCCATGACCTACCAAAATCTATCCACAAGCCATAAAGCCTTTCTTAGTAACCTTCTGTCAGTCCCCATGCCGAGAAATTTATCTGACAGTAGGAGATAAGTGAGAGAATGCTATGAATGTGGAGATCGAAGCCCTAAAAAAGAATAAAACGTGCAAGTTGAATTGCTGAGAGGAAAAAAGGTTGTTGGGTGTACATGGGTTTTTCTGTGAAATACAAGTTGGATGGTTTGGTAGAAAGGTATAAGGCAAGATTGATAGCCAAAGTTTATACCCAAACCTATGGCATTGACTATCTTGATATTTTTGCTCAAGTTGCAAATATGAATTCGGTACGAGTTTTGTTGTCTTTGGTTAGCAATCTCGACTGGAACCTATAGTAATTTGATACAAAAAAGTGTTTCTTCATTTCAATTTAAAAGAGGAAATCTAGCTAGAGGCTCCTCCTTGTTTTAAATCTAAAGAAGGTATGGTGTGTAAGTTGAAGAAGACACTCTATGGGCTTAAACAATCACCAAGGCCTTGGTTCAAAAAATTTGCAAATGTAATGATTACTTAGAATATAAACAAAACCAAGGAGACCACACAATGTTTGTGATGCACTTGAAGGCAAGGGGAGTGACAGCAATGTTAGTATATGTGGATGATATTATTGTAACAAGTAATGATATAGAGGAGACGTATTATCAAAGAAAAAAGAAGCAACTTAAACTGTTAAATGCCAGATTAGAACTTAAGAGAACGCAGGTAGATTACAAATTCAAAATGTTAGATAATCGAGCATCATAATGGATGTAATACCGAAATCAGTGAACCTCCTCTTTGGTGCGTGAAGAAACTCTGCATATTCCGCCCCTGATTGTGTCTTATGAAGCTGCAACACCAACGGCCTCCGTGTAACAATCCCTTATAACGCAAGAGAGAAAAAAAAATTAGATTTTGAAAGGAACATGTTCTTCATCATAACTAATTCACATATCAACTAGGTATATGCCGTTTTAAATCATAAATACATAGTAGTGAAAATTTTGATTTAAAATTTGGAAGAGAGATCGCGGCAAATTACATTCACTATAGTCATACTCATGATCTGAAACTGTACTCAAATGATTTATTTGGCTAAAATTAGTAACATCGAATTAATATGTTTATTTCTAATTATATTGCCTTTCAAGCAGCAAGATCCAGCATTTAAGTGTTTTATTTCCCTATTATTCGTCGTTATTTTATTAAGATTCCAGGAAAATAAATGAAAATTTACCGGATCCACGAGGCAAGAAATCTCTCCCTACAATGCTCTCCAAAACCGAAGATTTCCCAGAGCTCTAATTTCCAATGAAAAAAAAAAGAAAGAGTAAAAAAAAACAGCAATAATAATAAAAAAAGACAGTAAAGGAATGGATTTAATAGGAAACAGACCTGGCCACCAACAACAGCAACAGAAGGAAGAGCTTCCCATAGCGACATTCCTTGGCCGCCATGATCGCCGAGGACGGTGCAGGCTCTTTGGATTTTGTTTACGAGCCCGATCAAGCTCTCCATTGTCGCCATTTTTTAACGCAAGAAAAAAAAGAAATGGAGGGTTTTGGATCTGACAAGAGAATGCCGGATCCAAAATGGGTTATTCGTATTTCGGATCAAAAAATGGAAATGCAGAGCGAAAGAGCGAGAAGAGAAATAAATAAATAAAGTGGAAAAACCGGTTGACAAAAGTAATGGATGCTTATTGCATGGATCAAGTGTATTTTACATATTTACAGTTTTTAAGCTTTTTTTTTTATTTATATATATATGTTTTTCAATATTTGAAATTGAATATTTTCATAAATAAATAAAAAATGATCTTCCTTCCTAGGGTTTTTCTTTTCCAACTCCCCCATTGTGATTTCTTTTCTTCTTCTTTTTTATGACAACCCATTATCATTAAGCCGATTCTGACTTGTGTCACGTAAATGTGTGTCATCTTTCAAAATTTTGTTACCCAAAAACACACTTCGCTTATTGTAACTCTTTATATAAGAAACCACTTTACAATTCTGATTTCTTTTGAATTAATTTAGGAACTCTTATATAAAAAAGAGTCATCCATCTAAAACGGAATAAATGTTCAAAATATGTGGATGTCAAAAAATTATGCTCACAATGCCACATCACCTTTATTTTTAATTTTAAAGCATTTTGTAAGTAGAGTTCAAGTTTTTTGAAGTTTTTTTGTAATATTTGCCTGAAGGATTGTGTTGTGTGTAATTTGATTAAAATATGTTTATATATGCTTTGAAATAATCCTATATCTCATTACAAATACATAATAAGTGTGATTCATTACTAAATCAACAATTGATTTATTAGAAAATAACTCTTTTTTTTTAATTTAGGAAAATGGGTCGATTTTAGAGAGAATGTGAAAGCGCGTTTCATTGTTAAGACGTGTTTCATAGGGTGCACTTTTGTAACTTTTTAAATATATTAATTATTTTGGTTAGATAGTTAAATGTTAGTGATTTTATCCTTCAGTCCTAAGTTTGATTCCTCTTTTAAGCACATTTGTATTTTTTATTTCAAATTGTTTCAAGCTTTTTTTTAATTAATGTTTTTAATTAAAAAATATATTGCTTTCAAATTTTTTTATTTTTAATTTAACCATCTAACCAAAAAAAATTATATATCAAAAAAGCCAAGAAGTAAAAACACGTCTTATAGGACGCACTTTCACCTCATCTCTCTAAAACTAACTTATTTTTCCTAATTTTTGTAAAAATAAATGCCCCATTTCCCTTTTTTAAAAAAAAAAATTGACATTGTCGTAACCACTTTTTTGAAAAGAACAGTATACGACGCGGTCGACTCGATTTTTTGAAAATGAAAAAGAAGGGAGTCGCCACCGATCTTTATTTGGGTGAGATCGGATAAACATTTTGATTTACTAAAACAATATTTTTGGTCTACGAATGTTGAGAAAATGGGCTCGGGAGTCGGTTACGTGCGAGGAAGGGTTAGCACCCTCGTCACGCCCGAAATCGGTACCAAATTGACTGATTGATGTCCTAATGTTGAAAATTTTGAAATGGTTTGGAAATGGATACTTTTTATTTCCAAAAACTTGAAGGAATTGGAAGGGACGTTAAGACTCTCTTATTTTCGAAGAGATAAAGCATCATGTCCCGATAAGTTAGGCGTGATACTTTAGACTCGAAACTAAGCTCGCCTTTTTAAAACCTAGTTTTACATCCGAAGAGGATCTTAGTCATTCGTCAAACGAGAAATCAGAACCCAGTAAGTTAGGGCTCGTCTTCTCGAAGGTCCAAATTAGGAATATTGCCTCTACTTTAAAAACTCATCCGAAGCATCTAGATGTCGAGTCCAGTAAGTTAGGGCGCGACATTTCGAACACCCGAGATTAAGTGTTTTATTTAAAATCTAGATTGCGATTTCAAAAGGGATATCCCGTTGTTTAGCTTTAAACGAGAGGAAATCAGAACCCAGTAAGTTAGGGCTCGACTCACTCGCATTGCTAATACGGAATGTCGATTTAAAAATTGAATTTGCGGTTTTAAAATAATGAACGGATGATAGTAAGTAGTGGTAATATGAGAGTGTTATAATAATAGTCGTACATTAATGGTGATAAATATAGCAATAACAATGGTAGTATATATATAAAGACAATGATGGTAATATGTATAAGATAAGTAACATATCTACATATATATAAATAATATGATACTAATAGCAATAATGAAGTAGATAATATAATAAAAGTAATAATATAGTAATATAATGATAATGAAAATATTAATATATTAATAATAATACACAATGCATGAATAGTGATAAAAAAATAATGAATGATAAAATGATAGCAATAATAATGGTAATAATATTTGAGAAATGAATAATAAGGTATATACAAGAACAAACAACAAAAATATATATATATATATATACATGAAAACTATAATATAACTATAGTAATAATAAAGATATTAAGTAATGATAATAGGGTGATAGTAATAATGATATGATGATGATAAAAATGCTAAATAATAATAATAATGATATAATAATATAGTAATAATAATGATTATATAAAAAAACGGTAGTAATGATGGCAATTAATAAATTAAATAATATATATATAAAATAAATAAAAGTATATACATATAAAAATAATAATATAATAATAGTAATGAGTATGATAATAATAATAATAATAATGGTAGTAAAAGATAAACAAATTATAGTGATAGTAATAATGAGGTAGTAAAAATAATAAATAATTAATAGCGACAAAAATAAGTATTAAATAATAATAAAATTGCAAAATAATTAAAAATGGGCTAAATTGAACTTAAAACGAAAGTTTGGAGTCAATTCGAAATAAAAATAAGAGAAAAGGACCTATTTGTGCAGCGTGGAGGAAGCGGAGGGACCACGCGCGCAATAATTCCTTTCGGCCAAAACGCAGCGTCGAGCGAGGGGACTAAATTGAAAGCCAAACGAAGCGTTCGGGCCGATTTTGAAATAACAAAAATTTAATTGAAAGCAATAGAAATGCGGAAGGGCTAAAAGCGCAATTAGCCCTTCCCTAAAAAAAAAAGCGCGGATCCTCTGGAGCGGGTCGGGTCACACGCGGGTCATGGCCAAAACGACGTCGTATCGGGGGCCTATTTAAGGCAAAAACCCTTTAAAAATTTTCATTTTCCCCTGCTCTAAAAAAAAACTGATTCTCTCTTTTTTTTTTCTCTGCAGGCTTGGGTCTCCGGCGCATCTCCGTCCATTCGCCCACACGGTCCGTCGCCAAAGCTGTTGCGCGTCCACCACAAGACGGTGGCGGAAGAGGTAAAAGTTTTATTTTTTTCTTTTTATTTAAAGTTATATTTATGTATATATATTAGTCTAAAAACGAATGATAAACAATAAAAACTATATATATGCCGAAAATAAAATAAAAAAAGAGTAAAAAGAACTTGAAAATAAAAATGAAATCACCTCTTTCCTCTATTTTGATTCTAATTTTTTGTAGGGATTAATCTCCGTTTTTGCGTTTGTATTTAATCACTTGATTGTTTGTGAATTTGAAATCTCTCTCTTTTTTGTATTCAAAAATCAAAAAAATCCCCTTTGTCTGAGACATTGAATGGCTTTTATAAGCCGAACCAAATATTAAAAAAACAATATGGCTTCTGTTTCTACTTGTTCTTTGTTTCTTTCTGTTTATGTGTCATGGCGATGTGGCAGAGGCACGTGGGGCGGTGGGCGGATGGCGAGAGGCAAGTGGCTAGGCAAGTGGCCTAGGCTTTATGGCGCTAGGGTTTTCGAAACCCTAGCTATCTGAAAAGAAAAATGGGCTGTTGGGCCTTGTCGGTTTGGGCTTGTTTATTTCGGGCCGGGCAAATATTGGGCTTATACTGTTTGCCCCTCTTTGCTCATTATCGTATAACGGGAATAGAGCAAAGACTTAAAGAAGCCCAATGTTGCCCGGCTTCGCCGAGTCTTGACTTCTCAGGTGCTCTTCTTCAAGTAGCCTCATTCTTGTCCTCCACATCTTGTTGCTTTTAATCCACTTCACTGTAGCCTTGAAAAATGAGATTTAATGATCTGCTCTATTGTGACTTCAGAGAGATAGGACCTGTAGCTTTAATTTTCTCCTGCTGCAACTTCGAGGGAATGAGATTTGTTCATCTTTAACTTGCTCCATTATGACTTCAGGATAAGAATTCGGGGAGAAGAGATTCGTAGTCTCTATCTTCTCTCTGAAACTTCAAAAAGGAATTGATCCTCATTGTTAACTCGGGGGAGACAGGATTTGTAATCTCAACCTACTCCACGGGAACTTCGAGGAAATAAGGATTCAGGGAGAAGAGATTCGTAGTCTCTATCTTCTCTACTGAAACTTCAAAGAAATAAGAATTTATCCTCATTGTTAACTCAAGGAGACGGGATTTGTAATCTCAACCGACTCCACTGGAACGTCGAGGAAATGAGAATTCAGGGAGAAGAGATTCGTAGTCTCTATCTTCTCTACTGAAACTTCAAAAAAAGAATTAATCCTCATTGTTAACTCAGGGAGACGGGATTTGTAATCTCAACCTACTCCACGGGAACTTTGAGGAAATAAAATTTGAACTTTCCAACTCGCTTCCTCACTATCTTCAGGAAGACTTCAATCTTCAGCCTGCTCTACTAGGGAACAAAATCTGAATTTTGATATTGCTGCACCGTTCTTTGAGGAACCTATCCTGTAGAATTAATTTTATGTGCTTATGCTTGTGCAAACGATGAGGATGCTATGATCGGAATGACTCAAAGCCTCCTAAGCTACATGTGTTATGGACGACACTTGCGTGAATGCAGAATGTCGTGAGAATGGTCTTTTCACAATGGTTAGGAACAATGATCAGAGTGAATCAAACGCTCCTAACTAAATGACCATGGATGACATTTGCATGAATGCAGAATGTCATGAGAATGATCCTTTGTTAAATGTATAACAATTAGGATGCAATGATCAGAAGGGACCTTAATGCCCCTAACTAAATGCCTTATGGACGATATTTGCATGAATGCCAAATTCTATGAGAATGATTTTTTCAATGATTAAGACGCAATGATCAGAATGAATCAAATGCTCCTAACTAAATGCGTATTGAATGAAGATGTACGAACGCAAGATGTAATGATCCCTTTTTGATGTTTAGAGTTGTCACTGTTCGTCGTCCATCAGAATTTATCACTGACATATTATACCTCTATCTTGTTCGGCTGGTATTTTGATAGAGCTTGAAGGAACCATTATATCTTGCTCAACAAGTTTGCCCCACTGTAACTTCAGTCTCCTTTCCACCGTACTTTAGGGACGTAAGATTTGTATTATCTTGAAACCATCCTACTGCGACTTATGGCTATAGGATCTGTATCAACTTCAACCCATCCTCATCGCAACTTAAGGGTGTAGGATCTCAGAACTTGTTCGATCAATCGATCACTCCTCGGGTGACTTAACCAAATGCGTATGCATGATATTTGCATGGATGCAGAATATCATTTTTTCGAGAATGATTCCCCTTTTACACTTGGGCTGACATTGCTCGTTATTCGTCGAGATTGTATCACCGACAAAATGTCTTGTCTTTTGTTCAACCAAAAAGGCCCAAAGAGATAATAATCTTTCTCCAATATTTTCAAACCTTAAGCTGAGTGAGTTCTAAACAATAGTCATGTTTTAGGTCATTGAATTTTTCAGAAACTTCCAGAGTAATATGCGAAACTTTTTCATGAAAGTATTATTAGTCCAATAATCGTTATTTCAATGCAAAATGCTTGAAAAAGATCATAATGATGGACGAAACGAAAATTTATTGGGAGCATAGCTCGAAACAAAAAAGTTTAATCAAAGCTAGCAAATGCAATGAAGGAAACTTATTGGCAGTGTATTTTGCAAGGAAAATAACTACAAATGGGTAAAATAGAAACTAGGTGCCCCAGATATCGCAGCATGAGCTTCTCTGTTCAAACTTCTTGAGGACCATTTTAAGCTCAATATGTGTTCAGGGGATCTGGAGTACTTTGTTGATGCCCCAAGACATAACATACTTCTTCATCGTTACCTCAAGCGTAGCAAAACTATTATATGCCCCACTTTCAAGCAAAGTTTGAGCCGCCCTTTTGGGTTTTCAACTCAAAGCCCCTTTGGTCTCAAAGCGCCCTTTGCGGGTTTTCGCCTTGGCCTCTCCTTTTTCTTTTTCTTCATTTTATTTTCTGTGTTTTTTTTGAAACCCTCTTTTTTTTTTTCAAGAATCTGAAGTTAATAACCCATGTTTCCCATGAACATGCCTTCTTTGTTGCATAAGGTCCTTCCAGATCGGCATTTTCTTTACTCTGAAATCTTTTTGTAAAAGAAGGATCAGGTTCTCCTTTCGTGGAATTCCCCTTTATTGTAAGCTTGCATCATCTGACCAAGGTGGATGACTTTTAACCTCTTCTTTGATTAGGTTAAAAAAACTTCCATTCCCCAAACCAATGGATAAGGGGTTGCCCCGGCAAAAACCCTGGCCAACGTTTGGTAATCATAGAAGGTAACTTCCTTGTACCAATCTTTATAAGTCTCGGCCATCTTTCCTGCAATCCCTGTTTTATTTTTGTTTTTTTTTTTTTTTTTTTTTTTGCTTCCATTCTTTTTGGTTGCCTTTGTTGCTCTATGATATGGTGTCTGATCTTTGAACATACTACAAATTTTTGACACTGTCCTTTTTGGCATTTTTTTGTCAGTAGCAAATCTTTTTTTTTTTTTAGTGGGATTTGATGACTGTCAACATTGTAAGATTGACACATGAAGCGACTTTCGCCATCTTGTGAAGTAACCGACATCCACGGGATTTTGTGAAGTAACCGACATCCACGAGAATGAATCGATGTGGGCTAGAAGCTTTTGATAAAACTGGTTTGTTAACATCCATGCTTCATATAAGGAAAATGGAGGAGGCACAGTCTTCCTCAACTTGGCATTTACGGCATAACAGAAGTAATTTTCTTTTTTGGTGAACTAATAACTCGAACCTCTTGATTAGCTAGGCTGTTGCTTCCATCTTCATCTCCTTCGTTAGTTCATAGCGTCCGCTGACACTTCATAAGGTAGAATCTACCATTGAGAAGTAAGTTGCAATCTTTGTCATCTTCAAAGCCCTTAGATCCCTCTAGACACATATCTCATTAAAAGGGAGTCGATGAATAGTGTCGCTCATGTCATAGATATCGAGGACCCATTGCATGAGCGAGCAGAAAATCCAAAGAATAAATGATCCTAAGGATGATTATTCGTATGATACTGATCATGAGTGAAAAATATTTAGTATGAAATGTAAAGAATGAAAGTATTTACTTAGAAAGATGCATTTTATTGAAATAAAAATTCGGACCTAAGCCTACTTCACAAAAGGAATCTTATTGCTTCTAGACTTAAAGCAACAAGTGTGTTTTGCATATTACTCTATATTAGCTTTAAAAATACATGTTTCTTCCACAGTCTCGTTGTTCAAAACACTCTCAAGTACATAAGGGCAGAAGCTCGAAAAACTTTTATTCCTCGGTTCTCTCTTCGGGTATACCATTGGCGTTCTGATCCCCCGATCTCTAGGTTTCTGATGACTCATTCAAGGAGACACAATTTTCCTGCCCCCAATTTCAATTACCACTGCTCCGTCGTCGAACTTCACCACACCCATGTTGATGAGATTTTCCACCAATTTCTTGAAAGTAAGGCAATTTTCTATCGAATGGCCTGTGATCCCCGCGTGATACTCACACTGAGTGTTTGGGTCATACCATTTTGGGTACGGAGGCTGCATCGGTTTCGGATATTGGGGGGACACAACGTGCGCATCAAATAAACTTTGATACAACTCCTTATACGTCATCGGGATCGGCGTAAATTGGAGTTTTTCAACGTTTTTCCTTGTGCGAGGTTCTTTTCTTGATGAACCTTGATACTCGTGAGTCACCGTTTTGGGTGATCAACGATGAATTGACTTTGAGTGCCCCATGTTTGTATTATTCACCTCGCCATCATTTTTTCTAGGAGTATACCTTCTAGTGGTTTCCCCTGCTTCAATTTTGCCGCATCTGATGGCATGTTCGATCATTTCCCCCGCCATTACTATGTCGACAAAGCTCTTAGTGGTATTCCCTATCATATGGGTTATGAAAGGAGCTTTTAGGGTGTTAATGAAGAGCATGGTAGTTTCTTTTTCTAAGAGGGGTGGTTGGACCTGCATGGCGACCTCTCTCCACCTTTGCGCATAATGTCTGAAACTTTCATTTTGTCTTTTCTCCATGGCTTGCAAAGTAATTCTATCCGGTGCCATGTCTGTGACGTGGCTGTAATGCTTCAGAAATGCTTGAGCCAAGTCTCTCCAGGAACTAATGTTAGCCCGGCTAAGCTGGTTGTACCATCTGGCTGCCGCACCTACTAAACTTTCTTGGAAACAGTGGATTAAGAGTTGATCTTTACTCACGTAGCGACCATCCGCTCAGAACATGGTGATGTGGGCCTCGGCGACTAGTCCCATCTGTATTTTTCAAATTCGGGCATTTTAAACTTATGGGGTAGTACCAAATCCGGAACTAGACTTAAATCTTTCGCGTCGATCCTATGATGATGATCAAAATTTTCCAACGCCTTGAATTTTTCCTCCGACCATTTGCAGCGGTCCTCTAGTTACCTTGATGATTCCATTCTCGACCCCATTTTCTCATCGCATCTAAATCGGGCACTGTGAGGTTGGCCGAGTTATCTCCCTGGTTGGGATCCCCGAGCCTACGTGATAGTTCATAGGAGGTCTAGTGTCATCTTGCCCTTGCTTGGGTCCGATTATGGCGGTGGCCTTTGGAGATATTCCTCAGCCGTGCCCTTGCGTGCTGTGGGGGTAAAATCGGGGATGCCATCACTATCCTCTTCGACCAATGCATGGGCCCTTTCCCTTATCCATTACCTCGTTCGTCATTTGGGCCATTTGGGCCATCATATTTCTTTGGGCCTCCAACATTTGGTCCCTCATTTCCTGCTGAAGTTTTAACATTTGCTTTTGCATTTGTTCCTGCATTTCTTTCTGGAATTGCTCGAACCTTTGATCCATTTTCCTGGTTTTAGCGCGTGTTAAAGTAGTGATGTTCCGCCTCCATTTTTTCTCTTTTCACTTTTTTTTTTTTCTCCGATAATTTTAGCTAATTAGGCCCCCTTTTTTAAACTTAAATGCATGTAATGTGATGCAATGCAAATGCATGAATGCAAAGAGGAAGACATCGATTCTGATCAACTTCATTTTAGAAAACTTTATTAGAAGGAAAAATCCTTTACATAAAACAGATTACAAATATGCTTTCGCCCTTAGGCCTAAGGTTTTAATTTTCCCAAGCGATGGAACCGGCTCTTGACCAAATCACAGGCAGGCGTGCATTGTCCTCCACCTTATCAAGGAATTTGCTTTCCATAACCAGCTTTCTAACTCAAAAACTGACCGTGAATCGATGCTTCTTAAAAAATAGAAATGATATGCACAAAAGAATAAAACACAAAAAGTTAGTACCATGGAATATAAAGCAAAATAAACAAACACCTATCTGGGTAACCACTACGGTCTGGCATAGTTCAGCTCAGGGTGGGTTCTTAGGCTCTTTACGTGTGGTTGAGTTCTAAAGTTTGAGGTACCTGAACCAGCAGATTCCTCGATCCTTACCCATTATAGGCTCATACGGACCGAGTTCGGTTCTGGGGAATACATTTCCCTATGGCCATGCGGAAGTGAAAACTTCACGAAGACATAGGTACGGATGTATCCCGAAAGCAGTTCACTAGCCCGTGCGGAGGTGAAAACCTCACGAAGGCATAGCTTCTTGCTCCCACTTAAGGGTGCGACCACAACGGTCATGTAATGCAATGCCAAAATATTTACGAGACCCAATATTGAAAGTGCATTAAAAGAAGCATGATTTTCGAAACCATTTTCCAATTTTAATCAAAAGGACAAGGATCAATCAATCTATGGCTTGACTCTCAACGAATAAGTCCCCAGTGGAGTCGCCAAGCTGTCGTAACCACTTTTTTGAAAAGAACAGTATACGACGCGGTCGACTCGATTTTTTGAAAATGAAAAAGAAGGGAGTCACCACCGATCTTTATTTGGGTGAGATCGGATAAACATTTTGATTTACTAAAACAATATTTTTGGTCTACGAATGTTGAGAAAATGGGCTCGGGAGTCGGTTCGATTCGTGAGGAAGGGTTAGCACCTAAATCACGCCCGAAATCGGTACCAAATTGGTGATTGATGTCCTAATGTTGAAAATTTTGAAATGGTTTGGAAATGGATACTTTTATTTCCAAAAACTTGAAGGAATTGGAAGGGACGTTAAGACTCTCTTATTTTCGAAGAGATAAAGCATCATGTCCGAGAAGTTAGGGCGTGATACTTTAGACTCCCGAAACTAAGCTCGCCTTTTAAAACCTAGTTTTACATCCAAGAGGATCTTAGTCATTCGTCAAGCGAGAAATCGAACCCGGTAAGTTAGGGCTCGTCTTCTCGAAGGTCCAAATTAGGAATATTGCCTCTACTTTAAAAACTCATCCGAAGCATCTAGATGTCGAGTCCGATAAGTTAGGCGCGACATTTCAACACCCGAGATTAAGTGTTTTATTTAAAATCTAGATTGCGATTTCAAAAGGGATATCCCGTTGTTTAGCTTTAAGCGAGAGGAAATCAGAACCCAATAAGTTAGGGCTCGATTCACTCGCATTGCTAATCTGAATGTCGATTTAAAAATTGAATTTTGCGGTTTTAAAATAATGAACGGATGATAGTAAGTAGTGGTAATATGAGAGTGTTATAATAATAGTCGTACATTAATGGTGATAAATATAGCAATAAAAATGGTAGTATATATATAAAGACAATGATGGTAATATGTATAAGATAAGTAACATATCTACATATATATAAATAATATGATACTAATAGCAATAATGAAGTAGATAATATAATAAAAGTAATAATATAGTAATATAATGATAATGAAAATATTAATATATTAATAATAATACACAATGCATGAATAGTGATAAAAAATAATGAATGATAAAATGATAGCAATAATAATGGTAATAATATTTGAGAAATGAATAATAAGGTATATACAAGAACAAACAACAAATATATATATATATATATATATATATATATACATGAAAACTATAATATAACTATAGTAATAATAAAGATATTAAGTAATGATAATAGGGTGATAGTAATAATGATATGATGATGATAAAAATGCTAAATAATAATAATAATGATATAATAATATAGTAATAATAATGATTATATAAAAAAACGGTAGTAATGATGGCAATTAATAAATTAAATAATATATATATAAAATAAATAAAAGTATATACATATAAAAATAATAATATAATAATAGTAATGAGTATGATAATAATAATAATAATAATGGTAGTAAAAGATAAACAAATTATAGTGATAGTAATAATGAGGTAGTAAAAATAATAAATAATTAATAGCGACAAAAATAAGTATTAAATAATAATAAAATTGCAAAATAATTAAAAATGGGCTAAATTGAACTTAAAACGAAAGTTTGGAGTCAATTCGAAATAAAAATAAGAGAAAAGGACCTATTTGTACGCGTGGAGGAAACGGAGGGACCACGCGCGCAATAATTCCTTTCGGCCAAAACGCGTCAGAGCGAGGGGGACTAAATTGAAAGCCAAACGAAACGTTCGGGCCAGATTTTGAAATAACAAAAATTTAATTGAAAGCAATAGAAATGCGGAAGGGCTAAAAGCGCAATTAGCCCTTCCCTAAAAAAAAAGCGCGGATCCTCTGGAGCGGGTCGGGTCACACGCGGGTCATGGCCAAA